>VDFB02179234.1:29360284-29464196 GCA_007258455.2 Sequoia sempervirens | reverse complement strand
TATGGAGGTAGCCCCAGAATAGCTCCAGAATTGAGGAAGATGGACTAGGAGAAGAAAATAAGTGTTGAAGCCGAAGATTTTGCAGAACACATCAAGGATATACATGAGAAGGTAAGAGAACATATTAACAAGATGAATATGCAATATAAGGCTAAGGCAGATCAAAAGAGGAGGTATAAGGAGTTTCAGATTGGTGATGAAGTGATGGTCCACTTGAGGAAAGAAAGGTTTCAGTGGGAACATATAACAAATTGAAGATGAAGAAGTTCACACTGTAAGATCTTGTAGAAGCATGATTAGGGAATGCATGAGAGGTAAGTTGCGATGGAATCAACATTTCCCTATGTTCAACATTTCAGATTTGATAGAGTATCGCAAGAAGGTGCTTTGCAGGAGAGGAAGTACCAACTGATGGAGCGATTGTAGGATTCCGGCACCTACTTCAGAAAGGAGATTGAAGCAATATTGGATAGTTGTGTGGGAAGGAGTACCAGAAATAGGCAATATGAAGAATATCTGGTGAAATGGAGAGGAAGGCCTGTGGAAGATTCATCCTAGCTATCTAAGGTAGCGAGTTGACTGGTTGGGTTTTCTCAACCATCTGAGACGGGCGATGGGTCACTTCTCAAATTACCTTGGGTGTCTGATGCAAGAGCATCCAGTGGTGTAAGGGCAATCTTGCATCACCCAAAAATAGTTAAATTTCAATTTCTCGTTTTTAGATGTTTTTATATTTTTGGATACCCTTTTCGTCATAATGAAATTCCCAATTTATGGTTTTTCATTTCGGTTCTTGGGTTGAAAGATATTGCAGTTTTAGTTTCCCATATTTGTAGCTGAAAATCTTCTGAGTGGGATTTGAGGCACTTAGAGCTTCCGGAATGGCCCCAAAACTTGCTGAAATCGGTGTAGTGGATTTTGAGCACGTTCTTGACTTCAAGACCTTTCCAACGGTTCGAACGGTTCGCGAATCGGAGTCCTGGATCAAAAGTTATGACCCCGCAAAGTTGGCGCACTTTCTAGAAGATACCATTGCAAATGCTCTTTTGAAATTTGAACTTCATGCTGTAAATTTTCGGCGCCAAACCGCCTAAACTCAAATTGAATGTTGTTTTGGCTCCAACAAATGAGGAGCTCTATTTATGGGTGGGTTTTCTAATTTTTGGGTAACTTTTTGGGGACAAGCTCGCATATTATGAAAGGGTTATTCTGTAGCTTTCTGTAGCTTGCATGTGTTGAAGAACTTGGGGTTTTGAGATCCTCTGCATGTAATAAGTTCCATTTTCTGAATAATAAAATTATTCTCTTGTTTTGTGGGTGATTTTTTGTGTCTCGGGTTTGCGCCTTCATCAATTTTTAGGGATTTTGATGTGTTTTGGGTGTTTTGGGATTTTGACTTTACAATTTTTGAATGTTTTTGGATTTTAACTGTACAAGAATTTGGATGTTTTTAGATTTTTAGCTTTACAAGATTTGAATGTTTTTGGATTTTCAATGAGATTTATAATAACCTTAAGATATACAAGAACCCGATCCGATCCCTATCGAATTTCCCCTAGTGTGATGTTATAGACTACCTCAATAAAGACAAGACAAGCTGACCTTTGAAATATGCCAAGTAGTACTAAAGGGGATATGACACTTCACAATATCAAGCTATGAATCAGATGCAAATGGGTGATGGAAGAGATAGGATGAATGATGCAGTGGATGAATGTGATGCAAAGAATGATAGGATAAAGAGCCAAAGAATGGATGGAGATGTTTTATTTACATAAGGAACTTGTTTGCTAGGTTTTCACCAAGGTACTTTCCCAAAGTGCCTTGAAAGCTGTTTTCACTAGAGGATGATTGTTTTTCTGTACTATTTTCAATCCTTTTTCCTTTTTTTTTGATTTTTGATCATTTTTTTAATTTTTTTGTATTTTTCCAGATTTACACCCTTCAGGCCTAGGGATAAAACATTTTAAGATGCAGGCTATTGGTTAGTTCCTGCAAGGGTTCACCTTCAGGTGTTGATAATTGGTATACTCTTGATCCATAGCTTGTTGTGATGAAAAATGGACCCAACAAATTAGGCTCAAACTTTTCTTTACTGTCCTGATCTAGAAGATTTTTCTAATTGACCATTTTTTTTAGGATTTTTAGAATGGTTTGATAAGTCAATAGGATGAGATTTAATTGCAGATGTCAGTCATGTCCAACTTCATTGAATGTATTCTTTAGTATTTTTAGGATGGTCTTGTGTGTAGCCTCAACTTGACCATTTCCTTGTGGAAAATAATAGGTAGTAACCAATTGATGTTGGATGTTAAATATTTGTGATACAAGAGCATCCTTGGTTCTTGGAAATCTTGCATCAACCAAAAAATATTTCCTTTTAGTTTTGTTCTTGTTTCTATTCTTACTCAGTTCATGTTGATGGATTCATAATATTTTCTCACTAAACCCTATGGATCTTTGTGTACATTGTGGACATGTTCATTTTCCTTATTCCAATATTTTAGTGTGATTGGATCTTTTTCTGGCAAGTTATCGATTCTGGATTTCATGGTAGTTTCTTGAACCAACACCAGAATAATTTTCAAGCCTAATGGTTAATTTGATCATTCATGGATCGTCCCCATAACTTGTAGATCTTAACGGTGTGATTTTAAAAGTTTTGTGGATTGTCCCCAACCTTGATTATAGGTCCACACTTCATCCTTTGCATTCACCGAGGAGTAATTCAAATGGGAGGCTCACTTGTTCATGCACACGTTACATTTTCCTTCATTGGACATTGTAATAATATTTGGCTGATGCAAATGTTTCGAGACCTACAAATGTGATATAAAGCTTGTAATAGATCATTAGGAAAGGAATGAATAATAAGAAGATAAGTCTAGGATTAGATTTGTAAGATTTTAGCTTGCATATAGGAGCATATTGGAATGTTGTATTTTGAACATGATATATCAAGCTTGTGAGCCGAATCTGTAATCTCAGATGTTTTTGGCCGATTGTAACTGATATTTCTATTAATGAGAATATTTGCATCTGCATTTTCCTCCATATTCTATGTTGCTTTCATTATGTTACTCTTGCTGTATGGTCTGGATAGTTCTCTTTGAGGACCCTTCCCCATGGCTACACTAGATTGGTATTAGAACGAGATTTAATCCGTGTGAGGTTGTTGAAATTCATGAAGTCCTATTGAAGATTTGTTATGGGGTGGTGGATTGAGGATCTGACCTGCAGCTGCAAAGGACTTGTGTAAAGATGATGGGAAGAAGAAATGAAGCACATGGAAATGCAGACCCAACTTTAATGGAGATGTTAAGAGGAATTGCTGCCAGATTAGATGCAATTGAAATGGCCTAGAGGAGAGGTCGACCAGTTGATGATGTGAGTGATGAAGAGGTAGAAGTATAGGAAGAAAGAGGAAGAGAAGAGCAACCTGGCCTTGATCAAGGAGAAGAGAGGTTCATAAGAGCCCTAACTAGAGCGAATAGAAAACCACATTTCAATCCACTAGAATATAGAGGTAAGTTGGATTCAGAAGAATTGCTTGATTGGATTACAAAGATGGAAAGGTATTTTGAATTTGAAGGTACCACTAAAGATAAGAAGGTGAAATTTAGTTGTACAAATTTGAAAGGACATGCATCCCTTTGGTGGGAACATTTGTAGACATATAGATAAAGAAGAGGAAAGGAGAAGATAAAAGGATGGGATTAGATAGTGAATAAGTTGACAAAGTTTATGCCCACAGATTATCAGATCAGCTTGTTCTGAAAGTTGCAAAATTTGAAGCAGAGGAATCATGTGTGACTAAGTATACTGAGGAGTTCTATAAGTTGAATATCAAATCTGGACATTTAGAGGATGATATTGAGAAAGTAGCCAGATAAGTTCAATATCCACTATCCTTACATCTAGTCCAAAACAAATTATTTCTCTGCAATGGCTCCTACTCCATCTCACTTTGACATAATACTCTCCTATTCACCAACACTTCTCCATCTTTCAGTTTATTAGATGATCTAGCATGATCCTCCTCAACAAAAGGTTGTTCTTCTATTGTTTTTTTTCTTTCTAGTTGTCTCTCCTTGATTGGATTCAAATGCTCTATGTCCTTCTCCACCACACTCATAATAAGTTCCCCTGAATACTCTTTTCTCCTTATCATCCCTTCTATAACCTTCATTCTGGTAACCACCATATCCTCCTCTTCTGTAAGAGTTTCCATCACCTTGATTATACAAATTGTCATTCTTACTAACCTCCTTGTCCTTGTTCTGATCTAGAAAAGATCACCTCTGAAAAATCAAGATGTCATCCAGGTAAACAATCAAAAACTTACCCAAAAACAATTTCAATACCTCATTCATCAGCCTCATGAAAGTACTAGGTGCATTTGTTAGTCCAGAAGGCATCACCAACCACTCATATAGTCCTTCATTTGTCTTGAATGTTGTTTTCCACTCATCCCCTTCTCTAATTCTGATCTAATGATATCCAATCTTCAAATATATCTTTGTAAAGTATTTAGCTCCACTCAAACAGTCCATAATTACATCCATCTGAGGAAAAAGAAATATGTACTTCACCATGATCTTGTTTGTGGATCTAGAATTTGAACATATCCTCCATTCTCCATCCTTCTTAGGTGCTAGCACAATAGGTTTTGCACATGGACTTAAGATTTCTCTGATCAAATCCTTTCTCAATAATTCTTGCACTTTTCTATTAAACTCTTCATTCTTTGTAGGTGTCATTCGATGTGTTGCTTTATTAGGAAAACTAGCTCTAGGAATCAGATCCATACAATGACTAATACTCCTCACAGATGGCAATCCATCAGGTACATTATCTAAAACCATTCACATATTTGATGGATAGCCACCTGTGAGGAGTATTAGTCATTATATGGATTTGATTCCTAGAGCTAGTTTTCCTAATAAAACAACACATCGAATGACACCTGCAAAGAATGAAGAGTTTAATAGAAAAGTGCAAGAATTATTGAGAAAGAATTTGATCAAAGAAAGCTTAAGTCCATGTGCAGAACCTATTGTGCTAGCACCTAAGAAGGATGGAGAATGGAGGATATGTTCAAATTCTAGATCCACAAACAAGATCATGGTGAAGTACATATTTCTTTTTCCTCAGATGGATGAAATTATGGATTGTTTGAGAGGAGCTAAATACTTTACAAAGATAGATTTGAAGATTGGATATCATTAGATCAAAATTAGAGAAGGGGATGAGTGGAAAACAACATTCAAGACAAATGAAGGACTATATGAGTGGTTGGTGATGCCTTCTAGAATAACAAATGCACCTAGTACTTTTATGAGGCTGATGAATGAGGTATTGAAATTGTTTTTGGGTAAGTTTTTGATTGTTTACCTAGATGACATCTTGATTAAGTTGCACAAAAGAAGAAGAGAAGTTGAATAAAGGACATGAGTAGAGACAAAGAGGAAGAGGTGGAAGATTTCAAAGACTTGAACTTTTACTGGAGGAGGAAGGTGATATTTTCTAGATCAGAACAAGGACAAGGAGGTTAGTAAGAATGACAATTCATATATTCAAGGTGATGGAAACTCTTACAGAAGAGGAGGATATGGTGGTTACTAGAATGAAGGTTATAGAAAGGATGATAAGGAGAAAAGAGTATTCAGGGGAACTTATTATAAGTGTGGTGGAGAAGGACATAGAGTATTTGAATGCAATCAAGGAGAGACAAGTAGAAAGACAAAAAAAATAGAACAACCTTTTGTTGAGGAGGATCATGCTAGATCATCTAATAAACTAAAAGATGGAGAAGTGTTGGTGAATAGGAGAGTATTATGTCAAAGTGAGATGGAGTAGGAGCCATTGCAGAGAAATAATTTGTTTTGGACTAGATGCAAGGTAGCTGGTAAATGTTACAAAGTGATTGTTGACAGTGGAAGCTTTGAGAACCTGGTTTTTGAAGAGATGGTGACAAAATTGAAGCTAGAAAGATTGAAACACCAGAAGCCCTATCAAATAGCTTGGGTTCAAGATGAGCATAAGATACTGGTACATGAACAATTTTTGGTAAAATTGAAGAAATGAAACTACCATGATGAAGTTTTGTGTGATATCATGCCTATGGATGTATGCCATGTTTTGTTGGGAATGCCTTGAAAATATGATAGACAAGCTATTAATGATGGAAATGAGAATATATATACCATTGTTGCAAATGGGATGAAGTAGAATTTGTTACCATTGGAAGATGTTCCTAAAGTTGAGGTTTGTACAAGTTCTAGAGTTTGTTTAGTTGATGGAAGGAGATTCTAGGATGGATTGATACATGAGAAAATGTGCTATGGCCTAGTTCCTAAAAAGGTTGAAGACTTGAAACATGTAGAAGAACAACCAGATGAGATAAAGGATTTGATGAAAGAGTATGAGTAGATCATTTAAGATAATGTACCTGATGGATTGCCACCTGTGAGGAGTATTAGTCATTGTATGGATCTGATTCCTAGAGCTAGTTTTCCTAATAAAGCAACACATCGAATGACACCTGCAAAGAATGAATAGTTTAATAGAAAAGTGCAAGAATTATTGAGAAAGGATTTGATGAAAGAAAGCTTAAGTCCATGTGTAGAACCTATTGTGCTAGCACCTAAGAAGTATGGAGAATGGAGGATATGTTCAAATTCTAGATCCACAAACAAGATCATGGTGAAGTACATATTTCTTTTTCCTCAGATGGATGAAATTATGGATTGTTTGAGTGGAGCTAAATACTTTACAAAGATAGATTTGAAGATTGGACATCATTAGATCAGAATTAGAGAAGGGGATGAGTGGAAAACAACATTCAAGACAAATGAAGGACTATATGAGTGGTTGGTGATGCCTTCTGGACTAACAAATGCATCTAGTACATTCATGAGGCTGATGAATGAGGTATTAAAATTGTTTTTGGGTAAGTTTTTGATTGTTTACCTGGATGACATCTTGATTTTAAATAAGAGTAGAGATGAACATTTGTTGCATAGAAGACAAGTTTTGCAGAGGTTGAGCGAAGAGCAGTTGCTGATAAACATTAAGAAGTGTAGTTTCATGAAGGAAGAATTGGTATATTTGGGATTTGTGATAGCTGTGGATGGATTGAAGATTGATCCTAAGAAGGTAAGAGCAATTGTTGAGTGGCTTACACTAGATAGCATTGGAGAGGTAAGATCATTTCATGGGTTGGCTAGTTTCTACCAGAAGTTCATTAGGAATTTTAGTTCTATTTGTAGTCCTATGATAGAAACAATGAGAGGAGATAAGAAGGATTTTAGGTGGATGTCTGGAGTAGATAGATGTTTTGAGTTGTTGAAGTAGAAGGTGATTGAGCAACCTGTGTTGGATTTTCCTAATTTTAATAAGGTATTTGAAGTAGACTGTGATGCAAGTGGAAGTGCAATTGGAGCAATATTGAGTCAAGAAGGGAGACCTGTAGCTTATTTTAGTGAGAAATTGAATGATTCTAGGAGATGATATTTAGTGTATGATCAAGATTTTTATGCCATAGTTCAAGCCTTGAAGAAGTGGAGACATTACTTGTTTCCTAAGGAGTTTGTGTTGTATATAGATCATCAAGCGTTGTAATATTTCAACAGTGAAGGTAAGTTGAATCAGAGACATATGAGATGGGTAGAATTATTACATAGTTATACCTTTGTTTTGAAGCATAGGAGTGGAAAGTGAAATAAAGTTGTTGGGTATGTGCAAGATCATCATGGAAAAAAAGGCCCTTAAGTGTTAAAAAATTTAGAAAAATTAGAGTTAGGCAACTTGACATAAAAATTTGAATAAGTTATCTATATTATTTCAAAAATATGTAAGAATATAATTTGTAGAAAATTGAATTTAGTTTCTAAAATACTAGGTTTATTTTTTTTAAATCAAAATCTATTTGGAAAATTTGAAATTTCAATAGTACTTAAATTTCAGGAAAAAATAAGAAGTAGGTGTCTGTCATTCATCCTAACCACAATAAAATGATAATATTTTTTGTAAGATTTTAGATATAAGTAGAGGACTCATGTGCCAATGTGATGCATATTTTTTGTAATTTTTTCCAAGTAAATAATTATGATTTTTTTTTATTACAAATTTTTAAAAAATATAAAAACTTGTATGTCTAACCACCTTAACTTGGTCAAAACTTCATGAAATTCATTTTTCTTTAATCCTATAGTATACAAGCATAGAATGTGATGCATGTTTCAGATTCAAAAATGTGATATTTGAAAGCTATAGATGTTTTTCAATCATCCTATCAATCGACTTTAGTCGTAATTCAAATAGAAAATGAATAATAATTATTTATTAAATTCAAAGTAAAGCATGATTTATATTGATGGAAAGCTGAGAATCTCCTTTAAAAACCCTTTTCATTTCATTAATTTTGAGTAAAAAAAAGTCATCAGCCACATACCCTACAAATACCCATCATATCGCCACTTTTTGGCCCATCATGATCCTGCACATACCCTGTTGATGCCTTGAGTAGGAGAAGGAATTTACTGATAGAGATGAGAGTGGAGGTATTAGGATTTGATGAATTGAAGAATTTGTATGAGGTAGACCCGGATTTTGCAGAACCTTGGAGAGCTTGTAGAGAACCAATTTTGGAGGATAGGAGTTAGTGGCTAGATTATTTCATTCATGAGGATATGTTGTTCAGAGGAAATCAATTGTGTATACCTTGAAGTTCAATGAGGGATAACTTGGTGAATTAAAAACATAGTGGAGGATTGTCAGGCATTTTGGAATTGATAAGACAGTAGCATTGGTAAGTGAGAATTACTTTTGGCCCTAGATTTATAAGGATGTTAGGAGATTTGTGCAAAGTTGCAGAGTTTGTCAAGTTGCGAAAGGAAGTAGTTAGAATGTTGGATTGTATCAGGCTTTGACAGTTTCAGAGAGACATTGGGAGGATATTAGCATGGATTTCATACTTGGTTTGTTGAAGAAACAATGAGGTAATGATTCTATATTTGTGGTGGCGGATATATTTTCTTAAATGGCACATTTCATAACTTGTAGGAAGAAAATAGATGCAACACATGTAGCAGATTTTTTTTTCAAGGAAGTGGTCAAATTGCATGGATTACCTAGGAGTATTGTTTCAGAAAGAGATGTGAAGTTTGTTGGCTACTTTTGGAGGACACTTTGGAAGAAGCTAAATAAAGATTTGAAGTTTAGTTCTACTTTTCACCCACAGACTAATGGATAGACCGAGGTAGTAAATAGGAGTTTGGGGAATTTGCTAAGATTTTTCGTTGGAGAAAAGACTATAAGTTAGGATTTAGTCCTTGGACTAGGAGAATTTTCTTACAAAAATTTAGTGAATAGGAGTACCGGAAAGAAACCTTTTGAGATTGTCAATGGAGTTCATCCTAGAGGTATATCAGAGTTAAGAAACATTAGTATGGAAGATAAAAGGAGTGTAGAAGCAGAGGAATTTGTAGAACATATGAAGTAAGTGCATACTCAAGTGAAGGAACAATTGGAAGATATGAACCAAAAGTATAAGGAGAAAGCAGATGAAAAGAGGAGACATAAGGAGTTCAAAGTTGGGGATGAAGTGATGGTATATTTGAGGAAGGAAAGATTTCTAGTTGGCACATACAATAAGCTAAAGATGAGAAAGTTTGGACCTTGTAAGATTGTGAAGAAGTTTGAATTAGGAAACACATATGAAGTTGAGTTACCAGATGACATTGGTATATCACCTATATTCAACATTGAAGATCTATATTTGTACCATGAAGCAAAATTCATTAAAGACAATGAATTAAAATTGGAGAATCAGTTTCCTAAACAACAATCAGATGAGATAGAAGAGATTTTGGATACTAGAGACGGGAGGAAAACTTGTGGGAGACAGTACAAATAATATCTTGTAAAGTGGAAAGGTAGACCCATGGAGGATTATTCTTGGATTTCTTAGGCTAAGGTAGACCGTTTTGGAATTCCTTTAGCTACAACAAAGTGAGGGACTCACTTTTTCAATAACCCCAGATGTCTAATGCAGAAGCATCCTTGGTTCTTAGCAATCTTGCATCAACCAAAAAATATTTTCTTTTAGTTTTGTTCTTGTTTCTGTTCTTGCTCAGGTCATGTTGGTGGATTCATCATATTTGATCACCAAACCTTTTGGATCTTTGTGTACATAGTGGAAATGTTCATTTTTATTATTCCAAGATTTGAGCAAGATTTGATCTTTTTTCCGAAAAGTTATTGATTCTGGATTTCATGGCAGTTTCTTGAACTAACACCGGAATAATTTTTAAGCCTAACGGTTAATTTGTTCATTCGTGGATCGTCCCCATGTAACTTTATGATCTTAACAATGTGATTTTAAATGTTTTATGGATTTTCCTCAACCTTGATTATAGGTCCACACCTTATCCTTTGCATTCATCGAGGAGTAATTCAAATGGGAGGTTGACCTGTTCATGCACATGTTAAATTTTCCTTCATTGGAGATTGTAATAATATTTTGCTGACACAAATGTTTCTAGACCCATGGATGTGATATAAAGCTTGTAATAGATCATTAGGAAAGAAAAAAATAATAAGAAGATAAGTTTGGGATTAGATTTGTAAGATTTCATCTTACATATAGGAGCATATTGGAATGTTATATTTTGAATATGATATATCAGGCCTATGAGCTGAATATGTAAGCTCGAATGTTGCCAGTTGATTGCAATGGAGATTTATGTTAATGAGAATATTTGCATCTACATTTTCTACCATATTTTGTATTGCTTTCATTGTGTTACTCTTGTTGCATGGTCCAGATAGTTCTCTTTGAGGACCCTCCCCCATGGCTGCACCAATTTGACATAGCTCTTTCAGATCTTAATTTTTCAAGGGTGTTCCATTATTAGAAATAAGGGCTTGTAGAACACTATAATGGAAGATCAGATAATTTACGAAAAATTTGGAAATTTTCATCATTGTTATGTAGGTCATAGGAATGGCTTCAATCCACTTGGTAAAGTATTTAGTGGTTGTGATGATTAATTTATGAACATTGGATGAGGCTGGAGTAATCTTTCCTCAATTGGTGGAGCTGGCTAAATGTTATCACATCATAAGGTGGAATTGTAGTTTAAATTCAAATGTTGTTTCACATTATTATCATTATGCATTAAGTAACAGTTGTGCATTTTAAAGAAGAAATTAAGTTTTCAAAGTTCCTTTCAGATGTTGCGGAGTTAAAAGAAGTACAAAATTGAGTAAATAAGAAAAATAGCATTTCAGATGCTTTCTTTTATTTCATGAAAACTCATATTTTACAAGGCTTCATTTGATTTCAACAATCAGAATGATATTACAACATTGCATGAAAATGCATTTTTCTTTTCAAACGAAAAGAAAAGAATTGAAATCAAAGATCCACACAAGCTGTGGATGTAACTATTACAACACATTGCTAATAACACATTGCACTATTGAAGATACAGAAAGTAATATAAGTGATGACATAATCATCATTGCCTGATTATCAACGTTTGATGTTGAATGGTGCACCTATGCCTTCTCGAGCTCCGTCGACCTGAAAGAGGAAAAGAGGGGTGTCAATGGCTCCAATTATGAAGTAACCTATATAAGGCACCCACAATAGTACATCCTACTATTAGTCATGCATTGAAACAATCAATCAAGTGTAGTACAAAAGAAGTGAGCTGAAGGAGAAAAAATAACATCATGATCAACATGTTCTATTTTTATGCTAACATTGTTTGTTTCCTTGTGCAGGTATAGGTGAAATCACAAAGCTAATCATTATTCGAAGACCAAGCATGTGGAGAAAAATGGGCTCCCACAAGGGTAGAGCTTGACATGTTGCCTTGTTCATTAATTGGGCTGATTTTAAACATACATTACCATGTTCATCAAGAGAAATGAAATACAACTGAAGGAGTAAAAAAAGATTTATTCATCGAGTTACCAAACCAACTATGCATTCATAATGATCAGGTTATACATTTTGAAGGCTACAGGTGAACAGTGAGTTTAGTTCACTAAATGAATTCAGTTGAGTACATTTACATTAGATATTGCTGAATAATTCATATTATGTTTCACTTGCTGATCATAATCATATATGTCATGCAAGTTTAGTTCATAATTTCATTCTATTCACAGTCAAGGATAGTGAGCAGACATACATTATGCCTTAATGGTTTGATTTAATTTTCATCATGAAAGAGAACAAATTTTAAAAGTAGTTTGATAAGTGGAACATAAAAATGCATGAAGAGTACCATGTTGCTCAAGAATACAAAGGACAGACAGTGCATTTGAGTGTTGAATGAATTACAAGTACTAGTTTATTAATAAGTAAATACAACATTATGAGTTGTAATGACTAATGATCATTCTAGAATAATAAGGGAAAAGCAAGCTTTGTCTTTCCAGAAAGAATTCTGAGTTGTTAGTTATGCATATGAACTGGTAAGTAGATATGGTTCATGGTGCTACAATGATCAATCAAATCCCTATGAAGTCCAAGAGTAGGAATCAGAGGACAAGAATTGCTATGTCAAGGTTGAGGTAAATCAAAAGGACACTACTAAGCGTACAAAAAAACATGCATGGGTACAGTATATTTAAGAAGTCTTTCTCTTCACAATGAATAAGCATAGAATCATGCTGGAATTAACAAAATTCAAATGCCTTAGAAGCCTAGAATTTGCAATATTATTGGGATCACTAACCTTTTATATCTTAAGCAAGTATTGCATGGTAGGGATTGTTCTATTATGTCTTCAAAAGAGTTACAAGTATCAAATAAATGATTGTTTCAGATTTGACAAGGATTCAGATACATGAGCTTTATTTCCATAATATCAGGTTGTTTCAATTGAGGAGAGTAGAATGTCTTGAGAGGCACGTTCAACTTTGTTTTCCTTATACTGTTTTGTTGTCTTTTCATATACCCAAGTGTTTTTAGGGTTCACATGTGGGAATCACTATTTTTAAGAAATATATAGAGTTCTAATAATTGTAGTATTTCCAAGAGTGTCAGACTATCTTCATTTCAAAATTGAGGGACATAGGAATAATGAAGTAAAGCATCAATTGTTTTGGGTCGAGCCCATAACTAAATACATATAGACATACAACTGAGTATTTGGGTCAGACTTAGTCGAATTCTGAATAGTCAAGGCCATGTGATAGTTTTAGCTGTGATGCAATGGAGATACATTTTCTTCTTTAAGTGCAGAATGCCAAGTTTATAAACTGACTACACTTGAATGTCGAGTGCCCATTTTAGGGTTCGAGTTGCAAAATACAAAAAAATGAAATAATGAAGATAACCCATATTGGGTTTTACATGAAAGAAGTAGTAGAAAACAATAAAATGTAATTTTTGTGATGAATTGAGCAATAAAAGGGAAAACAAATAGTTCTATTCAAATTTCCATAGTACCCACAAAGGGATCTTTCTTTAGAAAGACATAATGATCAATTTTCTGTTCTGGGTCGAGCCAAAAAGCTATAAAACAAAGCTTTCTATGTGTACATCTGGTGCGGCATGAACATGGACAAAATTCATAAATAAAGAGGAGATTCTTTAAGCCTCTGGAAGACAAATGTTTAGCAAAAGAAGTTACCAGTCCATGTTTCTGATGGAGTAGTCTACCCATGGCCAAATGTTTCAGATAGCTCCAAATGCCAAGGGTTCGAGCCCGTAAGAATAGCCAAGCTTTAATAGAAAGAATGGAGCATCAAAATAATGGATATGAGCACAGAAAATGCAAGATAAAGAGATATTAGAGTGTCTTAGCCGCGACTATCAAGCCATAAATAACAAGAGTGAGAAGCCATGGAACTACCCTAGGATGCTTACCTTGTGTATAAAAGGTGAAGACAGAACTTAAGCAAGCTTTCCCACAAGGTTTCCAGATTAGCACAAGCTCACAGGTTGGCTAAGCAAACAAAAGTCACAAGGAGTGCAAAGAAAATCAGAGAATAGAACTCATACAGGCCGCAACCTTAATGTATTCTTGGTCCTTTGAAATAAAGGGAATAAACTTCAATACAAAGCAAACAAAGCTTACCCCAGATGAGTTTCAGTTGACTGATGAGTAGGGTGAATATTCTTGAGCATACAAGATGCAGATTCAAGAATCATGGCAACATTATTCTTCCACATAGAGTTTCCTTCCTTCCAAAGTCATGAATGTGAAATGAAGTGATAATTAGGGTTTGACCCTATTTTCTCATGCCCTAATTTGAGCATTATCATCATCCAAAATGTTCAATCAAATCACGTGGTGAATTTCAAATGGGGGTTGAAGTTATAATCTATGCATTATGACTTCATTGAAGTTTGATTTTAATACTATATGTTTGGAGGCCGAAATTCAAATGCCTAAGTTGGTCGATGGGTTAAGTCTTTGTGACTTATTTCTTTTGCCTTGGTGAAATATGAAGCCTTGGGTATGGTTTAAACAATGATAATATTAATGGATATCTTGTGACCTAAGATTAGGTTTTGATGCCATATGACCTAGGTTCTTTTGTTTAGGATAATTTACCTTTATTAGAGTTTTATTTTTTGATTGATTTTAGAGAAATCAATGAGAATTGAAGATATGAGAGAAGAGAATAATGTGTAATATTTTTGTGATTTTTTTGAGACAATCAAATTATTGTAATGAAGAGATAAGGATATTTTCTTTTTTGCAAAATATTCTAAATCTTTAATTGGAAAAAATAGACAAATTTTGCAAATCTGCATCTTGTAAAGCAGAATCATAAAGCGATATTCTATAAATTGCTTTATGTTTTCTTGCTATTTTTAGTAGATTTTTATTGATTTTTCTTCTTGGTCAGATTTGAGACCTATCTTGGAGAGATAAGGTGTTTTTTGAGCTTTCAAAGAAAGATTAGCCTATTTTTAGAGGCTTGATAGTGTGATCATAAAAGCAATGTGCTTTTTTCTGCTTTTAGGCAATTTTTGAGGTAGTTTAAAGCCTTTTTCCTTGAGCTTTTTTTGAGCTCGGATTAGGGTTTCTTGAGAGTTATGTTTTGATAGACTTGGTCTTTCAGCTCTCCCCTGGGGGAGTAGTTCAGATCAAAGTTTCTTTCTCATACACATTTTTTGAGCTTGAAAACCTTTTTGGTACTTAGTTTCAGATTTAGGCAAAAACTCTTTCAGTTTTAATAGAACAATAGATTTCTCCTTCTTCTCGTCTTGTCTCAAATTTTGTAATGGAAATCTGATGTATTTTTGTTTTCAAATTAGAATCCTTTTATGCCTTGTTGTTATAAGGTTGTGTTTTAGAATTACATGTTTCAGATTGCATGTTGTATTTGTTTTCCATATCTTCATGCAAATCACTGATGGGATATGTGCCAATAAGATTGTGAGAATTACTGTAATAGGGAAGCTGTTATGAGTGGTTAAGTCTAAATTTTCATAAGTTTGGTGAATCATCTATTATTCATAGGATTTATTATCAAGTTATCTTTTATCCCTTTCCTCAGAAGTTGTTTTAGAATAGAATTCATCATTTGGAGAACCAACTCACTCTAGAGATTCCTCTTTCTTTCAAGATCACCCACATCCAAAAGAGGTTTCCATGTTTCAGTAGGTTGCTGAATATTGCATTCAGCAGGGTGTAAATCTATTGAATTTTTTTTTTGGCACGCCCGGTGGGACTTTGAAAGCTACTTTCAAAGAATATTTAATATTTTAGTTTGTTGTTTGGTGTATGCAACAAATTTTTCTAGCCTTCTGGAGGCTATCGATATACCTGGCGACTCCAGTTTTGTTTTCTGCATGCTAGTGCAACCCATGCATGAGAAAGATATAGACAAGATCAAGTTTTGCACCCTTCAAGTATCAAGAGCTGTGCCCATCACGAAGAAGAGGTAGGACAACAAGAAAGCTTTTTGAAACCCTTGTAAGATCAAAGTCAACACCTCCTATTCTTGGCACCCTAGTTTTGTAACCTGGTGTACTAGTTCCAATCTCACAAGTACCACCAATGACAACACCATCAAGGAAACACCCATTCACACCCTTTAATGGAGGCAATCCATTAGATATTGCTCAACATGATGATATTCTAGTTGTAGCCCTTCGAGGACTACCATATTTTACCAAAGAGAATTACACTACACTAGTCGAACACATTCGTGATGTGGCCATGCTATGCTTGGTGCACAATATCATGCAGGAGGACGTTGCTCTAAGGCTGTTAGCTGCATCACTTAAGGGCAAAGCATTGTAGTTTTTCAGAGGCCTCGTAGCCAACTCAATCGCACCATGGGATGTGTTAGGTAATGGCCTATACTGACATTTTGCTGATAAATCTAACAATTTATCTTTATTAGAGTAGTTGAGCACCATTCAAAGGGTGCCACACGAACACTTGGTGGATTTCAACTATAGATTTTAGAGGACTTAGGATAGGATTTCAGAAATGGTAAAACCCTTACCAACACATGCATTTCTATTTTATATAAAAGCTTTAAACAGTAAGATTGTTGTTATGACTTAGTCTATGGGTGGTCCAAAGCTCCCTAATGCTTATAATATTGCCATTAACATTGAAAATTGCCTCATTCAAGCTAGAGACATAGCTCCTAGACCTCCTATGCCTTTATTTCCATAAATAAAACCACCTATTCCTACTTCTATACCTCCCTTGGCTGCTATCCCACCAGTTCCAGTGATAGGATATCATAACACAACCCAAGAGGTCGCTCCCCTAGCCCCAAATCTAGAGATGCAAGAGCTAAAAAACATATTAAAGACCTTTGGGAATGATCTTGTGACTATTAAGAAGTAGGTTGCCCAAGAAAACAAGCCTTATCAAGCCCCTTATCAACAAAACTAACATAATATGCCTGCTTTCCAAGGTGATTATCAAGACCAAAGAAGAAACTTTAACCCTAGGCCATTCTAGCCATACAATCTGAACACAACTAGTTCGTCAAGGGAACTTGTGCTGCAAAATAATGTTGCCCAGGATTGCGATTGGTGTTACCCTTGCAATCAACCCCACAACCAATCGGCATACGCCAACGGAGTGAGAAATCAGGCTTTAATGGTGTAGAATATATATGCTACCTTAGAACATGTTGCAGATCAGAATCAAGAACAATAAGATAATTCAGAAGTTGCCTTGCCAAAATGGAAGAGCTCTGAATTCTATGGCATGAACGGCCAAGGTCAGCCAAATTCCCCTATTTCATCTAATAGCAGATCTAAAAAGTGAGCTATGGATTTAGGACAACAGGCTAGACGTTCACAACAACAACCTTCAATAATAATCAACCTGTTTCATTAGATGTTAATGCTACCATGCAACCTAGAATGTAGATTATGCAAAGAGGGCAGGAGATATCCAACAAGGAGCTGTCAAAAACACATCTTCAGCCTTTGCAGAGGCAAAATGAAGCTGCTATCATAAAAGCCAATAGAAGGTAAACTCTTCATCATTTAATATTATTGAGCATCTCAAGAAAACTACTATCAACATGTCGATATTAGATGCTTTACAACTTCCAGGGTAGAAAAGTTTGCTACATAACGCTTTGGCTGAGTTGTCTATTTCTGACAACACTAATCAAAGGTTTGCAAAGGTTGTGATGGCTAATAACTTGGAGGAGAAAAGTGGGCAGAAAGAAAAAGAGGTAAAGCCCCCTCCATTTTACTTAAGTTTGATCATAGGTGATAAAATTGTGCATAACTATATGGTTGATTCTAGTGCCAGTAGTTCAGTCATGCTTAAGAGTTTAGCTGATAAATTAGGTCTTATTTATGAGCCTAATCCTCAGAAGGGTGTAGTACAATTAGATGGGTCTGCTGTCAAAACTGTCGGTATTATAAAAAACTTAGCTCTTATGTTGCATGCATCCCAAAGTTTCGCTATTCATTGGGATATTCATGTTATAGACTTACTGTTGCAGTTCACTATTTGTCTGTCAAGGGATTTCACAGCCAAGTTGGGTGGGTTTTTGTCTTCTGATTAGTCTCATCTATTTTTTAGAATAAGGTATGGTATGAAGGTGACCATTAAGTCTGAGCCTCTCGCTAAAGACCATATCAAACCATACACCCCAAACCCTATAAATTTTAATCTCTATGCCATCTCTACAATGGAGGAGCAAACCATGACCTCAAACTATAGCACCCAAGAAGACTACATCAGTCTCGATGAATGTGTAGCTGAAGATCATGATTAGTTTGAGAAGCAATGTTGGTGCTAGGGGTGGAGCTATGTTGATATCACTCGAAGGTGATAAATATTATTAAGCTTTTAGATTTTCTTTCAGCTATTCAAATAATATAGCTAAATACGAAGCATTGGTGCATGGCCTTGAGTGGGCCCACAAACGAGGTATTAAATGCTTGTAGGTTTATGGTGATTCTGAGTTAGTTGTAAATTAGGTCAGAAATTTAAATGCTGCTAAGAATTATTTTCTTAAGAAATACAGGCATAATGTATGGGATTTAATGGAAGATTTTAATGCTTTTAATATCTTGTCGATTCCTCAAAATCAAAATAAGCATGCTGATAGGCTCACTGCCATAGGAGTCCAGTTTGAAATTCCCAAAGAAATTCATAAGGTAGAAGCACGTCAGTACGTGAAGATAGTGGTTAGACCTTCTATACCTGACAATAACATGAGCTTGAAGGTTTTTGATAGCGATGAGAAAATTGTGAATTTTTTGATTGCTAAAGTTGAGTTCGTAGATGGAAATCAACAAAAATGGTAGTAGCAGTACAAGGACCAGATTGTGTAATTAAAGAAAAATAAGCTACCAAAAGGATTGGTGACCTTGGAATCAGTGTTTAACTCATATGATCAAATGAGAAAGGACAAGTGCAACTTGACAGTTAAAGAACATTATGCAGCCATTGAAATTTTCAAAGGCAAGCTTCTCAAGCTAGGAAAGGTATGTAATAAAGAGGAACAACAAGCTTTCATTCTATTATGTCAAAAATATAGTGATGTTTTTGCTTTGGAATACAAGGATCTAAGAGGTTTTAACCTCGAATTGGCCCAACATACTATCGAGCTTGAACCTGATGCAAAACCAGTAAGGCAGAAGCAAAGACCGCTTAATTCTAAGTTGGAGCACCTTATGAAATTTGAACTGAATAAGTTAGTTGAAAGTGATATTATTTTTCCTATTAAACACACCTCTTGGGTGTCAAATTTAGTGCTAGTTAGGAAAAAGAGTGGAGAAATCAGACTTTGTGTCGATTTCCAAGATTTGAATAGAGCATCATTGAAGGACCATTACCCACTCCCTTCCATGTAGCAAATTTTACAAGTAGTTTATGGTTCTAATAGATTTTCTTTGTTAGATGGAACCTTAGGTTACAACCAGATTCTAGTTAAGCAAGAAGATTAGTTTAAAACAACATTCATTACCAAGTGGGGCACGATGGCCTACAAGAAGATGCCTTTCGGCATATCAAATGCTAGAGCAACCATCCAGCGTGCTATGGATATGGCCTTTCACGACCTCATGAACAAGTTTGTTCTAGTATATTTAGATGATATTACTATTTTTTCTAGAAATGCTAATGAACACTTCGATCATTTGGAACAAATTTTTTAGAGGTCCAGAAAGTTTAGAGTGTCTCTCAATCCAAAGAAGTGTATTTTTTTAGTGCACGAAGGAAAACTGCTGGGACACATTGTCTCAAAGCAAGGTATTTCAATTGATCCTAAAAGAGTTTCTACAATTCTTGAATTTCCTTTACCATCTCAGAAGAAAGGCTTGCAAAGCTTTCTTGGGAGAATAAATTTCATGAGGAGGTTCATACCAAATATCGCAGCCTTGTTGCAGCCTCTCACTTCTATGCTGAAGAAGAATATGCCATTCAGTTGGACCAAGGAAGGCAAGAGGAGCTTCAAGCAGATCAAGGAAGCACTCGTAGCCACTCCTACTCTCATTAATCCAAAATTTGACAAAGACTTCATTCTATATGCTTTTGGAGGAGTAGATATAGTTTTAGCTATGTTATTCCAGCAAAATGATGAAGGCTTGGAGTAGCCTATAGTGTTTTTCAGCCAAGTATTGCACGATTATGAGGTAAAATATTCTTTTGTTGAGAAACATTCTTTGCTGTTGTAAGGAGTTTGAAGAAGTTTTGACACATGCTATCCAATAGCAAGGTTCATTTGCTGGTAGCTCATTCAACTATTAAATATTTTCTGCTTAACAAGGATATTAATGATAAGCGTAATGGTTGGATCACTAAAGCTATGGAGTTCAATGTTGATATAAAAGTAACCAAGCTCATCAGAGGAAAAGTTTTGTGTGAACAGATTGTTGGAAATGATGACAACAGCTTAAAAGAGACTGCAAATATAGAAACAATGTTAAATAATGATGTTCTGAGTGCTGTTCAAGCACCCCCCGCTACATGGTTGCAGCAGATGATACATTATCTACAAACTGGTGAGTGCCCCAAAGGCTTAGAAAGAGAAAAAGGAAGGTATTACAGATTACAAGTCATCCCTTATGCAATAATTGATGGCATCCTTTATAGGAGAGATTTCCAAGGTGTCTTATTACATTGTATTCAATCTGATCAAGTTGATAAGTTGCTGACAGAGTTTCATGATGGACCTTTAGGAGGTCACTTCACTGCAAGAACAATAGCTCTAAAAATTATGTGAGCTAGTTATTACTGGCCAGGTCTGTTTAAAGATTCTATTGCATGGGTCAAAAAGTGTGAGAAATGTGCTTTATTTGTTGGTAAACAGAGGCTTGCACTGCTGCCCCTGCATCCGATTCAGGTAGAACAACCCTTTACCAAGTGGGGTTTGGATTTTATTGGCCCTATCAATCCACCTTCAAGTGCAGGTTATAAATGGATTCTTACTGCCACAGATTATTTTACAAAGTGGACTGAAGCTGTTGCTTTAAAGGAAGCAAACAAAACTTCAGTGCTTAATTTCTATCAGGATCTCGTATCAAGATTTGGTGTTCCAAATTCAATCATTTCACATAATGGTTTGGATTTCATAGGATTGAAGATTTCAGATTGGTCTGTTAGAAATAACATCTATTTGAACACGTCTTGCAATTATTATCCGCAAGGGAATGGTCAAGCGAAATCCACAAATAAGAATCTAATTCGGATAATCAAGAAGACTGTTGAAGATAATCAAAGGAAGTGGCGTGAAAAGCTAAAGCTAGCCCTTTGGGCTGATAGAATAACTCCTAAAAGAGCCACTGGTTGTTCACCTTTTGTTTTGACTTATGGTAGAGAGGCTAAGTTGCCTATTTCAATTGAATTACCAACATTGAGTTATGTTAAAGAACTGGAGTTGCTGAATGAACAACCTCTTGAAGTGAGGTTTGCACAGCTAGTCGAGCTCGAAGAAACCAAAAAGGAAGCTCTCAGACAGCTGGAAATACATCAAGCTCAAATGAAAAATACTTTTGACAAGAGGGCGAAGCCTCGTGATTTCATTGTTGGAGATCTAGTTTTCAAGTGGAATGAATTTAAAAGTAGACCTGGACAACATTCCAAGTTCGATGCAATGTGGGATGGGCCTTATGTGATCACGAAATGCAAAGAACATAACACATTCCAAATTTCCAAGATGACTGGTGAGGTGCTATCTATCCCAGTAAATGGGATCCACCTCAAGCACTGCCTTTGAGATAAGTTATCTCACTGTTAGGTAGAGTAGTTTGCAATTAAGTGTGTTTCACACATTTCATTTCAATAGTTTTTCTTTCTCTAAGCATTGTTGCACATTGTTCTATTGGCCATCAAGGCCTGTTAGTTTGCTTTTAGTTTTGTTTTGTTCCCCTTGCTACTATTTAGAGTGTTGTTCAAGTTTCTAAGTTTCAAGAAGGGGTAGAATTGACTCCATGCCCAATGAATTGTTTAAAGGCCACTGATCTATGCTTAGCAGGAAAGCATATAGCAAAAATCACCAAAATGTTACCAATTTTTTGCCACAGCTCGATTGGTCGAGCTGGCTGAATGTTATCACATCATAAGGTGGAATTGCAGTTTAAGTCCAAATGCTGTTTCACATTATTATCATTATGCATTGAGTAACAGTTGTGCATTTTAAAGAAGAAATTAAGTTTTCAAAGTGCCTTTCAGATGTTGCGGAATTAAAAGAAGTACAAAATTGAGTAAATAAGAAAAATAGCATTTCAGATGCTTTCTTTTATTTCATGAAAACTCATATTTTACAAGGCTTCATTTTATTTCAACAATTAGAATAATATTACAACATTGCATGAAAATGCATTTTTCTTTTCAAACAAAAAGAAAAGAGTTGACATCAAAGATCCACACAAGCCATGGATGTAACTGTTACAACACATTGATAATAGCACATTGCACTATTGAAGATGCAAAAAGTAATATAAGTGACAACATAATCATCATTGCTTGATTATCAACATTTGATGTTGAATGGTGCACCTATGCCTTCTCGAGCTCTGTCGACCTGAAAGAGGAAAAGAGGGGTGTCAGTGGATTCGATTACGAAGAAACCTATATAAGGCACCCACAATAGTACAACCTACTATTATTCATGCATTGAAACAATCAATCAAGTGCAGTATGAAAGAAGTGAGCTTAAGGAGAAATAATAACATCATGATAAACATGTTCTATTTTTATGCTAACATTGTTTGTTTCCTTGTGCAGGTAAAGGTGAAATCACAAAGTTGATCATTGTTCAAAGACCAAGCATGTGGAGAAAAACGGGCTCCCACAAGGGTAGAGCTCGGCATGCTACCCTGTTCATTAATTGGGCTGATTTTAAAGATACATTATCATGTTAATCAAGAAAAATGAAATACAACTGAAGGAGTAAACAATAGATTTATTCATTGAGTTACCAAACCAACTGTGCATTCATAATGATCAGGTTATACATTCTAAAGGTTACAGGTGAATAGTGAGTTTAGTTCACTAAATGAATTCAACTGAGTACATTTACATCAGATATTGCTAAATAATTCATATTCTGTTTCACTTGCTGATCATAATCATATATGTCATGGAAGTTCAGTTCATCATTTCATTCTATTCACAGTCAAGGATACTGAGCAGGCATACATTATGCCTTAATGGTTTGATTTAATTTTCATCATGAAAGAGAACAGATTTTAAAAGCAGTTTGATAAGTGGAACATAAAAATGCATGAAGAGTACCATGTTGCTCAAGAATACAAAGGACAGACAGTGCATTTGAGTGTTGAATGAATTACTAGTACTAGTTTATTAAGAAGTAAATACAACATTATGAGTTGTAATGACTAATGATCATTCTAGAATAATAAGGGAAGAGCAAGCTTTGTCTTTCCAGAAAGAATTCTGAGTTGTCAGTTATGCATATGAACTGGTAAGTAGATATGGTTCATGGTGCTACAATGATCAATCAAATCTCTACGAAGTCCAAGAGTAGGAATCAAAGGACAAGAATTGCTATGTCAAGGTTGAGGTAAATCAAAAGGACACTACTAAGCGTATAGAAAAACATGCATGGGTATAGTATATTTAATAAGTCTTTCTCTTCACAATGGATAAGCATAGAATCATGCTAGAATTAACAAAATTCAAATGCCTTAGAAGCCCAAAATTTGCAATATTATTGGGATCACTAACCTTTTATATCTTAAGCAAGTAGTGTATGGTAGGGATTGTTCTATTATGTATTCAAAAGAGTTATAAGTATCAAGTAAATGATTGTTTCAGATTTGAAAAGGATTCAAATACATGAGCTTCATTTCCAGAATATGAGGTTGTTTCAATTGAGGAGAGTAGAATGTCTTGAGAGGTGGGTTCAGTTTTGTTTTCCTTATACTGTTTTGTTGTCTTTTCATATACCCAAGTGTTTTTAGGGTTCACATGTGGGCATCACTGTTTTTTAGAAATATATAGAGTTCTAATCAATGTAGTATTTCCAAGAGTGTCAAACTATCCTCATTTCAAGATTGAGGGACAGGAATAACGAAGTAAAGCATCAATTGTTTTGGGTCGAGCCCATAACTAAACACAAATAAACATACAACTGGGTATTTGGGTTAGACTTAGTCGAATTCTAAACAATTGAGGCCATGTGATAGTTTTAGCTGTGATGCAATGGAGATACATTTTCTTCTTTAAGTGCAGAATGCCAAGTTTATAAATTTAATATACTTAAATCTTGAGTACTCATTTTAGGTTTCGAGTTGCAAAATACAGAAAAATGCAATAATGAAGATAATACATATGGGTTTTTACATAAAAGAAGCAGTAGAAAACAATAATATGCAATTTCTATGATGAATTGAGCAACAAAAGGGAGAAAAAATAGTTCTATTCAAATTTACGTAGTACCCACAAACAAATCTGTCTTCAGAAAGACATAATGATCAATTTTTTGTTCTGGGTCGAGCCCAAAATCTATAAAACAAAGCTTTCTATGTGTAAATATGGTGCGGCCTGAACATGGCCAAAATTCATTAATAAAGAGGAGATTCTTTAAGCTTGTGGAAGATAAATGTTTAGCAAAAGGAGTTACCAGTCCATGTTTTTGATGGAGTACTCTAGCCGTGGCCAAAGGTTTTAGATAGCTCCAAATGCCAAGGGTTTGAGCCTGTAAGAATAGCCAATCTTTAATAGTAAGAATGGAGCATCGAAATAATGGATATAAGCACAAAAAATGCAAGATAAAGAGATATTAGAGTGTGTTAGCCGTGGCTATCAAGCCATAAAGAACAAGAGTGAGAAGTCATGGAACTGTGACAGGATGGTTTCCTTGTGTATAAAAGCTGAAGAAAAAACTTAAGCAAGCTTTCCCACAAGGTTTCTAGATTGCCACGAGCTCACAGGTCAGCCAAGCAAACAAAAGTCACAAGGAGTGCAAAGAAAATCAGAGAATAAAACTCATACAGGCCACGACCTTAATGTATTCTTGGTCCTTTGAAATAAAGGGAATGAACTTGAATACAAAGCAAACAAAGCTTACCCTAGATGAGTTTCAGTTGAATGATGAGCATGGTGAATATTCCCGAGCATACAAGATGTAGATTAAAGTATCATGGCGGTGTTATTCTTCCATACAGAGTTTCCTTCTTTCCAAAGTCACGAGTGTGAAATGAAGTGATAATTAAGGTTTGACCCTATTTTCTCATGCCCTAACTCGAGCAATATCATCATCCATAATGTTCAATCAAAGCACGTGGTGAATTTCAAATGGGGGTTGAAGTTATAATCTATGCATTATGACTTCATTAAAGTCTGAGTTTAATACTATATGTTTGGAGGCCAAAATTCAAATGCCTAAGTTGGTCGATGGGTTAAGTCTTTGTGACTTATTTCCTTTTCCTTGGTGAAATATGAATTGGTGAAATATGAAGCCTTGGGTATGGTTTAAACAATGATAATATTAATGGATATCTTGTGACCTAAGATTAGGTTTTGATCCCATATGACCTAGGTTCTTTTGTTTAGGGTCATTTACCTTTATTAGGGTTTAATTTTTTGATTGATTTTGGAGAAATCAATGAGAATTGAAGATATGAGAGAAGAGAATAATGTGTAATATTTTTATGATTTTTTTTGAGAAAATTAGATTATTGTAATAAGGAGATAAGGATATTTTATTTTTTGCAAAAGATTCTAAATCTTTAATTGCAAAAAGTAAACAAATTGTGCAAATCTGCATCTTGTAAAGCATAATCATAAAGTGATATTCTATAAATTGTTTTATGTTTTCTTTCTATTTTTAGTAGATTTTTATTGACTTTTCTTCTTGGTCAGATTTGAGACCTATCTTGGAGAGATAAGGTGTTTTTTGAGCTTTCAAAGCAAGATTAGCCTATTTTTAGAGGCTTGACAGTGTGATCATAAAAGTAGTGTGCTTTTTTCTACTTTTAGGTAGTTTTTGAGGCAGTTTGAAGCCTTTTTCCTTGAGCTTTTTTCTGAGCTCGAATTAGGGTTTCTTGAGAGTTATGTTTTGATAGACTTAGTCTTCCAACTCTCCTCTGGGGGAGTAGTTCAGATTAGAGTTTCTTGCTCATACACATTTTTTGAGCTTGAAAACCTTTATGGTACTCAGTTTTAGATTCAGGCAAAACTCGGGGAGTAGTTCAGATAAGAGTTTCTTGCTCATACACATTTTTTGAGCTTGAAAACCTTTTTGGTACTCAGTTTTAGATTCAGGCAAAAACTCTTTCAGTTTTAATAGAATAGCAAATTTCTCCTTCTTATCTTCTTGTCTCAAATTTTGTAATGGAAATTTGATGTATTTGTGTTTTCAAATTAGAATCCTTTTATGTCTTGCTGTTATAAGGTTGTGTTTCAGAATTACATGTTTTAGGTTGCATGTTGTATTTGTTTTCTAGATCTTCATGCAAATCACTGATGGGATATGTGCCAATGAGATTGTGAGAATTACTGTAATAGGGAAGATGTTATGAGTGGTTAAGTCTAAATTTTCATAAGTTTGGTGAATCATCTATTAGTCATAGGCTTTATTATCAAGTTATCTTTTATCCCTTTCCTTAGAGGTTGTTTTAGAATAGAATTCATCATTCAGAGAACCAACTCACTCTGGAGATTCCTCTTTCATTCAAGATCACCCACATCTGAAAGAGGTTTCCATGTTTTAGTAGGTTGTTGAATATTGCATTCATCAGGGTGTAAATATATTGACAAAAGTTGCATGGTCCATATAGTTCCCTTTGAGGATCCTCCCACGTGGCTGCACCAATTTGACATAGCACTTTCACATCCTAATTCTTGAATGGTGTTCCATTATTAGAAATAAGGGCTTGCAGAACACTATAATGGAAGATAAGATAATTTACGACAAATTTAGAAATTTTCTTCCTTGTTATATGTAGGTCATAGGAATGGCTTCAATCCACTTGGTAAAGTATTTAGTGGCTGTGATGATTAATTTATGAACATTGGATGAGGTTGGAGTAGATGATTAATTTATGAACATTGGATGAGGTTGGAGTAATCTTTCCTATGAGGTCAATCCCCCACTATGAGAAGGACCAAGGTGTGACCATTGGGTGTAAATCCTGAGTTGGAGCATGAATCAGATCTCCATGTTGTTGACACTACACACAATTTTGTATGTACTAATGGGCTTCTCTTTCCATGGTTGGCCAGTAATACCCCATCCTCAACAATTTCTTAGCTAAAGTCATACCACTAGAATGGGAACCACATATTCCATCATGTACTTCTATTAAGGTGGTAAAGGCTTCCTCTTGATTGAGACATCGTAGTAATGTTCCTTCAATGCTTTTTCCATAAAGGGTATCACCTAGGATCACGTTCAATTGAGATGCCTTCTTAACAAAGATCTTTTTAAGGTTGGAGGTGATATCGGATGAGAGGGTTCCTCTGCTAAGGTAGGTGAATATATCATGATACCATAGGGAACCAAGACCAACAATGACATACACAAACTTAGATTTAGGGATCTCTAAAGCTGGTATGAGAAGTTTCTCTACCAAGAATTCACATTGAAGGACGTTGTGAGACATAATTAACAATGATCCAATTTTTTCCATGGAATCTACTGCTCAGCTGTTCATGTGAGGAATTTGCTCAAAATTTATATCATTGAAGAGGTCCTTGAGACTCTCTACCATCTTCTTGTAAGGAGTGAGTTTATCATCCTTAGTTTGGTAATCGTCATTGACCTAGTTGATAACTCTGGCTGTGAGTCTCCATATACTTTCAACTCTTGTATTTGCCATTGAACTGCTATCCTTACACCAATTATTAGGGATTCATACTCTATAATGTTGTTAGTACATGGAAATTTTAATTGGTATGACTTTGGAATGCAATCACCTTGAGGGGTGATAAAGAGAATACCCACCCCTAATCCATGTTGGGCGAATGACCCATCAAAGTACATTTTCCACTGATCATTCCATTGACAAGGAACACTGATTCATAAGAAAAATCAGATATCAAAGGGTTATTTGCATAGATAGCTGCTTCTTCTAGTTGGTATGCAATCACTTGTCCTTTAATTGCCTTTCACTCTATGTACTTTATGTCAAATTCAGTCAAGATCATCACCCATTTGTCCATTCCCTCAATGAGAGTCACTTTGGATAACAAGTATTTCAATGGTTTGATCTTTGCAATAAGCTTGATCTAATGCGACATCATGTAGTGTCTGAACTTTTGTGAAGCAAAAGCCACCACTAAGCATGCTTTCTCAATGGATGAGTAATTCATTTCATAGCCTACCAAGGTTCTGCTGATGCAATAAATAGCTTTCCTTTCCATTTTCATCATGTTGTGCTAGAAGAGCACCTAGTTCTATTGATGTTGTTGAGATATACAAGATTAATGGTTTTTTTAGTATTAGTGGCATGAGCACTGGAGGTGTCAATAAGTAGTCCTTGATTTTTTGGAAATATTTATTACACTTCTCATCCCACTTGTAAGTTATTCCTTTATGGAGAAGATGTGAGAAAGGGTGAATTTTTTTTGAAAATTATGATTTGAAGCTTCTGATAGACTACAATCTTCCTTGTAACCCTCTGATTTGCTTCAATGTTTGTGGCAGTTCCATGTATAAGATGGCTTTGAATTTTTCTGGATCAAATTCTATCCCTCTATGATATGGTGTAGCCAAGAAGCTTCCCTAATGCAACCTCATAGACACACCTTTTTGGGTTCAACCATACTTTATACTCTTCGAGCTTGTTGAAGATGGGTCCCAATACCTCTATGTGCTCACTTCTTTTCTTTTATTTTTCCAAAATATCATCCACATAGTCTTTGACTATTCTGTGAATCATTTCATGAAAGATAAGGGTCATTGCTCTTTTATAGGTTGCTCCTGCATTCTTTAGCCCAAAAGGTATCATGTTCCAGCAATATGTTCCCCATGGATAAGTGAAGGAAGTTTTGTGTTGATCCTCCTTGGTGATCATAATTTGATTATAGCCTGAAAAATCATCCATGAGTGATAGCATTTCATGCCTAGCTATTAAATCTATGATGATGTTGATGTTAGGAAGAGGGAAATCATCCTTTGGGTATGCCTTGTTCAAATCTCTAAAATTTGTGCATATTTTGATGCCCCAATGGGTTTGGAGATTGGTACTAGGTTTGAAAGCCACTTACGATAATCTATCGGTCAGATGAATCCAATGTCAAGAAGCTTTTGTAACTCAAGTTTTACCAAGAGTGATATTTGAGGGTGCATCTTTCTCAACTTCTGCTTCATTGGTTTGGCTTCAAGGTAGACTATTAAATGATGCACAACCACTTTTGGATCGAGGCTTGGAATATTTGTGTATGACCATGCAAAGTTGGCTCCCCACTCTTTTAGTAACACTACTAGGTTTTTTTGTTCTTCATCTAAAAAGGATTCAAGATAAAAAAAGTGATCGTGGGTGCTTCTTCTATTCCCACATTGACTGGAGTGGAATTTTCTGCTAGGACTATTGACTTCTTTGGATGTATTGCACTAAGGTGGAGATTGAATCCATCATCCTTGGGCTCTTTAAAGAGGTTTTCACCCTTGGATTCATAGTTTATTTTTACTATATTAGGATTATAAAGTGCCAAAGTGTGGTTTTCACTCAAATATCTACATAGTTGCATTTTTTCATTTTTATGACTAAAGGATTCAATCATCTCCCCATAGTATGCCTTTGTGTCTAGCTCTATATCAAAACTAGCTCTGTGATATGCCAATGGTAAGTTGTCATGGAGTCCCATGAATTTTGAGATTACTTCATCATTTTTGAATAAATCTAGAATCAGTGGTTCTCGTTGGTCCCAATCAATGAGTTGTGGGTAGACTAGGCTTATTTTAGTGGTTTCGTTGTTTGGGGTAAAATACATTGTGGATATCATGAAGAGAGAGTTATTCTCAAATAGGTTGGCAATGTCGAGGGGGAGGTCATCTAGGGTAGTATCATGCAATGTTGGTAACCAGGAGGAAGCCTTGTCCCATTTAGTAGAAGTACCTTTGCCAAGAAGGGTAACCTTGCTACTAGTACAACCTAGGCCAAGATTATTTGCACTTTTCTCAAGAGCGATGGGTTCTAGCAAACCATTTTTATTTTTTCCTAGTTTCTCATTCTTGTTGTATCCCCAACTCTTCATTAGTTGCAAGCCTTTATTGTCATCTTCCATGGGAAGAACATGAATGGGTCGTTCATCTTGATAGAGTAGTTTAGAGACATCCTCCTCATTGACATTTTTTTCAAATCCCCCCACTTGGTGAAGGTAGTAGCTACCATCTTTATTGTTTCAATGACTTGGTTTCTAGGTGTGGGTTTCCCATGAGATTTGGGAGAAAGAGATAGCTCCCCCAACACAAAATTATCCTTCGTTAGTTTATAGTTTCCACAACCATCATCTTGGATCACTGCTTTGATGTCGAGAATGTTCTCCACAATGGGTATTTTTGTTTCTGAGGTAGATGCAAGGGTAGATGGGTCAACAAGTGAGGTAGAAGGTGTAGGCCCTTAATTTTTTAGTGATTTGGGGTATTTTATAAAACTTGGCCTCAAGGTTCTTGTCGTAGTAAAAAGGCTCAAGATCTCCATGTAAGGTAACTTCTCTGTCCTCAAAAGGAAACTTTACACATCGATGGTAGGTTGAAGTTGCAACTTTTAGGGCATGGATCCATGGTCAACCAAGTAGGATGTTGTAGGGAAGATCAAAGTCTAACACTTGGCATGTGGTCTCTAAAATGATGAGTCCTACTTGGATGGGTAGTGTGATGATGCCTTGTGATACCTGCTCTTGATCATCATATGCTTTGATAGTGGTTCTCTTTGCTTTCTCAATAATATCCTCTGAATATCCTAGGTTCTTGATAGCAGAGTACAAATGTTTAGACTAGCACCTCCATCTACTAAGACTCTTTTAACCTTGTTCTTATGAATAATGACCTCAAGTTGCAAAGAATAATCATGAGATGGTTGCAATGGTAGGTATTGTTCTGAGAAGGTGAGAAGATGAGGGATAGTGATATTTCCTACCATAGCTTGAAATTGATTTGTATCTATATCGTCAAGGACAAATGATGAGGAAAACACTTTATCTAAGATTTCTCTATGTACGGGGGATAGCCTCAATAGTTCTAGGATTGAAATTTATGTGGTGGTCTTCTTAAGCTTATCTAGGAGACTGTATTTGCTAAGGTTTGATGTTGGAAATATAGGTTGTGCCCTAGGTTGAGATGAAACTCTTTGGACGATGACTTTTACATGCCATGTGGTGACTCCACATTCCACACTAGACCCTTTGATGATGATGACGATGATGACACTATCATAGGAAGTGACTACATTGGAACCAACATGCTGCATGTTTGTGTAATACTTACCTTTTCCATTGTTGTTTCCTTTTCTATGATCTGGCATATTGTTCTTGAATATCTTAAGATCCTGGTTGCTAGCTGATACCTCAAAAGATATGTCTCCATTCTCGATAAGGTCTTGGATAAATTTTTTGAGTATCATATAGTTTGATGTTTTGTGTCCTTTGATTTTATGAAAGTCACAAAGATATTTTATGTTGTACCGGGGTAGTTTATCCTATGGTTCTTGGTAGTTTTCAAAATTTGGAAGTGTTATCAAGTTAGACTCTACCAACTTCTTCATGATTGTTTCAATAGGTTCTAGCAACTATGTATATTTACATTTTGGATAGTTGTTTTTGTTAGGGGTTCATCTTTGTTGCATTTCGGTGTTTTTGATCTAATTATTTTGTGGTGATGTAGTCTATTGCAAAATTGGTTGAGCATTAACTATTTTATTGCTATTCGGCCTAGGATCACTTAGAACCACCTTAGCATCTACCATGCCATCATTCGTTACAATCTTGTTCTTAGCCCAGGCACAAGGCTTGTCATTTGAACTAGTTGATGGGTGGTTATCTTTGTATTCTTGAGCATTTCCCTATGAGATTAGAGCTCTCTCGATGTTAAGGACTCTAGGTACAATCTCATCATAAGAGGTAATACACTACATCTTCAAGTGGAAGGATAGATCAGGATCAAGATTTGCTATGATAATCCCCACTTTTTTCTTATTAGGAATGGGCCACTTTCTCTTGCTAGCTCTTTTCCTCCATCATTGTAAGAAATTTGTGAAAGATTATCCTTTATTTTTCTTGAGATTATATAATTATTCTAAGCTCACGTCCATGTCAAGGTTAAAGGAGAAGTGATCTATGAACCTCTCAATGATTTCTTGGAATGTTTTGATATCTGGACACAACTGAGAAAACTAGTTGATGGTTGGGCTTGTCAAGCTTTGTGGAAAGAGGCACATCAAATAGGACTCATTATATGAAGCCTCCATACACATGATGCTAAAATATTTGAAATGTTCTACAAGACTTCCTCCCCCTTTGCATTTATCAAATGTGGGGACATGAAAACTAGGAGGGAATGGTACTATTGTGATGTTTTGATCAAATGGATATGAGCATAGGTTTTGTTGTGTATGGGGATTCTTCATTTTACCCTTTTGAATATCCTATATTTCTTGTGTTAATGCCTTAAGTTGTGATGCGACATCATGTTGTGGGTTTGGTGGACAAACATATGGTGGAAAGGCAGATGAATTGTAGGTGGGATTCTGATATGATGATGTGTTGTATGGTGTGTATGGTGGTGTAGGATATGGTGAAGGTGATGGTGGTGGAGATGTATATGTTCCTAATGTGTTTGGGCTGATGATGTTCTATTGGGGGTTATAGTATAAACCCTGTTGTGTTTTTTGTTGTTGAGAATATTGTTGGGCTAGTAAGGCTTGTTGTTGTTGTTGTGCTACTAGGGCTTGTTGTTGGGTGTGTTGTTGTTGTGTTGCTAAGGCTGCTTCTTGTTGTTGTTGTTGTTGTTGTGTTGTTAAAGCTACTTTCTATTGTTGCTATTATTGTTGTGCTACTAGGGCTACTTGTTATTGTTTCTATTATTGTTGTATGACTAGGGATGCTTGTTGTTGTTGTTGTATGACTTGCTGATATGCATGTTCTTCTTGTTGCAAGGCTAGTGCATGTGATTGCAATGTAGGATCAGTTGGTTGTTGGGACATCTATGATGGGTTCCAGGTGTTGATGTTTTGTGTGGGTTGTGGATTGTTGATGAGAGGTTCGGGGTTCCCTTGGTTTAACATTCCTTGTAAGATGGTGGATTGGGATGGAGGAATGTAAGTTTGAGGTCCCATTTGATTTTGCATGATGAAGGGGACTGTGAGGAAATATGATGATGGTTCCATTAGGTATTGTGATGGAAATGGCACATTAGGACCTTAAGTCCATTGATTGAAAGGATTCTCTTGACTGATGTTTTTGGGATTTCCTTGTGTCTAGGAGGTGGTCAAGGTATTACCTTGGTTGATGGGGTTTGTGACAAAGGGGTTGTTTTGAGTTGGGTTGGTGATGGATGGGATGGATGTGTTTTGGGAAACCAATGGGATGGATGTACTAATTAGGGGGTTGGATAAATATGTCCCTATTTTCATTAAGGGTTCATACTACCTTGCATGATGTTGAGCACACTTGTGGTACTTGTGGGAATGGATGAAGATGGGTGACCTCAATATGTTGAGGTTGTCATTGATTCATGATGTGTAAGTGGTTTATTTTTATGTATGGTATGTTCGATAATGGTAGGAGCACAAAATGTTCGTGTCCAAGTGGTGTTTTGAGAAGGATTGGTGTTTAGGGTAGCCACAAGTGTCTTGCTTTCAAATGGAAGAGTATGGCCAAAGTACTTAGCAAGACTAGTTGCAATACTAGGAATGGGTGTTTGATTTAGCCCTAGTGATGGATTTGTTTGAATGGTGGATGAATTCAAGCCTTGCATTAAGGGTAGTGCAACAAAAGATGGGGAAATTGGAGCTATGTTTTCTAAGGATTGATGTTCTTCTTTGTACTCCATAATTTCTTCCTTCGTAAGTCCAAATATGTTGTTCATAACATCTTATATCTCATATGGCCCTAATGGAGATGAGGGTTATTGTGATGGGGTAACATGAATTCTTGGATCAAATTCTTAAGGGTTGGGATCACTTGAGGTGAATGTGAATTTGGTTTTCTCCATGATTCTCTTGTGTTGTGATATTGTCTTTACCATAAATTTTGGGTCACCTATGGGAGAGTTGTGTTGAGATTTGTAATGTTTAAATTCTCTACTTGAGTTAAATATAGGTAAAAAGGACACTCTAAGTTGTTTTGGAGAAATGGTGGTAATGGGAGATGAAAAGATGAATGATATGTGGAGTGATCTTTGCAAACGTTTTAGGAAAAAACTTTTGACTTAAGTTTGATTTTTTGATGTTTGGATAGAGGATGTTTATGAACTTGTGAATATTTAGGGTAGACTTGTGACCTTCAAGATGAAATAGTTCAAAGATGATAACTAACTTAACCAAGTGCATGGAAAAGGATTCATTTCACATACAAAGTAGCTAAGTTAGGGTTTGGGTTGATAGATGTCTAAGTCCAAAGTGTTGGTGTGTTCAAAATTTTGTAAAGTTAGGTGAAGTGAAGGATGAAATTTGATAAGGGGTTGATGAAATGTTTGACCCAATATTGACCTAGAGTGAACCTTTGTTTTACAAGACCAAGGCGGTGAGATACATGCTAGAACTCTAAAGTGTTCAAACCCTAAGGAATCAATGATTAAGGAGAAGTTTTTGTGAAGTGTGTAGATCTGGTTCATCAATGAAATAGTGTAGAAAACATCTCCTTATTGATCTATCTTTGTTGTGGTGATTCCTTAAGATATGTTTCCAAATGTACTTTACACTATGATGTCTAAGTTTAAAATAGTGGCATGTAGACCTTCTCTTGGGGATTTTGATTTTGTGAGAGATTATTTAGAGAAGCACAAGATTGTAACAAAGAGTATTTTTATTTCCATGCAAGAGGTGGTAATATGGGCCTTTCGGACACAATATCGACTTCTTCCTCTTGTTCATCTAAGATGTATATTGTGTTTCTCCACTGGATTGGTGTTTCCTTTGTTTCAAAAGAGAAGATCCTCAAACTACTAATTATATCTATTTTTTCTCCTTCAATTAGTTCAAAGTTTGGATGAATGATAATGAGTGTAAGGTTTGGTTGTTCAATTAGAGTGATCAAATTCCAAATGCTCACGTGAGGTTCAATTTGTTAATTTTTCTTGCTTAAATGAGTTTCTTTTTACCACAAATGCTTTTTCTTGCTTAAGTTTCAAACTAAATGTCTATGTCAAAAAAATCATTCATTTCACAAAGTCCATTTCATGAAAGGATGAAGTTAGGGGCATAGTTACCTATGTTGACTTTGGGAAGTATGGATTGAGATGAAAACCAAAATATTTTGATGTCTCTAAGGATAGAAATCCTTAGAACAAGCATCAATATCAAGGTTTTCTTCAAAGGCTATCCATACTTAGACCAAAGGGTTTGAAATTTTGAAAAGACTTGTTGATGTTTGTTTGCAATTGTTTTGGAACCAAGCAAGTGTTAAAATGACTCACAAGCATTTACAATCCTAGGTAGAGCGGGTACATATTTCTTAGTAGGCTTACCATCATCCCCTAAGAGATGATTAATCTATGAAGATGAAATAAACAAATAGGCTATGTCAAGGAAATGTAAGGTCTTGACATGCAAAGAAAAAGAGTCCCTTCCCTATTTTCTTTATTGCCTTAATAAAAAATCGGACATGGTAACTTATTGGAATAGTGTTATTCCAATGCACTACCTTTAAATACATTTCAGAATTTGGACTTGGTTAGCCACTACAAAGAAGGATTTTAATGACCATATTTAGGATAAACTGGTGCACTATACACATGCTGATTCATTCAATTAGGAGGCCTCCTTGCCCTTAGAAATATCTAAGGGTTTTAACACATCACAAGGATACTAAGGGAGACATTCATTGGTATAGGACAACAACAACCAGATGGTTAATGGCTTTAGGGACAACCAAATATTTATATAGCAAAATGAAATGAAAGCATTGCTTGGGTCACTCCCTCTGACAAGTTGGGAGGTAGGCCCTCTAAAGGTAACACATGTTTGAATTGTAAAATAATTTTCATCACCCAAGATTTTCAAAAGGTGCAAGGGGAGAGGATAGGCACTTCCAAGAAGAAAATGTATACTTATGTGTTTCTCTTCACCCAAGATCACACAAATCACAAGGGCAGAGGATACAAACAACAAGCATACACAAGAAAATTAGACACATGTTCATTTTAACCTTGAAAAGCACAATGAATTTGTTTTAAATACCAAACGAGGTGTGGATATTGTTTTGCTCAATTTTAAACCAACAAGCATAATGATGTGAGGGTTTAATTTAACCAATTTGAATTTTCATTTTAAACCAAAAAGAAATCTAGTTTGGTCCTAAAACATGAAATAAAGCATCATAAATGGGTTATAATTTCCCCATAAGTGTTGAAACACTTGTTACAATTATTATATGAAATGATGATATGCTCCTTCACTTCAAGTTTCATTTTCCAAACTTGCAAAACTAGTATACCTAAAAAAAAAGCTAGAAGTTAGTGACATATTAAAGAGTAGATAAAATAAAAAATATAAAGAACATGCTAAAATTCAGTCATTGTTTTTTCTTACTAGTAAAAACCATCATTGTTTATGAAGGTGTCACCATAATTCAAAAAAATGTCACTTTGGTGAAAAAAATGTTGCCCTATAGTAAAATAGAGATGACAATGGTATCACTATTTTAGGTGGCATCACTATTTGTAAATCTTAGATACCTACAAAAAGTACTAGCATCAAAATTTTTTAATATGCATTGGTGATTTAGTTAAGCATCATTGTATCTACATAAAAGAGCGTCGCTATATGCCGACACCTGAAAAAGGAATCATTGTAGTCTTCAAAAGTGTCGTTATATCTGTAAAACCAAAAAAATGGAATTCAAGAGAAAAATTCATTAAATTTGATCAGTACCACCCTCCCTCTAGCACCAAAATGTGACCGATGACATAGTACTGGTTAACTACACTTGATCCATGAGGATTCAAAGTGTAATTAAGCCACTATGCAATAGTCCCAATAAGATCATTTAATGTAAACTAAGCTAAGAAGCCATTAAAACTAACATATTAAAATGTGAAAGCTTGATAAACATCTATTCTAATCCATGGAAACTTATCCTATTGGGGGAGTGGTGTCACATTTATGTGAAATGATGACCCTTTCCCAATCTTGTGGATAAATGAGCTTGTTCCAACTGATTCTATTGAAGAGAATCAATGAAACCAATGAGAGATGTGTTGTAAAACATGATTAAAACTAGGTTAATATGGTAAAAGCTGAAATGATTGAAGTGAATGTATGCAAATCTATTCTAAATGTATGCAAGATTCAAAATATTCAAACCCTAGTTTCAAGATATGCTAAAATGGATGCACCTAAGTTACCATGGAAGCCATTAATGGAAGCTAACCTAAAAATGCATGTAAAATAACCTAAACTGATTTTAAAACATAAAATGTGAGTGCAAAATGGATGTAATTTTCAATAGAATAAGTTTTCTCTAAAAAGGTGGATCCCTATTCAATACTTGCAAGCTCTATTTATAGAATAGGAAAAATGAAATTGATGACCAAGATCAAAAGGATCAATCAATGGAGGCATGGATCATGGATTCCCACCAAGGGTTGAGGATGTAAGATGATATTCAATCAAGGGATTACATTCATCCAAACAAACACACTTTCAAAACTTGCACAAGAAGTCTTGTTGAAAGTTTGTTTCAAAAATGAATATTCCCTTTTTCAAACGAGTGAAGAAAGAGAATATTCCCAAAGAATATTCTCATGGGTGAGGAAAATTAGATATTTAGTTAATTGAAACTAAATTTAATTGTGCAACAGAGAAGGAATATTTCATGAGAATATTCCCTTTTGGAGGAATGTGCAAAGGAGGAATATTCTCAAGAAATATTCCCTTGCAAGTGGAAGGATTAGATTTAATTATTTAATTAAATAAGAGGACTTAGGGATTAAATTAGATAATTTGATTTATCCAATTTAATAGGATGAAAGGTTATTATTAAAGGGGTGTATTAACCTAATTAGATCAATTAGATTAAGAGATGAAATTGATACAATTAATTAAATAGCTATGTTAATTTAATCAATTAACGAAAAGAGGATGGGTTTTAGGATGAAATGGTGTTAGTATAGCAGATTCGAGTGCATGATTTCATTCTGGATATTTTTTAAGTGTCTACACCTATAGAATCTATGGAGAATTTGGAAGAGATAAATCTTGTGTACCTCTCACAAAAAGGTGTTTTCAGAAGCTAACTGAGGACTCATTCTCCCTATGACAAATGGGTCCTAGCTAAGGATTTTGAAAATCCGTTTCTGGGTTCTCTTCTCCTTTGTCTACACTTGTAGATCCCCGATTTTTACCATTGGATAGTCAGAAATAAATCATGTATGTGAGTTTCTGTGAGATGACAACAAATATGACAACTTTGACAACTTTGCAATTTTGTAACTTTGAGATCTTCAACTTTTCTTCAACTTGCAAATCTGCAACACATAAAGAGAGGAGAAAAATGCTTATTTTTGGTGAATGGGGGTTTTCCTTGGTCAAACATAGTTTTGGTAATTAAACCTTGAAATGAAATGAAATAACATGAAAGGGATGATGAATGAAAAATTCAATGTCATAACTCACCAAACCCTTGGATAAACCTTTGATAATGGAGGTTTGCAACTTGCATGAAATTGCTTCAATGGATGTGGATCTTGACTTTGAATCTTTGATTGAAATGATACCTTGAATGTTTCATTGAATCATGAAACCTACATCACAATGCTAGCTCCAAAAACATGCATGACTCCATATAACTTTGACATGATGTAGAAATATACTCTTGAGTGCTCTTGAAAATATTCATGGCTCGTGTAATTGAACTCTCAAAAATATAATTGAAATATTCTCTAGAAACTTAGACTTGATTTGATGAAATAGCCTTGTATTTTTAGTAATTTATCCTTAATTCAAATATCACAAGCCGACATTGAAATATAGATTTGAAAGAATTGAAATATTACCAAAAACATAATTTGAATTTAGGTCCTAGACCCAAGTGAGAACCCATTCTCCCTTGGGAAAATGGGTCCTAGGTCACTCACCTAGGACACACATTCTCCAATTATAAGTGTTATGGCATTAATGAATGCCAAGTTTTCCTCTTCAGAAATTGCAATTAATTAGGCTTGGATTTGAATTAAAAGGGCCAATTAAGGAAAATTAACCTCAATTAATTAATAAAGCCCTAGATAAGTGTGAAAGTATAAAGGTACACCTTAAAACACCATAAATAAGGCATAATTAAGTCCATTTTATTTAATAGGGCCCTAAAATTAATGTGAATATGTAAAATACATTTTACAACACTAAATTAAGGCATGATTTAGTTTATTTTAATATTAATATTTCTCAAATTAAGTGTGAAAAAGGGATTTTTTTTTAACATTACACTTAGCTCCCACTTTAGTGAGAGGAGGAACCTACATCAAACTCACACTAGAGTAGTCAAGAGGGGTCTAGGTGTACCAATGTGGATGGTATAGGATGATAGAGATCAATGATGGTAATCAAGCCCCTAGGATCCAAGATCCCACACCAAACCAACATATGCACAAAGGGACATACACAAGGTGTATGATATGCAGCAACAAGACAAGATACACAAAAATAAAATGTCAAAGACTAAAAGAAAGAAAAAAAAAAAGAAAAAAAAGGGGTGGATCAAGCCTCGACTATTTTTCAACTCAATGTAGAGTAAGCCTCAACTATTTGTCCAAAAAAGTTCACAAGCGCAACTTGATGCCCACTATGCAAACAACACATGCGCTCACATGGGCTAATGGAATCTGAGACTATCCACTAGGTGAGCCTCCAAGAAAGTGTCTTAGTGAGAAAGTCATGCATTTTTCTAGGCTCTCACTATATTTACCATACCAAAGCTATCCTTTTGATAACTCCAATAGGGCGACACACACACACTACAACTTTGATCTTCATAAGGTTAACAAGCTATATATATGTTTGTTCATAGGGATTTCACTTAATTCATGTAAGGTATCTTCTTTGGTATCATCATGCCTAATGTCTCCAAGAGAGGACAAGTCTAAGAAATATCACACTCTTAAAGGATATCAAACCCACTGACACCACCAAGAAAAGGACACATCACAAGAAGAAATAAATTGCACAAAGAAACATGAGTGTTGATGTATGCCCCCACTTTAAAGAAATTTATAACACCATTTCTATGAGAAATAGCTTTAAAGTAGCCAATGAAGAAGACATAAAAGCTTATTCGGAAAGCCCTATGCCAAGTCATATGTTCCTCAATGAAGTTGCATCATGAATAAGGGGTTTCCTGCAAAATGTAATGCTAAAGATAAGATAAAAATAAAGTACATTACATGCGAGCCAACTTAAGGCATGTCATGCACATCCCAAGCTTTCTCTTATATATACATAGAAAGTGGTCAAATAGCCAAAAGAGATAACAACAAGTGCCATACAAGGACAAGGTTACCTAACCCCCTTTCCCCCACTTAGTGCAAGACAAGGGTGAGCCGAGGTGATTGATGAGAAGAATGAAAATAAATATCAATTAGAGGAAATAGGTGCTTTAATACAAGGAAGAGAACCACAATCCTTAAGATGTTGAATTTTATTATTCAAAGCCTTACATGGGCTAATGCAAGAAGTTGGGTCCACAAAAAGCTCAAAAAGTGGAAGTGTTTGTGGTTTTTCAAAATTTGTCACACTTGGATTGAAAATTTGAAGCACTTACACATTGAATCTTAAAAAAAGCTAGTTATATGAAATTTAGTATTTTGAATCTAATTTCCAAATATATAATTTATTCAAATACCCAGATGATAAAATAATTTTATATCGACATGTATAAAAACCATTTTTTAAAAGTCACTTTTGTTTTACCATACCATGCATGCATACAAACACCAATTTTTGACCTAAATAAAAGTATTTTTCTAATTCCTTTTGAGGAAAGATATGTAACAACATCATGATTGATGAGGATATTTTTTTGAATTTTTTTTATATTGAATTTTTATTGTCCCTAATTGCTGTTTTAAAAAATCAACTTGTACGAACATCATAATTGGACCTAATAAAACAGTTTTTGATTTTTTTTTCATTGTGTAGAGAATTGTCTGAAGATTGATGTCATATATTTTTTTGCAAAAAAATTAACCAAAAATAGTTATTAGATATCAAGAAAAGCCTAATATTTTAAGTTTGTGGACCACCTTGCTTAGAAATTAATTAAAAATAAAAAACATAATCCAATTTTTTTAAAAATAATATATTTGGAAACTAGAAATCATCTTCTATAATGGGTTTTAATTTCATAGATTAATTCAGAAAAAAAGGTCCATCAACTATATTGCCAAAGTTGGACATTTGTCTTGAACTTGCCATAGTTTTTTAGTTGTAGGTCAAAGGCTAAGGGTTGGATTACTAAGTCTTTCTCGAGCCTAACTGAGGTAGCATGTGGTTTTGGAATTCAAAATTTAAAAAATGCATACACATTATGAAATGCATACATGTCCTTTATTTGCTTGTTTATTTAAAAAAATAAATACCTTTTAGAAATGCATACACATTATAAAATGCGTATGCATTATAACATGTATGCATTACAAAACACGTATGCGTTATAAAACACATACACATTATAGCACATACTCGTTTTATAATGCGAATGTGTTTCTAAAAGGTATTTGATTTTTTAAAGAAATGACTTGTACACATTATAAAATACATACACATTATATAACACGTACACATTATATAACACATACACATTATATAATGCGTACACATTATAATGCGTACACGCTTTTTAGTGCATACCCGAAGCATAATGCATACATATTTTTTTAGGCTCGGGTACCCGAAGCATAACTCATTCACATTTTTTTATAACTCGTACACATTTCCTACAAGATTTTTTTTGGCCGAAACTTCCCCTCTTCATGGACCCAATTTCTTGCTTTTACCCACATAAATTAGTAGATTGACCTTGAACTCTTGTTGTAAAATTTCTTTTGCATTTTTGGAGGGAGAGATATCAAATTATCTTGGAGGTATCTCAACAAGATACTATCTTGATCAATAGTATAAGATGTTCCTTTATTTTGTGAAAAAGATATCTCTTACTTAGTACAAGGTGTCATACATACACACAACTCTTTAGATTGTGAGATTTTGTACTCTCCCTTAAGGGAGGGTGCAAAATCTAATGAACTCCAATCATTACTAAGACATGTTCTAACAATGTTTTGTGAGATGAAATTGATGCTAAGTGAATGTTTCTTTGATTATTTTGTTTCTTTCCAAGGATAATAACCAAGACCACTAGTTTCTATCAGTTCAAGATGCACCAAGGTTAAAGTCAGCTTAGAAGAATCTTTTTGTAATAGCATTGGTATTGAGTGAAGGATTTTTTTATTCTTTTATTTCTTTCGAAGGACAATAACCAAGACCACTAGTCATTTCTTGTGTGTTAGGATCTATAGGGACACAAATATCTTGTTCTCTAGCACCACATCCTTTTCCACTATACCCAAGTTGTTTCATAAGTTCATATCCTCTTCAATAAAGCTTTTTCATTTCTTTTCGATTTGGCGGTTGTTCATAATTAACTTCATCAAATTTTGTTGTGTAATTTTCTTCTTCTTCTAGAGTGGTTGAAGTGGATTCTTTTTAAGGTTCTTTTGAATTTTCTATTGACATTACTGCTTTTTTTTCTTTTTTCAGACTCTTTTGTTGCGATCTTGTATTCTCCTATGAATGTAGGTATAAAATCCAAGGAGCCCTAGTCATCTTCTAATAGTTTTGCAACTTCTTCAATATGCTTTTTTTTCTTGTTCTTGCATGATTTCAACTTTTGAAGTTGGTATCAATGTTTTCATAGGGCTTTGTTTATCTTTTTTAGTGTACAAACAATGTTTAGGTTTAAGGTCAGACTCGAGTGTGTAAACTTTATTGTTGTAAACATACTTCATTAAACGATGAAGTGTTGAAGGCACTGCCTACATTTGATGAATCCATGGTCTTCCTAAAAGAAGATTATATGAAAGATCATGAGGCATAACATGGATAGTAGTTTGGAATGTATATTTTCCAACTATAATAGGTAATGTAAACACACCAAGCAATTATTTTCCTATGTTATCAAATACATGAATGGAAAATGATTCAGGTTCAATCCTACTCAAATTGTCAATTCCAAGCTTGTCCAAAAGGTTCACACTACACACATTAAGGGCCAAGCCATTGTTAGTGTAATTAATATTTAATTGCACTTGCATAACTTTACTTAGGTAATTATTTATTTCCTAGGTTTATTATTCTCATCCTTATCTTGTTGAGATATCTTGTTGCTCAAGATAAGATTAGGGTTATGCATATCTTTTCTTTTATAAAGAAAATCATATCTTGTAATTAAGAATTCTTGAATAATAATATTTTGCACATCTATTGCAAAGCTCTCACTTTTTCTGATTTTCTCTTTTGTGGAAGGATTTTCTAGTTTTCATTTCAACTCCTGGTTTTTAACATGGTATTAGAGCCTTGATTTACAACCCCTTCTCAATTTTTTGAGAAAATCATTGCAAAGTTCATTCTGGATTCCTTGAGGGTATCATGCCTTGAGTTTATTCATGAGGTGTTTTGGATCAGATCGGGCTTCACCATTGGATTCAGAGTGCTAGAAAAAGTCAGGATTGGATTTTGTTTTGCATATTTTGGCCATTGTTTTCTAGATCCATGGTTTCAAGCTTGGAATTTTGTTGCAAGCTATGGAGGTAGCCAAATTTTTGGAGCAGTTTGGGCACAAACAAAGGTCACCATTACATTTGCAGTGGCCAAAAACCCTGAGAATTCCTTTCATTTCCTTGATTTGTGAACAGTTGGTCTAGAAGGCAAAATTATTTTTCCTGGGGGGTCGTACGACCTCTCCAACTCGCTTCCTGAGGGTTAGTTTTTGAAAAAAAAATATATATATTGTTTTGGAATATTTTTGGCACTGCCAATACAAATTGATCCACCACCCCTGCTCTGCCCGGTGGCCACCTGGTGACCGTTCAGGCCAACAGTGCTACCCACAGGCCATCGGGCATGCCAGCTCCTGAGGGCTTCTCCATCAACCACTGCAATCATATGGGGGATCGGGCGCTATGCGCCCAGCCCCCGGCTGGCCTCCAACACTAGCTCGCAATCCTATGGAGGACCAAGGGCTCCACCCCCAACACCCATTCTTCTAGCCCATAGTCACACATAGGACCAGGGGCTTATTTATTTTAAGCCCCCAGGGCTGCCTATAGGCCTTATTGTCCATTTGGAGCAACTTTCACTAAATTAGGTGTATTTTTTGCATATGATGTATGTTTTTCGCAAATAAGATACCGATAGAAAGTTGATCCGATGTTGATCCAGTGGTACAAGTGTTTTTACCAGATTTTTCTCTAGATTTATTTTGCAGGTCCTTGAACTTAGATGGTGTTCTTTTCACTCTAGAGGGCATATCTTTTGACTCGATCATCCTTTTTTTGTCATTCTTGTGGCATTGGAAAGCTGGTTTAGTCCTCTACATAGATATGAGGTATATTTATATTTTCTATTTATGCATGTTAACATTTTCTCCTTTTAAAATCATTGGGTTATTGTAATAAATGAATTGAGATAAAGTTCCATCAGGGGGGTTTCTTGTATAATAATCTGATTAGAGTGTGCATGAACTTTTATCTCCATATTCATCTTGTTTTGATGGAAAATTGCATGGGTTATCTAGTTTCTTAGTTTCTTTTGGCCACATCTTGCTTTAGCTTGACACATATCATATTCACATCGATTCACACTTTAGTTGAGAGATTATGGTTATTGATTTGCATTGGTTCAAATCCTTCTCAGTTTGAGGGTCATGTTTTTATGGTTAATGTTCTAGAGTCTTTATGGCACTCTTTCCCATGGAAGAGTTTTAGTCTTAGTTTGGCATTGGCATCGAGATACATGGTTTCTAGATTTTGTCATCACTTCATCTATTGTTGCTTCATAGATTCTAGGGTTGTTTGAGTTTGTGAGTTTTCTAGTGTTTTGTGGCATCAGGTCTACTATCACATTTATGATTCTATGTTTGGTTTCAGTGGTAGACAAAATTATCTTTCCTTGCTTGTTAGATTACGGTTCCAGTGTTAATCCATAGTGTTCTTCTAGTGCTTCTTTGCAGTAATCATCTCATTGTAGGGGTTTTTTTCCCACTGGGTTTTCCTTCTCTACCTCATTATTGCATTTGTACATGGGTACCTAATTAGGCCTTGTTGTTGGGACCCATTCATGCTTTCTTGCATTCATCTTAGTTTTAGGTGCATGCTTTTTTAGTCTCCCTAAGTTGCATTTATGGGGGGGTGTTAGTGTAATTAATATTTTATTGCACTTGCATAACTTTACTTAGGTACTTATTTATTTCCTAGGTTTATTATTCTCATCCTTATCTTGTTGCTCAAGATAAGATTAGGGTAATGCATATCTTTGATTTTATAAAGAAAATCATATCTTGTAATTAAGAATTCCTGAATAATAATATTTTTCACATCTTTTGCAAAGCTCTTGCTTTTTCTGATTTTCTCTTTTGTGGAAGGCTTTTATGGTTTGCATTTCAGATCTTGGTTTCTAACAACCATTTTCAACAAGGGTTCTCTTTATTGCTTTCCTATTAATAATAGATACGATCATGAAAGCTTCATATTATTTTTGAACTTCCAAAGGAGGGAGCTCACTTTGGTGGAAAATAATGTATGCATTCATTCCTTGAGTTATGACTGCTATATCATTTGGGTTTGCACTAGGGGGAACCATAGCTTGTTGCAATTCATTTTGAAGCATACTATGATAACTAGGTGAGGCCTGAATAAGATCCCATAAGGATATCCTAGAAGGAGTATACTTAAGTTGTTCAACAAGATCATACTCCTTTCCACTATGTAGAGGAAAAAAAGGAGCACTAAGAAGATAGGTTGAGGTAATGGTAATGAAATGGGAGTGGTTTGTGGTTGCCTATTCTTCCTTGTATTATATGTATGAACAATAGTATTTCCACTCGATTTCTATGAAAAATTGTCACTGTCAAGTTGCCTTGTAAATTTTAAGATATCTCCTAGAAAATGGTTTATTTTTAGGTGGTTCAAGGATAAGCACTGGTTTTTTTTGAACTTTTGGTTGTTGTGAGGATGGATAGAGAATAAGTTGGGGCTTATGTGGTCCAATAATTAAAGGATTTGTAGGAGGTTTAAGAATAAAAGGACTTGAGGGAGTTCTAACATTCATAACCTCAACAAAATTAATCTTATTTTCATGATCTCTTGGTGAAGGGGAGTCTAAATGTCACTTCATCATCTTCATATAAGGAATCCACATTAGTATTTTTTGAAATACATGGATCAATTCTATCATTTTCTTGCACCATGATATCTACCCTAGTAGGAGAGCTTTTAGGAGAGGTGCAAACAAGATGTTCATCACATTCCATGGTTAGATTTTGTAAAGTAACTTCATCACAAATAGGGGAGGTATCAAGAGAAGAAAAACCATCATTGATTGAATCCTTTTGTTAAATTAGATGTTTCCAAGTGGGAGAAGCATTAGGAGAGGGAAAACCAAGACTCTCATGACTCTCAATGAGTGTATCTTCTAACACAAAACTATCTTCTTCACAAAAAGGAGAGATATTAGGAGAAGAAAAAATGTGATTGCCATGATTGTCCATGAATTCATCCTCTTTCTCTAAAGCATTCTCACAAGTGAGGGATGAATGGAGGTTAGGTAAAGTGATGTTAATAAATGTGTTAATGATCTCATTATCTTGTGCCATAATATCTTCCATAGTGAAAGATTTTATAGAAGTGGAGATTTAAAAATTGTCATGATTCTCAATGGGTGTATCTTCTAACACTAAAATACCTTTGTCATAAGTGGGAGAGTATTGGGAGAAGAGAAACTATGATTATCATGATTGTATATTCTTTCATCTTCTTCTATCAAACTATTCCCACAAATAGGAGAGATATGAGGGGGTGTGGAATTAAGGAATGCATCAACATTTTCACTCTGTTGCACTAAGAGACTCTCATAACTAGGATATATATTGGAGGAATGATTAACATGCTTGTTGGTGAGATTTTTCTTGGTGTAGTGTAGGAAAATGTATCCCTTTTTCACAATTAGTTTGGGAATAAGTAATAAATAAATAAGCCTAATTATGCCTTAATTTAATGTTGTAATGTGTTTTTCACATTCACATTAGCTTTAGGGCCCTTTTAAACTAAATGGAATTAATGGTGTCTTATTTAGGGTGTTGTAAAGTGTATCTTTACACTTTCACACTAATCTAGGGATTTATTAATTAATTGAGGTTAATTTTCCTTAAATTTTGGATCCTTTAATTCAAATCCAAGCCTAATTAAATATAAATTCCAAGGGATAAAACTCGACATTCATTAATGATATTACACAACACTTAATTTTACAAGGTGTGTGTCCTAGGTTAGTGACCTAGGACCCATTCAACACATGGCGAATGGGTCCTTACTAGGTCCTAGGACCCTATTTTCATATGACATTTCATATTTCTCAAAGTGTGTCCTCGTTAAGTGAGCTAGGACCCATTCACCACATGGAAAATGGGTCCTCACTTAGACTTAAAAACCCTCTTTCAAATATGATTTTGGTGGTATTTTAATGATTTTAAATCCATGATTAGATTGTTGGATTGTGATATTTGAATTTAAGGATTTAATCTTAAGATATGTATAAATATAAGGTTATTTCACATAGTTTTATCTAAGCAATTCTTATGAGCAAGTCCTAATATCAAGTTTATGAGATCAAGAGAATTTTTAAGGCATTCAAGGGAATATTTATAGAAGATTATTGAAGCAATCAAGAGTCATTTCATCATGTCAAATATTTAGTGCATCACACATGTTGTTGAGCTAATATGTTGATGTAGGATTAAAGATCAATTCAAGCATATTCAAGGCATTATTTCTAATCAAGTGTTGTGATCAAGATCTACATTCATTGAGTAAATTTCATGGAAGATTGCATATTTTTTTATCCAAGGTTCAATTAAGGTGTGATGAGTTGTGGCATTGCATTTTTTCATTCATCACTCCTTTATGCATTGTTTCATTACAAGGTTTAATTACCAAAACAGGGTTTGACCAAGGAAAACCCCTATTCCCTAACAAAATTGCATTTTTATCTCCTTTGATGTGTGATTGCAGGTTTTAGTTTGAATATCTATTGGAGAGAAAAATTGCAAAAGTTGTCAAAGTTGCTAAGAAAGTTGTCAAATCATGGAAACTGAGCAAATTTTTTAATTTATGGCTATCCAATAGTGCTTGACTAGGATCTGGAAATGTAGACATTGAAGAAAAATAACCTAAAAATTGATTTTCCATAACCCTAGCTAGGACCCATTTTCCATAGGGAAAATGAGTCCTCAGTGAGTCATGAAAAAACACTTTTTGCAATAGGTACACAACATTTGACCTTGTTAAAAGTTGTATTTTAACTATTATTTGGGTTAGGTTTGTTTTTTGTAACTAAATTACACATTATAACCCTCATATTGAATGAAATTAGAGAGAAAAAGAGAGATGTACTACTTTGTTCTACATTTTGGTGAACCCAACCTTTTGAGAATTGTAGTTTTTTAATTTTTGAAGTCCTTTTTATCCTAAATTTATATCTTGCATTCACTTGCATTCATTTTCATTGAGTTAAATCTCATTTATGGTGTATAATTTTCATTCAACTTTGCATTGCATCTAGGTTTTTCTGATTGCATTGTTTACATTTTTTAAATCTAAAAAATACAAAAAAATGAGTCATTTTGCATATCATTTACATCATATAAAATTTCTTTTGAAAATTGAAACAAAAATTGCATATCAAACTAGGTGTTCTAGGTCATCATTTTGTCATATTTTTTCACTTAAATTTCACATTGCATTCTACAAAAAGTCAACCTGAAACTTATTGTTGCAAATTTGAATATGAAAACCACTGGAAAAGAATTAAAAACCTATAAAAATTAGTTTCAAAACCCTATTCTAGGACCCATTTTCCATAGGGCGAATGAGTCCCTAATAAGGCCATAATCTATATTTTTGGAAATTAAAACCTTCATTTTTGTGCTTTTGATTGCTGCTTTTAGTTTTCTATTTTAGTTTGCTGAGTTTTTGTTTCATCAATTTCATCATATCTAGCTTAATTTGGTACATTTAGTGCATTGTGTAATTTCAAATTTTCACTTCAAATATTTCATTTTTAAATTGTTACATATTATAATAAACAAATTACCTTGTTTAGAATATGAAAGTTGCATTTACACATTACATTTTAGGTCATTGCATTGCATTTTAATCCTCTTTCCATTTTGGGTTTGCACACTAAGTTTGTGAAACTTGTATGATCTTTACAACTTGGTGTCCTATTAGCAATAATATTTTGAGACATAGTTGGAGACTCATGTCATCCTATGATACACCATTCATCGTGGATCTTGTGTTTTCTAACTCTCTTTCTAATAGTGTTGATAATCAACCCCTTTATGGATCATAAGATGAATACTTCATTTCCCATGACTTCCCCTCCTACAACCAATGTGCATGATGTTAACAAAACCATCCCTACCATGACTTGTTGTACTCAAGTTTTGGGGTATACCCAAATCCAAGGTGGAACTTTGATTCCTCCTATAATAACCATTTCCATTCCTACATACACTAGCACTCAAGTTACCACAACTATTCAACCTACATGTAATGTCAACACTTCCATAGGAATCCTTCTAACTTTGTGCATTCAAATACAATGTATCCTTAACCACCCTCCCTCACAAATTTACAATTCACTTGCCCTCTGCATATATACACCACTCCACCTTACTCCCTTCTAGCTTACAATAACAACAATGATGCCATCCTTAACACACTTTTGCAAAACACATCATCCATTCAACAAAAAATCACAACCATAAATAATAAAAAATAATGGTAAACCTTCATAATACATCAAAACCAACCCATTATCCCTAGAGATATTGAGAAGACAAGTGCCACAAGGTATAAAAGTTCCTAAATTTGAGAAATATGGTGGGAAAGGAGATCCTATTAGCAATGTTTCCACTTAGTCCTATGTAGTGATTTCATATTTGAAGATAAGAACTTGGATAAACCATTCCCTAGGTCATTCAAGGATACTAATTTAGAGTGGTTTTTCTCCTTACCAAATAATTCAATTGGCTCATTCAATGAGATTATTGATTCCTTTTACAACCACTTCCACATTCACATGGGTCCCAAGATGACCCTAGCTGATTTTATGACATGCAAGAAAAAGGATGATGAAAAGGTTACTGATTTCATAGCACACTATCAAATGTTTTTTTCACAAATAAACATTAAGATTCTCGATGCCAACCTTCAACCAATGTTTATTGCCAATTTAGAAAGAAAAATCCAAACCAAACTCAAGATGTTGAAATTCCCATCCTTCACATAGTTATGTACAACCCTTCATGATTATCAGAATACAGTTTACGATCGTGATGTGAAAAATCCCCCTAGCCATCCTAGAAATTCTGAATCTGCAAATCAAAATAGCTACCAACTTTTCAAGAAATAAAATAGGGGATTTTTACAACTTAATTCCCCTCAACCAAAGCAACAAGTTGATAAACAAGTGACTACTATAAAGACAAAAAAGTCATATGCCTTTGCAGATAGGAATAGAAAATTTACTCCCCTACCCGATACCCTTCATAATATCATGCTTCAACTTGTGGAAAAGACTATACTTTCCTTACCTTATGTTAGAGCTCCTAATCCTAATAAACCATTACCCACAGGTTATAGACCAAATTCTTATTGCCATTATCACTGACAAAATGGACATGATATGAAATATTGTAAGCATCGTAAACATCTTGTGCAAGACCTCGTTGATTCTAATCATCTTCTAATTATTGGAGGTGTGAATGATCAAGGTAATAAGTCTGTAGCTCCTCCTAACCAAAACTTGCAAATCTCTACAAATACCATGCTAAAACATACCATTTCATTTGTCAATGCTAGTGAAATAGAGAATTATGTGATGAATGTTGACATGGATGACAAAAACATAAAAGATAAAAGTGTGGATTAACCAATTGAAGTAATGGCGTTTATTGAAGCTAAACCTCATAAGGGCTCAACCAAAATTCCTCTTAATATTGCTTTCTCACAAAAATACATACTCAAACATGCACCCGATGGTACTCTTTACATAGCTAGAAGAATCACTGATAAGCCTACTAATGGGATATTAATTGATCCTATTTGTGTAGAGAATGTGATTATTGAAGAATTCCTATTTGTGTATGAAATTTATCAAGTACATATGAAAAACTGAGAGCCTGGATCAAAACACATAATGGTTTTTCTTCTCATGTGATTGGCTCGATAAATCTCCCTCTAAAAGTTGGACCAAAAACATTAAATTTCTCATTCACCATCATCCTGCCATCAAACCAATTTTGTGTGAAGTTAGGCTATCCATGGCTTCACTCAATGAATTTTTTCTCATCAGTTGTGCATAAATTTTTAAAGTTTCCCTTTGGAAATGAGATCTTTACTGTACACCATAGTGGCTTTAATCCTATGTCTTCTTGAGGGAACTTTACATTGGATTTATTTTGGCCTAAGCTTATTAAATCTATTAGACCACGTGAGGACTACTTTTTCAAAGCATATCAAAAGTTTAAGGCAAAGCACATAGTAGAATTATCCCTTAGAAATATTGCTAAAATTGTGATTGAGCCACCTACCCTTGACAAATTGATGATTGAACCAAAATCCCTTCCAAATATTCAACAATAACCTATGAAAAATCCTCCTATCATTTCCTATAAGAGACCTGAGACAACCAAAACAATCTTGTTGTGCCTCCTAAAGTCAAACAAGTTTAAAAAGCTAAAGATAAAGTGGTTGAAAAACCTCCCATGGTTCCTTTTGTTCCTCCCCTAAGGGAAGGAAAGAGGCCTATGGTTGATAAACCTGCTCCTACAAAAACCAAAATTGATAAAAGATTGAAACAAAATCTAAATGCTAGAGAGCATAGGCATAGACGTTGTGCTATTGCTCGTATGTTACAAACTAAAGAAGAAAAGAACAACACAAAAAATAAAAATATAAACTTACCTAAAGCAATGTATGATAACTCTTTACGTTCTCAACAACATAAACAAGAACCTTCTAGAGACATTATCATTCAACCTCCTGTTGTGATTAATCTAGATGATGACATTGATATTGTAAAGATTGATGAACAAGTGCATAATGAGTTGAATTCATTGTTTTCATCTTCTATGAGTTTAAATTGAAAATCTCCTAAAAAAAGTGTTGAACTTGGTGCTTCCCCTGGTTTGACACTTCTTGTTATGCCTTTGGCTAGTTGTTCACCTTCTGAATAATTTGATCTAGATTGGGATGTGGACGACTTGCTAATAGGTTGACTCGCATGTTCCTTACGAGTATTTTTCATTGTTTTCTTATTTTTCATGTGTCTTTATGTGATTGCATGTGTGTAATGTGATCCCCCAAGATATTTCGTTTGATGCATCTCTCTCTTTTTGTGCATTCCTCTATTTGTATGTACATTCTTTTATATGTTGTAAACATTTTACCTTTTTCATTTGTCTTGTGCTTTCCTTTTAGGGATGACACAAGGCATTGAGACATTTAGGTATCTTTCATGTTGAACCACAAGGATTTTCCTTTTTTTTCACTCTCTTTGTATCATTCTTTCATTTCTATAAATATTTGGGGAATTCAATGCCATTTTCAAGCTCTCTAACAACATTGTAGCACAAATATACTGACCTTGAATCCATAGATCACTTATGTATTTTTCAAGGTAACCCCTCCCTCCTTTTTCATGACGTAGCTTCATTTCAGAAACATATGACTTAGCATAGGGGTTTTTGAGGAAGCTCTCATGTCTTAGGATTGAATATTGGCTACTTTAAAGAAATTTCTCACAATGGTGTTAGAAACCGCTTTAAAGTAGGGGAATACATTGATGATATCTTTTGACATTGTTGGTGTTTTTTCTTGTAAACCAAGTTTGTCTCCTAATCTACCTATGGAATTGCCAATTCCAATCTAGGGCAGCTCAGAGGACCTGGACCAACTGACGAGGATTTTAATAATAACCTCCTACACTTTGGGCTCTGCAAGACCTAGGAGGGTGGTCCCTATAATGTGTTTATGATCTGTACACCAAATTCATAAACAATCATTAACAATTCACAGATAATCCCACAAATGGCTCAACAAAATAGGATACCACTAAAATGAATTGGTCTTTCACCAGTAATATCAGCTACTTGGAGCATGAGATGATTACTTGAAATTATTCTATAATGTGTGATAGTTATTTTATTTGCAATTTGGCAGCAAGCCCTAAGCAAAGACATACAGACACAAAGTTTCACAAACTTATACAATTTAGATCAGTGCCATATACCATTGGGGAGTCAAAATCACAATCATTTACGATTCAACAATAGATTTAAATACTTAGCACATATGATCCCTGACAATATTGCATTACAATAGTATCAATTTTTTCCCCAACCTAATACTTCTTACTAAATCCCTTTACAAACATACCCATCCATGATTCCATCCAAGCATTTTAATTAATTCTTTGAATTAAAGCCAATATGGAAAACACACACATCAGAGCAATGAGATGAACATCATAATTCTTGACTATTCTATTCAAAATTATGATAAGTTTGTATAGAGGAGAGACTTGAGCTCGAGATATAACATCATAGCTTAAATGCTAGTACTATTACGAAACATCCAATCTTCATAAGTCTAAAACCTTTTACACAATAACCCCAAACCTAAATTGCCTTAACATTCAAAATAGTTCTTACAATTTGCTCTACAACTATACCTAGACTCGACCTTCAAAAATATCTAACATGCCAACCACTTTTCCAACCTTGAAATCCTTCTTATAGAAAATGAAGGAGCAAACAAGCATCGGGCCAAAAATTACACATGTCGCTAGTCAATTGGACCGCTATGTGCCAATTCAAAATTATGATCAAAACCACTAAGTCCCGGATCATCTTTCTGTTGATTCAACTCATTACAAAATAGCCACAACATTTGTTACACCTCAAAATTTGTGCCCAAAGCCACCATGGAACAAAACCAAAATTAGTTATATCATAACCAATGAGCTATCAATTACCAGCAATATATAACATTTCATTCCTCTTCAGTTAAGTACTTGTCCACCCAATTCTAATATTCCACATCCGTTGGCCAATTAAAGTTCACTACCTTCCTCACCTTGGTACTGTAAGGTGTGAATTTCACCACAACCTGGTTGGCCTCCCTCTCAAATGACTCTAAGAACATGCTGGTATTAATTATTTTATCCATGCTGCTTACCAACAAGTCATGATCCGAGTCATCACAAATCGATTTGATTTGTGCATTAATAAGCTCTTCTACCCTATCTTGCCATTGCTATAGTGTCTTAACATTTTCCCATGCATCTATTATATTTGGTAGAAAAGTGTCATTCCAATCATCAAAACTCTTTATTAATTCTCTAATTTTCCTACTCAAATCATCAGGCAAGGCCTGGAATCCCTTCAATGATTTCACAAATATTTGAGTAGGCTTTAATGACTGGGGCCTGTTGTTCACATCAAATCTCTAAGCCTTAAATATAACATCTAAATTAGTGGCCCTAGGGATCCACTTCTCAACCAGAGGTAGAACCACTTCCCGATCTCTGTTAATGTTTTGTATTCCACCCAAGAATAAAGAATATAAAGAATGTACAATTGGCAACCTAGAAACAACCTTCTCATTTAAATGCCTCAAAACAGTGTCAACCACTCCATTATGTTTAGCCACAGCCCCATCCTCACTTGTCTTTAGGACAACATGTAATTTTGTGATCTTATTCATCATCTACCTTTTGGTAGGATCTATAAAATACTCAACTTCCTCTTCAACTGGCCCTGGTGTAGGGCTATTAGCAGGTGTCTGAATTGGGGATCCAGGAGTAGAAATGATTGGGACAATAGGGGGCAATGACCCCGAAGTAGTATGTAGTGCTTTGGTAGTAAGGGCACTGGAGGATTCTCCCACCTGCCCGTATCTTAATCTATCTACTTCAAACTACAACTCAACTTTTTTTTTTCCGCTTTCTACTATACTCCCCAATTATTGCATTATACTTTTCCATCAAGCTTTTCTTTTCAGCTTCATCTCTTTTAGCTATCTTTTGGGCCAATTTGGCCACATTTAGTGTCAGGCTTGTGGCCTCTATTGTTGAGGTTTCAAAAGCTCTCTTGATGATAAGCCCACCCCTTAAATTTGGGCTAATATCAGCCACATTCAGTTTTCTACCCTGAGGTGCTAATGCCCATATGGCTAAAGTCTCATATTTCTCACTAAAGGTAGAGTCTTGTAGGGATGCCTTGACTTCCTCTTCACTATTTTGCATAGGATGCTTGGAATGCATAATAGCATTGAATGCTATAACATCAGCTATGTCCCACTCAGGGAGAAGTAAGACACCAACCTAAGATACAAGTTTCCTTCCTTCATCAAGAGTGATGTTCTTGAATTGTTCCATTAATTTGGCTTTGACCTCATCATCATTCTCCTGGTTAGACCTATCAGGTCTTGATTCCCTCCTTCTCTTGCATTTGTCCTGATATTCTTCAAATTTCATCCTCCATATCAACTGCAAGAATACAACAGTTTTCATGAAGGCATCATCATCCAAGAATGCCTTGTAGGTCACCATCCTGGCATCTTGAACACATTTCCAGTTTATATTCATATCAGTTAAGACCAATTGTGCTGATCTAGGAGGGGAGGGGATACCAAGCTGCATGTCCTAATCAGTTATGATTATTTCATCCACCAGAGCCTCTTGTGACTCCTCAACTCTTTGCCTCTTATGTTTTGGCTCTGATGGCAGCTCCACAGGGTCATCCCTAGGTGGTGAATCCAAATCCACAATCTTTATCCCTCCAGGGTTCCTGATCTCATGACCCGATTGTGATGATGTTTTCATTATTTGTTTTCCCTTTCTATCTCCTTCCTCTTCATCATTGCTATCATTTCTCTTCCTCCTGTATAAAGGCCTATCCCTTGGTGGTTGATAGGTTGGCCTTTCTTCCTCAAGCCTCACCTCAAGTCCCTGAATTTTCTAGTCCACTTCCAAATTGATCTTCTTAGTTCTCAAGGTGTTTATGATCTCTTTGAAATTATTCACCAGGAAATCAATTCTTTTGTGAAATGGAGTGAACTCCATCAGTGGATCATATTTTGGATCTAGCTAATGCACCATGGCCAACATTTTCTCATAAGAAATCCATTTCTCTTTGTTTAATTCCTGCTGGCTCAAATCAAACTCATTTCTAATCAAATCTTCAGGAAAATTGAAAACATGAGGAAACTTCCCACCCTTAACTCTTTGTCTAAATAGGGTAAAGAATACCTCAGGGTCATGCTGCCTCATAGATCCACTCTTGAAATGGTAATCATCAAAAAATCTATCAAAGTGAACCCATCCTCCCTTGGAAAATACAAAGTCTAAAATAACAATATAATCAGGGAACAAAGTCCCTTTTCCTATTCCTATCAAATTGTCTTCATGAATGCAACCCAGTTGCCACATGACTTCTACAAATCCCATCCTTGATGGTACATTATACGGGAGAATATGAGGAGCTCCATGGAAACCATAAACCCTTAGGATAGTGCTTACAGGGTATGGAATGATGTCACCCCAATTATGACACACCTTCAAATTAGGCTTCCTTACTTTGGGTCAGAGGAAGTCATTGAAATCCTTAGGAATCCTTGGAACATTCACCATCAGTCTAGCTCTAAGCCTAGAAGCAAAACAGTTATCAAATTGCACAAAACTGGCACCTCCCTTGTTGCAAGACAAATCTACATTCCAAGCCTGCACCGGTAATCTTTCTCCATTCACCTCCTGCCTCAACTCCATTTTCTTTGAGAAGAAGTCAAAATTATTATACAAGAAAACATGCATTAATAAGGAATACCAAAAGAAAGGAGTACCAGTTTCCCCCAAATATAACTTCAACAAACCCTCAAGTATCCTTTTAGCAAGGAAAGAAGCATAGTCATACACTACAGAAAAGTTAGGATGTTGAATTTGAGCCCACATAAACATATAGGCAATGGGCATCATGGTGCTAGGGTTGAAACCTAAAATTTGGAAAAGTGAATATAAAATTTCCAAGAAATTATCAGCAAAATAGCTCAATCTGAAAGGTTCCCGATTAGTCGGGCTGATGTGAATCGTTGAACTGCCCACCTTGGCTAGATGAGGAGGAAGCAATTTTGATCTGAAAAGAGGTTGTGTTTTGGCATACTCCTGCTTCATTTCCTCAAGGTCTATCCAGACCAAGGATAAGCTATATTCACTCAAATCAAAAACCTGTCAAATCTCATCTGCATTTATACTCAGTAAAACCCCGCCATCATTATCCTTGATAATCCTTGTGACAGGATCATAGCTTGCAGCCACTGCCCTGAGTAGGTCAACATCAAGAAACACATTCAATACCACAAGCTTTCCCATATCATATCTCCAACTATTTGAAAAAGGATTAGATGCATTTCACTACCCATACCATATCTTAAACAATTCCAAGCCCATCATTGGTACCCTAGCATCCACAATGTTATAGGTTTTATATCTCAATCCCTCACCTAAGGCTGTCCCTTTCATTAAGATCAAACCCCTCTTCTTGTCATTTGTTGACAAAGGGAATGGTCAAGGAAATAATAATATAGATTCCTTTGCATAATCAATATGACTAGAATGTTGCTTTGTTGGTTCCATTTCAAACAACTAGGGATTCTCCTAAGATCAAATTGTGAACAAACTAGGGCTACCCAAAACGAAATTACAGTAGAATTTTACAATTTCCCACAATTGAAAAGAACCAGTAACCCTAGAACCTTAATCAACAAAACCATGACCAACACAACATAACCATCCACAAGAATCACATTCAAATAGAACAGTGATAAAGAAAATAACTCATGAAATTTCGCGCCCTACAGAAGATCAAACCCTTGCTGTAATTGCTTTGAAAACTCTATCTTTGGCTCTGGACCACTTTGAAAACACTTGAATACCTTAGTGGTGAAAGTAGTCTAAAATTGAATACTTAGAATTTATGAACAATGGCCCGTAGATGTCTCATCCGCCATTAAAGCTTACTTGCATACCGCACCAATGGCTTCAATTGTATTTGATGCAAATTTAAATCTTTGTTGTCGATCTCTTATTTCTGTCAGATCATCGAACAATCATCCTTAAAAAAATTGACAACATCTCCACATCATTGTCCAGGGCCCACCATAATATGCAACGCCAAAAGAATACACATGGCCCCCACCCGCAATATCGCGAACATTAAACTCCCTTCAGTTTAGGATCATGCAATGGCAGGAAACCATTGATTTTCTTGATCGGTGATCATGATCATACATAATAAGGAGCAGGACCAATATCTATCCACTGAGCAACTTTTTCACCAAGATTAAAAGATCACTGTTGATTATGAGCACGTGCATCTCACATGTGGTTTAGTAACCCACTCGATAATGCACTAAAGTCTGATACACATATTAAACACTTTATTTACTTTTTCAGCATCGACAACCTGGGACACGTGGTGCTTGCTCGCTATATTGCTATCACCAAGCAGCCAGTGGTGATGTCATCACGGGATTGTGGGGAGCAGCCAAGATCAACTCTAGGGAAATTGAAGGTCATCAAAATAACCCCTGCAAAATATTAAACATTACTTAGAAGAAAAAAAGGGGATGGGGACATTGCCTAAGGAAATCATAGTCGATGACTCAATGTTGTTTTTAAAAGCATAGGGCACAGACCGACCCAAACCTCAGTAAATAAACAGGGGCAAGCGAAAAATTTAACATTTTTATTAAAAAGGGGCTAGGCCTAGACGATTCAATGGGACATAAGTTGTTTTAAAACCTCTTCCAAAAGGTAACGACATCAAAGACCCAACCCAAAGATAGAACACCAAGGTTTCATCAAAATAAAGCAAAGCAAAATTCCACTCCCAGGTACCTTTCAAAAAATCAAGACAAACTAATAATAAAAGGAAACCAAGGACTTAAATTTGAGGCTCCATCAGACATTTTGCATATTTCATGGTGTGATTTTCTTTTTTCTTGGTGGTTTCATTAGGTTTGATGTCCTCAAAGAGTGCAATATTTCTTAGTTTATGAATTTCCTCTTAGTGGTGATGCAACACACTGCATTCCCTAAGTTGTGAAACTTTTACTCTTGAATTGTCCTCTCTTGGAGACATCAGGTATGATGATCCCTAAGAAGAAAACCTTACACAAACAAAGAAAAATCCCCTTGAACAAAAACCCTTTACTAGCATTATTGTTCATGTGTTTGGAATATCATAGCTTGTTATCATTGTGAAGCTTGAACATAACCCTAATAAAGGCCACTAAACATAACACACCTTTATTTCCTATGGAGCCTTTCTAATGTTAATAGGTTTTTTGCATAACATAGCTTGTTAAGCTATATGGAGCTCGAAACCCTAAATTCAATGCCACCTAACATAACACACCTCGCTTAGTATTGTGGTGCCTTATTGAACTTGTTAGGAGGATAGCTTTGAGATGTTATGAGAGACTAATATGATTCTCTTGTTTACCACCCTTTTGGGATACTCACCTAGTGGACAACCTGAGGTTCCACTACCCTAGATTGAGCGCGCAACAAAAAAAACTAATAGTCTAGAAGTGTTCCACATCGCATTGGATAATTTAGGCTTGATCTTCTTGATCTTTGATGTTGTATGATTGTATATATTTTTCATTGATGCATACATAAGTGTCTTGAATGCCTACTTTAGTGTGATTTTGACATGGGGTCATACTCTCACTAAAGTAGAGGTAAAGTGTAGTGTAGGAAAAAGTATCCCTTTTTCACATTTAATTTGGGAATAATTAAAAAATAAAATGAGCTTAATTATGCCTTAATTTAATGTTGTAATGTGTTTATCATATTCACATTAGGTTTAGGGCCCTTTTTAACTAAATGGACTTAATGGTGCCTTATTTAGGGTGTTGTAAAGCATATCTTTACACTTTCACACTAATAGGGCTTTATTAATTAATTGAGGTTAATTTTGTCTTAATTTACCCATTTAATTCAAATCCAAGCCTAATTAAATGTAAATTTTTAGGGATAAAACTCAAAATTCATAAATGATATTACACAACACTTAATTTTACAAGGTGTGTGTCCTAAGGGGTTTGTGACCTAGGAACTATTCACCACATGGCCAATGGGTCCTCACTAGGTCCTAGGACCCTATTTTCATATGAAATTTCATATTTCCCAAAGTGTGTCCTAGTTAAGTGAGCTAAGACCCATTCACCACATGATGAATGGGTCCTCACTTAGACATAGGACCCATCTTTGAAATATCTTTTTGGTAGTATTTAATGATTTCAAATCCATGATTTGATGTTAGCTTGTGATATTTGAATTTTAGGATTTAATCTTAAGATATGTATAAATATAAGGTTATTTCACATAGTTTGATCTAAGAAATTCTTATGAGCAAGTACTAATATAAATTTTATGAGATAAAGAGAATTTAAAAGAATTTCCAAAGGAATTCAAGGGTATATTTATAGAAGATTATTGCAGCAATCAACAGTCATTTCATCATGTCAAAGATTTAGTGCATCATGCATGTTGTTGAGCTAATATGTTGATGTAGCATTCAAGATAAATTCAAGCATATTCAAAGACATTGTTTCTAATCAAGTGTTGTGATCAAGATCTACATTCATTGAGGCCATTTCATGGAAGATTGCAGATTTGTTATCCAAGGTTCAATTAAGGTGTTGTGAGTTGTGATACTACATTTTTTCATTCATAAATCCTTTATGCATTGTTTCATTACAAGGTTTAATTACCAAAATGGTGTTTGAAAAATGTAAACCCCTATTCCCTAACAAAACAACATTTTTCTCTCCTTTGATGTGTGATTGTAGGTTTTAGGTTGAAGATCTATTGGAGAGAAAAATTGCAAAAGTTGTCAAAGTTGTCAAAGTTGCTATGAAAGTTTTTGAATCATGAAAACTAAGCTACAATATTTTTTTGACTTTTTGACAATGCTTGACTAGGATCTGGAAGTGTAGACATTGAAGAACACAACCCAAAAATTGTTTTTCTAGAACTCTAGCCAGGACCCATTTTCCATAGGGCAAATGATTCCTAAGTGAGGCCCAAAAAAGAAATTTTTGCAATAGGTACACAACATTTGACACTCTTAAAACTTGTCTTTTTTATTGATATTCTGGTTAGGTTTTATTTTTGTAACTCAATTACACATTATAACCCTCATATTGAATGAAATTAGAGAGAAAAAGAGAGACATGTACCACTTTTTTCTAGATTTTGGTTCATCCCCCTTTTTCCTTTATTTCACTTAGACATACTTGGAAAGGAAAGATACTAACATTGTGAGAAGTAATCTATCCAACTTATGCAATGTTTCAAGATGTGAACAATTATCTAACAAGATCTGATGATTTTTTTCTACTAAAATGATTTTTGAATGATTTTAAAAATGACTACATTGAATGGATGTTTAGACCTATATGCATAAAACAAAAATTCCTAAAACTTTCCATACTGATATTGTACATTACTAGCAAGCCTAGGAAATGAAAAAAACTATAAAAAATATTAGAAAATCTTGTTTTGTAGGTATCGAAGGGGTAAATGGGTCCCAATACAAGGTTTTTTAAAATAAAAAAATGCAATTTTTGAGTGATTAGATGTGTTCTCTATTCCAAGTTTTAGACTGGTAATTCTATAATAGAATTTTACAAAATTTAAGGATTTAATGCAAGTAAATTTGATGACAAATGATGAACCATATGACACTTTTGAAAATGCAATTTTGACTCAATTTTTTGAATATGAATGATGAAAAGTACACTAATATGCAAACACTATGTAAAATCAATGTGATATTATGCATTTTTTTTTTGAAATTTTAGATTTAAAATGAATGCAAAATGTAAGTTTATAACTAAATGCAATGCAACTTTATGCCAAATTTAGAAACCCTAAATACAATGAATTAATGCAAATATTAGATCTAGGGTTTGAATGCACCCCAAATTAGAAATTAGAATATTCAAAACTCGGGTTCACCAAAATGAAACATAAGAAAATGAAGTTGGGGTTCACTACATATAGGTTTTATACTAAATTTGGAATATTTCACCAAACTTACTATAAATAGAAAATTCAAAACAAGTGTAATGAACCCACCTATTCTTCTATTTCATGCAAGAAATGAGATCCCTTAAGTCAAAATCCACTTTCAACCCTTAAATGAGTGAATTCTTTGAGGAATCTTGCAATTTCCCTTTTTATGTTAGGATGGGGGTCTAGGTCAATGAACACTTTGGGGAGAAAGATTAAAAATAGTAAATCAACTCCAGAATGCAATCTATAACTTGAATTTGGAAGATTAAACTCAATACTAATGGAACCTATAGACTTTTTGGAGAATCTAGAAGAGATAAATCTTACATACCTCTCACAAAAAGGTGTTTTCGGAAGTTGACTAAGGACTCATTTGCCCTATGGTGAATTGGTCCTGACTAGGGTTCTTCAAAAAAAAAATCTGGGTTCTCTTCTCTTCTCCTGTGTCTGTACTCCCATATCCTTGATTTTCATTGTTGAGCAGTCAAAAATAAATCTTGTAGGTGAGTTTCTGTGAGATGAAAAAAAAGATGACAACTTTGATAGCTTTGCAATTTTGTAACTTTGAGATCCTCAACTTTTCTTCAACCTACAAATCTGCAACACATAAAGAGAGGAGAAAAATGGTTTTTTTAGTGAATGGGAGTTTTCCTTGGTCAAACCTCATTTTGGTAATTAAACCTTGAAATAAAATGAAATAGCATGAAAGGGATGATGAATGAACAATTCAATGTCACAACTCACCAAACCCTTGGATGAACTTTTGATAATGGAGGTATGCCACTTGCATGAAATGGCTTCAATGGGTGTGGATCTTGAGTTTAAATCTTTTCTTGAAATGATACCTTGAATTCTTGATTGAATCATAAAACCTACATCACAATGTTAGCTCCAAAAAAATGCATGAATCCATATAACTTTGACATGATGAAATTACCTTGATTGCTACAACAAATGATGATGAATTCTGCTCTTGAATGCTCTTGACAATATTCTTGGCTCTTGAAATTGATCTCTCAAAAATCTAAAATTTTGAAATCTTCTCTAGAAACTTAGACTTCATTTGATAAAATAGCCTTGTAGTTTTAGTAATTTATCCTTAATTCAAAGATCACAATCTGACATTGAAATATAGATTTGAAAACATTGAAATACCACCAAAAACATAATTTGAATTTAGGTCCTAAGCCTAAGCGAGGAGACATTCGCCCTTGGGAAAATGTGTCCTAGGTCACTCACCTAGGACACACATTGTCCAATGATAATTGTTATGTTTTTGATAATATAAGAAACATTTCTATGGTGTTGTACCTTTTACACAAAAATACTGCAAAGCCAAAAAGGAATCAAGTTCATCAAAACATCATAAAAACTAAACTTAAAATAATGGAAAAAGGACAAAGACATTGCACACTGACATTTGAAGCCCAACACAACACAAACTTGACCACTAACCATCCATACTTTCCCATTTCTAGATGAGGAGGTTTAAAACATCATCCCCAATCTAGTTGGGACCTTCACCCACAATATTCCTATATGCTTCCTCCTTGATGACATCTGAAAGTGTGATGGCTTATTTATGAATCATTTTAATAGGGAACCGAGCCATCCTATTGAATTTTTTTTCAAGTTTAACAACCTACTCTTTCACCTTTCCAAAGCCCTCATCCTTTTCATTCTTCCACTAGGTTGCCTCTTTGTCACAAGCCTTGGGATCTGAGGAGTGGATGGATTCCTCCTTGAGCATCTTGTTCATGTCCGAATAATGACTAGGTCCCTCCATGAAATCTTCTTCCATCTCCTCAACAATATCTTTCTTTCCTTCTATTTTTTCACCAGTCTACTCTAAATCACTTGAAATATCATCCATTAGAATACCTTTTTTGTTCTTCACCAGCCTATGGGACCTCCTCACACTAGTTTGTTTTATCCCCACATAAATGATCACAAATACCATGGTGTCACCCTTGTAGTCTTTTTCCTCAACAATTTTTCCTTCGATGTCCATGGTCGGCATGTCCACTTGGCACAAAGATTATTTTTACCCTTCTTAGTAGTGGGTCTACTATCCTTCTTTATGGGTTTGTTTTTTAGCTCACATAACCCTACCACAACCTTGGACTAGGCCAACCCAACCTCCCCCTTCTAATTTTTTCATAGGGATTTAAACTTAGCTTCAACATAGGGTTCATTTTTAGGCTAGGGGTATTCCTCTTAGGACCCATCGAAGCAATTGGAGACAACTTATTGGAAGAAAGGTCAAGAGGCTCCAATTCCTCCACATACATAATCAAGATAGGTTTAGGAAGGCACAAGGCCAAATGGAAGTTATAGAGCCTAAGGATTAGGCCTTGCTACATCGATAGGGTAGGCGGAAGATCAAGATTAATAGCGGAAACATCATGGGATTCTTTGATCAAATTTTCGAGGGAGGTTAGCAGAGAGAAGGGAAAGCTGAGGATCATTTTGTGTTGTAGGTGGTTTAGTAGCAGCAGGTAGTAAAAGTAAAATAACTTATATCTATCTTGTAAAGTAACATATCTCATAAGAGCAAGACACACCTTGTCCTAGGGCTTTGTCAATTCCTCACAATTGAAACCCAACTTCCTTTTAACAAACTTCTCATTGTTCTTGAAGAAGGTGTTGAGACTCGCCAGGTCTTGTGTTTTGGTGTTCTTTTTATATTTATTACTATCACAAGAGAGACTCATCGCCTTACCAATCACTTCCTCATCCACATTGAACAAAATTCCTCCCATAGTGACACACTTATCCTTCCACAAACTAGCAAATTGAGTTAACATTTTCACATTGTGGCCCACTAGACTCTCTAAAGGTGGTGCTAAACCTCTCTCCATACATATATGCCAAGCTATGGGGTCTCTGCAAAACTCCTCATAGTTTTCGATCTTGGTTCCAACCCTATCACCACCCATCTTGACCCATAGCACATAGGAAATGGCCCAAAGAAACAAAGTTCTAATCTAGAAAATGGACTGGCCGCCGGTGAATTTACCCTTTATTAAACCATCATTACCCAGCCTCTTACGAGAGTAAGGCACAATTAAAGCTATTAGATGTTTGCATGCTTCAACAATCATTCTAATGACACCAAATTCATGGGGCCATAATCATCCCTTAAGAGCCATAAGCTAAGGCAATAATTCATGATAATGAAAACTGAATAACTAATACCCATTGTGCCAAAGGTCCCACTAAATTTACACATTTTCCCAGGCCTTTTAGCTATGGGGCCAAGATTTTAATTTCTTAAGTACATCTCATAAAATCTTATGCTTATCATAAGATTGATTAAATTAGAATTATCAAGTAAGTTGGTGATAAACATCACATTACACACATTCTCAAAGATTTGATGGGATATGTAGTACATTTGAAAAGATAGTCCATAAAGGGAAAGTACCCCACCATACATAGTTATGAAATAAAATAACCACACGACATCCCCTTTTAAAATTGTCACCTCACTCGGCCTAGTCCATGTCACCCAAGGTCCTGACGTATAGTGCCACCTATGCCCATAGGAAATAGTATTATTTGTCATCATTGAGTGGTTATATTCCTTTGTTCTGTAAGGATTAATCCTTGTATATTTTTTGGTAGTGCCTCAAGCCTTTTCCAACACTTGCATAAACTCCAAGTGGAGCCCAAGTTGGCTAGATCATCGACCATCTGGTTACCCTCCTGATAGGTGTGAGTCAAGTACTTCCTTTCCAATTTTAAAAACAATAAATTTATGTCCAACAAGACATCCCTAATGGTCCAACCATGTAGCCGGCCATGATTAATAGAGTCAATCATAGTCTTATAGTCCTCTTCAATGTGTAAATTTTTTATGCCCAGAGTGACAATGATCTCGATGCACTTGAGCAATGCCCGTGACTCAGCCATCATAGAATATTGAATGCCAATTCCTCTAGTGGACCCAACAACCAAATTTCCCTTGCAGTCCCTTATAACACCACCAATACTAGCTATACTAGGGTTTCCCTTGACTACAACATCAAAATTTAGTTTAAACTAACCCAAACCTGAAGGGATCCAAACTATTTTTTTTCTAACTAGGGACTTGGAGTTATCAAAGGAGTTGGTCTCAAGTTTTATGTTCCAAGATTTTTCCATTTTAATCTCCCATTCAATAGGGGAATTATCTAGGGGTTTCCAATTGAATAGGAAGATACTTTCAGAAATAATTCTGGATCTAATGCCAAAAAATTCCTTAGGGCTCCTCTCAATGTCTCTGAAGATCTAATTGTTCATTTCTTTACATAGGCACCAATATAAGATTGGGGGGACTTTCCTCCAAATCTCCATGGGGAGAGGGTGTTGAAAGGGTATAGTCCATCCTTTAATGAAATATTTTAAATCCTTATGCAGGGTCCAACGAGTATCCAACTTTTGGAAAGCCAGGTCCCAAACCTCAACAACAAAAGGAAAATGCAGTAATAGGTGATCCACCAACTCTTCATTATTTTTGCTTAACAATATACATATATTTGGGATTAGGAATCCCCTTTTCCTTAGGTTATCTTGGGTTAGTATTCTATTGTGACAAGTCATCCACCAAAATAAATTTATTTTTGGAGTCAAGTGTTGATTCCAAACCCATTTCCAAATCCTTCTTTGAGTTCCCTTGTTTGACAAAAAACTGTAAACTGTCTTGATGGAAGGTTTCCCTTTCTTTCCAAATACAAAAAGAAATCATCCTTAACATCAAATATGGGGATTCTAGGTAATGAGAGTAATTCTTGTAAGGAATTATCTAGTTGCTTCAGGTTTGGGGAAAGAGGGTAGCATAATCCTAAGTATTTCCATCTCCTAACTCCCAATGGACCATGAAGGTAGTAATAAACATTCCTACCAAATAACAAAATTGTTGGCTCCATCAAGTTTTTAAACTTAGAAAAGGCCAATGGGGAGTCAAATAGCCAAGGGTCTTCCCAAAAATGAATACAATTGACACTACAAAGTTTCCATCTAAGTTTTGATTGAAGCAACTTCATCATCTTTCAAATATTATTCCAAGCCAAGGACCCACAAGGGTGATCATTTGAAATGAACTTGATTAGGGGGAAGTTTCCTAAGTATTTAGCATTCATTATCCTACACTAGAGTCATTTCTATTCCTTAACTGGTCCCACCCAACATTGGCAAGCAAGGCTTTGTTGGTAGATTGAACTTTCCTAATGCCCAACCCTCCCTCAAATTTAGGAAGACACACCTTATCCCAACTGACAAGAGACATCTTCTTCTTTTCCCCAGTACCAGACTAGAGGAAGACTCTTTATATATTTTCAATTTTTTTAGCAATGTAATTGGGAATTTTGAACACGGAAAGGAAGTAAACTAGAATCCCTTGAAGGGCAGTAGTAAGAAGTTGTAGTTTACCAACATGACTCAGGATCAAACCTTTCTACCCTAAAAGCTTCCTTTGAATACTTTCAAGGATAGTATTCCATAAATTAGGAGTGACTTCCTTAATAGTGAGAGGGAGACCTAGATACACTGAAGGAAGTGAGGAACTCACTCAACCCAAAACAACAATCACACAATCTTGTAGACTAGGAGTGTAGTTAAAGAAATATATCATAATATTATTATAATTAATGCACTAACCTGAACAAGCCGCATAAATATTTAGGAAAATTTTCCATTTCCTAGCTTCCACAATTGAGGCTTTCCCAAATAACATAGTGTCATCCAAAAATTGTTGAATGACAATAGGGTCAAGAGTGGTGGCTAGCTTGACAACCTTGATGGAGCCCTCTGATAGCATTCAAGCTACATTCCTACTCAACACCTCAATAACCATTATGAACAAATAGGAGGAAAGGGGGTCCCTCTATCTAATACCTCTCCCAGCCACAAAGAAACCATGAGGTACTCCATTGAAAAAAAAAAAAAAACTTCACCATGGTTATGCATTCCAAAATGATATTGATCACTCTTTGATTGAAGCCAGACTTATTAAGGAATTTGGGAAGAAAGTTCTATAGGTCTTTGTCGTAAGATTTAGAAATATCAAGATTAAATGCCATACTAGCATTGTTACACCTATACATAGAATGTATAATTTCATGAGTGGTAATAGCCGCATCCAAGATATGGCAACCCAAAACAAAGCCTTTTTGACTTGGACTTATCATTTTATCTAGAAGGGGTTTCAAGCGGTCCACTAGGATTTCAGAAAAGATCTTATAAATAGTGTTACAAAGGCTAATAGGGTGGAAATCAACCATGGTCTATGGTTCATTAATTTTAGGGATAAGGGCAATGAAGGTGTGGTTCAACTATTTGAGCATTTTTCTAAAATTGAAAAAATCCCTAGTAGCCAAAGTATGGTCCTCCCCCACAACATCCCAAAATATCTGGAAGAAAATCAGGGGAAACCATTAGGTCCAGGGGCCTTAGAAGCATACATACTAAAAAAAGTAGTTTGGACTTCCTCAAGAGTAACATCTCCCATAATAGAATCACTATCCTCGTGGGTTATAGGATTAGGAAGGGATTCTAATAGTAGATCATCCAAGACCAGATTGGGAGCCTCAACAAGAGTCGACAAAGCATGTTGGAAGTGACCAACATCCAAAAGACCAATCTAAATGGGAGTAGTAACAACATCCCTTGACTCATTTTTCAAAAATTTTATCTGATTCCTTTTCCTATGCTTAAGGGCTGAAACATGGAAGAAAGATGTATTATAGTCCCCCTCGACCAACCATTGAATTCTGGATTTCTACTTCTAGAACACTTCTTCTTTATTCAACAATTTTCCCCATTCTATGCACTCAACCCTCTTGTGCTAACAATTCTGAATACTGATCTCCTTCCTCCATCCTCTTTTGTATCACTTGGAGATTGTCATCCAAAACTTTTTTTGATGAAACACATCCCCAAACACCCACTTGTTCCACCCCTTGACCATGTTTTTGATGTATTTGAGCCTATGGAAGATCCTGAACATAAGGGAACCATGCACATGGACATTCCACCAAGAGGCAATCTTATTCCTAAAATTTGAATGGGAGTTCCACATAATTTCAAAATGGAAAGGGAATGAACCCACAACAGTGTGTTCATTTAGGACCAACAACACAAGATTGTGGTCCTAAACAGTTTGGGGCAGAGCCAGTAGTTTCTAGGATTAAGTAAGGTTGTCCAATTAGGAGAAAAAAGGAATCTATCAAGATGAACCTAAATCAAACCAAACCCAGGTGTCTATTAGATCAATTGTAAGACTGGCCCTACAAGTCAATATCCACCAGGCCGATACAACTCAAGAAGTTATCCAAATCAGACATGCTATTAGAGTAATCAATCAGACGTCCACACTTCTCTAACTTGGGTATAAGGGGGTAGTTGAAATCACCAGCCACCAGCCATTAGGCTCCCCTATTAGCCATAATCCAATTAGATAATTCTTGCTAGAGGGTTTTCCTCACATTCCTAATATTAGGGGCATAAATATTAATAAAAAACCAAGAACCCCCAGGGTAAAAGCACAAAGCTATGTCACACTCTATAAAGGAAACAACCAACACTGATCCAACTTTTAAACATGAATCACTAAAAAGGTGGAATATATGTTTTGAATTTTGAAATGATGTAAACTAATAAAATGTGAATTTTTATTATATTTTATGTTTGTATTTTTTTGAAAATATTAAAAAATTGTTTGAATAAAGTTTTTTTATAAATTTACACTACAATTTTGTTGCTGATAAAATATTTATAACTTTAAACTTTTGTGCATGGATACTTATTTTTCCAATTTTGATAAATATATATTTTTAAATGAATATTAAAATGTGTGTGTACTAAAACACAAATGTTTCCATTCAACATCAAATTTTATATTGATTAAATTTATCTAAAATAGAAAAAAAATATATCATCTTGATATAGATTCTTTTATCTAGTGCATCATATTGTTTTCAATTCTTTTAATAAGTTTTAGTATTTTTGTTGACATGGTAATTAGCCTAATAGTTTTGTGTTGATAACCTACTTTTAGTAAAAATAAAATATAAATATAAATAATAGTTAAAATATTTATATATAAATATTCTTGAAACTACACTTATTGATCCACAAAAGGGTATTTTAAAAAAAATTTAAAAATGTTATTTACATGACTAGGAGTTGTTGAAACATCAAGTTTTTCAAATAATTTTTTTTTTTTGATAAATTGGCTTCAAAGTGGTGCTACATATGCATTTATCTAACAATTTTAACTAGAAAAGTTGTGGACATATATAACTTAGCTAGAATGAATCTTACTAGATCATATGTTTCACCAAAATTGATTTTAGTTAAAAATACTTAAATTTAGTTGTGTTGATAAGTTGGTCAAAAGTGTTACACAACTTTGTACTTTTACGCACCAACACTGGGGAACTTGACACACACACTATTCTTGCATTAGAATAATTTAGTTATAGTTATCCTAATGGGATTCCACATCACAAAAAGCCCATCTGAAGCCCCATCTACATCACTACAAGAGAAAAGGGTGTTTGACAAAATATACCTAGCTATGGGTTCAAAATTAATTTTCTTCATCTTGGTTTCTTGTAAAATAAAAATTTCGATCTTGTGTTCCAGCACATAATTCTTTAGAGCCAACTACTTGTGTGGGATATTTAACCTTCTCAGGTTCCATGAAAGGACTTTCATTTAGAAGATTTCTTTGAGGACACTTGTAATGTCCTTTGATTTCCTATCACAATTTCTTTTTATGTCTCTCTATTCCTAGTCTGTCATTGATTGGGTGTACCAGGTTTAGATTCACTTCCCAGATATTCTTTCATTTACCCTTCTTCTTAGGAGTTAAATAGAACTCTTCTTCTGTAGTTTGAGCCTGAGGCACAATGATCATCTCAGTCTATCCAAGACTAGGTGTTTCCTTTTTCACTCCTTGAATCTTGCATTCCTTGACTTCCATAAGCTTAGGGGAAAGAAGATTCTCCTTAGTAACCCTAATCCCCAAAAAAACTCCAAATTCAAGTAACGAGGACTTACACACCAGAACACTGTTGGGAGAGGAACCATTGAGCTCTGAATTAGACTCAATCGAGACCAAAATGTCAAGAAAATCTGTTGGGATCACAAGGTCAACAAGACTAGCCTTAGTTGGGGACTCAATGATCTTAAGGATATTAGATTCAAAGGGGTAGCTATTTGTGGGGACCTCCTTCGAAGGTTCACAAGGGTTGGGGTTGTGTCTAATCGTGGACTTATATTCTAAAATAGGGTGGCCAGGTTTGGTACATTTTTTGCAATAAATCACTGCATTCTCATAATAGTCTTGTTGAATCCAAGACCCAAGTTTGGAACAGAGCTTCACAAAGTTGAGAAAGGTCTTATTTATATCAATGTTGACATAGAAGCGAGAAAAAAAAACCTAGAAATAGATCTTGTGATAAATTTTGAGGTGATGAACTAGCCCAAATAGTCACCAATGCTTTGGAAAATTAAGTCATCCCATAATTCCAAAGGAAGTTCTGGAAGATGCACCCACACATGAGCTGACTTGTTGAGATTGATAGTAGGGTCAAACCTTAGTTTTCAATGACACAAAGACAACCCATGCTTTCCATAAACCCAAGGACTCAAAGAGAGCACAAAAATAAAATCCTCCTCAGTCGTGAACTTGAAAAGGAAGAGTCCACCGGCCATGGCACAAACATGCACACTTCCCTTCAAATGCCATTTCGCAGAAGCCCATCTCCTAACCATATTCAAGAAGGTTTAGAAAGAGAAGAATTTAAGGAACCATCACTTTCTCCATAGAAGAAAAAATCCTATTGCTATTAGCTTCAGGGATAGAGAATTCAATTCCCAAGATAGAGATCTTTGCCATAGGGAAAGGAAAGGAACTCTTAGAATCTAGTCACAAATTAGTCAACATGTCTTTTGATCCCTGTAAAGAAAAAGGGATAGGGATCAAATGCACTTCTATAGCAGGCTAACCAAGAATCATAGGATCCCTAGTAGTGGACAACACATGAGAGACTCCTGAGGAAGTCAACACAACATGTGTTGTGGAAAGAATCTGGATCAGAGAGGATAGGGGGGATCGTGGGATACCCCAAACACAGAGTCTACCATGCATGTAGACAATTCAAACTAGAGGAGTGGGAGAGAGGAGGGGGAAATCTCAACCTCAATAATATATTCCAAATTCAATTGTTGACATTAATGAAAACCTTCCAATCAAAAGGTGAGGATTAATAAGTGTTATGTTATGGAATTAATGAATGTCGAGTTTTCCTCTTCAAAAATTATAATTAATTAGGCTTGGATTTAAATTAAAGGGGCTAATTAACGAAAATTAGCTCAATTAATTAATATGGCCCTAGATAAGTGTGAAAGTGTAAAGGTACACCTTACAACACCATAAATAAGGCACAATTAAGTCCATTTTATTTAATAGGGCCCTAAAATTAATGCGAATATGTACTTTTACATATTACAACACTAAATTAAGGCATAATTTAGTTCAATTTAATATTAATATTTCCCAAATTAGGTGTGAAAAATGGATACTTTTTCCTACACTACAATCAATGATTGAGGAATGGTTGGAAAGGTTAATTATATAATTGTCGTTATTTAATTAGCATTAGGATAAGATGAAGTTGAGTAAGGTCAAGCATGGAAAATTTTAGGTGTGTACAACTACATACAAAAAAGAAGAAGAATCTAATAATGTTACGTGGAGATTGTTAAGAACACAAAAAGACAAGGAACATTTTATTTTTAGGCTACCATTTACATTGGACATCATGGTTTGTCCTTATATGAAGGAGATAAGAGGATATGTGAGGATTGAGAGGAGAAAGAGACATGAGGTAAGAGAGAGAAAGAGGACGTGAGATGTAGGGATTTTAGAAGTCGAAGGGAAATAAAAGTTCCTATCTTGTGAGAGGCCATATATTTTGAGGAAGAGTAGTGTATTATTGTTAGAATAAGGGATTATTAGAGGAAAAATAAGGGAATTTGGGATTCTACCCATTCCTTTGGAATTAAAGTGTCTCAACCTTTGGGTCAAAGCAATTAGTTTATTATTATTTGTTTTTTAATGTATAATTCCTAATGTTTTAACTTCCTAAATTGTCGTATCACTTTGTGGTCCCAATAGTGATGTGGCATCCTACATGGAAAGTGATGACTATGACAAGTCCCTATTATTTAGGAAGTTGGGCACCCACTTTGGAGGACCTAAATTTTTGGTTAACTTAGTGGCTTTTGTCATAAGTTTCTATGTCAAGGTTTATGAAAACTATAACAAATTTCTATGACATGTTACATGACAAGTGTAAGAGTTATGTATGGCAGGGTCTATTTCACACTATGATAGTCTAAGAGTGATTTATGATAGACATTCTACATGTAAGGGGACACACAAGTGTTAATTAACACCTGCATGTGTATACACACCTTGCATGTTGAGTACCAGTAACTAACTACAAAGAGATAGGTGTTGGAATTAGAAAATGCCATATTTTATGGGTTTTGACTATGATAAAATGCTATTTAATGGACTCATGTACACACCTAGGCATGGTTTTTGGTATTGGCATGATTTTGATGCCCTCTCTTCATGTGTATTAGTATATATATGTGATTCCTTAATGCATTCGATGTCTAATAGCTTGAATATTTGTTGAGATATCATTATGCTACCAGAATTGCTCCAGATTATTGTTGTAGTGTGAGAACTCCTAGAAAAAAATTCTTTGATATTATATTGTAGCCTTTGTTACTAAATAATAAAATTTGAGTTGTTTTTTAAGAGTGTGGGTTTTCTTCTCAAAAGGTTGTTCCCACATAAATAATAGTGTTATAGTTTTCTTTGTTTATCTATTGTTAATATTTTGAATATGCATATATATTTGTAGCTAAAACTATTTAATGTTTTAAAATGAATTTTTCTAACTCTCTCCTATTTGTATTAGTGTAGAAAGCTACTTCTAAGTACTTGGTGGTCGCGCCCACAAAAGGATATGAAAATCACAGTAAAACCTTTCCTGGGAATTGGACATCCCAATAGGTGACTTATATCTCTCTATGGACGTTCATTTACTTGTCAAACCAGGGGACGTATACTTTAAATGGGGCGGCAAAATATATGCACTAAGAACTCATTTTGGTTAGATCTTAGCAGAAATAAATACTGAAAAGGAATTCTATCTACGCTACAGGAAGGTAATGCAAAGCTCTTTAACTCAACTATGATTTAATTAAAACAGAAACCATAACAACTATGACTGAAGCACAAAATATGAATTGGCCTTATGCTGCAGGAACAGTCACAGGGATGGACTCTCTATGCTGCAGGAGCAATATAAGACTAAGTTTGTATGAAAACTTCAAAGATAAAATCTAACTGAAGATCAATAGAAAAGAACAACTAACTAACTAGCTACATATACTTACTAAGTGGGTCCCCTTAGGAAGCATCTACTGATTACGCAGGTGCTAAACTCAGAACTTCATCAAACTTTATTCATGAAAACAGAATGGTATACATTGCTTTGTTGAAATGAAAACTAACAACAAACTCTGTCTCTTGACAAACAGATTCTACTTTTTATTATCATTCTGATTCTTACATGATATCTGCTATCACTATGCTTCTATCTTACTCTAGCTATCATCTCTTACTCTCTCGCACGGGAGGAGTATTTTATTTTTAAATCAGAAGAACAACTAACTTACCCTATCAGAGAAAGTTGTGGAAGTAAAGTATATCCCAGAATCAAGGAACAAACTTCATCAATGAATTTATGCATTCAACCCGATCCAGAGAGAATTTAGTGCTCCACTCTTTCCAGATTGACTGTCATTAAAAATCTTTCCCAATGGTTTCGGTCAAAGAGTCTTCGCCGAAGCTTCCTCGAAGTCATGCAGGAAATGGACTTTACTGCAAGGCCGAGATCGGTTGCACTCGACTCGATCATTCTTCAACAACCTGTGACACAAAAGGTAACAGATGCAAAAGAAAAGGTGTATGGTACATACACGATATCCGTTCATTAATCACACATTTAAATCTATTTCATCATTCAAAAACTGTATGTGATATACCAGTCATTTAGGGAGTCAACGGGGCAATAAATGCAATCAAGTCAACACAATGAGCTGCAGGAATATAAAAGTATTTTGCTACAGGATATACCAATAAAAGGTTTCAATAGAGTTGAAACAACCACAAATAACAAAAGTAAAGGCATTAAAAGTTTATCATAACAACCAAACTATGAGCACATTTTGGGCTCATCACTTGGATTTCTTTTAATTGGTATTAGATCCTGGCCAACCTTGATTTAATTATTGGGTTAACGGGTTTCTTGAGCTAATATTTGTTTCAGTAGTAGTTTTACAAAAGGGTACCTATTTCATAAACTTGTTGTAGGAAAAAGATGACAAGCACATCTAATAAAATTGAAATGGATAAATTTTAATAGCGACAACTTCAAGTTATGAAAGTTGAAAATAAAAGGATATGCTCATGGATAAAGATTTGTGGGCTGCAATACCTAGTACAAAACCAACTAGCATGACCTAGGAAGATTGGGATCTGATGCATCAGAAAGCCAAGGGTTTGATAAGACTCTATTTGGGTGATTTTTTGCTCCTAAATTTTCATGAAAAGAAGATGAAAAAATATCTTTGGAAAAAAATTGGAGATTTTTATCAGGATAAGTCCCTAGTAAACAAGTTATTCTTGTAGAAGAAATTGTATTCTTTGAAGATGGAAGATGGAGGATTTGTTGTAGATCACCTGATAATGGCTAATGGGATTACTACCACTAGTTTCAAGATGGATGAGTTGGTTGCATCACTGTTATCTAAAGATATGAAGAGGAAATTTTCCAAGATGGCTAAGGAGGCCCTTGTTGTTCATGGCTAATCTAAAGAGAAAGACAAGAAAAAGGACATGAAGTCAAAATTGAAATCTTTGAGGAGATCTAAGTATCTTGGAAATTCCAAGGAAAAATGTTGTAACTATGGAAAAATTGGTCATTTTCATAAAGAGTACAAGGAGAAGAAGAAAAAGAAAGGTAAAACTAATTTCTCTAATTTTGACTCCAATGAATCCTCTCAAGATGATGCAAGTTCCTTTGTTTTAGGCTTGGCAATGCATGCATCAAAAGATGCATGGTTAATAGAATCATGTGCTTATTTCCACCTGACCTTGCATAGGGGTTGGTTTTCAAAGTATGAAGAATATGATGGTGGGAAGGTGTATCTAGGTAATGAATCTCATTTGAAGATTGTTGGCTGAGGTAGAGTCAAGATTAGATTCCATGATGGTAGATTGAAGGGGGTTGGTTGTGAATCAAGTCAAAGTGTGAATCTACAAATTTCCCTTTTATGCAAGCATGGGGCTCTTGATTAAACAACACTTTGGGGAGGAAGATTAAAAATATAAAAACAACTCCAAATTGCAATCTACAAAGTGCATCTAGAAGATTAAGTTCAATTCTAATGGAACCAAAAAATAAAATGTAGATCTAAGAATGGGAAAATGATGTGTACTAGTCACCAAAAGTTCTTTTTCAAATCTTATTGAGGAATCATTTTCCCTATGGAAAATGGGTCCTAGCTAGGGCAACTAAAAAATGGGTTCTCAGTTCTATTCTCCTATGTCTTCACTCCCAGATTCTTGAATCTTGCAATCAGAAAGTTAAAAATAAATCTTGTAGGTTAGTTTCCATGAAATTGCAAGAATGCTGACAACAAATGCAACTTTGAAAAATTTGCAATTTTTCTCCTCAGGAGATCTTCCACCTAAAATATGCAAACACGCATCAAGAGAGAAAAATGTTGTTTTGTTAGGTGAATGGGGGTTTTCCTTGGTCAAACTTTGTTTTGGTAATTAAAACTTGTAATGAAATGAAATAGCATGAAGGAATTATGAATGAACAAATGCAATGCAACAATTCACCAAACCCTTGTTCGAACCTTGGCATTTGGATTTGCAACTTGCATGAAATGGATTAAATGGATGTAGATCTTGATCTTGAATCTTGATTTTAAACAATACATTTGAATGCTTGAATGGATCTTGAACACTACATCAACATATTAACTCAAAAAAATGCATGATGCAAGGATACTTTGACATGATAATGGATCTTGAATGCTACAATAATTCTTCAATAATCTACTCTTGAATTCCTTGAAAATGCTCTTGAATTTCTCTTGAACATCACCTTCACTTTAGGAGTTCTTGTATGAAAAATCTAGGTGCTCATGAAAAAATTCTAGGTGAAGCATAGTGAAATGACCTCTCATTTATACATATGTTAACATTAATTCCCAAAATTAAAATAACACATGCCGACATGTGAATATACATTTGAAATAATTTAAATACCACCAAAAAAGCATTTGAAATTTAGGTCCTACCTACCTAAGTGAGGATCCATTCACCCTTGGGCTAATGGGTCCTAGGTCACTTACCTAGGACACACGTTATCCAATGTTAAGTGTTATCTTATGGCTTTGATGAATATCAAGCTTTACCTTTTAGAAATTGCAATTAATTAGGCTTGGATTTGAACTAAGGGGCCAATTAAGGCATAATTAATGTCAATTAATTAATAAAGCCTTAGATAACTGTGAAAGTGTAAAGGTACACCTTACAACACCATAAATAAGGCATAATTAAGTCCATTTTATTTAATTTAAGGCACTAAAATTAATGTGAATATGTAAAATACATATTACAACACTAAATTAAGGCATAATTTAGTCCTTTTATTAATATTAATTCTCAAATTAAGTGTGAAAAATGGATACTTTTTCCTACACTACATTTAGCCCCCCCTTTAGTGAGAGTATGACCCCATGTGAAACTCACACCAAAGTAGACATTCAAGACACTTATGTATGTAACAATGACAAAGATACTCTATCAGACAATATCAAATCCTAGAAGAAGAAAAGGAGGGTAGACCAAGCTTTGACTATCCCAATGCGATGTGGAACACAACTATTTGTCTAGGGAAGGGGGTGGATCAAGCTTCGACTATCCAATGCAATGTGGAACACATTTGGGCTATTTTTCCAATTCTTTCACAAGTAGAACTCGATGTCCACTATGTAAAAAACACATACACTCACATGGGCTAATGGAACCTCAGGTCATCCACTAGGTGAGCCTCCAATGGGTGGAAAATGAGAGAATCTTATTAGGCTCCCATACCATATCAAAGCTATCCTCTTGACAACTTCAATAAGGCACCACAATACTATACTTCAAGCTTCACAAGGCCTAAACAAGCTATATTATGCTAAGAACTCATGAGCACAAGGAAGTATCTATTGGAAAGAAAGGTGCATTATGCTTGGTGACCTTCTAGGGATGCTAAAAATTTATGAAAATTATACATATATCTATGGGTTTTGTTCAAAGGGATCTTGCATAGTTTGTGTAAGGTCTTCTTCTTAGGGACCATCGTGCCTAATGTCTCTAAGAGAGGACAAGTCCAAGATAAAAGATTCACAACTTAGGGAATGCAATGCGTAGCATCACCACTAGGGGGGAATTCATATGCCAAGAAATATCATGCTCTTGGAGAACATCAAACACAATGGCACCACCAAGAAAATAACGCATCACAAGAACAAAGAAAATCACATCAATTTGTGTTTTAGTATGTAGGAATGATAACCTTTGAATTTGTAAGGTTTAAATTTCTTGCTTATTTGAGGATGTTTTTGAGGTAGATGGGGAAGAGAAGGACCTAAAGTGATCCTATCATCCTCATGAGGTATTACTTCATCATTATGAGGAAGGACATTTGTATCCTTAGAAGATGTGGAGGGATAAGGGTTTTGATATCCTAATCCCTTAGTGTCTTCAATAGGAATTTGTTCTATAAGTTTGTGAATTTCATGCTCATTAGTTATGTCACATCCTTATTTGGTTAAGATTTTAAAGCCTTAGACATAAGTCTCTTCTAGATTGATGGTTGTGTTTTTCACTTTGTTAACATAAGATGGATAGTTATTCACTTGATTAGAAGAGCTAGGTTCACTCATTGTTGGAGTTTAATCTTAGTATGTGACTCAATTTTAGGATGTAAAATATCAAACACCTCAAGTGGTGGGATGGTAGGGGGTGTTGGTTGTTGCATGGATGGGTAAAATGATGAATTTCTCTCAAGATTGTTAAGGAAATAGTTTATGAAGGTGTTCATGTGCTATCATCATCTTCTCCAATGATTTCAACTTCACGAGGACACTCATTAGGAATTGATTGAGCATGATTATGTTCAATTACATTAGGATCATTTTCAAAATAACAACTTGAAACATCGACTAAAGATGTTAAAGACTTCCATAAATTACCAATACACATATCCATTGTTTGCAATGCAAGTGGGCTTTTTAGAATTTTAAATTCTAAACAAGGTATTTTTTTATTAGACAATGCAAAAACCTAAAAAATGATGTCTTGTAAATGCAATTTTGAAATCACACAATGCACTAATTTCATTAAATTAAGCTAAATATGATCACTTTCAAGGAACATTTTTTTTGTAAACTAATACAAAAAATTGAAAACAACAAAATGAAATGCAGAAATTGATGCAAAGCATCTACTAAAAACCACAAATCAACAAGGGTACTTCTAACCCTATTGACAAATCATGAGAAGATCCACAAACCATTCACCAAATTCACTTATCTATTAAAAAATATCCATCAAAATCATTTGAAATTACAAGGCTACCAATAATCCAAATCACCACATTAGTATTCAAGAGTAGTGATTGATTGCAAGACTTAAAGAGTCTAATGGATCAATATTTTGTAAGTATGTGTACTCTTCATCATGCACCAATTCACTCTTCAATGCAACTTACTCTCAAAACCTCTTTCCAACCTGCCACTACTCCAATCATGTTTTTTATGTCTGCATATTCTCTAGGAACCATCTCCTAGCCTCCTTGAATGCACTTTCATCAAATGCTCACTTATAGCCAACAAACTCTTGAAGAAAAATTATGAGATTTATGTAGGGTAGTAACTTGACTTGGTATTTTCCATCTTCCTGAAAATGCACACACACACACACACACTAAACACAAAAAAAATACACTCTATTTAGCCCATCCCACCAACCAAGTAAACCTACATTAGTGGGATGGTGGGTTGATTCTTTAATTGACTCTCAAACCCTTATTTGAGGGTTTACAGGCATATCAATGTATTCTTGTTTTAAAACCCACTAGAATTGATAAAACCTCTTCAAACCACTTCCAAATGATTGTTAACTCACTTCCCTCTGAATTTTTTTTTTTTTACAACTTATAGACTATTGTTCAATCTATACAAGGACTAGTAAATGAGATAAAAACATAGTAATTGCAAAAACAGAGTGGTTTATTTACTAAACTTGATCCAAGATACAAAGTCTGACCTTTTTCTCATCCTTTACATGCTTTATAGATATTTTACAATAGTTAAGGAAATTTCCTTTTCAATTCCAATGGCCTATCTCTTCATTTTCCCACAAAAGACTCTTCAACTTCCTGTTTTTTTGCATTTTACAAGTTTGGCAACTTTTGCAATTTGTGCAACAAAATAACTTTTTTTGAAAATTGACACAACTAACCCCCTAGAGACCTATTTAAGACTTTAAATACATTAAATGTGACCTCACATGACCATTTTGCATTTCTTTACATTTGCAAACTCAAAATTTTCAATTTCACCTTTTGGAGGTATTCAATGAACAAGGTGCTCCTGCACTGGATACAACCAACCTACAAAACTTTCCAAGTCCCTTTGGAAACATGTTGTATCAACCTTTCTTGTTATTTCACCTACATATCAACTTCAAATTTGTCTTGGACTACTTCTTCTCTCTTTCTCTCTGAATCTTGTGCTTTCCTTTGTCTTTTCCTTCAACTCTATCTTCATTTCTGACTTTTCTTGTCTTCACTTGTCTTTTGCCATCTCTCTTCTTTGCCTATTAAGTTCACAATCATTCTTCTCATTCAAAAAGAAAAAGGACTTCCCTTTCACAACAGTCAACTTTGCTCTAACTCTTTCTCTACCAAAGGACACAAGATTGTCCTTTCACATTGCCTTTCCTAGCAATCTTTCCACTTTTTGCACAATTCATCTTTGACCTTCTCTGACCAATCATCTTTCCATCTACTCCCATTAGTGGAGTACTCTCAAAATGACTTAGAACTCTTCAAATTTCTGCAAACTAAAGTGCTTCTTCAGATAGATATCCATCTCCCTCACTGCCTCACAACAAAAACTCAACAAACCATCCATCTTACCCAACAGTAGACCCTAGAGGATGTTTCACTCTCTCTATGCACCTTCTACCTAGCTTAATCTCCATTAGAGGATGGTGAAACATAGACCTCAACTTTTCTGCCAACACATAACTTATCAAAAACCTTCCTCTTTACAACTTAGATGGATCAAGCACCTGCAACCAACCACAACTCAACAACAACTCAACCAACCATTAGAATTAGCTAGTTATGATACCAATTGATGCAAAATATCTACCAAAAACCACAAATCACTAAGGGTAATTTTGACCTTATTCAAAAATCATGAGAAGATCCACAAACCATTCACCAAATTCACTTATCTATTCAACAAAATCTATTAAAATCATTTGAAATTACAAGGCTACCAATAAGCCAAATCACCACATTAGTATTCCAAACTTTTATCATACTCAAATATACCTCAACTAGCATCAAATTGACTGAACCAAAACAATAACACCATTGGAAAACACTGTACCAACCAAACCATTCACTTTTCACCAAATTACCCTTTGTTTCAATAAGGTAAAAGACTACAAATCATCCATTATGTATTCCAAGCTCTACCAAACCTTAACACACCTTTGAACATCTTGTTTTGACTAAATCAAAAGAAAAACCTGGATTCATCCATTACTTCATCATGCACTAATTCACTCTTCAATGCAACTTACTCTACAAGGCAAAATAACAACAAACCATGCATTCTTGCTTCCAAACTATCACCAGACTTCCAAGACATCTTAATCATCATGTTTTTGATTGAAATAAACTAGTACACACACTTAAAAAATACTGATCCATTAGACTCTTTAAGTCTTGCAATCAATCACCACTTTGCACATTGGGTTCATATTGCTCAAAACACCCAAAACAACAAAAAATGATTTATCAACTTTGTCCAAGCATTGAGACATCCTTGAAAAAATTAATTAAGAAGTTTCAACAAAAAATCAGTTACTTACATCTCTGTTTATAGAGAATTACACTTTCTTGCAGTCAAACCACAAAATTGCTTGTAGTATGGCAACATTCCTAAATCGGGTGCATCATTCAATCCACTTTGAACCATCACAAACTATTTGCACATTCACAAACTCATTTCAGTCTACTTCAACATACCTCAGGAGCATATATATTTTTTTGGAAAATGTATGAGAACCATTAGACTGCATGTTTGAAAATCACACCAATTAGGTCAAAAATACAAAGCAACCACCAATGAATCAACTTGAAATCATATAATAATCCTAAAAAACATTGAGTTAGATCACAAAACTTTCAATTCATCAATTTTTGGAGATAGAAAGGTTCAACATTGCTTCAAATAATAAAACCCTCATTGTATGCCATTGAAGACCTAAAAGAACAGGGGTTTATTGAAACACCACTCTCCAAACCTCTTGCTAGCCTGCCACTACTCCAATCATGTTTTTTTATGTCTGCATATACTTTAGGAGCCATCTCCCAACCTCCTTGAATTCACTTTCATCAAGTGCTCACTTATAGCCAACAACCTCTTCAAGAAAAACTCTGACATTTCTATAGGGCAGTAACTTGACTTGGTATTTTCCATCTTCATGCATCTACACACACACACACACAATAAACACACAAAAAATACACTCTATTTTTCCCATCCCACCAACAAATAAACCTACATCAGTGGGATGGTGGGTTGATTCTTTAATTGACTCTCAAACCCTTGTTTGAGGGTTTACAGGTAGATCAATGTATTCTTGTTTTTAAACCCACTAGAATTGATAAAACCTCTTGAAACCACTTCCAAATGATTGTTAACTCACTTACCTATGAAAAAAAAATAAAATTACAACTTATAGACTGTTGTACAGTCCGTACAAGGATTGGTAAATGAGAGAAAAACACAATAATTACAAAAACAGAGTGGTTTATTTACTAAACTCAATCCAAGATACAAAGTCTACCTTTTTCTCATCCTTTACATGCTTTATAGATATTTTACACTAGTTAAGGAAACTTCATTTTCAATTCCAATGATGTATCTCTTTATTTCCACACAAAAGACTCTTCAACTTCCTATTTTTTGCATTTTACAAGTTTGGCAACTTTTGCAATTTGTGCAACAAAATAACAATTTTTACAAATTGACACAACTAATCCCCTAGAGACCTATTTAAGACTTTAAATACATTAAATGTGACCTCACATGACCTTTTTACATTGCTTTACATTTTCAAACTCAAATTTTGCAATTTTTCCTTTTGAAGGGATTCAATGAACAAGGTGCTCTTGCACCAGAAATAGATGTTTTAATGCCCAAAAGATAAGAAATGACCCTGATCAAGGACTCATTCACCATAGGGTAAATAGGTCTTGGTTTAGGGTTTTAAAAAAATGTTTTTACAAATTTATGAGATGATTTTAGTGGTTTCCAAATTTTGATCAAAAACAACAAGTTATAGTTTGATTTTTCTATGAATTTAATGTTGAATGTAAGTGAAAAATGTGATGAAATGACAAACTAGGAGACCCAATTTGATGTAAAATTTTGTTTCAATTTTCAAATGCAAGTGAATCATGATGCAATGCTATGTAAGGATTTATAAAATGACTAATTTTTTTTTGTATTTTTTAGATTTCAAGAGATGCAAAAGTGCAATCCTAAAACCTTAAATGAAATGCAAACTAATGCAAGCTAAACAACCCTAAATGAGACTCAATTCAATACAATAAAATGCAAATGAATGCAAGATCTAAATCTAGGGTGAAAATGGACTCTAAAATCAAAAAATTGCAATGATCAAAAGGTTGGGTTCACCATAATGAAACATAGAAAAATAGGGTGTTTGATCAAAGTGAATGGTATGATGAACATATTTCTCTAATTTCATTCATGAAATGAGATCCAAAAAATGAAATGATTGTCAACCAAAAGGTTAGTGAAGTCAAAGTGTGAATCCACAAATTTTACTTTTATGCAAGGATGGGGGTCTTGATTAAACAACACTTTGGGGAGAAAGATCAAAAATATCATAAAAAATCCAAGTTGCAATCTACAATGTGCATATAGAAGATTAATCTCAATTCTGATGGAACCAAAAAATAAAATGTAGATTTGAGAATGGGAAAATCATGTGTACCAATTACCAAAAGTGTTTTTTCAAACCTTACTTAGGACTCATTCACCCTATGGTGAATGAGTCCTAGCAAGGGCTCCTAAAAAAATGGTTTTTGGGTTCTATTCTTTTGTGTCTACACTCCCATATTCTTGAATCTCATAGTCAGAAAGTCGGAATAAATCTTGTAGGCTAGTTTCCATGAAATTGCAAGAATGGTGACAACAAATGCAACTTTGACAACTTTGCAATTTTTCTCTTCAAGAGATCTTCCACCTAAAATCTGCAAACACACATCAAGAGAGAATTTTTTTGTTTTCTTAGATGAATGGGAGTTTTCCTTGGTCAAACCTCATTTTGGTAATTTAACCTTGTAATGAAATGAGACAACATGAAGGAATGATGAATGCACAAATGTAATGTCACAACTCACCAAACTCTTGTTTAAAAAATGGACCTACAACTTGCATGAAATGACTTCAATGGATGTGGACCTTGATCTTGAATCTTGATTTGAAACAATGCCTTTGAATGCTTGAATAGATCTTAAACACTGCATCATCATATTAGCTCAAATAACATGCATGATGCAAGGAGAATTTGACATGATAATGGATCTTGAATGCTAAAATAATTCTTCAACAATATGCTCTTGAATTCCTTGAAAATGCTCTTGAAATGCTTTTGAAAATCAACTTCACTTTAGGAGTGCTTGCATGAAAACTCTAAGTTCTCATGAAAAATTGCTAGGTGAAACATAGTGAAATATTTATACATATGTTAACATTAGTTCCCGAAATTCAAATAACACAAGTTGATATGTGAATATACATTTGAAATAATTGAAATACCATCAAAAATATATTTGAAATTTAGGTCCTAGGCCTAATTGAGGACCCATTTTCCCTTGGGTGAATGGTCCTCAGTCACTTATGGGTATGTGCAGGATCATGATGGGCCAAAAAGTGGCAATATGATGGGTATGTGGCTGACGACTATTTTTTACCCAAAATTGATGAAATGAAAAGGGTTTTTAAAGGATATTTTCAGATTTCCACCAATATAAATTATACTTTACTTTGAATTTAATAAGAATTATGACTAAAGTCCTGATTGATAGATTGATTGAAAAGCATCTATAACTTTCAAATGGTATCACATTTTTTGAATCCAAAACATGAGTCACATTCTATGCTTCACATACTATAGGATTAAAAAAAAAAGAAATGAATTTCATGAAGTTTTGACCAAGTTAAGGTGGTCAGACATACAGTTTTTATATTTTTAAAAATTTGTAATAAAAATTTATAATTAATTATTTACTTGGAAAAAATTACAAAAAAATATGCATCACATCAAGACATAAGTCCTCTACTTATATCTAAAATATTATAAAAAAATATTATCATTTGATTGTGGTTAGGGTGGTCAGACAAACACCTACTTATTTTTTCCCTGAAATTTAAGTACATTTGCATTGAAATTTCAAATTTTCACCAAATAGATTTTTTTTTAAAACAAACCTAGTAGTTTAGAAACTATATTCAATTTTCTACAGATTCTATTCTTACATATTTTTGAAATAATATAGATAACTTATTCAAATTTTAAGTCAAGTTGCCTAACTCTAATTTTTCTAATTTTTTTGCCACTTAAGGGCTTGTTTTTTCTATGATGATCCTACACATACCCTTACCTAGGACACACATTCTCCAATGTTAAGTGTTATGTTATGGCCTTGATGAATTTTGAGTTTTACCCTTTGAAAATTGTAATTAATTAGACTTGGATTTACACTAAGGGGCAAATTAATGAATAATTAACCTCAATTAATTAATAAAGCCCTATATAAGTGCTAAAGTGTAAAGGTACACCTTACAACACCATAAATAAGGCACAGTTAAGTTCATTTTATTTAATAAGGCCTTAAACTTAATGTGAATGTGTAAAATACATATTACAACAGTAAATTAAGGCATAATTTTTTCCCTTTATTGATATCCATTGCCAAATTAAGTGGGAAAAATGGATCCTTTTTCCAACACTACAATTTAGTTCCTATTATCACTTGTAATGGTGTATGATCTAGAAATGGAACAGATGGATGTGAAGATAGTGTTTCTTCATAGTGACTTGGAGGGAGAAATTTATATGTCACAACTAGAGAGCATTTTGTTGTTAAAGGTAAATAACAACTGGTATACAAGTTGAAAAAGTCTTTGTATGGTCTTAAGAAATCTCTTAGGATGTGGTACCCGAAATTTGACACTATGTGTTGTCATTGGGATTTCTTAAATCTAAATCTAACCATTGTGTGTATTACATATCTAATAATGGTCATATTCTCATAATTGTTTTGTATGTAGATGATATGTTGTTTATTGGGAATAATAAAATTATGATTTCAAATTTGAAATCTTAGTTGTAAGACAATTTGAAATAAAACATTTAAGTGTGAAAAGGTATATTTTGGGGATGGAGATCAGAAGAAACAAAGATAAGATAAAGCTTTGGTTAAGTTAGAGTAAGTATGTGAATTAAGAGTTGGAGAGATTCAACATGATAGCTTGTAGACAATTAGTTGTTCTTGTAATGCAGGGACAAATTATTTTGTGGAGAATTGTCCAAAATCTCCTACTGAGATGGATGAAATGACCAAAGTACCATATGTGAGTGCTATTGGTAGTCTTATGTATACTATGGTTTGTACAAGGCCAAACATTTCCCAAGCAATGGGAGTTCTTAGTTAGTTTATGGTTAATCCTAGATAACACATTGGGATGCAGTAAAGAGAGTGTTCAGATACTGTGAGATACTTTTGATTATTCCTTGTGTTTTCATGGTTATCCTATTAGACCTTAGTATTTAATGAGTATTCATGGATATAAGGATTCAGATTAGGCAAATGATATTGACAAAAAAATATCCACTAGTGGCTATGTATTCATGATGTTTGGTGGTGCTATCAGTTGGATGAGTAAGCAACAAGATGTAGTTACTTTGTACACTACAAAAGTAGAGTACATGGAAGCCACTCGTACTTGCAAGGAAGCCATTTGGATTAAGAGACTGCAATTCTAATATTGGTTTTGATGCATGGTAGATTACTATTTGTTGTGACAACCAGAGTGTCATTTTCTTGACAAAGAATACTACTTTTTGGATGCCAGAACAAAGAAAATTGATGTTTAGTTGCATTTTTTTTTAATGTGGTAGAAGATGGGAAGGTGAATTTGGAGAAAGTTTAAAACACTTTGATGAATGTTGCAGATGCATTGACTAAACTAGTGAGCACAAAGAAGTTTAGGTCATGTTCCATTTCCATGGGCCTTAGGGCATTGACCAATTGATTACAAATGACTCTTGACAAGTTTTCAACAAGTGGGAGAATGTTGGGATTAAGGTGTCTCAACCTTTGAGTCCTAACATTTAATTTATTATTATTTGGTGTTTAATTTATATTTCCTATTTTTTTAACCTCCTAAGTTGTCATATCACTTTGTGGGACCAATGGTGAGGTGGCATCCTACATGACAAGTGATGACTATGACAAGTCCCTATTTAGGAAGTTGGGCGCCCTTTTGGAGGACGTAAATTTGTGGCTAACTTGGTGGCTTTTTCATAAGTTGCTATGTCAAAGTTTATGATAGACTATGACAACTTGCTATGATGGGATATGACAATTGTAAGAGTTATGCATGATGGTTTCTATTTCACACTATGATAATGTAAGAGTGATTTACGATAGACAAGCTACATGTAAGGAGATGCCCAAGTGTGCATTAGTAGTTGCATGTGTATATGTACCTTGCATGTTGAGTGATAGCTAATTATGAAGAGATAGGTGTTGGAATTAGATAAATCTATAATGTATGGGTCCTGACTATGACAATATGCCATAATGAACTCATGTACACACCTAGGCATGGGTTTTGGTTTTGGCATGTTTTCAACACCTTCTCTTGATATGGAGTAGTATATATATGTGATGCCTTAGTGTATTTGATGTATTACAGGTTGAAGATTTGTTGAGATGTCATTATATTACCATAATTTCTCCATATTCTTGTTATAATGTGAGAACTCCTAAAGAGAATTGCTTTGACATTGTATTGTAACCTTTGTTGCTGAATAATATAGATTGAGTTGTGTGTTTAGAGTTTGGGTTTTTCCCAAAAGGCTTTTCCCATGTAAATCACGGTGTTATGATTTTTTGTTTTCATCAATTCATTATATTTTGAAAGTGCTTCGCAACTCTTTCCTTCTTAGATTGGTGTAGGAAGTTGCTTCTGCACACCCAGCTTCCTTTGACATCCTTGTATTCTAAGACAAGTATATTTAAAGAAATGTATTTCAATTGATATAATTTTAGAGGAGGCAAATATTGAACAATGAGTACTCAGCTTGAAGGACACTAACACACAGAGTGTGGTAGCGAAAATTGATGATTAGGCTGTGGAACTAATGGGTAGGTCATTTGAGTTCATAATGCATGTAGAATTGAGTCTAAGAAATTGGCTTTACATCCAATGAACAAGAGTTTTGATATAAAATTCTAAATAGAAATATAAAAGAGAAATGTATGAGTAAAATTGGAGAAGAGGAAAATTAATTTAGATAATTAATATAAAGTATATTTATTCTAAAAAAAAAACAATCAGTTCGTATGTATAAATATTCATCACACACTAAATACAAGTCGTTGCCATCAGGCCTGGAATTTGATGGTCTATCTGACTGTTTTTTGCATTTTAGATTAGACTGTATTATTTGACTTGCTATATTTTTATATAACTGTAAATATGACACTTAAAATTATTATTAAACTGTAAAAATTTATTGTACCATATATATATATAATGTTTATGATAAAAATATAAATTACTATAGAATTGGAATAATTCTTTCTAATTTCACTTTATATTAATATATATGATTTATAATATTTATTATAAATATATTTATTAATTCAAAATTTGTTCAAAATAGAATCTTTTCAAGATTAAGTTTTTCCTAATTTTTAAAATATTCTTAACAATAAATTTAAGATTTTAACATTTTTACTAATAGTTATCATTGCTTTATATTAATATATATAATTTATAATATTTATTATAAAAATATATATTGATACAAAATCTTTTCAAAATAGAATATAACTGTTTTTCAACTTTTTGAATATTTTCACAAGATTTTTTTTTATATGAATTTAGAAACTTCTTGTTAATTATAAAGTAAATTTAAGATTTTTATATTTATTTCTAATTATCAATATTTTCTAGTTTTACATTTTTTTAGAGTGATTCAAAGTTTGATTTTTTTTCAAGATAATACAATATTTGTGTTTATTGGTGAGTATGTTGAAATTTTATTTTACTTTTACAAATAATTTATGTTTTTAGGTAGATAAATTTAAGGATTAAACTATAAAAAAATATCAACAGTATAACATTTTTTTACTCGTGAACTTTTATTTTTTTCAAGATAATATAGCATTTGTGTTTTATTGGTGAGCATGTTGAAATTTTAGATAATGAGTTGAATAAACATTAAACTATTTTTAAGTTTATATAATTATTTCCAAATAGGTTTGAAATTGATATTTAAATTTTTTTGACAGTTAATTTTTTTTATAAAATGTAAAGTGATAGACATTTAAACGAACAAACGGTCAAAAAATTTCAGATGACAGATAGGGGTGGCCGTCAAATTCCAAGCCTGGTTGCCATCCTCAAGTTTGAACATATTACTTCAAAATACCTTTGATCTAATCTATTATAAAAGCATCTATATAGCTTTGATTGTACAAATAATTTTGAGCTTTATTTTTAAATGTTGTATATACCATCAACAAGAGGTTGAACAAGGTGTAATTTAAAATTGTTGGAGCATTATCAAGCACAAGTGTCGATAGAATTATGGACAGCTATATTCCAGTTGGATACAAACAAATGAAATCAACAGCTTAGGTGACAGAAAATTCAAGGTGCAAAAATAGAAATAAAAATCAAGAATGAATTTATACCTAGGTAGGCCTGAGGCATCAGATAAAGGATCTTAGAGATCATTTTTACTTCATCCAGTTCTCTACTTAAATCTAAAAATAGAGCATACTGAAGAGTTGGCCTACTTCCTCGGCTCATCATACTTATCATGTAATTTAGGTTTAGACATTTAGAAAGCTGTTATGCTTTGTGTGAAGGCCGTTGTGGTGGTAATCTATCCAGAACAAGCTGTTACAAACTGTGACCAGACAAACTAAATTTGGAGTGGGTGCGTCTAAGATTTATAATCAGTGATCCCCAAGTTAAACTGACAAACAGAAAATGTTTTCTACTGCTAAATGGAGGAATTCTTGCTTATACCAATTCACAGTTACCAGCTTCATAATGTTAAAGCTTCTATATGTTAGTGAGATTTTCCCCAATTTACAAAATAGTAGAACCCATAAAAAATAGGGATTGGAATTTCACTTCAAGTCTTCTGAACCAGGTTAAGATGAATTCTTGCTAGGTTTATGCTTTATTGGCCTTTGCTTGGCTGAGGAGTTCACTTTTGAATATGCCATTTCTAGTTCATTTGAAGGGAGATCTCTTGGGTACAGAGCTTTGCAAGGTCATTTTCTTAAGCATATGATGTTGGATTTTGTGGGCTACAAAAATCTATGGAATTTGCAATGTTTAGAAGAAGAACGAACCACAGAAAACAGGCATAAAGATAAGAAGTTTTAGCAGTGCTGATGGCGAACAGTCAAACATGAAATTTACTTGGCTGTGAGTATAGTAAATCAGGTCACAGTACTTGGGTGTTCTATAGACATCTTCCTGTTAGGCCTGCAAGATTTAAGGAGATAAAGGTCTGTGTGGAGAGAGTAAAAGCGTATGGCCTGGTTTCAGAAGGCTGTGAAGAAGGCAATTGTGGAGATTACCACTCGCCTGCGTAGTAGAAAATCAGGTCAGTTTCTGTAGCTGCTTCGTTTTGTAAAATTCTCCATGTGTAGATATGTTTTTCTATCAATAGCTATGAAGGGTTTTGCATTTGGGGAGAAGCTCTTAGTTTTAGGAGGTATGGCAACAATGGCTGATATGTGTTAAAAGATATTATATGAAGGGTTTTGCATTTGGGGAGCAGCTCTTAGTGTCATGAGGTATGGCAACAGTGGCTGATATGTCTTAAGATATTATATGAAGGGTTTTGCATTTGGGGAGAAGCTCTTAGTGTTAGGAGGAATGGCCAACAGTGGCTGATATGTGTTAAAGTGCTTGAAACTTAGGATATTCAGTGAACCTCCCCTTCTTACTTGGGTATAGTGCATTTGGGAAGCTATCTTATCATGGGGAACACTAATTGGAAAGAACTAAAGGTGTAGATCATCTTTTAGGATTGCATATTCGTCAAAATTAGAGGTGGTTTTGTTGGGTCTTGTTGTATGGTCTATTTTTAATTGAAATTAAAATATTAAAAGTAAAATCAATATAGAATATTTGTCTTTACGGACTGGATGTACCCTTATGTAGGGTTCTTGTCTTCAAGTGGTAGTAAGTTCTGACATTTTTGAAAGTAATGAGGAAATACTTTTTGCTACTTGTCTTTATGGACTGGAGGTATCCATAAGGAGGGTTCTTGCCTTCAAGGTGGATAGAGAGTTATGACATTTTTGAAAGTAACGAGGAAATATTTTTTTGCTATTTGTCTTTATGAACTGGATGTATCTATATGTAGGGTTCTTACCTTCAAGGTGGATGGTGAATTATGATGTTTTTTAAAGTAAAGAGGATTTTTTTTTTGTTGTTTGCATTTATGGACTGGATGTACCCTCATGTAGGTTTCTTGCCTTCAAGGTGGATAGGAAGTTACAACATTTTTGAAAGTAATGAAAAAATAGTTTTTGTTATTTGTTATATTATTTTTTATTTTAATTGAGATTGTTTATGTCATGTCATTATCTTTTTTAAACTTGATTGTTTTACATTATTGATTGAGATTCTTAGTGTTATGCCACTGTTTTATGCTTTGTTCTCTTATTTATTGAGGATTTTCAACATATAGGGATCAACTGAAATATGAGCAAGATATGTAGAACTTCAATTTGGAATAAAATTTTCAATTAATAAGAAAAGATATTATTTGCAATATTTTGAAGTATTTTATTAGATAAAAGGATATAATAACATAATATATTTGTTAATTGTAAAAATAAATTTAAAAAAAAATTCTTAGATTTATTTAATTTGAAAAGAAAGATATTTAAAACAAATTACAAACACAGATTTATTATTATACAAATATCTCAATTTATAAGATATAATATTATTAAAGTATATATATATAAAATTAATTTTAATGCTATGCCATCACTTTGATGGGGTTTATATGCTTATAATAATGGCATTATTCTGTATTCTGGTTGGTTTCTGAGTAGATTTTTTATTGTGGCGTTCCTGTATATGTACAGGAGGACTCGTGAAGCTTCACAATGAGATGCAGACATGTGATTATGAGGATATACAAGTGATGTGGGAAATGCTGCAGAAAGCAGAAACTCTGGTTTTGCCAAAAAGGAGGCGTCACTTCTGGAGAGTACGCTTATCAGGAAGCTTGAAAAGAGGAGGCTCCAGGGCTAAACACAAGGAGAAAAAATCTATTTCGGGAAATTTTGTTAAATCTGTTCCTTCATCACGTCTCCTCTCTTCCATAAAATGAATGGGCCTTTTGGCAAGGCTTATTTATATTTATAATTTACTAATTTAAGATTTAACAAATATAATATTGTCTAATAATCTCTCCATGAGATTTAAGAGTTCACAGCACCTCTGGGAATTGGTGAAATATTTTTGTTCGATTTGTTTTTAAATTAAGCTGAAAAAAGGAAGAGAAACAAATGAGTCAAATCTACAGAACATTAAACAATTAGGCTACTTCGTGGCCTAGGGTTAAGGGAGTCAAATTGGTCTCCTTAAGTTCTGGGGTTGTCTAGTTCTCGTCTGTTGTTTGACAGCTGTCTGTCAGCTGTTTCTGTGTGTGGCCTGTCTTCTTTTCCTAATTCATTTATGTTTTGAACTAGCTTCTTTTTGACCTTAAGTGCTTTCCATGTAAAGGGTACAGCACCCTGTAAATGCTGCTTATTTAATAAAAAAACATTAAACAATTTATACAGTTCCAAAAAAGATGATCTTGATCATAGAAAACAATTCTTTCGTATACAAGACATTTTGTTTGGACATTGCCTCTTTTCATGTCATATATAGAAAATATTCCCCAATTGTTAAATGGGGATATAGGGTTCTTATCCATTTTATATGTAAGAAAGATGAAAAGAAAGCTGGGCAAGTGGAGGTAAGTATCTATGGCCAAGCCAGAGCAAGGATTCATGAGCTACAATAATTTAACAAGTTTTAGACCTATAAAATGGATATAGATTGGTTAGGAAGACTAGCTCGATATGCAAAAAGAGGCAGTTTCTCAAAGATGGTAGTGCTTGTCCACCTAAAGCAAGGGCACCCCAGCTTGGCTGTATTCATGCAGGCATTGAAGACCTTCAAAGAGGAGTTCAGAGATCAGGTCATCAGGGAGAAAGGTTCCAAAGACGCCAAAAGTTCTGAACTGTCCACCATATCCAGCCACGAGACTGAGAAAGTGTTTTCTAAAGATGAACTTGAAGCTATCAATACATTAACCAGTTGGGGTACTTTGGAGGGTTGCAGCGAAAATAGGAATTCTGAAAAAGAACTGTTAGTGCTGCCTTTGTATTTCTTTTGTTCTATGTCTGATACAATGTGTCTTTCGTAAGTGTTTTGAGTTTCTCGGTCTCAGTCCAGACTATAAAGCTGCATTGCTTATCCCTGTCATTAAACTGTGAACTCTGTCCTAAATCTGTTTCTGTTAAGATGCTATGAGGCTCTGTAACCCTTGAACAGTTGTAATGTGGTTACCTTATCTTAAACAGTACACTGTAAGTTTATATAAGTGACTTATTTGAATTTACATTAGTTTGTTAGTAGATCCCACCTATAGTGTGATTTCAGATTAGTCACATTAACAAATCAAAGTTTAGAAAGTATTGTTTAAACCAAACTCAAAAAGTTTATCAATAATGATTTCAGATTAGTCACAAAAATAAATCAAAACTTAAAATTTACTGTTTAAACCAATAAAAAAAACTACCACTATTCTAATAACATCGTACTGTTGTATTCTAGTTATTCTCATTGGCAGCCAAATCCACAAGGAACTGTGCAGCCGCCATTGCTCTGTTGTACCCGTTTTTTTCCTGCAAATGGATGTGGAGTCACAATGGGCTGGCTCAGGCCCGCTAAATATCTCTATCTTTGTCGGCCACCACCTTCAACTCTCCTGTTTCCAGCACTTCCCATATCGTTTGAATGCGTTCATTGACCCTCAAAACTCTTCACTCAAGCTAAGCCACCACGGCCAGAGATGGATCACCTATGAATTTAATCCCTATTTCTCATAGTTTGCAACCATCCAATTTTAGAGGAATATCATTAGGAAAAGTTATTGTTCGATTTGCATTGCTATTTTGACAAATGTGTAGATACTTGGGAAAATTGTTGAAGATATGGAGGTCATTTTCATTTTAAAACTTATCCCAGTAACCTTGGATGTTGACCCAAACAAACTGGTGGCCAAAATCAGACAACCTAATACAAACCCACTAACCAACACAACAATGCAAAAACAAGACTTCCTTGCAAATCTATGTCAGAGTTCTATGACAACACAAGCCATACACAGCAGCACAAACTCGGAAAACCACACTACGAAATCACTTACTTTCCTCCTTTCTGTGTCCTACATCTCTCGATGCTACCCACCATTATCTCGTTCTTTCTTTTATCCTCTCCCATGTTCTTCTTCCTCTATCTCCTTATATGACCCTTGCTCCCTTTGTTTGCTTTAGGTTTCTGTCTTTTACCAACCTCTGTCTTTCTTCTACGTGGCTTGATTTTCCTTTTCACTGCCTCTCTAGTCTCTTTCAGCCATGTTTTCCTCTTTCCCAATTTTAAACTACTGAATGGTTGCTTTGTAGTCGCCAAATAGGCTTTCCCCTTATTCATATAGTAGTTAGTTGCCAAATAGGCTTTCCCCTTATTCATGTAGTAGTACTCTTAGCAAGGACTTTTAAGAATCCGTTACCCTTTTTTCAATTGCTTCTTTGGTCAATATTATATTTATTTGTGACCTCTTCCTCTAAATTCAACATCAATTTATATAATGGATTCAAATAATTTATCCATCATCTCTTCTTCTTCATTTTCTCATGTTACAATCTACACCTCCTCTAAATCTCTTTCCTACAAAAGGACATAACCTTACAATTCTTATAAACAAATTAGCAAAAGTAATATCATGGAATTATTCAAAATTTTCAGAGGCATTTCATCCAATAGTTCCCTTTCCTTCTCTCCAACAATCTATTCTACAGTAGCATAGTCACTCATGTTCCCTTGGACTAAAACATGCAGCCATTACCCAACATGCATATCCTTTGTAGTTGTTATATTTTCTTTCCATGGGAGACTCTTCATGTTCAACCTTCCCAATCAAGATTTCATTTTTTTCTTGTATTATACTCACATGTGCCTCATTCACCAACATCTCTTTGTACATTGTAAAGGACACAAATACTATTGTTGTTACTTTAATCTTCTCCTTTATTATAATAATTGATATTTTATTCATCTCCTCCTTCGCACCTTTAAAATGACATGTTCCACTTGCATCCTTCATGTTTGGAAGATTCTTGCTACTATCATTTATTGTCCCTACTTGTAGCACCTTGGAAACCACATATCAACACATACAAATTCATGTTTGGGCTCTCATGTTGTGTCTACTCACAACAACATAAACCACACCATGTTAAATGCTAACATTATTGTCTAACTTCCATTGTTTCATGACCCATTTCTCACACAATCAACTCATTCCCTCGATATTAGTTTGGGCTATAAGTAATAAAAATTGCTTCCTCCAATTCTTTTATGTAAGAAAGCTAAGGTAGTGGAACAACTTCCTACACTAACCTTGAGAGGAGAATAATGCAAACTTTTCCGAGCTTTAAAAGTTACATAAACTTAACCAAAAATAAACACAAATATCATGCATACCACGACAATGATTTATGTGGGGAAATTTTTTTTCGGAAGAAAAACCCCACACTCCAAAAGTGTCCTAATATATTATTTAGAAATCACAAAGATTACAATATACTTGCAAAGCAAGCTTCTCACAAGAGTATCACCACTCATAGATCCAGAGACAACACAACCACTATAAGAATCTTAGAATAAATCACCATCTCTTTACCATAGTCGTAATACACTACCCTCGTAAAATAGGGTTACATTCTAAGGCAAGATAGGCCAACAAAATATCCACCCTTAGATCTAAAACCTAATAATGAATGGTCTAGATTTACAATATATTATTATTTAATGTATGCCTAATTCATTTTAGATTTTTCTAAAAAGCTAACATGCTCACATTTTTCTATTTGCTACCATTGTATATACACCTATCGGGTGTAACTAGGGTGATCCCACACAAGTGGTTTATAATTTTGGCCAAACCGATATTGAAATTATTATTTTTAACTAAATCTTCACATTCGCACCTATAGCCTTAAAATAAGGAATTTAAAGATGATGCAAAAAAGTCTCACAATTTTGTCTATAGATTCTAAAAATATATTTTTCAAAATTTTTGGAATCAGATTGCACTTCTTTATCCATCTCCCACGAAAATTGGTTTTTTCAATAAAACAACATTTTAAAAAAGTGATGCACATTGTATAATGCATAACTTTTTTTCTATGAAGGATAAAATTCTAATTCTTTCTAATTTAGATTTGTAACTCCAATATCTAGTGCTTCCACTTGGTTAGATAGTTTTTTATTGAATATTTTTTCTTTAATCAAAATTTGAAGTCAAACCAATTACAATTCATATAGTGAATCGTGATAACGGTAACTTTTTGCATATAATCAAAATTTTTTTGTTGGATCAAGGACTTCAATATCTCGTGCAATCATAATTTTCAATTTTTTGATAATCTACTATTTTTCCACATGTATAGAACAAAGACCTTCATTTTCGATGAAAAACCTATGTTTAATAAAACTAAAAAACAAATACATAATAAAACCAAAAATATTAAAATTATATTGTTGGATAGCTCGCTTCAGGACTACCCGATTCTAGTTGGGTTTGTCTTGAGACTCCTCCATTTTCATCCTCAACCCGAGCTTTGAAGCATAAAAATTTAGGTTTTTTTGTGTTTCAAGGGGAGAATGAGGAATAAGGGGGTTTGATGAACCCCTAGGGGTTCGTTCGAACTCCCTTCAATATGCATTTTTTTTTTTTTTTGAGTGGAAATGTGGGCCTAGTAATTAATGGGTTCACTCAAACACTAGTTCAATTGAACCCCTTATTGGTTCAGTTGAACTTGTAGGTTCATTCAAACCCCTAAAATCATTTTTTTTTCCATGGGGTCATTTTTTTCTCAATTTTCCTTCCTCCATCAAATTGTAAACCACTATTGTGACTTCACCCACTAGGATATATATATATATATATGTACATCCTATTAACAATAAATTGTATATAATTGCAAGGTTGAAACACATTTTCCCAACAAATATCTCACTTGTCGAACACCTTGCAAGAGCAACATGAGGGTGTAAAAATTGTCTCTTTGATTGCTAGGGGTCGAAAGACCCATAGTCTCTGAACACCATTTGAACTTCTTTGTACTCACAGGCTTAGTAAAAGAATCATCAACATTCATCAAAGTTTCTGTCTTAACCAACCTCATCCTGCAATCTTCGACCATATCTCTAACAAAATGATACTGTACATCAATGTGCTTGGTCCTGGTATGAAATGTCAGGTTCTTGACTAGACATATCATACTCTGACAATCACAATAAATTATCACTGCACCTTGTTTTATTCCAACATCTGAACATAGTCTCTTAATCCAAATGGCTTCTTTACAAGCATGAGTAACTACCATATACTCTACTCCAATAGTGGACAAAGCAACCACAACCTGTCGCTTACGCATCCAACTAATTGCACTACCAAATAAAGTAAACACATAAGAATTGGTGGATTTTTTTTCATCAACATCACCTTCCCAATTTGAATCCACATAACCATGAATATTAAGGGAAATCTCATCTTTAGTCATGTTGTTATGATAACATAAGGAATAATATGAGGTACATCACAAATATCCAAGACTCTTTAACTACATCCCAATGAACTCTCCAAGATTAGACATATATCTGGAAAGAACTCTCACTTCTTGGGCAATGTCTAGTCTAGTACAAACCATAACATACATCAAACTTTCAACTGCACTTTGGTAAGGCACTGGCTCATGTCTTCCATATATGATGGAGATGTTGGACAATCTAAAATAGATAACTTTGTTCCAGCTAAAACAAGAAGACACAATGGTCTACAATCTTGCATATCAAACCTTTGTAAAATTGAGTTGACATACTTACTTTGGCCAAGCAATAAATTTTTGTTCACATTATCTTTTTTAATTTCTAGATCCCAAGAATGTGTTTAGCTTCACCAAGATATTTCATTTCAAATTTGACAGTCAGTTGAGATTTCAATTATGAAATCATACCTTTCCTTTACCAATAAATAACATATCATCAACATATAATGCAATAAATAGGAAATGATCACCATCAGTTTTATAATAAACACAATGATATGATTTAGAATGATCAAATCCCAAACTCAACACATAGGTATCAAATTTTCTGGTACCACATCCTAGGACTCTTTTAATCCATACAAAGATTTCTTCAATTTACAAACCAACTTATTTTTACCTTTCACTGTGTAGTTCTCTATCTGTGTCATATAAATATCCTCCTCCAAGTTACCATGAAGGAAAGTAGTTTTCACATCCATTTTCTTAACCTCTAAATCATAAGAAGTAGCAATAGAAAGAAAAAATATAATGGATGTCATTTTTATAATAGAAGAGAATATCTCACCATAATCAACACCCTCAACTTGAGAGTAATCTTTCACAATCTAACCTTGATTTGTGCTTCTCTCAATACTTCCATCTGAACCAATTTTTTTCTTGAACACCGATTTGCAACCAACAAGTTTTCATCCTTCAAGAAATGGTACAAGATCTCATGTATCATTCTTTTTCAAATATTTCATTTCTTCATCCATAGCAATCTTTCAAGATTTTGCATCATTCATACCTACTGCCTCTTCTATAGATTTGGGTTCATCAATGTTAGTATTCAAAACAAAATTATATGTCCAATTATCGTGAATGCCTTTGTGGTACCTATACCTTGTAGACCTATGAACAAGATGAGCTGGAGGTTCTTCCTCCTCTTCTGAAGATCTAGAGCTAGATGAGCTCTCCTTAACTTCTTGTCTATCTTTGGGCCTTGATTCAACTTTCTCATGTGTTGAATAACATCTTCTTATTTATTTTGATCTTACTGCAATATAATAGAAGAAGCTTAGTTTCTCTAAAAATAACACTTCTACTATGTATTACCTTCTGTGCAACAAGATCCCAATGCTTGTATCCTTTCACAACATAACTATATTTGATGAAGATACATTTCACAACCTTGTTCTCCAACTTTGTTCACTTCTCCTTTGGCACATGTGCATATTCCTCACAACCAAAAAATCTAAGATGTCTTAATGAAGGCTTGTGACCCAACCATACCTCTATAGGCATCTTATCAAAAAGAGCTAATGTAGGAGACATGTTAATCAGGTAACAAACATTGGCAACAACTTCATCCTAAAACCTTTGTTCTAGGCCAACACCACTCAACATACTCCTAGTGTTCTCCATTAGTGTCCTATTCACTCTGATAGGTTATCATTAGGTCCTATCACTTTAGTTGAAAATGCATCAAATATATCGAACAAGTAGTGTCCAAAGGCTATATGCAATATGAAACATCTTGACTAACTCTCCTATATTTTATGAATGTTGGAATAGTTGTAAACAAAACTTAAACTAAAAGGCCATTTAAACGAGAGAGCATAAGTTGTTTTAAGCTAGAAAGCATGAAATTATTAAGCTAGAAAGCATAAAATGTTTAAACTAGAAAGCATATAAATTATCTAGAAAGAAATGCTTGCAATAAAACTTTAAAGTTTGAATGACAACTATCAACTAACATCTAACTGTTAACATAAAGTAAACTTAACAATCTAAAACTAACAACTAGAATAGGTGCTCTAGAATTTTAGATAAATAGAACTAAAGATTATCAACTGAAACTACAACTTGCAGGAGTAACCAACAGAGCTCAACACATACAAACAACATTTATTCACATTTAACATATACAAAATAAAAGTAACAGAATTGAAAACAAAGATACTTATCTATCCTATGAGATTCCCTCGAGTGGCCAACTCGTAGTATACCCTACGACATCCAAATCACATGAACTTCTGCATCTTCAAAATGATCCCATCCATGATAACTCCATTACATAAAACTAGTAACTCAGAATAAGACTAGCAAAGCTTATTTTATTCATATCCAAATAAGGAAGGGTATTTGGTTTATTATATTCATGAGGTTATTTATACCTCATCATTTCTCCCCCTCCTAGGTTTGACCACCTATCGCCCTACTCTCTTTGTGGTATCCTCTTACCTTCAATTTCCCTGTGTATGTGCAGGATCATGATGGGCCAAAAAGTGACGACAAGGATGGGTATGTGTAGGGTATGTGCCTAACGACTTTATTTTACCCAAAATTGATGAAACTAAAAGAATTTTAAAAGGAGATTCTTAGCTTCCAATCAATATAAAATTATGATTTACTTGAATTTAATAAATTATTATTATTCATTTTTATTTGAATTAAGTACTAAAGTATTGATTGATAAGTTGATTGAAAACATCTATAGCTTTCTCAAACAATATCATATGTTTCTAAATTCAAAACATGTGTCACATTCTATGCTTTGTATAGTATAGATTAAAAAATAATGAATTTCATGAAGCTTTGACCAAGTTAAGGTGGTCAGACATACGTTTATATTTTAAAAAATTGTAATAAAATTCATAATTAATTTTATTTACTTGGAAAACAATTACAAAAAATATGCATCACATCAGACATGAGTCCTCTACTTATATATAAAAATATTATAAAAAATATTATCATTTTATTGTGGTTAGGGTGGTCGTGATAGACACCTACTTTTTATTTTTCCTTGAAATTTGGCAGCCTCATTGCATTGAAATTTCAAATTTTCATCAAATAATTTTTTTTTTAAAACAAACCTAGTAGTTTAGAAACTACATTCAATTTGTAAAAAATTCTATTCTTACATATTTTTGAAATAATGTAGATAGCTTATTCAAATTTTTATGTCAAGTTGCCTAACTTTGATTTTTCTTAATTTTTTGCCACTTAAGGGTCTATTTTTTCTATGATGATCCTACACATACCCCCTATTCATGTTTAACTCCTCATACCTAGCACTGAGGTCATATGGATCTTCTTCCTCTCTATCCCAATCATTAGAGATTCTAAGGAAACCCCTCATTGAATTTAACCCTTGATTTCCATGATTGTAAATTTTCAAAATTATGTTCTGTAGTAACATGTATTGTAGGGGGTGGTGAAAGAAGTAATGGAGGTCTATATCTCATTCCCATCCATTCAGTTTTAAGGTGTGGTAATATATCTGCCAATGCCTCTGCTCTTTTGTAAGACCACCTAATATTTGTAGGTGAAATCACCTCTCTCCTTTTCAGGTACGTAGGAAGAGGAGTGTACCTCTCTTCACAGGCATTCAATGCCTTTCCTATCAATTCTGGCCCTTGAACTTTGAAATGCTCAAAATAGATCCAAAGATTATCATTATACTTCTCATAGTTTCATTGATCTTGATGCTTCAGAATTGAGCTTTAAAAGTAGAAGGTTTCCTATTAGGACATCACATCTGAAGTCCAACAGTCTTTTCTTCTTGTAAATACTCTCTTCTCCTTTCTTTCCATTGAATCTGATTTGCATGGTGGACATAAATGCCCTGAGCTAATCTTCACCAATAAAGAAATTAACAAAGAAATCTGTATATCTTTCCAAAACAAATTGTGGATAAAGAATTCACACAATAATTATGTTGAGTGAGGTGTTGATTGTGTAAATGCACAAACTCCTCATTAATGCGTATCATGTGACATATTGCAGAAATTCTCAATAATTTTCATCTTAATAATTGCTCATTCAAAAAAATAGAATACAATCTGGATGGTCTCCTATAGGCTAATAATAATTTGACAATTTGATAGACATCTGTTGTAGCTTGATAAAGCCTGTCATATGAATCTTTTAATAAAACTATTTCCTTTTTCAATCTAGCATTCTCTATACCTTCCTATTTCATAAAATAATACCTAAGTTCCATCCATGTAATGAACAATGGAGGTATATGAACCTAGAACCATTCCATTTTAGTTGGTTCAATCTATATCTCCTTTGATTCCATTGTTGGTTTAACCTTAATCTTCTACAAATCTTGCTCCAACTCAACAATTTTTCTTAAGGACACATTAAGCTTAGATTTTTGTTTGTCCTTTTCTTTTTAAAAAGTTGTAAACAATTGCATAAAATTATTAGTTAAACTTTTGATTTGTCAATTTTTTTCAAAAAAAATTGACACATACCTTTTACTTTCCCCATTCGATTGTTGCACCTGAAACTGCAATTCTTCAACAATTTTATCTTTTCTTTCTATTTGAATTTTAAAATTTGCAATTTCCTGATCTCTTTTCTTCAAAACTATAGTGTGTACATCTATCTCTTTCTGTTGCTGATTGATTTGATTTTCATTTTTCTACAACTGACATTTCAATTGAACAATTGTTTTTTGACTCCTCTAACTTTGTTTCTT
>VDFB02179234.1:29321437-29360184 GCA_007258455.2 Sequoia sempervirens | reverse complement strand
TGCGTTATACGGTGTGCGTCACTTTTTAAAAATGTTGTTTTCTGAAAAAAACCACTTTTTGTGGGAGATGGAAAAAGAAGTGCAATCTGATTCCAAAAAAATTGAAAAAAATATTTTTAGAATCTACAGACAAAATATGACAAGACTCTAGTTTACATCATCTTCAAATTCCTTACGGTTCAATCGCTATAGGTGCCCGAATGTGGAGATTGTGTTAAAAAAAAAATATCAGTGTCCAGTTAGGCCAAAAAGTGTAAACCACTATTGTGGGATCACCCTGTACCAATTACCAAAAGTGTTTTTTCAAACCTTACTTAGGACTCATTCACCCTATGGTGAATGAGTCCTAGCAAGGGCTCCTAAAAAAATGGTTTTTGGGTTCTATTCTTTTGTGTCTACACTCCCATATTCTTGAATCTCATAGTCAGAAAGTCGGAATAAATCTTGTAGGCTAGTTTCCATGAAATTGCAAGAATGGTGACAACAAATGCAACTTTGACAACTTTGCAATTTTTCTCTTCAAGAGATCTTCCACCTAAAATCTGCAAACACACATCAAGAGAGAATTTTTTTGTTTTCTTAGATGAATGGGAGTTTTCCTTGGTCAAACCTCATTTTGGTAATTTAACCTTGTAATGAAATGAGACAACATGAAGGAATGATGAATGCACAAATGTAATGTCACAACTCACCAAACTCTTGTTTAAAAAATGGACCTACAACTTGCATGAAATGACTTCAATGGATGTGGACCTTGATCTTGAATCTTGATTTGAAACAATGCCTTTGAATGCTTGAATAGATCTTAAACACTGCATCATCATATTAGCTCAAATAACATGCATGATGCAAGGAGAATTTGACATGATAATGGATCTTGAATGCTAAAATAATTCTTCAACAATATGCTCTTGAATTCCTTGAAAATGCTCTTGAAATGCTTTTGAAAATCAACTTCACTTTAGGAGTGCTTGCATGAAAACTCTAAGTTCTCATGAAAAATTGCTAGGTGAAACATAGTGAAATATTTATACATATGTTAACATTAGTTCCCGAAATTCAAATAACACAAGTTGATATGTGAATATACATTTGAAATAATTGAAATACCATCAAAAATATATTTGAAATTTAGGTCCTAGGCCTAATTGAGGACCCATTTTCCCTTGGGTGAATGGTCCTCAGTCACTTATGGGTATGTGCAGGATCATGATGGGCCAAAAAGTGGCAATATGATGGGTATGTGGCTGACGACTATTTTTTACCCAAAATTGATGAAATGAAAAGGGTTTTTAAAGGATATTTTCAGATTTCCACCAATATAAATTATACTTTACTTTGAATTTAATAAGAATTATGACTAAAGTCCTGATTGATAGATTGATTGAAAAACATCTATAACTTTCAAATGGTATCATTTTTGAATCAAAACATGAGTCACATTCTATGCTTCACATACTATAGGATTAAGAAGAAAGAAAATGAATTTCATGAAGTTTTGACCAAGTTAAGGTGGATTAGACATACAAGTTTTTATATTTTTAAAATTTGTAATAAAAAAAAATTATAATTAATTATTTACTTGGAAAAAAATACAAAAAATATGCATCACATCAAGACATAATTCCTCTACTTATATCTAAAATATTATAAAAAATATTATCATTTGATTGTGGTTAGGGTGGTCGGACAAACACCTACTTATTTTTTCCTGAAATTTAAGTACATTTGCATTGAAATTTCAAATTTTCACCAAATAGTTTTTTTTTTAAAACAAACCTAGTAGTTTAGAAACTATATTCAATTTTCTACAGATTCTATTCTTACATATTTTTGAAATAATATAGATAACTTATTCAAATTTTAAGTCAAGTTGCCTAACTCTAATTTTTCTAATTTTTTTGCCACTTAAGGGCTTGTTTTTTCTATGATGATCCTACACATACCCTTACCTAGGACACACATTCTCCAATGTTAAGTGTTATGTTATGGCCTTGATGAATTTTGAGTTTTACCCTTTGAAAATTGTAATTAATTAGACTTGGATTTACACTAAGGGGCAAATTAATGAATAATTAACCTCAATTAATTAATAAAGCCCTATATAAGTGCTAAAGTGTAAAGGTACACCTTACAACACCATAAATAAGGCACAGTTAAGTTCATTTTATTTAATAAGGCCTTAAACTTAATGTGAATGTGTAAAATACATATTACAACAGTAAATTAAGGCATAATTTTTTCCCTTTATTGATATCCATTGCCAAATTAAGTGGGAAAAATGGATCCTTTTTCCAACACTACAATTTAGTTCCTATTATCACTTGTAATGGTGTATGATCTAGAAATGGAACAGATGGATGTGAAGATAGTGTTTCTTCATAGTGACTTGGAGGGAGAAATTTATATGTCACAACTAGAGAGCATTTTGTTGTTAAAGGTAAATAACAACTGGTATACAAGTTGAAAAAGTCTTTGTATGGTCTTAAGAAATCTCTTAGGATGTGGTACCCGAAATTTGACACTATGTGTTGTCATTGGGATTTCTTAAATCTAAATCTAACCATTGTGTGTATTACATATCTAATAATGGTCATATTCTCATAATTGTTTTGTATGTAGATGATATGTTGTTTATTGGGAATAATAAAATTATGATTTCAAATTTGAAATCTTAGTTGTAAGACAATTTGAAATAAAACATTTAAGTGTGAAAAGGTATATTTTGGGGATGGAGATCAGAAGAAACAAAGATAAGATAAAGCTTTGGTTAAGTTAGAGTAAGTATGTGAATTAAGAGTTGGAGAGATTCAACATGATAGCTTGTAGACAATTAGTTGTTCTTGTAATGCAGGGACAAATTATTTTGTGGAGAATTGTCCAAAATCTCCTACTGAGATGGATGAAATGACCAAAGTACCATATGTGAGTGCTATTGGTAGTCTTATGTATACTATGGTTTGTACAAGGCCAAACATTTCCCAAGCAATGGGAGTTCTTAGTTAGTTTATGGTTAATCCTAGATAACACATTGGGATGCAGTAAAGAGAGTGTTCAGATACTGTGAGATACTTTTGATTATTCCTTGTGTTTTCATGGTTATCCTATTAGACCTTAGTATTTAATGAGTATTCATGGATATAAGGATTCAGATTAGGCAAATGATATTGACAAAAAAATATCCACTAGTGGCTATGTATTCATGATGTTTGGTGGTGCTATCAGTTGGATGAGTAAGCAACAAGATGTAGTTACTTTGTACACTACAAAAGTAGAGTACATGGAAGCCACTCGTACTTGCAAGGAAGCCATTTGGATTAAGAGACTGCAATTCTAATATTGGTTTTGATGCATGGTAGATTACTATTTGTTGTGACAACCAGAGTGTCATTTTCTTGACAAAGAATACTACTTTTTGGATGCCAGAACAAAGAAAATTGATGTTTAGTTGCATTTTTTTTTAATGTGGTAGAAGATGGGAAGGTGAATTTGGAGAAAGTTTAAAACACTTTGATGAATGTTGCAGATGCATTGACTAAACTAGTGAGCACAAAGAAGTTTAGGTCATGTTCCATTTCCATGGGCCTTAGGGCATTGACCAATTGATTACAAATGACTCTTGACAAGTTTTCAACAAGTGGGAGAATGTTGGGATTAAGGTGTCTCAACCTTTGAGTCCTAACATTTAATTTATTATTATTTGGTGTTTAATTTATATTTCCTATTTTTTTAACCTCCTAAGTTGTCATATCACTTTGTGGGACCAATGGTGAGGTGGCATCCTACATGACAAGTGATGACTATGACAAGTCCCTATTTAGGAAGTTGGGCGCCCTTTTGGAGGACGTAAATTTGTGGCTAACTTGGTGGCTTTTTCATAAGTTGCTATGTCAAAGTTTATGATAGACTATGACAACTTGCTATGATGGGATATGACAATTGTAAGAGTTATGCATGATGGTTTCTATTTCACACTATGATAATGTAAGAGTGATTTACGATAGACAAGCTACATGTAAGGAGATGCCCAAGTGTGCATTAGTAGTTGCATGTGTATATGTACCTTGCATGTTGAGTGATAGCTAATTATGAAGAGATAGGTGTTGGAATTAGATAAATCTATAATGTATGGGTCCTGACTATGACAATATGCCATAATGAACTCATGTACACACCTAGGCATGGGTTTTGGTTTTGGCATGTTTTCAACACCTTCTCTTGATATGGAGTAGTATATATATGTGATGCCTTAGTGTATTTGATGTATTACAGGTTGAAGATTTGTTGAGATGTCATTATATTACCATAATTTCTCCATATTCTTGTTATAATGTGAGAACTCCTAAAGAGAATTGCTTTGACATTGTATTGTAACCTTTGTTGCTGAATAATATAGATTGAGTTGTGTGTTTAGAGTTTGGGTTTTTCCCAAAAGGCTTTTCCCATGTAAATCACGGTGTTATGATTTTTTGTTTTCATCAATTCATTATATTTTGAAAGTGCTTCGCAACTCTTTCCTTCTTAGATTGGTGTAGGAAGTTGCTTCTGCACACCCAGCTTCCTTTGACATCCTTGTATTCTAAGACAAGTATATTTAAAGAAATGTATTTCAATTGATATAATTTTAGAGGAGGCAAATATTGAACAATGAGTACTCAGCTTGAAGGACACTAACACACAGAGTGTGGTAGCGAAAATTGATGATTAGGCTGTGGAACTAATGGGTAGGTCATTTGAGTTCATAATGCATGTAGAATTGAGTCTAAGAAATTGGCTTTACATCCAATGAACAAGAGTTTTGATATAAAATTCTAAATAGAAATATAAAAGAGAAATGTATGAGTAAAATTGGAGAAGAGGAAAATTAATTTAGATAATTAATATAAAGTATATTTATTCTAAAAAAAAAACAATCAGTTCGTATGTATAAATATTCATCACACACTAAATACAAGTCGTTGCCATCAGGCCTGGAATTTGATGGTCTATCTGACTGTTTTTTGCATTTTAGATTAGACTGTATTATTTGACTTGCTATATTTTTATATAACTGTAAATATGACACTTAAAATTATTATTAAACTGTAAAAATTTATTGTACCATATATATATATAATGTTTATGATAAAAATATAAATTACTATAGAATTGGAATAATTCTTTCTAATTTCACTTTATATTAATATATATGATTTATAATATTTATTATAAATATATTTATTAATTCAAAATTTGTTCAAAATAGAATCTTTTCAAGATTAAGTTTTTCCTAATTTTTAAAATATTCTTAACAATAAATTTAAGATTTTAACATTTTTACTAATAGTTATCATTGCTTTATATTAATATATATAATTTATAATATTTATTATAAAAATATATATTGATACAAAATCTTTTCAAAATAGAATATAACTGTTTTTCAACTTTTTGAATATTTTCACAAGATTTTTTTTTATATGAATTTAGAAACTTCTTGTTAATTATAAAGTAAATTTAAGATTTTTATATTTATTTCTAATTATCAATATTTTCTAGTTTTACATTTTTTTAGAGTGATTCAAAGTTTGATTTTTTTTCAAGATAATACAATATTTGTGTTTATTGGTGAGTATGTTGAAATTTTATTTTACTTTTACAAATAATTTATGTTTTTAGGTAGATAAATTTAAGGATTAAACTATAAAAAAATATCAACAGTATAACATTTTTTTACTCGTGAACTTTTATTTTTTTCAAGATAATATAGCATTTGTGTTTTATTGGTGAGCATGTTGAAATTTTAGATAATGAGTTGAATAAACATTAAACTATTTTTAAGTTTATATAATTATTTCCAAATAGGTTTGAAATTGATATTTAAATTTTTTTGACAGTTAATTTTTTTTATAAAATGTAAAGTGATAGACATTTAAACGAACAAACGGTCAAAAAATTTCAGATGACAGATAGGGGTGGCCGTCAAATTCCAAGCCTGGTTGCCATCCTCAAGTTTGAACATATTACTTCAAAATACCTTTGATCTAATCTATTATAAAAGCATCTATATAGCTTTGATTGTACAAATAATTTTGAGCTTTATTTTTAAATGTTGTATATACCATCAACAAGAGGTTGAACAAGGTGTAATTTAAAATTGTTGGAGCATTATCAAGCACAAGTGTCGATAGAATTATGGACAGCTATATTCCAGTTGGATACAAACAAATGAAATCAACAGCTTAGGTGACAGAAAATTCAAGGTGCAAAAATAGAAATAAAAATCAAGAATGAATTTATACCTAGGTAGGCCTGAGGCATCAGATAAAGGATCTTAGAGATCATTTTTACTTCATCCAGTTCTCTACTTAAATCTAAAAATAGAGCATACTGAAGAGTTGGCCTACTTCCTCGGCTCATCATACTTATCATGTAATTTAGGTTTAGACATTTAGAAAGCTGTTATGCTTTGTGTGAAGGCCGTTGTGGTGGTAATCTATCCAGAACAAGCTGTTACAAACTGTGACCAGACAAACTAAATTTGGAGTGGGTGCGTCTAAGATTTATAATCAGTGATCCCCAAGTTAAACTGACAAACAGAAAATGTTTTCTACTGCTAAATGGAGGAATTCTTGCTTATACCAATTCACAGTTACCAGCTTCATAATGTTAAAGCTTCTATATGTTAGTGAGATTTTCCCCAATTTACAAAATAGTAGAACCCATAAAAAATAGGGATTGGAATTTCACTTCAAGTCTTCTGAACCAGGTTAAGATGAATTCTTGCTAGGTTTATGCTTTATTGGCCTTTGCTTGGCTGAGGAGTTCACTTTTGAATATGCCATTTCTAGTTCATTTGAAGGGAGATCTCTTGGGTACAGAGCTTTGCAAGGTCATTTTCTTAAGCATATGATGTTGGATTTTGTGGGCTACAAAAATCTATGGAATTTGCAATGTTTAGAAGAAGAACGAACCACAGAAAACAGGCATAAAGATAAGAAGTTTTAGCAGTGCTGATGGCGAACAGTCAAACATGAAATTTACTTGGCTGTGAGTATAGTAAATCAGGTCACAGTACTTGGGTGTTCTATAGACATCTTCCTGTTAGGCCTGCAAGATTTAAGGAGATAAAGGTCTGTGTGGAGAGAGTAAAAGCGTATGGCCTGGTTTCAGAAGGCTGTGAAGAAGGCAATTGTGGAGATTACCACTCGCCTGCGTAGTAGAAAATCAGGTCAGTTTCTGTAGCTGCTTCGTTTTGTAAAATTCTCCATGTGTAGATATGTTTTTCTATCAATAGCTGTGAAGGGTTTTGCATTTGGGGAGAAGCTCTTAGTTTTAGGAGGTATGGCAACAATGGCTGATATGTGTTAAAAGATATTATATGAAGGGTTTTGCATTTGGGGAGCAGCTCTTAGTGTCATGAGGTATGGCAACAGTGGCTGATATGTCTTAAGATATTATGTGAAGGGTTTTGCATTTGGGGAGAAGCTCTTAGTGTTAGGAGGAATGGCCAACAGTGGCTGATATGTGTTAAAGTGCTTGAAACTTAGGATATTCAGTGAACCTCCCCTTCTTACTTGGGTATAGTGCATTTGGGAAGCTATCTTATCATGGTGAACACTAATTGGAAAGAACTAAAGGTGTAGATCATCTTTTAGGATTGCATATTCGTCAAAATTAGAGGTGGTTTTGTTGGGTCTTGTTGTATGGTCTATTTTTAATTGAAATTAAAATATTAAAAGTAAAAATATAGAATATTTGTCTTTACGGACTGGATGTACCCTTATGTAGGGTTCTTGTCTTCAAGTGGTAGTAAGTTCTGACATTTTTGAAAGTAATGAGGAAATACTTTTTGCTACTTGTCTTTATGGACTGGAGGTATCCATAAGGAGGGTTCTTGCCTTCAAGGTGGATAGAGAGTTATGACATTTTTGAAAGTAACGAGGAAATATTTTTTTGCTATTTGTCTTTATGAACTGGATGTATCTATATGTAGGGTTCTTACCTTCAAGGTGGATGGTGAATTATGATGTTTTTTAAAGTAAAGAGGATTTTTTTTTTGTTGTTTGCATTTATGGACTGGATGTACCCTCATGTAGGTTTCTTGCCTTCAAGGTGGATAGGAAGTTACAACATTTTTGAAAGTAATGAAAAAATAGTTTTTGTTATTTGTTATATTATTTTTTATTTTAATTGAGATTGTTTATGTCATGTCATTATCTTTTTTAAACTTGATTGTTTTATATTATTGATTGAGATTCTTAGTGTTATGCCACTGTTTTATGCTTTGTTCTCTTATTTATTGAGGATTTTCAACATATAGGGATCAACTGAAATATGAGCAAGATATGTAGAACTTCAATTTGGAATAAAATTTTCAATTAAAAAGAAAAGATATTATTTGCAATATTTTGAAGTATTTTGTTAGATAAAAGGATATAATAACATAATATATTTGTTAATTGTAAAAATAAATTTTAAAAAAAATTCTTAGATTTATTTAATTTGAAAAGAAAGATATTTAAAACAAATTACAAACACAGATTTATTATTATACAAATATCTCAATTTATAAGATATAATATTATTAAAGTATATATATAAAATTAATTTTAATGCTATGCCATCACTTTGATGGGGTTTATATGCTTATAATAATGGCATTATTCTGTATTCTGGTTGGTTTCTGAGTAGATTTTTTATTGTGGCGTTCCTGTATATGTACAGGAGGACTCGTGAAGCTTCACAATGAGGTGCAGACATGTGATTATGAGGATATACAAGTGATGTGGGAAATGCTGCAGAAAGCAGAAACTCTGGTTTTGCCAAAAAGGAGGCGTCACTTCTGGAGAGTACGCTTATCAGGAAGCTTGAAAAGAGGAGGCTCCAGGGCTAAACACAAGGAGAAAAAATCTATTTCGGGAAATTTGGTTAAATCTGTTCCTTCATCACGTCTCCTCCCTTCCATAAAATGAATGGGCCTTTTGGCAAGGCTTATTTATATTTATAATTTACTAATTTAAGATGTAACAAATATAATATTGTCTAATAATCTCTCCATGAGATTTAAGAGTTCACAGCACCTCTGGGAATTGGTGAAATATTTTTGTTCGATTTGTTTTTAAATTAATCTGATAAAAGGAAGAGAAACAAATGAGTCAAACTCACAGAACATTAAACAATTAGGCTACTTCGTGGCCTAGGGTTAAGGGAGTTAAATTGGTCTCCTTAGGTTCTGGGGTTGTCTAGTTCTCATCGGTTGTTCAACAGCTGTCAGTCAGCTGTTTCTGTGTGTGTCTTGTCTTCTTTTCCTAGTTCATTTCTGTTTTGAACTAGCCTTTTTTTTTACCCTAAGGGCTTTCCGTGTAAAGGGTGCAGCACCCTGTAAATGCTGCTTATTTAATCAAAAACATTAAACAATTTATATAGTTCCAAAAAAGATGATCTTGATCATAAAAAACAATTCTTTCGTGTACAAGACATTTTGTTTGGACATTGCCTCTTTTCATGTCATATATAGAAAATATTCCCCAGTTGTTAAACGGGGATATAGGGTTCTTATCTATTTTATCATGTAAGAAAGATGAAAAGAAAGCTGGGCAAGTGGAGGTAAGTATCTATTGCCAAGCCAGAGCAAGGATTCATGAGCTACAATAATTTAACAAGTTTTAGACCTATAAAATGGATATAGATTGGTTAGGAAGACTAGCTGGATATGTTAAAAGGCAGTTTGTCAAAGATGGTACAGTGCTTGTCCACCTAAAGCAAGGGCACCCCAGCTTGGCTGTATTCATGCAGGCATTGAAGACCTTCAAAGAGGAGTTCAGAGATCAGGCCATCAGGGAGAAAGGTTTCCAAAGACGCCAAAAGTTCTTAACTGTCCACCATATCCAGCCATGAGACTGAGAAAGTGTTTTCTAAAGATGAACTTGAAGCCATCAATACATTAACCAGTTGGGGTACTTTGGAGGGTTGCAGCGAAAATAGGAATTCTGAAAAGGACTGTTAGTGCTGCCTTTGTATTTCTTTTGTTCTATATCTGATACAATGTGTCTTTTGTAAGTGTTTTGAGTTTCTCAGTCTCAGTCCGGACTGTAAAGCTGCATTGTTTATCCCTGTCATTAAACTGTGAAGTCTGTCCTAAATCTCTTTCTGTTAAGATGCTATAAGGCTCTGTAAGCCTTGAACAGTTGTAATGTGGTTACCTTATCTTAAATAATAAAAAATAAAAAATAAAAACAGTCAGACTAAGTTTATATAAGTGACTTATTTGAAATTACTTAAGTTTTTCAGTAGATCCCACCTATAGTGTGATTTCAGATTAGTCACATTAACAAATCAAAGCTTAGAAAGTATTGTTTAAACTAAACTCGAAAAGTCTACCACTATTGATTTCAGATTAGTCATAAAAATAAAACAAAACTTAAAATATACTTTTAAACCAAACTAAAAAAGATTACCGCTATTCTAATAACATCTGTACTGCTGTATTCTAGTTATTCTCATTGGCAGCCAAATCCACAAGGAACTGTGCAGACGCCATTGCTCTGTTGTACCCATTTTTTCCTGCAAATGGATGTGGAGTCACAATGGGCTGGCTCAGGCCCGCTAAATATCTCTATCTTTGGCGGCCACCACCTTCAAATCTCTTGTTTCCAGCACTTCCCATATCGTTTGAATGCGTTCATTGATCCTCAAAACTCTTCACTCAAGCTCAACCACCGCGGCCAGAGATGGATCACCTATGAATTTAATCCCTATTTCTCATAGTTTGCAACCGTCAAATTTTAGAGGAATATCATTAGGAAAAGTTATTGTTCGATTTGCATTGCAATTTTGACAAATGTGTAGATACTTGGGAAAATTGTTGAAGATATGGAAGTCATTTTCATTTTAAAACTTATCCCAGTAACCTTGGATGTTGACCCAAACAAACTGGTGGCCAAAATCAGACAACCTAATAGAAATCCACTAACCAACACAACAATGCAAAAACAAGACTTCCTTGCAAATCTATGTCAGAGTTCTACGACAACACAAGCCATACACAGCAGCACAAACTCGGAAAACCACACTACGAAATCATTTACTTTCCTCCTTTCTGTGTCCTACATCTCTCTATGCTACCCACCATTATCTCGTTCTTTTTTTAATCCTCTCCCATGTTCTTCTTCCTCTATTTCCTTATATGACCCTTGCTCCCTTTGTTTGCTTTAGGTTTCTGTCTTTTACCAATATCTGTCTTTCTTCTACGTGGCTTGATTTTCCTTTTCACTGCCTCTCGAGTCTCTTTCAGCCATGTTTTCCTCTTTCCCAATTTTATACTACCGAATGGTTGCTTTGTAGTCGCCAAATAGACTTTCCCCTTATTCATATAGTAGTTAGTTGCCAAATAGGCTTTCCCCTTATTCATGTAGTAGTACTGTTAGCAAGGACTTTTAAGAATCCATTACCCTTTTTTCAATTGCTTCTTTGGTCAATATTCTATTTATTTGTGACCTCTTCCTCTAAATTCAACATCAATTTATATAGTGGATTCAAATAATTTATCCATAATCTCTTCTTCTTCATTTTCTCATGTTACAATCTACACCTCCTCTAAATCTCTTTCCTAGGAAAGGACATTACCTTACAATTCTTATATACAAATTAGCAAAAGTAATATCATGGAATTATTCAAAATTTTCAGAGGCATTTCATCCAATAGCTCCCTTTCCTTCTCTCCAACAATCTATTCTACAATAGCATAGTCACTCATGTTCCCTTGGACTAAAATATGCAGCCATTACCCAACATGCATATCCTTTGTAGTTATATTTTCTTTCCATGGGAGACTCTTCACGTTCAACCTTCCCAATCAAGATTTTATTCCTTTCTTGTATTACACTCACATGTGCCTCATTCACCAACATCTCTTTGTACATTCTAAAGGACATAAATACTATTGTTGTTACTTTAATCTTCTCCTTTATTATAATAATTGATATTTTATTCATCTCCTCCTTCGCACCTTTAAAATGGCATGTTCCACTTGCATCCTTCATGTTTGGAAGATTCTTGCTACTATCACTTATTGTCCCTACTTGCAGCACCTTGGAAACCACATATCAACACATACAAATTCATGTTTGGTCTCTCATGTTGTGTCTACTCACAGCAACATAAACCACACCATGTTAAATGCTAACATTATTGTCTCACTTCCATTGTTTCATGACCCATTTCTCACACAATCAACTCATTCCCTCGATATTAGTTTGGGCTATAAGTAGTAACGATTGCTTCCTCCAATTCTTTTCTTCATCCATGCCATCTATAGGATATTTTGGTTCGTATTCACCTTCCTTTAATAATAGACCCAAGTCTTCTATTAAATCAACAACTTACAACTCTATTTCTTTCCTCACCATCTTCTCTTCTTCTCTTGTTTTGTTGTCTTGAAGACCTACAAACAAAGAAATGTTAGATAGAACAAGTATTTTAAGCTTACCCTTTTTTCTTGTCTACATCAAGGGTCTCATACCATATTCTTATAATTCTTGAGTTGCATTCTTTTCCTGTTTATGCTCATCCTCTTTCTTAAGGACTCTTTCTTCCTCTACCTTCTATCCTCAAGATCTTCCATGATTTGTGATCTACACAAATTTCTTTCCATGACTATTCACATGGATATTTCATTCTCTTATTTCCTATCAGAACAATCTATAAGTTCTGCTTAATCCTTAAAGTTGTAAACTCCATCGACCGATATGCATGAATTCTCAAATGTACCATCTATACTTCACTATCTTAGAAACTATGTATGTTCCCGATTTATCATTTTTTCCTTTCCATTCTCCAATCTTCTCTCCTAGAGATCTTTCCATCTTACTAAGTTGTGTTATCAGAAAATTGTTGAAATGAACAAGACAACTAAGAGGGGGGTGAATTAGTTGTTGCAAATTAAACCTTCAAAACCCTCAACGGTAATTAGAGCCACATGCATTCATTAAACCCTTATTTTGTTAGTAGGATTAAACATAAAATGCAGCTAACAAAAAATAAAATCACAACACCATACACAAGAGAACACTAAATTTATGTGGAAATCGCAATAAGGGAAAAACCATGGTGAGGATTAGCTCACAATATAAAAATTGGTACAAGAGGGCTCACTTCTAGAATATGACACACTATCTAAAAGACTCACAACTAAGGGTCACTACCACAAAAAGAATACAAGAAGATAGAAGAAGAATGTTACACAAAGAACACTTCTCAATACAACAAGGAATCCACCACAATTACTCTCACACTTTTGCAGTCTTGCATGAATGATTTTGGATGCCTTCACCTCATTTCCTTTATGAACTCTAACACTTAAATTTGCACTGCTATCTGCTGAAATTCGTATCATACATATCACTTGCATCAATCTCACATCCATCTTGCTTCTTCTCTCATGCTCAACTCACAACAACACCACACTTATTTATATCAACCTCAACCTCAAAAACCTTCTCCAAAATCAACAATTAGTTGTTATACATACAAATTCAAAATAGGCCGACACCTAAACATTCCCGTTGTGGATAGGAATGAAGGTGACCTACATTAACCCTTAATTAGGACCAAAATATATCCCAACACACTTCAACATGCTTCTACAAGCCTCACATGTAGTATTAAACACAAGGTCGACCAACACAGGTCTATGTTAAAAACCATAATCATTAAGAAAACTACTTCCACAAATAAATTTGAAGCATTCAAACAAAATAATTCACTTGAACATGATCCAGAATAATCCATGAACTACTTAAGATTCATCAAACACTTCATCCAAACTTGCATCATACAAACACTTCATCTCAGAACAATTGGTAACCCTTATTTGCATACTAACAAATGAAACTCACTTTGTAATGCACCAAATCAAGTAAAGAATTGAATATAGAAAGATACAAGAATTATAAATAGCTTCCCAAGTCTGCATGACCTGAAGCCAAACAATGGAGAAACACAAAGCAAATACATTTCTCCCAGGCCACATAAAACATCACTAAAAAACTAGTTCACATACTAGTGAAAATATCTCACATTGTACAATGATCCAAAACCTAAAATTATAAATATAACAACCTCTAACAACCTTGAATAACCAGTAAGATTTACACAAACATAGTGTCAGTACAAAAGAAACACATAGCACAATACCAAAGCACACTATGAACACTTGCACAACACAGTTAACTATGTTTATCAAATTTTCTCAAAAGCACTTGGAAACCAAGTACCAGAGACATCATCTCAACTCATTACTTTATTCCAACTCATTTTCAAACTTTGCAACAAAAAATCGCTCCATGTATTCACAACACTTCCTCAAGATCTCAACTATACATGCACAACATGTTTTCCTCTTTTTCACAATTTTCTCAATATCTTCGGCATCTTCATCCCATAGTTGACATCAGTGCCATCTGTCAAGTAAATTTCCTATTGACATCAATGACAACACCTTCATACTTGCAACAATCTCCCCCTTTGTCATTGATGAAAACATAAGATGTGAAAATCCACCAAAGACAACACAACTCTTAGCACACTCTAATTTTTCAGATTAGATAGCCTACACAACATCCCTAAACTCTCTCCCCCTTATAGGATTCTCTTTTTTTGACATTAATGTTTAGAAAAATTTCTCTACTTTTTCACATGATTCTCTCTCCCCCTTTGACATCAATGGAAAAGGATAAAATGTTTTGCATTGTTCTCCCTCTTTGATACTGAACCAAAACACTTTCTCTAAATAATTCCCCTTAGGAGTACACCCAAATAAGTCAACAACTCAACAACAATGACAACACATAACACTACCTACTCCCCCTGAGAGGTAGCCACCAACATTATTCTAGACAAGAGATAGATCCATAGATCCACTGGAATGATGGAGCTCCATATGCATCTAGTTCAAGAAAGGAGGGCTAGTAACCCCAACTTCTCCTAAAGATACTCAAAAGTATCTTTAAGAAGAGCCTGCATAAATATGTCAGCAATATGATCCTTTGTAGGTACATACTCAAGCTTTACTTCATTCTCCATAACCTTCTCTCTCAAAAAGTGATAACTAAATATTAGATATATATGCTTTGTAATTGAGTTCATCATTGTATTATTTGAAATGTTAATTGCAATTTTGTATTATCACAAAAGATAGATATAGGCTCTTCATATACAACCCTGATATCCTTCAATGTTTGTCGCATCTATAAAACTTGTGTACACCATGATGCTACTACATTATACTCAACCTTTGCAGTAGAAAAAGAAACTAAATCATGTTTCTTAAACTCAACCATGACACTAATCTACATTTAAGAAATAATGCACCACCACTTGTACTTTTCTTGTCATCAACACAACCAGCCCAATCTGCATCTGTATAAGCACTTAATGTGAAATCATTATCCTTAGGATACCACAAGCCATAATCTAGAGTGCCTCTTAAGTATTAGAATATCTTATTTATTGTTGCAACATGTGTTTCTTTATGATCTTCTTGAAATCTAGCTACAAGATAAATTACATGCATGATATCCAGTCTAGTAGCAACTAGATATAGCAGTCCACCAACCATAGTTCTATACTTGCTCTGATCAGCCTTAGGTGAGTCATCATCTTTTCTTAGTTTACAACCAATCGCCATACGAGTACATACTAATTTGGAGTCATCCATTCCAGACTTCTTCAACATCTCCTTGACATACTTAGATTGTGAAAAGAATATCCATTTATCTATTTGATTGATTTGTAGCTTAAGAAAGAAATTCATTTCCCCAAAAATTAACATTTTAAACTCTTTTTGCATTTCCTTTGAAAACTTCTTACACATAGATTCATTTCCACCAAAGATAATATCATCCACATATACTACTACTATTAGGATTTTTTCTTCCTCAACTTTGAAGTAAATATTACTATTTATAGTACCTTTATTGAATTCTTGCTACAACAAATATTTGTTCAATCTTGCATACCAAGCTCTGAGAGCTTTCTTCAATCCATAAAATGCCTTCTTCAACTTACATAACATATCTGATTGATCTAACAACTGAAATCCTTTTGGATGTACCATGTAAACCTCTTCTTCTAACTCTCCATTCAAAAAAGCATACTTCACATCCATCTAATAAGCCTTAAAGTCTTTATGTGCTACAACTGCCAAAAATATTTTGATAGCTTCCATCCTAGCCATAGGAGAAAAAATATCCTTAAATTCTATACCTTCCACTTGTGAGTAACCCTTACACACAAGTCTTTCCTTATTTCTTACTATTTCTCCATTCTCATTCAACTTGTTCTTGAATAACCACTTAGTTTCAATTATGCTTTTGTTTGTTGGTCAAGGAACCAATTCCCAAGTTTGATTCTCCTATACTTGCACAAGTTCTTCTTCCATTGCCTTCATCCAATGTTCATCTTTATATGCTTCACTCACTATTTTAGATTCAAATTTAGAAAGTAAACACATATTTACCTCAATTTATGTAGCTTTGATTCTTGTCAATACAACTTTCCTCTTGTCTCCAATGATCTGATCTTTAGATTGATTATTTTGCACATACTTAAGGAGTTTTAGGGGTCTTCTCCATAGCTTCTTCTTCTTCATTATGCACTTTTTTTCCATCAGATTTTTCTTCTTCTCTGCAATCATGTTCATTTGACACATATCCATCTATTGCAATTGAATTCTTCAAGTTTTCATCAACTTTAACATTTGCACTTTCAACTATCTTTCTCAACATTTTTTTGTAACATTTGTAAGCTTTACTTCTAGTAGAATATCTAAGGAAGATACCTTCATTAGACCTTGCATCAAATTTTCTTAAGTTTTCTTCTTCTCTTTTCTTGTAACATTTTCTTCCAAATACTCTTAATTACTTCACAGTAGGGATCCTTCCATACCATAGCTCATAGGGAGTCTTTGTGCTGTTGGATTTAGCCTCTGTTAAGTATGTAAACAATAGTATGAATAGCTTATCTCTGGTAGACTTCTGATAGATTTGCTTCCTTCATCATAGTCCTTGTGGATTCTTGAATAGTTATATTTTTCCTTTCAACAACTCCATTCTGATGAGGAGTTCTAGAGGTTAAAATATGCCACTTTATTCCATAAACTTCACAAAACATGTTAAAATAAATAGAGGTGAATTCACCACCTCTGTTAGACCTCAAAATTTTTATTTTCAAATCTATTTTATTCTCAATCATAGTTTTAAATGCCTTGAATTTATCTAATGCATCAAATTTCTCTCTAAGAAATGTAACCCATGTCATTCTATAGTAATCAGTAATTAAAAGCGTAAAGTACTTGACACCTTGTAGAATTATCACACTTGTAGGATCACAAAGATTTGTATTTACTAATTCTAGTAGTCCGATAGAAAATTGTTCCTTTCCCTTAAAGCTACTCCTTTTTTGTTTCCCAAATTGACAACTCTCACAAACAACATCGATAGGTTTTGTGATTCTAGGAAAATATCTCATTTCATGAATTGAACTTATTCTTTCCAAATTATCAAAATTCATGTGACACATCCTCTAGTGCAGATAGTTGTTTTTAGCTATTTTATTACCAACAACAATCACAATTTTAGACCCTTTCTGGATCTCACATGTTTCATCCTTAAATACATGATTATATCCTTTGTTACACATTTATCCAACACTCAAAATATTATGTCTCAAACCATTAACATAGTAAAAATTGTCAGTATTATGCTTTCCATCAAAACTGATTAAACCTATTCCACGAATCTTAGCTTCTGAATCATCTCCAAATTTAACGAATCCTCCATCATACTTTTCAAGTTTGACAAACTTACTTTTGTCTCTAGTCATGTGATTAGAGAAACCATTGTCAACAACCTAGTAATTCTTATCTTCTTTGAGATGAAAAGTAGATACCAAAGAACCTTCAACCTTATCCTTCATCTCTAGAACACTTTCCTTCACACAACTTTTAGGATTAGAAAAACCAGATTCTTCTTTTATAGCAAAAAAAACATCCATTATCATTAATATCTCAATAATCAAATTCATCATAAAAAATTCCAACATCTTCTCTCACATAGCAAGATTTCTTATTCATTTTTTTCTCTATTTTCCTTGTTCTTATTTTTTATAGCTCTTTTCAGACAGTTTGAAGCATAATGACCTATACCACCACAACTAAAACATTTGAAGGGTAATTTACCTCAATACTTACCAGTGCCCTTTTTCATCTTTCTCACAAAGTTAGCTTCCAAATCATCATCTTATCCATTTGAATCTTCAACCTTTGATTTACTAGTCTTGAAATTAGTCTATACTTTTGTACCTTTCTTCAATTTTCTCATTTCAAATGCAGTTAGTGTACCAATGAACTGATATTTGGAGTAATTGTTAAAATCTATAGTTTCCTTAATAGTAGATACCTTTTCACTATAAAATTTAGGAAGAGATATGATAACTTTTTTCACTACTTTAGATTCTTTAACTATTGCACCAAGGCCTCTCATAACACTTACCAACTCATCAACTCTTTATATGTAGCCTTTAATTGTTTCTTCCTTAGAAATTTACATCATTTTAAACTATGCCTTCAAGTTCTACAACTTTTCTTGTTTGACCTTCAGATCTCCTTCATAAATGATTTCTAGCTTATATCACAAACCTCTTTAGCAGTCTTCAAACTCATAACTTTTACTAATTCAATATTTCAAAGACTATTCACAATAATAAATCTTTCCTTAACATTGATCTCATGCACCATGATTTATGCACTTATACTTGGACCATTTGCAAGTGGAGTATATGTAGTCTGATAAGGCTTCTCAATCTCATATCCCCAAACTACCAAATATCCTTCCATCTTTGTCTTCCAAAATGCGTAATCTGTGCTATCAAATTTAGGACATTCCAAAGCAACATTGTTCGCCATCTTGGATCTACCTCAAGCAGTTAATCTCTTCTTCAAGGAACTTTTCTCTGATACAAATTATTGAAATGAACATGAAAAATGAGATGAGGGGGTAGTTGAATCAGTTGTGGCAAATCAAACCTTCAAAACCCTTAATAGTAATCACATCCACATGCATTCATTAAACCCTTATTATGTTAGTATGATTAAACATGAAATATAGATAATAAAAACTAAAATCAGAACACCATACACAAGAGAACACAATATTTACATGGAAAACCCAATAAGGGAAAAACTATAGTGAGGATTAGATGTTAATATAAGTAATAGAAAAACTGGTACTAGGGCTCACTACCAGAATATGACACACTGTCCAAAAAGGGTCATAGCCAAGGCTCACTACCACAAAAAAGAATTACAAGAAGATAGAAGAAGAATGTTACACACATAACACTTTTTTAATGCAACATGAAATCCACCACAATTGCTCACACACTTTCATAGTCTTGCATGAAATATTTTGGATGCCTTCAACTCACTTCCTTTAGGAACCCTAACACTAAAATTCACAATACTATGTGGACTCAAATTCACATCACACAAATCATTCACATTGATCTCACATCTATCTTGATTTTCTCTTCTTTCATACATTAAAATCACAACAACACCACACTTATTTATATCAACCTCAACCTCAAAAAAATTCTCCATTGTCAACAACTAGTCATTGCACTTACAAATTCAAAATAGGTCAACACCTAAGCATTCCCACAATGGATAGGAATGAAGGTGACCCAATATAAATCCTTCTCAATGTCACAAGAAGATAGAAGCATAATGTTACACAGAGAATACTTCTCAATGCAACAAGGAATCTACCATATAATTGCTCACACACTTTCGCAATCTTGCATGAATGATTTTGGATGCCTTCAACTCACTACCTTCAAGAATGCTAACACTAAAACTTGCATTTCTTTGCTCAAATTCACATTATACACATCACTCACATCAATATCACGTCTATCTTGCTTCTTACTTCTCTCATGCTCAACTCACAACATCACTGGTCACACTAATTTATATCAACCTCAACCTCAAAAACCTTCTCCAATGTTGCCAATTAGCCATTATATATACTAATTCAAAATAGGTTAGAACCTAAAGTTTCCCATGATGGATAGGAATGAATGAGACCTACATAAACCCTCATTAAGGACCCAAATATATCCCAACACACTTTAACACACTTCTACAAGCCTTGCATGTAGTTTTAAACACAATGTCAACCAACACCTACACCATAAACATTAAGTACACTCTTCCACAAATAAATCAAAAAAAATTCAAATAACATAATTCACTTGAAAATGATCCAAAATAATCCATGAACTACTTAAGATTCATCAAACACTTCATCTCAGAACAACTAGTAACCCTTATTTGCATACTAACAAATGAAACTCACTCTGTACTACACCAAATCAAGTAAAAATTGAATATAGAAAGATACACGCATTATTTAAATAACTTCCTAGGTCCACAAAAATCTAAATACAAATAGTGGAGAAACACAAATCAAATACATTTCTCCCAGGCCATAATAAACACCACTAAAAGACTAGTTCACACACTGGTGAAAATATCTCGCACTGTACAACAATCCAAAAACCCATATTTTGAATATAACAATCTTTAACAACATTGAACAACTTGTAAGACCCACACAAGCATAGATTCAATATAGAAGAAATGTGGAGCATAATACCAAAGCACACTATGAACACTTGCACAACAAAATTTACTTTGTTTATCAAATTTTCTCAAAAGCACTTGGAAACCAAGTACTAGAGAAATCATCTCAACTTATTACTTTATTCCAACTCATCTTCAGACTCTACAACAAAAGATAGCTCCATGTACTCACAACACTTCCTCAAGATCTCAACTATACATGTACAACATGTTTTCCTCTTTTTCACAATTTTCTCAAGGGTGGGTGGATGAAGTTGGGTAGCAATTTTGTGGCCACTTTCTAAAAAAAGTTTGAATACTCATAGCATGAGCACATTATAATGTGCTCGTGTTATTGCACATTAAAAGAAGAAAAAGTGAAAGTCTTCATTTTCACTTCGACTATTTTCTTCTTTTGCCTGTGGCCAAAACCCACAACTTTCGTGCTCGCATTATAGGAGGAGGTATTGGGCACAAATATTCAACAAGAGTTGGTATTTCTTTGCAAGGATGGTGCCACGACAAGGAAGAGGTGGGAGAGGAAAGTATTGTTTGCTGTTTGTTTTGAATTTCTTAGTTTTAGGTTGATTTTGTTAGTTTTAGGTTATATTTGATAATTTTTTTTTTGAATTTATAGGAGATGCAAATGAACCCACAAACCCACAAAATACTCAAAAAAAGAGCAACCAAATCCTAAAGAACAAATCCTCAACAAGAAAATAAACCTCAACAACAATCTCCTCCATCAATCCCTCAACACCCTCCTAACACTCAACAAAATTTAATGAGTGAGATTGAGAACAACAAAAAAAAAATTGAGGATTTTATTAGTAGGTTGAGTGTTTCAAATGGTTCAACCATAGAAAGAATAAACCTCACAAATTCATTGAAAGATATTTTAAAAAATGTAGATTCAATTAGCAAACAAATAATTGGATGGCAAGATAGGAGGCAAGCGGCTAGGGCATATTATGTGGATAAACTATCATATAAACAAGTAAAAGATTTAAAAATTACAAATGGTGATTTGTGCTCATTATTCAGTGACCCATGCACAAATAAAAATCTTAGCCTTAATGCGAAGAGGTTTCCTATTCACTGGTGCCACCACCAAGAGATTAGGAACCATTTTTATGATAGGTGGTACATGGTCTTTGATGACCGACCATGCAACAATTGTGAAGTCCCCTAGTATTTTCTTAGAAAACTATACAGTGAGTTCATATTGAACAAAATCCCAAATTATTTTGATGAGGTACTTCCAAGGGAGAGGTGGGGGGTTGGCTCAAGATAGGCCTAGTGCGCAACCGAATCCTATGTGGCAAGGGAGATGAGCTCTTGCTAGGCCACCTCGTGAGCATGTTGTTATGTCTACTATCATGAAGGAGAGTGCTGGCATAGAGACATTGCAGGTGATCAACACTTTGACCCAAAGTGTCATCCATCATACTAGCCCTATTCTACAGCACCATCCAAGGGAATCTTTGAGTGGCGGCCTTTGAACCCATGTGTGTCAATCTTGTGGGGTGACTTGTTCATATGACCCCATTGACACTTAGGAGGCTGCTGCGGAGGATCTGTATGCAGCTACGGAGATAAAGAGGGCAGCTAACATTTTGCATGATGCATATGGCATTGATACTTAGGTAAAAGTTAGCATGTTCATTGAAGTTAATTTATTAATTTTCAATTTTGAAATGAAAGATTAACTAATTTAGTTTTATGATTTTAATAAAACTGTAGGGTCATAGTGTTGAGATTGGATACACCGGCCCTCCACCTACTTATTTCTATAGTACACCTATTGGCAAGGTATGTAACTAGTAAAAAATTATAAAATTTTTACATGTTAATAGCATTGTTTTACGAATGGTATTTTAATATGTGATTTTGGATATTGAACAGGGTAATATTGGAGGTTTTGAGGGAACACCTCCCAGTGCCAGTGAATTTACTCAAACCTTCATGTAGGTAATAGAATAAAGAGTTTAACTAATGAATTGTACTTAATAGATTTGTGTATTTTATATTCATATCATTGGTTATGTTGCATTGCACATCATTCAAACTCAAAGCATTACTTCACATTCCATAACTAATAACTAGATGTTGATAGATGACAAAATTTCAACTACAATATAGTTGTTTAGAAAGTCAACAAAAGCAATGATGCAATTTCTTCACATGGAGGCCTGTGATTGCAAAGGTGCACCTTCACGACAAATTATAGATGCTTGGAAATAAACTATGAAACCATAATAGTAAGAAATAGCATAGAAAAGACAATTAGTAGTTTCAAAAAATGCCTCGAAGAAATGCGGTCTCATGGTGATGGAATTCCATTCCATCACCATGAGACCACATTTATTCTAGGAATTTCTTCAAAATTCTCACCACCTTTTCTATGATACCACATTTTTCATACATGTGCACCAAATAATTTTATCAAACTACTCATGATTCCTTGCTACTATGGCTAAAAGACTAAAATAGGTGATTTCCAACAAACTATGGATGCTTGGAAAAATATCTATCAAAGCATAATAGCAAGCAATAATACCATAGAGAAGGCAATGAAATTTTTGAAAAAATGCCTAAAAGAAATGAATTCTTATGGTCATGGAATGCTATGACGTGCATTTGTTTGTAATGGCATTCCATCACCATGAGACCCCATTTCTTTTGAGGCACTTTTTTTAAATAGTTCACTGCCTTCTCTATGCCACCACAGTTATCGTACATGTCTATGAAAGCATTTAATCAAATGATTCAATGGCTTTCTGCTATGGGTAAAATCCTAAAAAAAGTCCTTTCAAATAAGATATGGATAGGGAAAATATTAAGCATGATAATCAGAAATATATAGTTTAATAAGTACTCAAAATTTTGTTCGTTAGATCTCATACATTATAAGTCATGACATGGATCACTATTGTAACTTTTTTTTGATTGAATAATTTGTTGTTTTATTTTTAGATGTTGGTTGTGGAAACACCTCCAAATGTTATGAGGGTAATGGATATCAGTGTTTCATCCGCTATACAATCCTCAATGGATTTGACAGGGGAGGTATGAGGAAAATTAATAAATTTCAATTTACATTCATTGTTATAGATGTTAGTTCAAGTGAAAAATTAAACCAAATTATTGATTCGTAGTCTAATTTCTATTTGGATGGTTTATATAGGGCTTGAGCATGCCTCAATATCGATGTGAGAATAGTTCCCTCAAGGAGAGTGATCATGAGATGGCCGTAAGTGATTTTTTACAAGAAGACATGTCATTGTTACACTACACAGGTAAACTAGATTTTGTATTGTGGAGCTATATTAAGCTACCACTCTCAAGACCAATGTAACAATGATACAAGATAGTGTTTGAGACTGCAAGAAGACATCAAAATGGCTAGTGTACTAAAAAAGTTCTTATGATTTATGAAGAATGCTGATAACTCTACTCAATTGGTTTGTTTTTTCAAAATCATACAAATTGAACCCTAGCATCAATAGAATATGTATATCAAGCTACCAAAATTCAAGTTTCAATGATGAATATTTATCATGCATGTTTTAAATGACATTCAAGTTTATGGTGGTTTTTTTGTTTATATGATGTTATGTGATATTCTAATCCCAATTCATGCTTCTAGGCTGCATACATATTTATATTTTTTTTTTACATGACTTTTGTACCAACAAACCCAAAACAAACCAAAGCCCCCTCCAAAACAATTTGGCCTAACAGGTGAACCGAACCCCCGAACCCGAACCCGAACCTCAAAAACTATTCCAACACTCTTCATTATGCCTGCACAAACTTAATTGACCACCAAATTATGTTTCCTCTTGACTTTACCCATCTTGACTTTACCCACTTTTACTCCCTCAAAATATCTTTTTTTCATTCAAATCCCATGTTTTCCCAACTAGGGCATCATGCCATAACATACTTTTGACCTCCCCTATCCATCTAGACCTTTTGAACACATCAAACTCCACAACCTCACCCTATTTCCAACCTATTCTAACTTATTTTCAAGCAATTTCTTCTTTTCACCTCTTATAGCCTTACTTTTAAGGGGCCTCAATTCTGAATTTTCAATAGGGGCAGTGTTAGTAGTCTCTTCCAATGCCTTTACCATCGCTATTTTCTTATTCCTACTCAATATCCTACTTACATCAGACCCATAGCACTGAGACACAACCTGAACAATAGGTCGAATGGCCTATTTCAACATATTACACTCGAACCCTTAAGGGATCGATCTGGTTGAACATAGCTCAGAGTGATTCCATGTGTTTGGGTGAAAAAGAGGACCATTACTAGCATAAACATACCTATTCAAATGTGTTGGAATAGTTTTTTTGGTCACACGAGTTGCAAAATGAAAATTGCATCACTTTGCAACTTTCCACTACTTGCATTTAACACTTTTTTCATCAACTGAAAACTGGGCACCACGGGAAAACCACTCTGTGATAACAAAAAATTATAGAGGTTATTGTAGAGGGATCCAATATGATCCCATATGACCAGCCAATAAGTTTCTAAGCATCACAATATCTGAATAACAACATGCTAAAGTTTGCAACCATTTTGCACTTTGGACCCTTAAGGGATCAATCCATTTGAATGTAGCTCAGAGCGATTCCACGAGTTTGGGTATGAAAGAGGACCATGCCTAGTGTAAAAATACCTATTCAGATGCATTGGAACAATTTTTTTGGTCACACGAGTTGACAAACAAAAGTTGCACCACTTTGCAACTTTCCACTACTTGCATTTGACACTTTTTCCATCAACTAAAAAATAGACACCATAGGAAAACCACTTCGAGATAACAAAAAATAAGAGAGGTTATTGTAGAGGGTCCCAATCCAATCCCATAGGATCAAATGAGAAGTTTCTAAGCATCATAGTATCTAAGTAACAACATGCTAAAGTTTGCAACAATTTTGCACTTTGAACCCTTAAGGGATCAATCCAGTTGAATGTAGCTCAGAGCGATTCCGCATGTTTGGGTGTGAAAGAGGAACATTCATAGTGTAAAAATACCTATTCAGATGTGTTGAAATAGTTTGTTTGGTCACATGAGTTGCAGAATGAAAGTTGCACCACTTTGCAACTTTCTAGTACTTGCATTTGACACTTTTTCCATCAACTGAAAACTGGACACTACAGGGAAACTGCTCTGAGATTAAAAAAAACCGAGAGAGGTTATTGTAGAGGGTCACAACAAAATCCTATAGGATCAGACGAGAAGTTTCTAAGCATCACATTATCTGAGTAACAACATGTTGAATTTTGCAGTCATTTTACACTTTGGACCCTTAAGGGATCGATTCGATTGAACGTAGCTCAGAGCAATTTTACGTGTTTGGGTGTGAAAGAGGACCATGCCTAGCGTAAAAATACATATTCAGATGTGTTGGAATAGTTTGTTTGGTCACATGAGTTATAGAACAAAAGTTGCACCACTTTGCAACTTTCCACTACTTGCATTTGATACTTTTTTTATCAACTTAAAACTAGACACCATACCTAGAAAACCACTTTGAGATAACAAAAATTGAGAGAGGTTGTATTAGAGGGTTCCAACATGATCCCATAGGATTAGATGAGAATTTTCTAAGTGTCATTGTATCTGAGTAACAACATGTTGAAATTTGCAACCATTTTGCACTTTGGACCCTTAAGGAATCAATTCAGTTGAACATAGCTCATAGCGATTTTGTGTGTATGGGTGTGCAAGAAGACCATTCCTAGCATAAAAATACCTATTCAAATATGTTGGAATAGTCTATTTGGTCACTTGAGTTGCAGAACGAAAGTTACATCAGTTTGCAACTTTCCACTACTTGCATTTGACACTTTTTCTGTCAACTGAAAACTGGACACCAAAGGAAAACCGCTTCAAGATAACAAAAAATGAGAGAGGTTATTGTAGAGGGGCCCAATATGATCCCAAAGGATCAGACAAAAATTTTCTAAGCATCACAGTATCCAAATAACAATATGCTAAAGTTTGCAGCCATTTTGCACTTTGGACCCTTAAAGGATCGATCTGGTTGAACGTAGCTAGAAGCGATTCCGCATGTTTGGGTATGAAAGAGGAACATTACTAGCATTAAAATACCTATTCAGATGCATTGGAGCAGTTCATTTGATCACATGAGTTGCAGAACAAAAGTTGCACCACTTTGCAACTTTCCACTACTTGCATTTGACAACTTTTCCATCAACTAAAAACTAGACACCACAGGAAAACCACTCCGAGATAACAAAAACCGAGAGAGGTTATTGTAGAAGGGCCCAAAATGATCCCATAGGATTAGATGAGAAGTTTCTAAGCATCATGGTATCCGAGTAACAACATGTTGAAGTTTGCAGCCATTTTGCAGTTTGGACCCTTAAGGGATTGATCCAGTTGAACGTAACTTAGAGCGATTTTGTGTGTTTGGGTGCGAAAGAGAACCATGCCTAGCATAAAAATACCTATTTAGACATGTTGGAATAGTTTTTCTGGTCACACAAGTTGTAGAACAAAAGTTGCACTACTTTTCAACTTTTCACTACTTGCATTTGACATTTTTTCCATCAACTGAAAACTAGAAACCATGGGAAAGCCACTCCGAGATAAAAAAAATTGAGAGAGGTTATTGTAGATGGCCCCAATGTGATCCCATAGGTTTATAAAAAGATTTCCTAAGCACCATGGTAACTAAGTAATACCCTGTCAAAGATTGCTACCCTTTTGCACTTTGAGATTTGATGTTTCATTGAACTGTACAGTTCCATACAGGGTGATTGTGCTCTCGTTTCGATGGAATTCAATGGGTAGCAAACTTAACTCCATTTTAGTTTTGGTTTGTTTGGATTTTAAGTGATTTTTTACATTCTAGAAGCCAATTACTGAGAGTCAGTTTGTATACCTTATTTTAAGGGTTTTGAGTGCATTAAAATGTCATATTAAGCCTTTCACCCACTGTATGCTTTTATAACTCAATGGAAAGGCTTAGTTATGGTTATAAAACATGTGTGAAAATTTTTGTGTGCAAGGGAGGTGAATAGAGGGTTTTTAGGTGATGCCCTAGATGTCAAATGGTGCTTTTTTGAGTGGAAAATGGTGGTTTACTACTAGGGCTTGAAAAAATCCTTGGGGGCAGTGATATGTCTTGAAATTTTAAGCTTGTGCAAACATTTTTGAAGGTGTTTTAGGCATTGGTTGGCTGTGGAAAGGTTTCGAGTATGGGTTTTCAATAAACCCTTGCCTAAATTATAGTCTCCAAATCTCATCAAATAGGCTTATCTTTTAGAGAAGGTCATCCAATGGCCAACCAAACATCAATCGAGCTTTAAAACAGACCTTTAGAAAATTCCTAAGAGATCATACAATTTTTCTTTGTACCATCATTAAGATCCAATAGACCACCTTGCAAAAAGGCTACTAAATTAGCCCTATTTATAAAGAGATAACCTTTTAACACTATATCTTCACATAAACTCCTCAAAAAATAGTATGTTATGTGTCAAAACCTCCAATTCCATGATTTGTTTCTAGGTCCAAGACCTCTAGACCCCTAATACACCAAACTGTCAATTTTAAGCAAAATACTTGGGGTTTTAATGAAACTCCTATCTCCCAGACCTGCCATACCCAAAAAAAGCACCAAACACACTTACCAGACCCTAGAAATGGTGAATAATACATTACATAGATAGTCCTTCCCACATTTTTTCAAAACACCACTTAAAACCCTCATTTTCATCATGAAAAAACCCTACTAGAGCCCTAGAACATCATCCCAAACACCCAACCTTGACTCCACAACATTCTGAACAAGTTAGGAATGTATTTTACAAGTTAGAGGACCCATTCCACAAGTTACAATAGGCAAAAAAAGTGGAATAGGTCGAATTACATCATGAAACCCTTCAATCCAAGAACACTGTGAATGTAGGTAGCAACAATAAAAACAAGATAACTTTCACTAAACAAAGAGTTAGAGCCTCTCAATAGGTGCAAATGAAAGCTAACTCATCAATATACAACATTCAATAGGTTATATATAATCTTAGTATTTTTATAGGCTATACAACAACAAGAAAAGTGAGAAAAAATAGTCAATTTTTGGAAAATAACATTCCTCTTGATAAAGAATGGGTTTCAAATCAACCAACAACCTCTCCTGTGAGGAATTGAAGTTTATTATACATGTTTACCATAGGAACAATAAAATCAACAGCTTTGAAAGGAACTCCATGAAAACCAAGCTCTCTAAATGGTATATCAAACTCTAGTTCAAAATATTTTAGATGAGGCTACTCCCATAGCTCTCTTACTCTCTTGAAAGATACTTGAAACTCTGTATTGATTTTATTTTTCATGTCCCTCTCTTGTTGTTCTTCCTCAATTTCATCATGATCATACATTTACCTTCTTTCCCACTCTAAAGTTTGGACCACATACATTACCTCCACATAAAACTCAACATCCTTCAAGGTCTTCTTGGTTCCCATGCCTTGATATGGTTATGCAAATGAAAATGAAGCAAAGTAATCATCTCCTTCTCTGTTGGATGCAAGAATGCATGCTTAATGTTTTGATACATGATATCAACTCTCTCTTCTTCTCTCATGGTTGAATATCAAAATACAGTATGGTGGGCCTCTAGAGTTCCAGTCATCTTTCCTCCTCTTCCACCAAATGTTGGCCCGATCCACACGTCTACCAGCTTAATAGGATTTTTTTTGAAAGGTGAAGTTTCTCTTGAGTCACCAATGTAGCTCTCTCTACCTTTTTAGACTATTTCATTGCTACAAATCATCTCTAGAATTTAATCATCTATACCACATGGTTGATGTGCTTTGAATTGTTGCATCTAAAGGAAATTTCCTTTACATAAATACTGCTAGGGAATTTCAATGTTTCCATTGTAGTTGGAATTAAAGCTAGTACCTACAACATTGAAAATTATCCTTCTATAAGAAATCCATCCATATTGTTGGCTTGTAACACTCTTGATGGTGGCTACATGAAGAGTGATTCTAATTCCTCTTCTACATTAGAGGGTTCATATCCTTGATATGACTTTTGAATTATGAGAATCAAAATCACTAGCTTCCACATTCAAAAATTTCCAACCAACATCTTCAATAAATTTATTTGGATCATCAGTAATAGTCTTCAAAATTGGCCACTCGTACAAGTTCATTATGCTTTCATAGTACTTTATAACCATGGAGTTCATCCATTCCTTGATTCCATCAAGCGAATATTGAGGAATGATGTCAATGCAGGGTACATCCCACTTGAAGTCTTTGAAAACAATAGCCATATCAAATTACTTTTTCCCAAGTCCCACTCTCTCAAGGTTAACAATCTCAATATCACTAATAATGATTACTAAGAAAGGTAATTCCACTAACTCTACCAAACAATTTACCATAGGAACAATAAAAGCAGAGGCTTTGAAAGGAACTCCATGAAAACCAAGCTCTTTAAATGGTATATCAAATTCTAGTTCAAAATATTTTAGATGAGGCTGCTCCCATAGCTCTCTTACTTGCTTGAAAAATCCTTGAAACTTTGTATTGATTTTATTTTTCTTGTCCCTCTCTTGTTGTTCTTCCTCAATTTCATCAAGATCATACATTGACCTTCTTTCCCCTCCTAAAGTTTAGACCACATCCATTACCTCCACATAAAACTCGACATCCTTGGTCTTCTTGGTTCCCACACCTTGATATGGTTATGCAAATGAAAATGAAGCAAAGTAATCATATCCTTCTCCGCTGGTTGGAAGAATGCATGCTTAATGTTTCGATACATGATATCAACTCTCTCTTCTACTCTCATGGCTGAATACCAAAATCTAGTATGGTGGGCCTCTAGAGTTCTAGTCATCTTTCTTCCTCTTCCACCAAATGTTGGACTGATCCACATGTCTGCCAGCCTAATTGACTTTGTTTTTGAAATTTGAAGTTTCTCCTGAGTCACTAATGTAGCTCTCTCTGCCTTTTTAGATTCTTTCATTGCTACAAATTGTCTCTAGTATTTAATCATTTGTACCACATGGTTGATGTGCTTTGAATCCTTGCATCTACAGGAAATTTCATCAACATAAATACTACTAGGGAATTTCAATGTTGCCATTGTAGTTGGTATTAAAGCTAGTACTTGCAACATTGAAAATTATCCTTATATAATAATTCCCTCCATCTTGTTGGCTTTTAACACTTTTGATGGTGGCTACATGAAATCTGATTTTGATTCCTCTTCTATATTAGAGGGTTCATATCCTTGATCTGACTCTTCTAAATTATTAGAATCAGAATCACTAGCTTCCATATTCAAAAATTCCCAACCAACATCTTCAATAAATTTATTTGGATCATCAGTAATAGTCTTCAAAATTGGCCACTAGTACAAGTTCATTTTTCTTTCATAATAATTTATAACCATGGAGTTAAGCCATTCCTTGATGCCATCAAGTGAAGATTGAGGAATGGCGTCAATGAAAAGTACATCTCGCTTGAAGTCTTTGAAAACAATAGCCATATCAAATTACTTTTTTCCAAGTCCTACTCTCTCAAGGTTAACAATCTCAATCTTACTAATAGTGATTACTAAGAAAGGTAATTCCATCAACTCTATCAAACAATTTACCGTAGGAACAATAAAAGTAGAGGCTTTTGAAGGAAACCCATGAAAATAAAGCTCTCTAAATGGTATATCAAAATCTTAGACCTCATTCTTGGCCAATTACAACCATATTCAAAGATTTTCCTTCAAAAGCCTACAAATTCAAATATTAACTTAAATAGCCTTCAAGAGGCTTTAAATAGCCTTTACAAATGATTCTACATCTTTCCAATCATGCCTAAATGTTTTTTTTATAACTAACATGACTTATTACATTATAAATAAATTGTGGATGTAATATGACCTTATTCAATTGATAAAAATCAAAACACAAAACTAACTTAAAAGACTTCCATGAACTAAATTTTCTCAATAACCTTGGTGCCCCTACACCAAATTTCAATATTTCAGTAAATGTGATTACAAGTAAATCTCATTACAATGCCTTAGGTACTTTGTTCTAACAGATATTTTACAATGTCACTCATACATTAAAGATTCTCATATAATGTCTACATCATAGGTTCTCATTTAGAGGTTAACTTCAAATGAGTAACTTGAGATCCCCTCGCAAAGCTTCAAACACTATTTTATAATGGCTTTAAATCAGAATTGAGATTTGTCAAGATCATCAAAATAAGGATGTTACATTTCTATTTTGGATGAGATTCTCTTCGATGGCTCAAAAATTAGCATTTTTTTCAAGGAGAGACCAATCAATTTTTACTAGTTTAGTTACAGATGCGCAAAGTAAAAGAATAAAAAGAAATAACTCATCCAAAATGCAAATGAAATGAAAATAGATGGAAGGCACTTACAGATAGGCATGGAAGTCTCTCAACTTAGTCAATCCTGGTCATACATCTTCATTGAGATTTCCAAGATACCAATTGCACACAACACTTCTCGTGAATAGAATATCTTGAAATTCGAGATGCTCTTATAATGTCTACATCATAGGTGCTCATGATAAGGTTAACTTCAAATGAATAACTTTAAATTCCCTCACCAAGCTTCACACACACTTTTGTAATGGCTTATTTAATCATAATTGAGATTTTTCAAGATCATCAAAATAGGGATGTTGCATTGATTTTTTGTCTAAGATTCTCTTGGATGTCTCATAAATCTACATTTTTCTGCAAGGGGACACCAATCAATGTTTACCGGGTTACTTATAGATACACAAAGTAAAATAAGATGATAGCATTGGCATCAAAAAAATTAATGAGGATACAAATATAAATTAATAAGAACCATTGTTCATATACTTACAATTTAATCCAATGAATCATCTGGGTCTTCTCTACTCTTTATTGTGTCAAGTATTGCCTCATGGTTAGACTCACGGACCTTCCACAAGGTCTTGTTCAAAGGTCTACCCCCATATTTGGTCAAATGAACATTGGATGCCACAACAAGGTTTTAGAAATGAAGAATCTTACGATGGGTGTCAAATGTCCTGAAACAACCGATGTTTAACACTCTTATGTGGGTACCTTCTAAGCCACGTTCCAGTAACAACAATTGAGCTTGTAGGGTATTCAATGTTTTCTACATCTATAACTGGGCCTTCCAATTTCTTTTTGGCCTCAACACAATGAAACAAGTAATAGTCTATTCCCTCTTCATTCGCTTCACCTCCAATAAGTGCATAAACACGCCCTACATTGATATGTGTGGCATATCTCTTGAAATTAGTCAACATTACAAATATAGTACAAAGTAAGATAAAAATATGGAATTTCAAAAAATAAGCAAGTAGATATATTACCTGGTTGAACTAGATCTGATATGTGGTCAAATTCGACCAATGATTCCATCTATGTTAGTTCCAATGCTTTTAGAGGGAAATACATGTGAAGTGGGCTGAGATAACTTCTCAACCATTTGTCAACCCACTCCCCTGACTCACAATCATTCCAGGCTTGCATTGTACATGAAGAACAAAAGCAGGCCATCTTACGTGTATCGATAATCCATGAACCTGCATTTGAGCTAAGGAAAGAGTGTAGCTCACTCAATCCTATTAGTGTACAACAATCCTCATATGGTGCAATGTTAGTATCATCCATCAACCAAAAAAATATATGAACTAAAGATGTACCTTCATTACCTAGACCCATTGAAGCATTACACCACTCGACAATTGATCTTGCATCTATCAACTTTGCATTGTCTTTATACTTTACCTCTTCTCATGCTAATGCTCTTTTCATGCATGCTCCTACACCATCATGCTCCCCCTTTCCATGCCTGGCCTCACAAAATTTCCACATATAATGAACACCTATAGTGAGATGCATCCTACACAACCAGTAGAACATGTGTGTGTTCTTGAACTGTGTTGCACAATTATCCAACCATATTATATGCCGACCATATGATATGCCCCTTCGAGCCAAATCACTGTAGAACATCTATAAGCAACCTTTCACGAAATTTGGAGAATGTGTGCGATCATCACTAATATAAAAGTGATACTCCCTCAATACCTTCCTTTGGTCCTCTGTACTATTAGCTGCATGAATGAATGCTATGTGCACAAATATCGAAACTTGTGTAGAGTTGTAATACTATGAATACACCTCACACTGTGGTTGTAGAGTGTAGTTCTCTACAAATTCAACCACTGATATTGTGCTACCAATTGGAAAGGTGTCCTTGCATAGCTTGAATTGCATGTCCAACCATCAATCTCTATGGGTATGCCTTGCATACTCATACACTAGATTCTCATGAAACATGGACATAAACTAATACACTATAATCTTCTCAATAACCAAATCACACCTTTTTGCTTGAGACTCAACTTTTGTAGCATGTGCCACTATTTTATACTTCCCGAACTCTACTATTTTTTTTCCCACCCCATCTGTGCTTTCCATATGTTGACATACTAACATTTGTTGCAAGCCACCACAATTCTCGCATGGACCACCCAAGCATGTTGTCTTGTAGAATATTTCACCATCCTATATTTGACATAAATTTTTTGATAAGAACTGTCTTGAAGATTTTGGTGGGGCTTCTATGCCACAATCCTACAAAACATCATTAGTATGGAAATCTAAACATATAGAATGACAAACATCATAATGGTTAGAGAATTAAATATGTAGTCTACAACAACAAGTAGTGCATGTGTGATTTATCTTGACATAAAAAGGTTTAAGAATTTTAGAAAATATTTGAGAAATTCTAATTTGAGGATAATCATTTTGAAATTTACGAAAAAATTGGGTTTGATTCACATCCAAAAAAAGCTCTGGATGTGGCTCATGGTTCTAACTACTGATTCTCCTTCTTACGACATCCTTTTGATTCAGAGATGGCCTTGTATTATTCTTCCAATACTCTTCAATTAGTGTTTTGAATGCTTCAACATCTTTTTTATCTTTGTGTCGCAGTCTCCTCAAGAATTCCCATAATTCATTTGAATTGGTGCCCTCAATTCTTTGCCGCATTTGAACGGCTTTTGATAAAGTTTTTCTACTAATTCCCATTTGTTCACTTGTATTTTAATGAGACAAGATCTATTTTTTTAATAGATTACCAAAGTCAATGTAAGGACATGTCGGGTGACATTACTATCCTTTGAGCATGAGGTATTACCTACACTCTCATAAGCATCCATTAGATTCTTCACAATAGTGTTTTCACTTAATGCATTCGATGTTCTCAACCCAAGATTCTTCATTGTGTTTCTATACTTTAAACCCACATCATTTGAACAAACAGTTGACATCTTGCAGTCTCATTTAGCCTTTCAAAGAATATTTTCCAAATCTTATCAGCATATCTTCTACAAGTGTGTTTTGGAATCTTACCTTCCATGTGCTGCAAAATATCCTCATCAATATTAATCAAAAACTTTGGCTTTCTATGCAAAATTCTAGGTTGTGTTCTCCTAGGTACATACATCTCAACATTAGCAATTTCATCAATATTTAATTGAGGTGGGATAGATTGCATACCTTCGATCAAGGGTGGAGTAGAATACATACCTTGATCTTCACATGGGGATGATGGCATACCTTCTTTATCAAATTCGAGTGATGATATACTCTCAACTTGAGATGCGATGGATGGTGTCCAATCATATTCACTTGCGGTAGATGGTGTCCATCCATATTCACTTGTACTTAATGGAATCCCTTCATATTCACTTACAGTAGAGGGTTTGTCTCCAACTACGATATCTACATCTGTCCTAGCATGACTCTTTTGCATTTGTTCCCTTTGTGCTGCCAATTTCTTTTCTCTTTTTGACGGTTGAGGTTCCTCTTCAATTGGCTTGTTTTCATCAATCGTTTCCAATTTATTATTTTCATGATATGTCACCACCCATTATCCCTCTTTTTCTTTGAAATTTTCATACTCTTCCTCTGTTAGTTTCTTCCATGTTCGTTTTTTTGGCATGGTGAATAATTTTACCTATAGCATGGTAATGAGACGAATATTAGTTCCTCAAAAATGTATCCATTAAAATCAATGAAATATATATGTCATTCAAGGCTTAATAAATAGAAAACATAGGTGATGAGGTAGCTTTACTGACGAGGAAATTTAGAAATATAGATGAAAACCAAAATAGTTTAAATAGGTAGTAGAATTTTCAAAATGTGCAAAAAGTGCTAAGTTGTGAAATTAACAAATAGTGAAGGGTTTGATGTAGACCTAGGAGGCTCAAGCACAACCAATTTGAAAACATGCCTTTAAGAGACATCTAAGAAGATTAATATGACCTATTTGAAGAAACCAAAAAACCCTCAAAGCTTGACAATCATTAGAAGTTAGATTTCACACTTTCACCCCTTGAACCCTAGTAGTAGTGGAAACTTAGTTTTTTCCCAATAACTCAAATGTTCTCCAAAACACTAGCCAAAATCTTGATGGTTTTAGACACCTATTTCAAAATTATTACACATATCTCAATGTCAGGTAAAAGTCCTTTGGACCAAATCCCTAAAAACACCCCTTCTAGGCTGACCTAATTAGGCTGATTAAGCCTAATTTGCAAAGCAACATGCTGTCAAACTTATCACAAGACCTTGAAACCTTTGGGAAGCATTTCTTAGGTTCCCAAACCTCCAAAACCACAACTAGATTCCTATGGTACGGAAAAATTAATGCCAAACATAAAAACCCTTATTTTATGCACTATTCAAGAGGGTTTATTGAATATGCTACTTCCACAACCTCCCAGACTTTAAAACCAACTTGAACAAAGGACATTAACCCTGCACATGCCTAAAAGTTCAAAACATCATGACCTCCCACAAAGATTCTTCCAAACCCTAGGCCTAAGCCCTCATTCACATGCATTTTTCTTCACAAAAATCACTGTAGCATCAGGTTTATTACTCCAATTTCTTTCCTAGCACTCAAATCATGCATCCTACACTTAAATCAAACATCATAGGGTCTCTTACATGAGTTACAGGTCAAGAAAAAACATGAAAACATAGAAAATTGCTGCTAAACTTGAGATTTCAATGTATTTTCTTCTCAAAAACTCAGAATCAAACTTTCATTCCATGTCTACATGCCATTTAAAGGCTTATTTTTCACATCCCACTGACCAACTACCTTGCAACTAAATTTCAAACCCTTAATGACCATTGAAGGCCAAGTTTACATCATTTACACATGATGTAACAACAATATTACTCACATTGTAAGTTTGCACCCCTAACGCCTATAATTCATTAAAACTACACCAATGGATTGAAGTGAGCCTTATTACATCCAAAAAACACTAATCTTGCACACTTTACATGTAAATTAAAAAAGTTTCCTTCAAAGGCTACAAAGATATTTTAGTGCAAGATCACCATTTTTCACATTTTAACACCTAAACTCAAAAGCTCAACCTAATACATGGTTAGTGGTCTTGATTGACCTTATTCAAAATAAAAAATTCTCAAAGAATCATCCACCTACCTATTAACCTCCTAATTACCATCAAATGATCAAATAAGGAGGATGAGGTGTAGGTGCTCCTGCACCAAGGTTGTAAAAGCGTATTAAAGAGGGAGACCAACAGTCACCTCTTTCAAATGTTATTTTTGGAAGTTGAAGTGGTTTGTTTTAGGAGGGAAAAATTATCAAATTCCATGAGAAACTTGAATGGAGGATGATCCTTGGATTGGGCGTCAAATCAAATGAGGAAATGTTGAGATTTCCTTAAGAAAAATGAGGCTTTGGTGAGTGAAATTGAGTTTATGAGTTGGGAAGCATTATTTTATGTTAGATTGAGCATGAGCAGGTTATTTTAGGATTTTTTGAATAATTTTCAAGTTTTGGAGTGTTTGGCAAGTGCTACTTTCAATAAAACCTAGGGTTTTTAAGCCTAGGGAGAGGGTTTTATGGTTTGGGTGGTAAATAATTGAATCTCTACAATCTAACATTATAATTTGAAGTTTTGACAGATATAAAGTGATTCCCCAAGGTTTTAGGAGATTTGGACAAGTTTTGAAGGTGGTCCCTTTGTAAAAGTGGGCTAATTTGGGTCCTTAAAAGCATAGAAAATCTGATTTGTGCACTTTGGTACAAAACAAACATTGGTGATTGTTGGATATGTTGAAAGGATTTGTAATGCATCCTTGATGTGTGTTTTTTTGTGAGTTGAAAGGTTGTGTGAGTGGAATTATACCCAATTGAGTGACTTTGATATGCTACAAGGAATAGTGTGAATATGCTGAATGAAGAGGTCCTGATGAAATTGTAAATTGAAAATTGTGTTTGCATATTGGAGTTGTGTGTTTGTGTGTTGCAGGCCTCTCCCTATGGATTAGGAGTATATTCCAATTTTTTAGAGACATGTATGGAAAATTTGGTAGCATAGACAAGGCAATCAACCAGTTTGTATAACTGTTTGACAAAATACCTCAATGAAAGCTTTGAAAGCATACACAAAGTAAGTAAATTGTTAAATAACAAAATGCCTCAAAGAGATGTGGTTTAAAAATGTAATTGGAAAGTGTATAGAATTGTGTAATTTAAAATTTCTATTGACAACCTAAGGTTGTAACATGACAAACAAACAATGATCAACATAGAATATGCTAAACAACAAAAATGAAAGAATGCCATAATAGAATGAAAAAAATGTACAAAGACTTCACATACCTAAAAAACCAGAGTTTCAAATGGAGGAGTTCTACCCAATTATGTAGCCTTTGGTTCTTCTTTCCTCAAACTCCTCAACAATTTGACTTTTTCAAAAGCTTGTTTCCCACCAAACTTCAGTTGTATATCAATTATCACTAGAATTCAAAATTGAATTTATATTATATGCCTTTCAATGTGAAAACTCTTCTATTTCTTGCAAAGGTGGTGGAATCTAAAAATCATGCATGGACACTTCACTCAATCATCAAAAAACTACTTTTTATAGGAGCATGTGTTGAACCAGGTTAATATGTAGAATGTCGG
>VDFB02179234.1:29213421-29321337 GCA_007258455.2 Sequoia sempervirens | reverse complement strand
CCCCTCTCTCTCTCTCATGTCACTCCCTCTAGAAACCTACCTAGGTAACTCTCTCTCTCTCTCTCCCCTCTCTCTATCTATCCCTCCTACCCTACCTAGATAAGTCCCTCTCACTCCACCCCCTCTTTCTCTCCCTCTCTTAGGTTGAATTCCTTCCCACACCCTCTCCCTCTCTCACCCACTGCCCCTCTCTCACACTCCCTCTCCCTATCTATCTCTCAAGTCTCTCCCTCTCACCCAAACTAGCTAAGTCCCACTCACTCTAATCGCTTCTCTCCCACTGCCTCTCTTAAAGTATCACTTCCACCTCCTCTCCCTCTCCCCATCCCACCCTACCTAGAAAACTCTCTCTCTCTCTTAAAATTATTCCTCTCTCTAAAGAAATACATAAATAAATACAAGCATAATACATATGTACATACAATCCTACATCCATACAATACACATCCACTGATACATAAAGGCATACATACAAGCATGCATATACATACATACATTGCACACCAGCATACATGTACATACAAACATACAAATATTACAACAAACATTCAATAGAGTGGAGTTTAACATAAAGGAAGACATAACGAGAGCGCGTTATAACACACTCACGTTATGTCTTGCTTGACATGTATCCCAAATAAGGAAAAATAATGTCAAAACTAGGACATAACGCGAGCGCATTATAATGCGCTCATGTTATATCTCTCTTTGGGAATCCCTGAGCCTTAGCATTGGTATTTTCCTTGGAATACCAACCCAAAGGCTTGGAGGGAATTCCCAATGACCAGAGATGTGTTTTTGTAAATTCTACAAATTTTCACATAATCGGGTTCATGCTCACCATCAGGATTGCATCTGGTTCAATATCGACAAAATTGAACACATGGGTAATGTTAGGTTCTCACTTAGCTATTCAATGATGTAATTTTTTTCACTTTTTGACAATGTTAAGCTTTTCATCCATATTTTCTTTTGTTTGTATGTATCTTTTTTACCAAAAAAGCAGTGTTTGGCAATTTTTTCATTATAAATTAACCGTTCATCAAAATTTCAAATAAATTACATTTTTAGAAACTAGAATCCATTTTAAAAAATTTAAAAAAATGAAAAAAAATCAATTAATTTCCAAAATTTGTAGGGGGAGCATGACCAAAATTCTGCTTTTCAGGAAGTTCCCACTTAGAAAATTAGTAAAAAATAAAATATTCATTAAAAAATTATCGAAAAATCATACATCAACTAGATACTATTAGCTAACTTCCATTTAGTGATTTTAAAAATACTACAAAAAGTTCACCATGCTAGGGTCATATAAGAGTTGCTATATTATGTTTTAAGAAAAAAAAAACACCAATTTGTGTATGTACCTCTTTTGAACTCCTTAATATCAACCATTTTCAAAATAAATTAGTAGTTTAGAAAGTAGACTCAGAGTACTTCGATCCTTGTTTTTGTTCCATCTCAAAATTTTGAGTGTAACTATTCTCGATTTCACATCGAAGGTCAGTATTTCTTGATTTTAGAAAAAAAGTGGCCACTTAAGCCCCCTTTTTGAGAACCATCTAGATGCACTTACCCTCAATATCCTTGACATCTTCATCCCATAGTTGACATCAATGAAAAAAAATAAAGTAGACTTTCTGTTGACATCAATGACAACACCTTCATACTTACAACAAAAATATGATGCATGTATCTTCTACCATTTTTTGGTCTCCAATCTTCTTCTCAACAAAGAAGTGTTCTAATTTTACTATCCATTTGATCAACTCTTCTCGACTATCTCTTCTAGAAAGTAATATAAAACTTCTTTGTAGTTTTAATATATTACTCTCCCTTGTTTTCTTCAACAAGGAAAATAATGCATGTCCATGTCTGCTTATTTTTCCTTTCATGAAAGCTTCCATTCTTTCTTGCATCTCTCACATGAATTTCAACATACCATCTAAAATTCCCATAACTAGTGTTTATACAATTTCAACAAACCTTCTATTTTGAGTCATCTTAACCATCCTAACAATCTTTCCATACTATTACAACTCCTCAAGTTACAATCCTAGGTAGGGTACACATGTAACTAGTTTTCCTCTAAACCTCTCACACTTGTCCTATAACCAACAATAACACTAGAAGATGTAGACTTTGTAAACCTCATCTACCCAATTTCTACTAAGTGGACATTTTCACACATTCTATATAACACACTCTCTTGTTAGAGGACACTCAAACATGTTTATTTCTTTGATTTTTAGCATACTCAAATAACGCCTAATGAAATAACCTTGTAAGGTAACCCAAATGAATAAAGAACCAAAAAGTATCCCAATATAAACCCATTGACCAAAACAAAAAAATGTGGAAGCAATAATTTTTGTTTTGAGTCAATTTCAATAATTCAAAAATATATTAGATTTCTATGATAGGACAACCCACATACACCATCATAAATTTGGAAAAATAATATACAAAATGTATATTTTGGCTAACTACTAATTAAATCAACTACTAGCACTGAATCTCAAGATAACAATCTATACTATAGTTTTTACCAAATTTCTCACACTAAAATAATAACTCCTTTATATTTATTGTAATTAATTTCATATGACTTGAATGAACCTTACAATTATTGCAAGTTCCTTTAGTATGATAAGTGTATAATTGTATAGGTTTTTTTTGGTAAAAGTGGCGAAGCCACTATATCATTGTATTCATATTTCAAAAAAGATTATACATAGAATAGTTCCTTAGAGTAGATACATTGCTTCTGAGAGTAGAAAATGAAGACACCATAGAACATATATATCACTACAAAGATAAAAAAATGGAGATGAACAAAAGCATACATAGAGTTCACAATTTAAGGAAACTTCTAGAAGAGGATGCCACCTTCGAGAGTGGAGGGAAGAACATAGTAGAATGGGGATCATCCATGGCATGCTTGAAGAGAGAGTGAATTTCATTGAAAGTTATTTGAGTTTTATAGTAGATAGATTCACTAATATGAGGCCGAAGCCATGAAATTTGTGCATGGAAATCATGGGGATTATCCCCCACAAGGGTTGAAACCATTAGTTTCCACAAGGAAGAGATATCGCAATTGGAGAAAATAGAGCTTTGATCCAAGAAACCACTAACAACAAAAGGGACATTACAAAGACAATATTTTTCCAAAGCCTCCAAGAGGGGCAAGAAAGAAAACAAGGATGCAAATAAGATCCCTCCAAGAATTTCACCAACTCTAGAGACCAAGTAAGATCCATCACATTAAAGAAAAAATGGATGCAAGTTCATAAGCAAAGCCAATGAAAACCTCAGAAACCAGTAATTACCAATTACCTAACGAAGAGCATCTTTCACATGAGCACACCAATACATAAATGTATTACAAAAATTATCCCCTGATAACATTAGAGGATCTCTTCACTCCCAATACTTGGGAGGTGTGAAAAATCTAAATTTAACCTCCATCTTAGCAAGACCAAACCACCTTCAGAAAGGGATCACTAGAGAAGGAATATGAGGTATAATACATATTTGATAACATAATTGTAAGGAAATATTCAATAGTAAGGAAAACAAAATTCTCATAAATAATTTAAGGAGGATACCACATTGTACATTGTAATAAATTTCCAAAGTGGAGTCCAAGAAACATCTCATATGACTTGATTGAAAAATGGAGATGCAATGCCAAAGAATGTGAAGCCAAGAAACCTAGACTAGATATCACATAACCACTGAGCCACCTCAAGGATGATGTTTAAGATTAGCACAAGTGAAAAGACCCCAATATATAGCATCAAAAGTGAAATTATCAAAACCAATTTCTCATAACATGTTTTTCCAAATGGAGTACAATCCATCTCATGAACTATCATAGTGCCAAAAATGGATATGAGTACCATGTTTCAAGTGAAATCACATGCCACGCAAGACTCTCCAACACTAGTCACCTAGTAGTGGGTAATACCGAGTGGTCAATGAGAGATAAATTAGCATGCTGGGGTGATTAAAAATCCATTTTAATTTTTTCACCAATGCCAACCTAGGATCTTTACATTGATTAGCCAGTAGTGGGTAATACCAACTAGCCAAAAAAGGAGAAAAACACCACCAAGTTGCTAGAGAATATTCTCAACAGGAAAATAATACACACTTCTAGATATCCTATAGCACCCCTTGTTTCTCATGGAAAACACAAAGTAAATTAGAAACCATGGAACCAATATGAAATAATACATATATTACTCACAAAATAGACATAGATGCCAAGAAATGTGTACACAACCATTTTACCCTTAGGAGCATTACCCTCAAGAAATTACATAGCCTTGAGAGCACCGAACTTACAAGGGAGATACCAACACACATTATATCCTCAAGGAAAAATGTTGATTAAGGAAAACATTAAACTTTACCATCTTGAGGATTTTATTGCAAAATCATTTCATATATTTTTTAGAAAAAATTGTGAATGGAAGAGACCTATCAATTGCCCTGTTATCCAAAATATCTGCAACACCATTAGCTTCTCTATAACAACTTGTATAGTTTCAAAGGACATGAAGTTCTGAATCAAAGATTTAGCATGATTTATAAAGTATTTTAAGTGCCAAGCATCTAAAGAATTTATTGATAGAGCTTCAATCACAACCTAAGAATCTCCCTCAACCACAATATGGGAGACTTTAAGACTAATTTCCATTTCCAAACCAAGACTTAGAGCATTAAATTCTACAACATTATTAGTACCAACACCCAACATTTGACAAGCTACCCTCAAAATAACTCCCTTATGATCCATTAACTGATTTGTTAGGATTTGTGACTGTTTCTTAGTGAATGCTAATTTATGTAAATGAAATTTAATGTCTAACTTAATTTCAAATGCTTTTAAAAAAGACATTAAAATAATAGGAATATGAAAACATAGAAGAGAAGACAAAGACACAAATTGATAATGGAGTTCACCAAATGGCTATGTCTATGGGCCCCTCTCCAACAAAGTGACTGATCCTTGATTATTCTCCAACATTTTTTTACAAGGCACTTCAATCTATTATGTAAATCTCCACAAAGTCTCCTTGATCGATAATGAAACTTAGAAAATCCCCCTCCTTCAAGTACCAAATAGCTTGGCTTAAAGCCTCTCCATGTACAGAGTTGAGCAATTTCATTAACAAGTTCTCAATTTCCACTATTGTCCTCTCAAGCCAAGCCCCCCCCTCCCCCCCCCGTTTAAATATAATTTAATATTCTATATGGGGGTTAACAAACATATTTCCCCATATTCCCATATCTCCTAATTTGAACATATGTCTTTTATTCATTAAGCCATATTAAGCCTCTTAAAATACAAATTAGGATACTATTTAGGGGTTAGCAATATATCTCTAATTAAAAATATAAAAAAAAATCATATTCAATGAGCCCCTTTAAAACCCCTTAAAATCTTTTCCAAACTTTATATTGTAAGGTCATATATATTTCAAGTTTGATTTAGATGTTTGGTTTTGTTTTGTTATTTATATAATATGGGTGGATTTACTAATTTAAGAATAACTGCCACTACATTAACACCCAAAATGCATGCTTGGCACGTTGGTAGGGAATGTGAGTTGGAGGATGGGGGTTGGCGGTTCAAACCGTTTCCCCCTCAAAATAGTCTTTTGTTAATAATAAATAGAAAGTGACCTATATAATATCCTGAGATTAGCGAACGGTATAACAATGGCACATGAAAGTAGGAAGGGGGAGGTCTTAGGTTCGAGTCTCCCTAAATAATTTTGGTTCAACAAACCCAAAGGAGATTGCCACATAGGTGCCATATGGAACTTTCACATTCACCTACCTACTGACATAGTCAGTTTTTGATTGGATCAAGTTAATGCCTAAGCCATGTAAATGACTATGCCACATCATTAGACTAGCAACTGTCTTTCCATGTCACATGCACCTATCGCATTAGCATGCTAATGTTATCATTGTACCACCATGTTATCATGCTAACGCCAGCATGGTCAACCCTTTACCACACAACTTTGATTGGCCATATCTTGCATGTATAGACTCCGATTGATGCAATTCAAGTGTTGTTGAAATCATCTCAATGAGCATCTAAAACAATTAATTTTTTGGTGAATACATCCACCTAGATTAGTCCTACCCACTAGAGAGATTTTGGACCTCTGAGAGCTTGATTACACATACAGTAAGTGAGGGTACAACTACCTAACTTTTCTAGCCTCCATACATTTTTATTTGCTAGGATTCATCCCTTTTAGTCCCACTCTAAGGTACTCAATAACACCCCATTGTGAAGTTTTGACATTTCTATGTAGGATGACATCTTCCTACAACTTGTTCATGTACTCAGGTGATAAATGATCAATAGAAGGAACTTGAACATCAACCTCCTCATCAAGTATGATTGGAGGTTCATGCAACTTCAAATTCTCTACATTAACCATTGAGTAGATGTACATATAAGGAGGTCAATTTAGGAAAAAATCATTGGTATTGATCTTTTCTAAGATATCAAAGGGACCATACCTAATCGGATTGAGCTTCTTACCTTCACCTTGCATTCTTGATTTGCTGATGTGTAACCAAAATTTGTCACCAACCTAAAATTTATGATCAACATGATGCTTATCATGCCAGGCTTTATACTTTTCCTAGATCTTCTCCAGCTATGCTTCAACTTCCTTATGGACTGCTTGGATCTTCTAGATGAACTTCAAGGCCTTGTCTGCATCATGATGTCTATATTTAACATCTTACCACCCAAAAGAAAAATCCATAGGTTTCCTTGGTAGATAATCAAAACAAGTTTCAAAAGGAGATCTTCAAGTAGAAGAGTGTGTTGCATGGTTGTAAGCATGTTGCACATAATGTAGACTCTCATCCCACAACTTAGGATGCCTCCTGTAGTAACCTATGAGAAGATGCACAACTTTCTTGTTTACTATCTCTATATGTCCATCATTTTGTGGATGGTTAGCTATACTCTTCTTTAGTCTAGTGTCCATGAGTTCCCATAGTGTTGCCCAAAATTCCACCAATAATCGAGAATCTTGATCCAATACAATAGAAGTAGGAAGCCCAAAATGAACCCATACAAACTGGAAGTATAAGTGTGATGTTAGTTCAATTGTGACCTATTTTTTACAAGGCATTAGAATGCACATTTTATTGAACCTATTCACTACCACAAATAGATAATCATGTCCCTTCCTATACATGAGTAGTTCCACCAAAAAATCCATAAAAACACTTTCCCATGGATGGTATGGTACATGAAGAGATGTTTACAACCCTAATTTCCTATTGCTAGAATTTCTTGTTGCACACATTACACATCCTATAATGTACTTGGATATAGTTTCTTACGTGCGAGGTCAGTAAGAATATTTTTGTAGTTGTGATATTGTTTTGCTTACCCCGAAGTGTGCAACAATAAATGATGTATATGCTTCTCTAATTACCTATACACATTCATCTTGTGGAATACATAGCTTCCCTAAATGATACAGTAATTTGTCTTGCACATAGTAGTCTATCTCTTCTACATGTTTTCCTTGAATTAATGTTACATATATATCCTTAAAGTCTTAGTCCTTAGCATATTGTTCTTGATAAATTTTATGTGCCATTGAATTACTTTGAAGAATAATTGTAGCATTTGTAGGAGGCCTAGATAACATATCCACTACTTTATTCTGAAACCCTTTCTTATATTTGATAACCAAATGAAACTGTTGTAGAAAACTCATCCACCTAAAGTTCCTACTTTGTTGCAATTTATATTGTGAGTGAAAATATTGAAGTGGTTGATGATCTGTGTGTATTATTGTTTCCTTACCCATTAGATAATGCTTCCACTTCTTTACACTCTGAACTAATGCATATAGTTCTTTATCATATGTGGGATAGTTACTTACCATAGTTGTGAAAGTTTCAGAATGAAATAAAATAGGTTTACCTCCTTGCATGAGTACTACTCCCATGGAAAACCCACTAGCAACTATCTCAATTTCAAAAAGTTGTTATAGATTCGGTAGAGCTAGAACTGGTGAAATGCTTAGATTTTCCTTTAAAGCATCAAAGGAATTTTGTTGTGGACCTCCCCATTAGAAATACTTATTCACAATTGTGATTGTGTGTAATGGAGATGCTATGTAGGAGAAGTTAGCTATGAACTTTCTCCAGTAATGTATTACACCTAGAAAACTTTTGACTTCTATAACTGTACTTGGCTTTGGATAGTTTAAAATGACTACAAACTTTGCAGGATCCACTTTCAAGTGACCTCCTCCTACAATGTAGCCTAAGTACACTAGTGATTGCTTGGAAAATTCATATTTTGACACCTTTACATACAAGTTTTCTTTTCTTAATACATACAATACTTTTCTCACATGCTCTACATGTTCTTCCCAAGTTCGACTAAATACAAGTATATCAACCAAATAAAATATGAAAAAATCATCTATGAATGGATGAAAGACATCATTAATGACTCTCATAAAGGTAGCTGGTGCATTACAAAGCCCAAAGGGCATGACCAAGTACTCATACAGTCCCTATTTTATCTTGAACACAATTTTCTATATATCATTATTTTCAATTCTTATTTGATGATATCCATTATGCAAGTCCAACTTAGTAAAATAAACCACATGTTTCAATTGCTCAAGTAAATCATCTATTTAAGAAAGAGGATACCTATTCTTTAGCATTATCTTATTCAAGGCTCTATAGTCGATGCACATTCTCGATGACCCCTCCTTCTTTGGCACCAACAGAATTGGAGAACCACAAGGAAAGCTACTTGGATGAATAAATTCTTTCTCAACCAACTCCTAAACCTAATTCTTTATTTCCTCATTCTGCATAATGGATAGACAATACATGCTGATGTTTGGAAGAGGTACATATTGTTGTAACTGGATTTCATGTTTTATCTCTCTCTTTTGTAGAAATCCAGTGGGCTCCTAAAATAAATCATCATAGGAAAAAACTACTTTGACTAATTCAAATTTTTGCTTTGGATCACACCCTTTGAATTCCTTGGATTTATCTTCTTTGTATTTAATAATCATCAATAAAAATTAATTACTAGCATTGACTAACCTCTTCATTTGTCCAGTGTTCACTAATGTTAGATTATTCTTTATCCTATGTGCCTGTATAATGAATTCTTTACCATCCTTAAAAAGATTGCTTTTCAATTATAAAGATAGGGACTCCATAGTACAAGACCACAAATATCTAAAGGAACCAAAACAACTTCTACCTCATCTATGAAGTTTGTAGTGATAGAAAATCTTAACTTATATTGTTTTGTTACTTGTAACTGTGCATCATTGCAAACCCATCCAAGTGGATATGGCTTTGGATGAGGTGTTGTATCCAAGTTAAGTTTCTTTATAACTTTTTTAGATATTTAATTTACTTGAGATCCCGTATCAAATAAAGTATCAACCTTAGTATGCTTTGTTACAACCCAAATATGAAATAACTCATTTCTATGCTTATCAACCTTAGGTGGAGAAGATTCTTTACTTTCACTTGCAATTGCATTTGTAAAACTTTTATTAGTAGAAATAGATATACCTTTTCCTTTACCTTGGATCCCAGAAGCAACAATATTTGTCTCATCCTTGAAGTCAGATTCAATATCCTATTGTACTATAGTAGAAGTCTTCTATTTTCCTTTTTTTCCTCCATAATTCTTCGACCTTAGTTCTGGATACAACTTCCAACAATTTGAATCATCATGCCCCTCCTTACAATGGGAGCATGTGGGTTTATCACCCTCCTTGATGATAGCTATCATTTTTTCCCTTTCTTTTTCCCTTGGGTTTACCCTTAGGCTTAGATGGATTCTTGAATAAAAAATTAATTGAAACTACTCTTACCTCTAGAGTCCAAATGTGTGGCTTTTACACATACTTCATCCAAATTATTAGGATTTAAAACCAACATGGTATGCCTTAAATAAGAGTGAAGACCACCTATATACTTGAGCAATGTGTCATGGGTGTATAATGGGACATTATGTGCAATAGCCCACTTCCTAAATTCATGAGTATAGTATTGGGTAGATTGAACCTTACCTTGCCTAAAATTTTTCTAGTTCATAGTTAACTATTTCATATGGATTAAGGGATAAAACTATTTTTGAAGGGGAATTTTAAACTCCATCCAAGTTAAATTGACACTACCATGTCGAGCAATTTCTGCTTGATTTTTTACTCTCCCACCAGGTGAGAGTGGTTCCTCCCAACTAAAGAGTAGCTAATTGGATTTTAGAAGCATCATCTAAGAGACCTTGAATTCTACAATATACTTCTACTTGTTGAACCCAATCATCTAATTTCTCAGCATTTAACTCTCCACAATATTTAGGTAGTTCAAACATTACATCCAATTTGATTACAAGCTTATGTGCACTTTTGAAAAGATTAGAAGAAAAAGTTGAATTAGAAGGAGAAGATGGAGAATATGGAGGCTCATCGTCACCTTCTTCTCTTTTCTCTTTTTCCTTCTGATCTTCATTGTCCTCACATTTTTCTCACTTTGACAATCCTCCTTTTTATGCTTCTTTTGTTCTTAATTTTCCTGATAGAGCTTTTCCACTATAGCTTTCATGTTGATAAAGGGTCATTGAAAATTTTTCTCATCTAGCTTGGAACTTTTTTCCAGCTTTTGTCTCTTCCATCTTTGATGGCAGAAAAGTTCTTCGTTTACTGATCTCATGATTAACCTCCGCAAGTGTGCCTTCACCTAGCCGACTCCTAGATCGCCTTAACATCCACTTCTACAATCACTAGTCAAACAAAGCTATAATACCAACTTCATCTATTAGGATCTATGACCGTTTCTTAGTGAATGCTAATTTATGTAAATGAAATTCAACTTTTTAAACTTAATTTCAAATTCTTTTAAAAAAGACAATAAAATAATTAAAACAATAGGAATATGAAAACATAGAAGACACAAATTGATAACGTAGTTCACCAAATGGCTACGATTTTGGGCCCTTCTCAAATGGAGTGATTGATCCTTGATTATGCTCCAAAATTTGTTTACAAGGCACTTCAATCTATTACAAATCTCCACAAATTCTCCTCGATCGATAATGAAACTTAGAAAATCTCCCTCCTTCAAGTATAAAATAGCTTGGCTTAAAGCTTCTCCATGTATGAAGTTGAGAAATTTCATTAACAAGATCTCAATTTCCACCATTGTACTCTCAAGAAAAACCCCCCCTTTAAATAAAATTTAATATTCTATATTGGGGGTTAACAAGCATTTTTCCCCATATTCCCGCATCTCCTAATTTGAACTAAGAATTTTGAACGTATGGCTTTTATTTATTAAGCCATATTAAGACTCTTAAAATAAAAATTGTGATACTATTTAGGGGTTAGCAATATATCTCTAATTACAAATCAATTTTTTTTCATATTCACTGAGCTCCTTTAAAACCCCTTAAAATATTTTTCAAACTTTACATTTTAAGGTTATATATATTTTAGGGTTGATTTATAGGTTTGATTTTGTTTTATTATTTATATAAAATGGGAGGATTTACTAATTTAAGAATAACTTCCGCTACTTTAACCCCTAAAAACCATGATTGGTGCATTGGTAGGGAATGTGAGTTGGAGGATGGGGGTCGACGGTTCAAACCGCCACCCCCTCAAAATAGGCTTTTGTTAATAATAAATAGAATGCGGCATGTCTAATATCTTGAGATTAGCACATGGTATAATAGTGGCACATGAAAGTAGGAAGGGGAGGTCTTGATTTCAAGCCTCCCCAATTAATTTTGGTTCAAAAAACCTAGAGGATACTGCCACGTAGGTGCCACGAGGCACTTTTCATTTTCCCACCTATTGACGCGTGTTAGTTTTTTATTGGACAAAGTGAACACCCGAGCCATATCAATGACTTTGCCACATCATTAGACTACCAATTGTGCTTCCACATCACATGCACCTACCATGTCAACATGTTCACATCATCATTGTACCACCATTTCATCATGTTGACATCAGCATAGTCAAACCTTTACCACACAACTTTGACCGGCCATATCTTGCATGCACGTACTCTGATTGATTCGATTCAAGCAATGTCAAAATCATCTCGACGAGCCCTTTGATTTGATTCCATTCTTGTCCATTTTTTAGATGATCAATTTTTTACCTAGAATCTTTGTCTGGAATCCTTATTTTGACCAAAATTTGACCAAGCATAATTTGGGCATACAAAATCCTTTCAACATGATTCAAATTGTGTTGGGTTTATATTGATGAGATCTTTGAAATGGTTCTGACTCTTGGAGTATCTGGAATAATTGAATTTTTGGTGAATATATTGACCTTTGGTGATCCCACAATACTAGTTTACAATTTTTGGCCAAACTAGACACTAAACTAATTTTTCTAACTAAATCTTCACTTTCGGGCACCTATAGCCGCTAAACTGTGAGGAATTTGAAGATGATGCAAACTAGTGATTTGTGAAATTCTGTATGTAGATCCTAAATATATTTTTTTCAAAATTTTGGGAATCAAATTGCACTTTCTTTTCCATCTCCTTCAAAAACTAGTTTTTTCAGTAAACACCATTTTTAAGGAGTGATGCTCACCATATACAACATAACTTTTTTTTCCATAAAGGATAAAATTCTAACTTTTTCAAATTTAGATTTTTAAATATGATATCTAGTGCATGGAATTGGTTTCATATCATTTCATTGAATATTATTTCATTAATCAAGTTTCAAAGTCAAACTAATTTCAATTCAGACATAGGTAGACTGTATACAACATAACCTTTTTTGTATGTATCAAAATTGTTTTTTTTGTTGGATCAAGGACATCAATATCTATTGCACTAATATTTTTCAACTTTTTTTTTGATAATCTACTATTTTTCCACATGTGCAGAACAAAGAGCTTGATTTTCGATGAAAAACCTATGTTTAATCAATCTTGAAAAACAAATACATAATAAAACCAAAACATATTAAAATTATATTCATTTGATAGCTCGTTCTGAGGACTACCAAAATCTAGTTGGGTTTGTGAAGTCTCCTCCATTTTCATCCTCAACTCAAGCTTCAAAGAGAGAAATTTTGGAGATTTTTTATGCCAAAGGGGTAGAAGAGCAGAAAAGCGAGCAAACCCCCCTTGGAGGTTTGCTTGAACCCTGGTTCAAGCGAATCCCCTTTCCACAAATTTTTCTTCTATATTTTTTCCTAAGAAATGAGAACTATGGTAGGACCCAACATTTAATGGGTTAGTTTGAAGGGGGATTCTAGTGAAGACCCTTTAGGTTTGCTTTAACCAATTTTTTTTTTCCACGGGGGCATTTTTTGCAAATTTTCTTCCTCACTGGAATTGTAAACTAGTTTTATGGGTTCACCCCTAGAACATTAACACCATACCAACACTTGCTAAACTAGGGTTACTTCGAGAAGCCCCATCAAAATTTACTTTGACCATCCTCTCTGGAGGAGGATCCCATTTCACTTCTTCATATTCACAATAGAACTTAAGCCAAGTACATAACCTTGTACAAGAAGAGGTTTTTGAAAAGCCCAAGAATTTAAGAGCCAAGCATCCCAAGATGTAAAGACTTTCTTCACAAATTAGAGTTTCTTAAGACAAAAGAGAATTGACTTATTTTGAAATTGCAGACCCAAGTTTTTGAATGACTTGATTTTACATCCAAAACCTTCTTACTGAAAATCATATTATTTCTTTCCAACCAAACTTTCTAAATCAAATTACATGAACTTAGTTCCAAAATACAAGAAAATGACAACAATTTAAGTAGAGAAGGCCAACACTAAAAGTGCTTCAAAAGAGAACAATGAAGAGGACCATACTAGCTAAGCTTGTTTTGTAACCACACCCAGTATTTGTTAGAAAATCCATAAGATAATAGTAGGTGATATGTATCCTCATATTCCCTACCATAGAGGACACATGGAAAAAGAGGAGTAATGCCTAGACGGTCCAATATAATTCTAGACCAAGTTCTATCCTTTAGTACTATCCATGCAAAAGCACCTACTTTAGGAAAAATAACTGAACACCAACATAAGTTAAAAGGCCATTCAAAAGATTGAGATAAAATTATTAAAATTCTATAGCCATCCTTTACATTATAAGATCCTAATTTTGACTTAAGCCAAATGATCTTATCCTCCACATTGGAGAAAAAATCTACTGAATATTTAATTCCTGCCATAGAGTCTTTCAAATCTTGAGGCACTAGTATGAAATCAAAATATCTCCATTTCATTGAAGGATGAGAGGAAGAGAAATCAATCACTATATAGTCCTTCACCTTATATCCCCATATGGGTTTAAGAATAGAAGCAATTAAACTCCACTTACCAAAGGCCTTGAGAGGTTTGTGGCCATTCCATGCATCCTCACAAAAATTCCTTCTCACTATTATGTATGACCCAAGACAAATATGGAAGGATGAGAGATCTAGATAAAATGAAATAAAATTCTAGATCTTAGATCCCTGAGGAAGGCCTTTTAATGGAAAAATCCTCTCCCTCTCTAGAGAATCAAAATATTTATACCTCATGATTTGACACCATTTTGAGTCTAAATTAGCTTATAATCTCCACAAGAGCTTTCCCCCTAAGATCTTATTTTGAAAGACCAAAACCCCCAACTCAGTGCTTCTGAAATCCTTTGGGAGAAAGACTTTTTCCCAAGCAACTAGAGGGATTTTTTCTTTTCTTTAATATTCTCTACCCAAAGAAAATACCTTAAAACTTTCTGTAATTCATTAGATTTCCCTTTTTAAATATTTAAAATAGACATTAGATATATTGGAAGAGCTTGAATAACAAAATTAATCATCACTAGTTTACTAGCTCCAAAGAAAGCCATTTGGATTTACACAATAAAATATTGTTTGAAATAGAGTTTATGATCTTCTCCCAAAAATTATGTTTTTCTTTCTTTGAGAATAAAGGGACCCCAAGATATCTAGAAGGGAGGGAGGCCTACTTAAAACCCCCCCAAAAAAAAATCTTTCCTCTAATAAAAGGGTTCACATTCAGAAAGAAAATCTTAGATTTGTCTTTGTTGACCTATTGAACAGAACAAGCAGTATAAGTAGATAAAACATAATTGTATAGTTTTTATAAGATAACTTAAATTATAAGGAAGCTAAGGTAGTGGAACAACTTCCTACACTAATCTTGAGAGGAGAATAATGAAAAAAATTTATAGATATTTAACAGTTACAAAAATTTAAATAGAAATAAACATAAATATCATGCATACCAAAACACAATGATTTACTTGGGGAAAACCCTTTCGGGAGAAAAACCCCACACTCCAAAATACCCCCAATGTAAAATTTAGAAATCACAAATATTACAATATACTTGTAGAGAAAGCTTCTCACAAGAGTATAACCAATTAGAGATCCAGAGGCAACACAACCCCTCATGGGGGGATCTCCCCATGCCCCCCTGTCATTGTCAGATGAACAATACCTTATGTAATTACAAGGTTGAGATGCATTTTATCAACATAAATAATATGACATTACAAGTTATATAAGTAGATATAGTGACGAATCTAACACATTTGTAGATGATGCAAGTGAGATTAACACACAATGTGATCCTCTTCTTTTTTAACTATGAAAAATTATAAGGCCCTATTCATTCATTAGATTTATTACATTATAGTTTCAAAGCTTTAAAATAATCATAATCACTAAGCATAAAAGTGATAAACATGTTATCTAATTTATTTCATAATTAGACTCATATTAAGCACATTGAGATTTGTTGACACACTTTCTTCTCTAAAATATGCCCCCTATGTTAGAACATTGTATTTTTTTTTATCTTTCCTTAATATAGAACATTTTAAAGTTTATGATAGATTTTAGAGAATATAACAAATAAATTTTTATCTTTCCACAACTTATTTCCTTTTCTAAATTGTTATCTTCTTTTTATACACCCTTCACATGTGAATAAGCAAAGCCCCTTTTTTACTTTTCTATTGTCTCCCCTATTAACTTGCACAAGAACAAAATGGAATTTGTTTAAAGTCCACTCCCCACACCCTTCCAAGTTATTATATCTTATGTGAAGACATAATGGATCACTTTTCTCTTTCATATGCATCTGCACGTACACATATAGTATGTGTAAGGAAGCTAAGGTAGTGGAACAACTTCCTATACTAATCTTGAGAGGAGGATGATGTAAAACTTTGTAGATCTTTTCAAAAGTTAAAAATAATTAAACAAAAATAAACATAAATATCATGAATGACACAACACATTGATTTATGTGGGAAAATCCTCTTGGGAGAAAAACCCCACACTTAAAAAGCTACCCAATATATTATTCAAAAATCATGAAGATTACAATATACTTGCAGAGAAAGCTTCTCATAGGAGTATCACCAACGAGAGATCCAAAGGAGACACAACCTTTATTAGACTCTCAAAATACATCACAATACATCACAATACACAACCATAATACAACTCCCTCATAAAATAGGTTTATCTTCTAAGGTAAGTCAAGCCAACAAAATATCGACCATTAGATTTGACACCTAATGGTGAATGGTCCAAATTTACAATAATATGATATACATAAATTTTGGAATTTAAGGATGTTTCCCTTGAGCCCTCACTGGGGCACATGGTCCCTAGACCCCCTGTGGGGGGAATGATTCCCCCAAACCCCTCATGGGGGTTAACCCCCATTCCCCCTCACGCTTATGTATCAATAGTACCTTATGTAAAATTGCAAGGTTGAAACACATTTTCCCAACAAACCTTCCACTTTTTGGACACCTTGCAAGAGAAAAAAGAGGGTATACAAACATCATCTCTTAATTGCTAGGGGGGTATGTGCAGGATCATGATGGGCCAAAAGTGGCGATATGATGGGTATGTGGCTGACAATTTTTTTTTACCCAAAATTGATGAAACAAAAGTGTTTTTAAAGGAGATTCTTGGATTTCCACCAATATAAATTATGCTTTAATTTAAATTTAATAAATAATTATTATTCATTTTCTATTTGAATTTTTACTAAAGTCGTAATGATAGGCTGATTGAAAACATTTATAGCTTTCAAATGGTGTCACATTTTTTGAATCCAAAACATGCATCGCATTCTATGCTTCACATACTATAGGATTTAAAAAATTGAATTTCATGAAGTTTTACCAAGTTAAGGTGGTCAGACATACAATTTTTTATATTTTTAAAAGTTGTAATAAAAAATCATAATTAATTACTTGAAAAAATTATCAAAAAATGCATCACATCAGGTCATGAGTCCTCTACTTATATCTAAAATCTTATAAAAAATATTATCATTTTATTGTGGTTAGGTGGTTAGACGGACACCTACTTTTCTTTTTTTCCCCGAAATTTAAGTACTATTGCATTGAAATTTCAAATTTTCACCAAATATTTAAAAAAAAAAAAACCTAGTAGTTTGGAAACTACATTCAATTTTCTACAAATTCTATTCTTCATATTTTTGAAATAATATAGATAACATTCAAAATTTTATGTCAAGTTGCCTAACTCTAATTTTTTTGAAGTTTTTGCCACCTAAGGGCCTATTTTTTCCATGATGATCTTGCACATACCCAAGGGCGAAAAGGCCTATAGTCTCTAAAAACCATATGAACTTCTCTGTGCTCACATGATTAGTTAAAGAATCAACAACATTCATAAAATTCTCTACTTTAACTAGCTTCACCTTGCCATCTTTGACCATATCTCTAACAAAATGATATTGTACATCAATATGCTTGGTCTTTTCATGAAATTCTAGGTTCTTAGCTAGACATATCATACTTTAACTATCAGAATAGATTGTCATTGCACCTTGTTTTATTTCAATATCTAAACATAGTCTCTTGAGCCAAATGGCTTCTTTACAAGCATGAGTAGCTGCCATATACTCAACTTCTGTAGTGGGAAAAGTAACCACAACCTATCACTTACTCATCTAACTAATTGAACCACCAAATAAGGTAAACACATAAGAACCGGTGGATCATCTTCTATCAACATCACCTATCTAGTCTAAATCCACATAGCCATTAATATCAAAGGAAATCTCATCTTCAGTCAAGTTACTATGATAGCACAAGGAATACTATAAGGTTAATAATCAAGATTTCTAGATAAAACAGTGTGCAATTTTTTCAATCAACGTTTTGGATCATACTCCATGGAGTTTTATCCATAAATCTTGATTATTAATGATCATGGACTGTGGAAACAAAATGTTATTAATACTATAAGGTACTATGCAAATATTTGAAGACTCTTTTAACTACATCCCAATGAATCTACTAGGATTAGATATATATCTAGAACTTGAACTCCCACTACATGGGAAATGTTTGATCTAGTACAAACCATAACATACATCAAAGATCCAACTGCACTACAATATGGCACTCTGTTCATGTCTTTCGTCTCTGATGGGGAAGTTGGAAAATCTAAAATAAATAACTTTTTTCTAGCTAAAAGAGGAACACACAATGGTTTACAATTGATGTAAGGAAAAATCATCCTTCATTCAAAAATTCAATACAACATATATGGGTATGTGTAGGATCATGATGATCCAAAAAGTGGCAATATGATGGGTATGTGTAGGGTATTTGGCCGACGACTTTTTTTTAACCCAAAATTGATGAAACAAAAAGGGTTTCTAAAGGATATTTTCATATTTCCACCAATATAAGTTATGTTTTAATTTAAATTTAATAAATAATTATTATTCATTTTCTATTTGAATTATGACTAAAGTCCTGATTGATAGGCTGATTGAGAAACATCTATAACTTTCAAACAGTATCACATTTTTTGAATCCGAAACATGCGTCACATTCTATGCTTCACATACTATAGGATTAAAAAAAAGAATTTCATGAAGGTTTTGACCAAGTTAAGGTGGTCAAACATACAATTTTTATATTTTTTTAAAGTTGTAATAAAAAATTAATAATTAATTATTTGTACTTGGAAATAAATTACAAAAAAATATTCATCACATTGGGACATGAGTCTTCTACTTGTATCTAAAATCTTATAAAAAAAATATTATCATCTTATTGTGGTTAGGGTGGTCAGACAGACACCTACTTATTTTTTCCTTGAAATTTACGTACTACAGCATTGAAATTTCAAATTTTCACCAAATAGATTTAAAAAAAAAAAAACTAGTAGTTTAGAAACTACATTCAATTTTCTACATATTCTATTATTACATATTTTTAAAATAATATAGATATTCAAATTTTTACCTCAAGATTCCTAACTCTAATTTTTCTAAATTTTTCACCACTTAAGGGTCTATTTTTTCCATGATGATCCTGCACATAACCATATGCCACTTAGTAATTGCTTGAAAAGAAGCCAAAAATATGCAAGAATTCTCTTAACTTATCATACCAAAATCTCATGAAATTACATAATAACATGGAAAATCTGAAATAACATTGTTTTGTAGTCATGAGGAATTATCAAATACATTTCAAAACTGATATAGAACTGATTTATGACAGAAAAAATCAATCACACTAATACTTATTTTCCACACAACATTATCCCACATAAGCCTTTATTGAAAATTAAAACAAAATAAAGTATTTTTGTGTGATGGAAGATTGCTCTTACACCCTAGATGTTCCTACATAAAAAATAATACATATCAAACCTCTGTAAAATTGAATTGAAATAATTACTTTAGCCAAGCCATAGCTTTCTATTCACTCTATCTCTTTTAATTTATATCCCAAAAATGTCTCTAGCTGCACCAAGGTCTTTCATTTCAAATTTAGTAGCAAGTTGAGATTTCAGTTTTGAAATCATACCTTTACATTTACCAATAAATAACATATCATCAACATATAATGTAATAAATAGGAAACAATCACTATAATAAACACAATGATCTAATTTAGAATTCTCAAATCCCAAACTCAAGACATATATATCAATTTTTTTGTACCACATCCTAGGACTCTATTTTAGGACATACAAATATTTCATCAATTTCCAAACCAATTTACTTTTACCTTTCACAACATAGTGCTTTGGATGTGTCATATAAATATCCTCCTCCAAGTCACCATGAAGGAAATTATTTTTCACATCCATTTGCTCAACCTCTAAATCTTAAGTAGCAACAATAGAAAAATAAATAAATAATGGATTTCATGTTTACAACAAGAGAAAATATCTCACCATAATAAACACCCTTAACTTGAGAGTAACCTTTTGCAACCAACATTTATTTGTACTTCTTAATACCTCCATCTGAACCAATATTTTTCTTGAACACCCATTTGCAGCCAATAATTTTTCTTCCTTCAGACAATGGTACAAGATCCCATGTATTTTTATTTTTCAAAGTTACCATTTCTTCATCCATACCAGTCTTCTAGGATTCTACATCATTCATACTTAATACCTCTTCTACCATTCTGGGTTCATCCATGTTAGTATTGAAAGAAAAAACACATCTACTGTCATCAAGTGAATACCTTTTAAGTGGTTTTCTATGCCTTGCAGACCTATGATCAAGATGAGTTGGATCTTCTTCCTCCTCTTTTGAAGATTCATAGCTAGATGAGCTCTCCTCAACTTCTTTTCTATCCATGAGCTTCAAATCAACTTTCTTAGGTGTAGAAGGAAATTGAATCACATCTTCTTACCTTATTTTGGCTACAATGTAAACAAAAGAAGGCTTACTTTCTCTAAAAATAACACTTCTACTATATATTACCTTTCATGCAACAGGATCCCAAAGCTTGTATCCTTTCACACCATAACTGTATTTGATGAATCTACATTTCACAACCTTATTTTATAACTTTTTTCACTTTTGCTTTGGTACATGTGCATATTCATTACAACCAAAAACTCTAAGATATCTTAATGAAGGCTTGTGGCATGACCATGCCTTTACAGGAATCTTATCAAAAAGAGTTGATGTAGGAGACTTGTTAATTAGAAAACAAGAAGTAGCAAGAACTTCATCGAAAAAACTTTGTTCTAGTCCATCACCACTCAACATAATCTTAGCCTTCCCCATCAATGTAGTAAACTCATTCTTTATGCAACTCCATTATGTTGTGGAGAATATAGAGTTGTCTTTTGTCTATGAATATCATAATATTTATAGAATCTATCAAAATCATTAGAGAAAAAATTACCACCATTATTAGTCCTCAAACATTTTATTTTATTTCCAATTTTTAACTCAACCATTGCTTTGAATTCTTTAAATTGACTAAAAAATTCAAATTTAATCTTTAGAAAATATACCCATGTCCTTCTACTATAATCATCAATAAATGTAACATAATAGGTGGATTTTTCAATTGAAGGAACATCTATAGGACCAAACACATCAAAATGAATAATATCCAATGCACCAAAATATTTATGAGAACTTGAGAAAAAATTAACACAATTTTTCTTTCCATAAATGCAATACTCACATAAATCAAATTTAAGATTACAATCAAACAACCCTTCAAAAAAGTTTGTATTTTTCAAGATCCTTAGACCCTTTTCTCTAATGTGGCTAAGTCTTTGGTGTCATAACTATAAGATCTAAAGATTAGCTCAACACCCAAGACCACCTAAAAAAAAATTAAAACCTTCTGCAAGTAAGTATGCAAGAATATGAGCTTTCTTGATATTAAGACGTATCAAAATGATGATGAGGTATGAAGTATGTTACATATGAGTATAATGACTTTCCTTATATAGGTAAGGTGAGGAATAGGATTGAACATGATTGTGACATGTTTTTTAATCCTATGACATGTGACAATTAACAATCTAACTACCTAGGAATCAAGAATTACAAGTTAATAAGATAAGTTCTAGAAAAGCCAACTAAGACTTCTAGAAGGAATTTTATATAATAAGTAAACTTAACATGTGAATAAGTCCCCTAAGTCCCTAGTATGATAAATTACTAGGTACAATACATATATTCACATCAACAACCCCCCTTAAGTGAAACTTAGTGAGAATTTATAACAAAAATGATGCAAAAAGATGCAAATATGGGTCTTGGATACAAGGCCATATTAGGTACCCATATATAAATGCAAATGTAATCTCTCACAAATAGAGAAAGGGAAAAACCCAAAGGAAAAAAAATCCTCCCCAAAAGAGAGAAAAGAAAAAATCAAGTGAGGAAGGATAGAGGAATCCATGATACTCCCCAAGAACACCTTCCATCACATAGATATATTACAAATTCCCCCCATAAGAGGGAAAGAAAGATACCACATAGCCTCCAATAATGAAGTAGCTCAAAAACCGTTGAATAATGTTTGAAGACAAACGAGAATCAAGAGTATTCAAGCAATATATCTCCCCTTGTGAAGAAAAGGATCCAATGGTTGATGTTAAATAAACCTCATATCCACGAAAAAGCAAGAGGGAAGAAGCCTCAAGAATGAAATCTCTGAAGATGTATCAAGAGCCTCTAAAGATGTTTCAACAAACTTAGGTGTGACCCCAATCAAGGAAGAAGAAAAATAATGCGAAGAATTGAGAGAAACCTCCAAATATGAATGATAAAAGAGGAAATAAACCCCCTTAAACATGTTCTCCAAAGCTACAAAAGGGGAATGAAAAGATAAATCTAATATACCTATCATGAAACCATCCTGCAAAGGCAAATCTAGAAAATAAAATGAATCTTGCTCATCTGAAGTCTTGGAAACCAAGTCAACACTCAAAAGTAAAGAAGTAGGATGTGATGAAACCTTATTACATGGTTGATGAATAGAAAGGTTCAACCATTCACCAAAGCCATCATGTAAAGAAATACCTGAAATAAATTAAAATGGGGTGTGTGGTGAGGATGAATGTGTTGATTCACCACAATGACCTATTTCTCTAATTTCATTCAAGAAAATGAGATCCAAACAATGAAGTGAATATCAACCTAAAGGTGAGTCAAATAAAGGTATGAATTATCAAATTTAATATCTATGCAAGGATGGGGGTATAAGATAAATAAAAATTTAGAGAGAAAGATCAAAACCATAAAAAAACACCAAAATGCAAGCTATGAAATACAAATGAAGATCAGTAATCAAAAGGTAGATCTGGAAAGGGGAAAAGGATGTGTAACTTTCACCAAAACTCACCTTTTGAAGCTCACTAAGGACTCATTCTCCCTATGGTGAATGGGTCCTAGCTAGGGCTCTCTAAAATCTATTTCTAGCTTCTCTTCTGCTATGTCTACACTCCCAGATTCTTGATGTTCACTGGTGGATGATCAGAAATAAATTTTTAGAGGATTTTTTGTGAAATGAACATTTTTCTTGCAACTTTGATGTAAGTTTGCAAATTTCTTCAATTTTTTCTCTTCAAAGGATCTTTCACCTAAAATATGCAATCACACATCAAAGAGAGGAAAATGTTGTTTGTTAGGGAATGGGGGTTTGCCTTGGTCAAACCCTATGTTGGTAATTAAAGCTTGAAATGAAATAAAATAGCATGAAGGAGTGATGAATGGACAACACTATATAACAACTCACCAAACCTTATTTAACCCTTGGATTGCAGATATGCAACTAGCATGAATTGGATTCAATGGATGTAGATCTTGATCATGAAATTTGTCTTGAAATAATGCCTTTGAATACTTGAATAGATCTTGAACACTACATCATCAGATTAGCTCAAACAACATGCATGATGCAATAAATCTTTGAAATGATGATGGAATCTTTATTGCTGCAATAATCTTCTACAAATTTTCCCTTGAATGCCTTGAAAATTCTCTTGAATGCTCTATTAATTCTCACTTGAATTCTCTAGGTGCTCATGAAAAATTTCTAGGTTGAAAACTCTAGGATTTTAGGATGAAACATATGGGTATGTGCAGGATCATCATGGAAAAAATAGGCCCTTAAGTGGCAAAAAAATTAGAAAAAACAGAGTTAGGCAACTTGACTTAAAAATTTGAATAAGTTATCTATATTATTTCAAAAATAGGTAAGACTAGAATCTGTAGAAAATTGAATTTAGTTTCTAAACTACTAGGTTTTTAAAGAAAAAAGAAATCTATGTGGTGAAAATTTGAAATTTCAATGAGTACTTAAATTTTAGGGAAAATAAGTAGGTGTTTTTCTAACCACCCTAACCACAATAAAATGATAATATTTTTTATAAGATTTTATATATAAGTAGAGGACTCATGTCCCAATGTGATGCATATTTTTTGCATTTTTTTCCAAATAAATAATTAATTATGAATTTTTTATTACAACTTAAAAAAATATAAAAACTTGTATGTATGACCACCTTAACTTGGTCAAAACTTCATGAAATTAATTTTTTCTTTTTAATCCTATAATATGCTAAACATAGAATGTGATGCATGTTTTGGATTCAAAAAATGTGATATCGTTTGAAAGCTATAGATGTTTTTCAATTAGTCTATCAATTAGGACTTTAGTCAGTAATTTGAATAGAAAATGAATAATAATTACTTATTAAATTCAAAGTAAAGCATAATTTATATTGGTGGAAAGCTAAGAATATCCTTTTAAAACCCTTTGTTTCATCAATTTTGGGTTAAAAAAAAGTCGTCAGCCACATACCCATCATATTGCCACTTTTTGGCCCATCATGATCCTACACATACCCATACTGAAATGACCTCTTATTTATACATATGTTAACATTAATTTCTCAAATTCAAATATCACACGTTGACATCTAAATATAAATTTTAAATCATTGAAAAAACACTAAAAACATAATTTGAATTTAGGTCCTAGGTGCAAGTGAGGACCCATTCAACCTATGGCGAATGGGTCCTAAGCCACTTACCTAGGACACACATTGCTCAATGTTAAATCTTATGTTATGGAATTTATGAATGTAAAGTTTTGTCCCTCAAAATTTGTAATTAATTAGGCCTGGATTTGAATTAAAGGGGCCAATTAAGGAAAATGAAACTGAATCAAGTAATAAAGCCCTAGATTAGTATGAAGGTGTAAAGGTACACCTTACAACACAAAAAATAAGGCACAATTAAGTCCATTTTAACTAAAAGGGCCATAAAATTAATGTGAATATGTAAAATATATATTACAACACTAAATTAAGGCATCATTAAGCTCATTTATTATTAATTATTCATTACCAAATTAAGTGTGAAAAATGTTCATACTTTTTCCTACACTATAGTTATCCTCCACTTTAGTGTGAGGATGAGCGCAAGTACAAACTCACACTAAAGTAGACATTCAAGACACTTACATATGTAGCAATGACAAAGATACACAATTATACAAAATAAAAAACCAATACGATCAAGCCTCAGTTTATTTTGTGCTCACTCTGGGGTAGTGGAACATCAAGCTATCCACTAGGTGAGTATCCCAAAAGGGAAGAAAGTGAGAGAATCATATTAGGCTCCCATACCATATCAAAGCTATCCTCCTAAAAAATTCAATAAGGCACCGCAAGGAAAGGATCCATAGGCAAGCAAGGTGTGTTATGCTAGGTGGCCTTGAATTTAGAGTTCAAGCTTCATAGGGCTTAATAAGTTGTGTTATGCTAAACACCTATCAACAAGGAAAGGATCTATAGGAAAGAAAGGTTTTTTATGCTATGTGGCCTTGAATTTAGGGTTTGAGCTTCATAAGGCTAGTAAGCTATGTTATGCTAACACTTATGAACAATAATTCTAGTAAAATGTTTTGTTCAAAAATATTTTCTTAGTTCTTGTAAGGCCTTCTTCTTAGGGAACATCAAGCCTAATGTCTCCAATAGAGGAAAAATCAAGAGTAAAAGATTTACAACTTATGGAATGTAGTGTGTCACATCAACACTAAGAGGAAAGTTGTACACTAAGAAATATCACACTCTTGGAAGGAATCAAACCTAATGACACCACCAAGAAAAGGATGCATCACGAGAATAAATAAAATTGCACAATGAAACATGAAAAATGTTAAAAGATATTATTGATGTATGCCCCCACTTTAAAGTGGTTGCTAACACCATTGTTTAGATCAATTACTTTAAAGTAGCCAATGTTCAATCCTAAGACATGAGTGCTTACTTGGAAAGCCCTATGCCAAGTCATATGTTTCTGAAATGAAGCTATGTCATGAAAAAGGAAGGAGGTGTTGCCCCCAAAAATACAAAAGGGATCTATGGATTCAGGCTCAATATATATTTGATACTGTATACCTCGATATTTTATGCTACTCTAAATGTGTGAATCTAACTAAGAAACGTAAAAGACAAAACACCAAGGACACCTCAAGATTAGCCAAAAGAGAGTTACAACGAAAAGGAATGCAAATAAAATGAAACACAAAACACTTTTACCTCCCTTGTTGTTGAAACTTCTTTGATTGGTCCTTGCTTGGATGGGTTGTGTGCTCCTTAGATGATAGATTGAGTGACTATAATGTAAGCTTCAATATGCAAAATGATGAACAAAGATGGTTGAATGATTGAAAAAGGTTTGGACAGCATGTAGTTATGAGAGTGCAAAGTGTTGAGAAGGCAAATGGGCATCATGTGGGTGCTCAAAAATGAAGTGTTGTGTAAATGCCCTTGAGGAGGGGGTATTTATAGGAGAATTTGAATTCTCTAGAGAATTCAAGGGTCAAGATTGATCCAACAAGGTCAAGATGAAGGGCTATGGTGGGTTGAGAACCCACAAGCCCTCACATCTTGACATGTGGAGTGAAACGGACAAGAGATATGAGGTGGAGATGAGTGTCAAAGGGTACATGAGTGGAAAAGGACATGCACCTTGGGGGATGGGAGGATTTCCACAAAAAGGGATTTCTTGTCCCCAAGTGGGAGTGAAAGGGACTTTTGAGGAATTTTAGAATTCCTCAAAAGTCTACATGGGAAAAGGAAAGGTGGTTGGGAGGATAAAATGTGAATTAAAAATTCACATTCCTAGGAGGATCTAGAGGATAAAAGGTGGGTTCCAAAAAGGTGGGACTTGGTCACATGTGGAGATTGTGACAAGTCCAAGGTGGGTCACATGTGGAGATTGTGACAAGTCCAAGGTTCTAGAAGCCTTGGAAGGATGGAATGTGAATTAAAAATTCACATATAAAGGAGGGGAATCTAGGACAAATAAAAAGGAATTAAAAATTCCTTGGAGAATGATTAGGCTTAATTAATTTATAATTAGAGGATAATTAGGGGCTAATTAGGATTAAAAGCCAACTTGCAAAAGTTGGAGGATGTGACACATCCTAATCAAGGATTAGGCATGTGCACATCCTTAATGAAGAGATTAGGAAATGGATTAGATGAAAATGACATGTGAGGAATTAAATAAATGTAATATTTATTTAATTTATTTGATGAAAAGAGGATTAAGGAGGGTAAGGTATTTAATTATTAATTAAATACCTTAGGGATTTAGCAGAATTAAATATATTAATTAAATAATAAGAATATTATTTAATTAACTCGGATAAGAGGATGTTTAGACGAAAAGTGATAAATTTGGATACATTAAGTGTCCAAATTTGGATGTCTACAGATACAATGTCATTATATAGCTTGAAAACATCACCATTCCCCAAATAATCATAGAACTAGAAGAATGACACAAAGACAGTGAAAAAAAAGAAAAACCATTTTGGTTGAACATGGAAGAGACACAAATGTCTCAACACCTTGCATCATCCCCAAAAGGAAAAGACAAGATGAGCAAAAAGGATAAAATGTTTACGATATAGAGAAGAATGTAGATATAACAAATAGAGGAATGCACAAAAAGAGAGAGGTACATGTATCAAACATAACAGTACAGGGGATCACATTACACACATGCAACCACATAAAGACACGTGAAAAAGAAAAAAATGCAAACGACTAGTGAGGCACATGCAAGTCAACCTATAGCAGGTCATTTGCATCCCAATCTTGATTAGTATATATGGAAGGTGGAAAACTAGCCAAAGGGACAACATCAAGTGCCAAAACTAGGACAAGGCTACCTAACCCTTTTCCCCCACTAAGTGCAATACAAGGATGAGCCAATATAAGTGATGAGAATGAGCTCCTTGTGATAAAGAAAATAATTTGTAATGAATGTAAAATATGTAATAGTGAGGGTGCTATGATCCTACAACTATTACATGGCAAGGGACAAAATGCATGCTTTTTTAGTCAAGTTTGATTCTTAGAGGGTGCAAACTTCTTCAATAATTTTTTAAAGGATGATAATTGTCAGTGTGATGGCTAAAGAATCTATGATAAGCACAATATGGTTCATTTTTAGTTGTTTTTCTTTTGGTCAAGTTTTCATGTTTAGGTGGTAATTCAATTAGTTTCCAATGTAAAAGAGCATAGAAGATTGTCTTAGTTTTGGATAGTTGTAATAGGTTATAAAGAGATTCAGGAGGTTCATACAACTATTGTAACTAATTTTTTTGATGATCATTCACTCTTAGTTTCTTCTTCTTTGGTATGATAATTGTGTTGTCATCAATTTCTTCCTCTAACTACAAATCCTCTCCTTTTTCAGAAAAAAGGATGTGTTAGGAGTAGTAAAGTGTTCAAAAGGTGTGGCTTCTTTTCTCTTATGCATAAGCAATGTGTTGGAAGCAGGTTGAGGGGGAGGAATTTTTTTTTTGATGAGATAAGCCAATCTACATATAAACTTAATTCCTTTTTTTTATTTCAGTAGCTTTCGTAAGTTTCCTATAAGGGGAATGACATGGATAGAAAGAGGTTCGTCTCTCACAAAGTCTTGTAAAGTTTTTAATATTTCATCCAACAATCTTATGTTCTCCTGTGGGATATGAACAACATCATGCACATTGGTTATAGATAAGGAAGTCATTGGAAATGGGGTATGTAGGTTATGAGAGGGTTGATTATCAACACTATTAGAAAGAGAGTTAGAAAACCCAAGATCCACGATGAATGGTGTATTGTGAGATAACATGAGTCTCAAACCATGTCTCACAATAGTATTGCTAATAAGACACCAAGTTTTAATGCTCGTACAAGTTTCACAAACTCAATGTCAACCCAAAATGGAAATAGGGTAAAATGCAATGCAATGACCTAGAATGTAATATGTAAATGCAATTTTCAGATTCTAAACAAGGTAATTTTCTAATTACACTATGCAAAAACCTAAAAATTATGTCTTGTAAATGCAATTTTGAAATCACACAATGTACCAACTTTATCAAATGAAGCTAAATATGACCAAATTGAAGAAATATAAATTCTGCAAACATAAATAAAAATCTGATAACAACAAACAAGAATCAAGAAATGAATGTTTTAATCCCCAAAAAATTAGAATATGACCCTAATCAAGGACTCATCCGGCCTAGGGAGAATGGGTCCTATGTGAGGTTTTTGAAACAATTTTTTATAGATCTCTAAGTAAATTTTAGTGGTTTCCAGATTCTAATATGAAACAAGTAGTCTTAGTTTTAATTTTTTGTAAAATGAGGATAGAATGCAAATGAAAAGTGTGAGAAAATGACAACCTAGAACACCTAATTTGATACATAATTTTTTTTCAGTTATCAAATGCAAATGACTATGATGTAATGCTATGTAAATAATATGTAAAATGAATTATTTTTTATACTTTTCAGATTTAAAGAATGCAAAGATGCAATCCTAAAATCCTTAAATGAAATGAAAAGTTAAATGAAAACTAGACACCCTAATTGATACTCAATTCAGTGAAAAGAGATGCAAATGAATGTAAGATCTAAATCTAGGTTGAAATAAGACTCCAAAATCAGAAAATGCAATGATCAAATTTGGGTTCACCAAAATGAAATAAGTGAAAATGGGGGATGTGGTGAGGATGAATGTGTTTATTCACCACAAAGACTTATTTCCCTAATTTCATTCAAGGAAATGAGATCCAAACAATGAAGTGTCTATCAACCAAAAGGTGAGTCAATTCAAGGTATGAATCAGACAATTTTCTATCTATGCAAGGATGGGGGTATAAGTTAAATATCACTTTAGAGAGAAACATAAAAACCATCAAACAAACTCTAGATGCAAGCTATGAAATGCAAATGAAGAAATTTAATCAAATCTAGTAGAAACAATAATCAAAAGGAAAATATGGAAAAGGGAAAAGGATGTGTTCCTTTCACCAAAAGTCACCTTTTGAAGTTCATTGAGGATTCATTCCACCTATGGCGAATGGGTCCTAGCTTGGGTTCTTTGAAATCTATTTTTGGGTTCTCTTTTGTTATGTCTGCACTCCCAGATTCCTCATGTTCATTGTCGAACAAATAGTTTTTTTTAGAGGAGTTTCCATGAAATGAAAATTTTTCTTACAACTTTGACAACTTTGCAATTTCCTTCAATATTTCTCTTCAAAGGATATTTCACCTAAAAGCTACAATCACATATCAAAGAGAGAAAAATGTTGTTTGTTAGAGAATGGGGGTTTTCCTTGGTCAAACCCCATTTTGGTAATTAAAATTTGAAATGAAACAAAATAGCATGAAGGAATGATGAATGAACAAAACTATGTAACAACTCACCAAACCTTATTTGAACCTTGGATTGTAGATTTACAACTAGCATGAATTTTCTTCAATGGATGTATACCTTGATCATGCAACTTGTCTTGAAATAATTCCTTTAATTAATTGAATAGATCTTGAACACTACATCACAATATTAGCTCAAACAGTATGCATGATGCAATAAATCTTTGACATGATGATAGAATCTTGATTTCTGCAATAATATTCTACAAATTTGCCCTTGAATTTACCTTGAAAATTCTCTTGAATTCTCTATTAATATTCACTTGAATGCTCTAGGTGCTCATGAAAAAATTCTAGGTTGAAAAATCTAGGATATTAGGATGAAACATAGTGAAATAACCTCTTATTTATACATATGTTAACATTAATTCCCGAAATTCAAATATCACAAGCCAACATATGAAATAATTGAAAACCTGCCAAAAGCATAATTTGAATTTAGGTCCTAGGTGCAAGTGAGGAACCATTCACCCTATGGAGAATGGGTCTTAGGACACTTGTTTAGGACACACATTGGTCAATGTTAAACCTTATGTTATGGTATTTATGAATGTCAGGTTTTATCCCTCAAAATTTGCAATTAATTAGGCTTGGATTTGAATTAAAGAGGCCAATTAAGGAAAATTAACCTCAATCAATTAATAAAGCTCTAGATTAGTGTGAAGGTGTAAAGGTACACCTTACAACACAAAAAATAAGGCACAATTAAGTCCATTTTAATTAAAGGGGCCCTAAAATTAATGTGAATATGTAAAATACATATTACAACACTAAATTAAGGCATAATTAAGCTCATTTATTATTAATTATTCATTCCCAAATTGTGGGAAAGGAATACTTTTTACTACACTACACTACCCACACTGGAGCTAGGAGAGTGATCCCTAGAGCATTCACCATCAAGAACAAGATAAGAAAAGTAATAGATATTTTCCTCACAATTGGACCTACCCATTGGAACAAGATTATTAAAACTACCATTTGGCACATCAATAAGGTCCCTTTTCCAAATACATAAAGATAAACATCATTAGCCATCAAGATCCTCATGAGTGAAGTATGCTTGAAGGATTAAAACCTATCAATTTGTCCTGATATATGATATGAGGCTCAAGAGTCAATAATCCAATTTCTAGACCTTTCAACATGTGTTACAATAAGAGCATGTGTTACAAAATGAGCATGTTCTTTCATTTTATAATCATTGATCATATCACTCCCATTGGAAATTTTTGCAATATCTCTATGTGTAGAAGATGCTGATTAAGAAGAAGAAAATGATGAAATTTTAGGTTTAGAAGGAAAAAATGTTTTGTTCCTTTAAAATTTGCCTCATTTCATCTAACCCTTTCTTGTAACAAGTTTGTTCACCATGTCATGGTTTTTACAATAACCAAATTTACCCTTCTCCTTCTTAGGTTTATCCTCTCTAGGAGAGGTGGGAGCTTCTTTAGATTCTACCTTAGGTTTAGACTTCTTTCCTTTATCCTTAGATGATGATGCAATCAATACATGATTCTTAGCATGCATATCAAGTTGACTAAGTTTAGCTTGTTCCCTAGTCAACCTATCACAAAATGTCTCAATTAGGGAATAACAAAAGAATCAACTAAACCATCCATTGTAGCATAAAAAGAAGTAGAGAAGTATGCAAATTAACCTTTTAATATAGAAAACATAAAAAAGATGCACTCTTTATTAGTTGAATATCTTTGCCACATCTTACCAATTGAGATCTTAATGATTTGAATTTTACCAAGTAATATTCAATGGTAGGAAAGGAGTATGTAGAAAGTGATGCCAATTCATCCTTCAATTGCATGTCATGTACCTAACTAATTGAACCAAATAGAAGAAAAGACTATCAAAAACATGCACATAAATTAAACCCATAGCTTCATCAAATTTATTACTATGAGGAAATATTTCACATTCTTTGGAAAAATTAGGTTGATGATCACTCAATGTGGATCACAAACCCTTAGAAAAAATAAATCTATGCATTCTCACCTTCCATGTGTGATAGTTATGAGGAGTTAAAACTTCAAATCCTAGTTCAACCATTAGGTCAACAAGTACCAAGATTGAAAAATAGACAAATATCTTAATAAAACTCATATGAAATGTCCCAAAACTGAAAATACAACTGAAAATGTAGCCCCCCCACAAACAAAACTTCTCTAGAAGACATGATGTCTAAGTTATGAACCAAAAATAAAATACATGCAAAAATTTGAATAAATCACACTTGGGGTTGAATCTGAAAAATGTACATGAACCAAATGAAAGATCTCCTGAATACCTTCCAATTGCAACTTGAATCACCCAAATTGGAGAAACTAGTAGAGAGTTGTGAGCTTTGAGGTCCAAAGAGGAGATACGACTTTAGTTGCCAATAAAATTTACCCACAGAAAAATTTGAAAAAAATATTTGTACCACTGCAAAGTACGTGAAACCGTCTTTCTATCGATATCCTATATGTAGAATTTTTATACTCTGATGAAAAGTTATGGGAAAATGAAAAAAGGCCTATACTTGAGGTACTTTATAGGATAAATAGGGGAAAAAATTAGCCCCTATGGGCTTGCTCCTTGTCCTCCACATGACCACTATTCAATGGGGAAAAAGAGCCTGCCACCCAAGCAAGCGATGGAGTGGCTGGGTGGTGGTGGCAGATAGGCCACACCATCCATAGGTGATTAGCCCCACTGATGGGAACAATAGACTAGACATTTTGGTGGAAGGATCTTACGAACTTTGGGGAAGTCAACGAAGACTCTAGAGCACCAAAGAAAAAAGGTATAGTCAATAGAATAAAATCCAAGAACCTTGCTCACATGGCTAGCAAAAAGTAAATGCAAATTTCAACAGTGTAGGTATGACCCTACAATAAGAAAGTTGACCACCAAAGCCCACCAAAAAAAAAATGTATCCAAATACAATAAGAATTTTCTTGATATAAGAAATATTAATTGCCCAAAAAATTTAAAAATTTTAGCATGACTATATAAAGAAATAGAACAAAAATATTTTTAAAATAATATTTTCTGCAGTTAAATTGTACCATACTTGGGGGGTCATATGATCTACCCGGCTTTTTTTTTGCCTCAAAAATAATTGATGTTGAATCTAGGAAAATTATATCTTAATCTTTGTCTCTCAGGCCTTAGAAGATAATGGCAATGTTGATTTGGGCTCAAACTAGTCTTGAAGCTCTGCTACCTCAAGATCTTAAATTTCTTCAAAACCCTCATAACTTTGGAAAAAATTATCAGATTTAGGTGAAATAAAAATCAATCTTGACTTTCTCAGCTGCCCTAAACTCGAATATGAGCTTGGATTTCCTCCAAAATGATCCAAAAATGACTTGTGATGAAGACCCACATAGAGAAACTGATGTAGTGCAGGGAGGAGTTTCCTTAACAATCACAATTCAAACTATTTTAAATGATTCTTCAATCGTCACAACACAAACTTGACCTTATTTCCCAATCCCTTCATATTCTCCTTGTAGCCTTGCAAATAGTGTTTTCTGACCACAATTTCAAAAACAATTGAAAACCTGCAATCCATTCATCATTTTAGATACCCATTATGCTATACTTTAACATATTAAAAAAGGAGATAGGGTTATTTCATAACAATACCATCTAAAAATTATTGCTACACTTGCACATGAGCCCCAAATAGGTCACTTTTACAAAGAAATTACCAACTAAACACCCTACTAACCTTAAAAATCCATTGATTTACCTTAACTAGGTAATAAAATATTTGAATCCACAACTTTTACCAATAGAATCATCCACAAACTCGCCCAACTTCAAAATCTCATCTAACCCCTATTTTAGGTTTCCTTCTAATGAGGGTTTATTTGTTCTCTATACTCCAGATCATAAACCACTTCAAAAATGTCTCAAACACATCACTATGGGTCTACACATGCTTTCTAAAACATCTCACATCCTTTAACAATGCATTTTCCTCAAACTCTAACTTCTAGCCATCATCCTTTGCTTGAAATATGAATAAAAATCAAGTAGGGCATCACCATATTAACTCAAAACCTCCTTCCCTACATCTAAAAACCTACCAACACTAAATTATACCCTACCTAACACAATTTAACTAATTTTTAGAGGTTTCCATTGGTGGAATGGTCAACTATGCCATTTTCTTGCTCTTAGAACATCAAAATAGGGTTTTCAGTCGCCTTTAGTGTTTTGCCTCTAAATCCTCCTAACTTGATGAAATCACTCCAAATTAAAACCAGAAAAAATATCATTTATATATCCATCAAATAAAATGCACTAGATATCAATAATTTTTTTTACAAAGCTATACAATAGATTGTAGTAGAAAATTTACTAGAAAAACATAGAAAATGAAGGTTTCTTATTATTTCTTTCAACAAAATCAACTCCAATTTTTTTTGTCTATCCTCACACTATGTATTTAAGTCTTTTAAATCATAAACCAAATAAAAAACCAACCCAAACTACTTTTTGAATTTACTTGACCATTGGGGTTCCGCTTTTTGTATTTTTGTAATTTTTCCCATGACAACATTTTGCAAGTTTTACAAAATTTACAAAAAATGAACCCCAAAGAAATTCAATACATGGAGAATGGTCTATTATGACCTTATTTCAATACATTTATACTTTACACACCCCTAACCTAACATTAGACATTAATCACAAAATTTGTCATGGTGCCCCTGCATCATACACTTGGACTGAAAAAGAACTCAAGTCCCTTGAGTACCATGTTGCAACACAAAATTATGCTTGATCACTTCATGTTTGTGGTCTCCAAAATCATTTTCACCTAGTAATCCTTTCCATTGGATTAGGTATTGAAAATTTGCATCATTCTTTTCATTTGTACACTCTTTGCCACCAAGAAATTGTTCCATCTTCAGAAGGTGAATTGATGAATTCCCTCGTACATTTCCCTCATCAGAAACTGATGCTAAAATTTCCTTCATACCTATACCATCTTTGTCTTGAATTATCCTCTTCTTTACTCTTGAAGCATACTTTAACTTACCTACATATCCTTTCCTTTTACCTTAAATCACTCCACCTTTTTCTTTCATCTCCTCCCTCAGATTTTCTGCCCCTAAGACCAATATCTTATCAGGTTCACAAACCTTTGTATTGAAAAAATTTAACTTCCCACTAGCCTCTTTTGAAACCAAAGAACAAAGCACTCTTCCTACCATGATCTTATCATGCCTTTCTAACCAATCTTTCCTTTCCACAATCAATTCATCCTTGGCCTTCTCTTTATCAGGTTTTGACACCAACTCATCATGTTTTCTCATCAAAATTGAATCATTTCCAAAACTTACTGTCCTAGCATCTTCATTGTTAGTCATGGCCACAAACTCTTCATGTTTGTCTTCCTCTATCTTTATATAGTCCTTTCCCAACATGATCACCTTAGCGGCCTTACCTTGTTCTTTATCATCCTCCTGCAATGGTGTTAGTCTAAAAGTTGTTCCATCCTTCTCAATAGCATAAGTATTGTGTCTACCATCATAAATTGAATGTCTATCAAACTGCCATGGTCTTCCAAGAAATAAATGGAAACAATCCATAGGCAATACATCACATAGTATTCTATCCTTATAGTAAAAAATAATAAACTCAACCAAAGCTTGTTCACTCACCAAAAAAGATTGAATTTCATTCAACCAAGACACTTTCTAAGGTGTTTCATGAAGTATCTTTTCTAATTTCAATTTATCAACCATTTCATTAGATACCATGTTATCAGTACTCCTTGAATCTATCACAACTTTACATACCTTTCCATTGCATTTGTAGGTGGTCTTGAAAAGTGTTGTCCTTTGTGTTAATTATTTCTCCTTGGATGTTTTAATTAGTGTTCTTCTAACCATCAATGATTCTCCCACTTCTGAAGCAACAAGTTGATTAGGAGAATGAACACTTTCACAATTTTCCTCTTGCACCAACTATACTCTTTTATCACCACCACTTGAAGTAGAAGTTTGTTTCTCTAGACACTTCCATGTTGGATGGCCAAACTGATTGCAATGGTAACATCTTTTTGGAAATGAACTTGAACCTCTACCGTCACCAAATCTTCTTCTAAAACCTCTAAAACCACATGTTTTATCAACAACTTTGTCTTTGTTTTCACTTGCATCTTCTTGGTCTTCATAGGACTGCCTCAAAATTCTTCCTCTACTAGTGCTACCTCTACCTCTTCCTTGTATTTCTTGTCTTCTTTTTAATTTCTCTTCTACACTAACAAGCAATTGAAAACATTCCTCAATTGTCCTAGGAGTACCCAAACTTAATTCATCCTAAATTTGAAATATTAACCCACACATATACCTTGCTATCTTTTCATTCTAATCTTCAACATGACCAATCCTAATACTTAACTTGTGAAATTTATCTGTATAGGCAATGACATATTTATCCTTCTTTAAACTTTGTAATTTCTTAAATGTATGAATTGCATGATCTCCTAGCAAGAATTGACTCTTGATCTTTGACACAATCCTATCCCATGAACTTATTTTTGTTTTTCCCTTATTCACCCTCTCCTCTTGAACATAATTCCACCATGTAAGAGTAGGACCTTTCAACTTGGTTTTAGAAAACTTTTCCTTCTATTCTTCAACAACCTCCTTGTACTCAAAGTAATTTTCCAGTGCATCTATCCAATCCAAGACTTCTTCAGCATCCAACTTTCCATTATCCATTGCAACATCTATTTTCTCACCAGAAGCATCTCCTCAAAATACCTTGAACATTTTCACCATCCTTCTCTCATTTGGGTCCATCTCATCATCTTGGACTCTACTTGGAGGGTTTTCATTCTTAACCTTTTCCTCTTCCTCTTGGTCACTTTCATCTTCAGTGGCCTTTCCTCTCATTTTCTTTGTCACTAATGGTACAAATTTGGATAATATTTCTTCTTGTGAATCCTTTAACAAATTAATCTCTCTTACAAGTATTGCACTACCTTTAGGAGGCATCTTGTCCTTCAACTTTCAACCTTTCTCTTCTTCAATCCTCAACTTTTTACCTTCAAAAGATCTAACACCTATGCTCTGATACCAATTGCTGCAAAGGGGGGAGAAGTTTGCTTAAAATCACAACTCAAACTATTTCAAATGATTCTTCAATAATCACAACACAAACTTGACCTTATTTTCCAATCTCTTCATATTCTCCTTGTAGCCTTGCAAATAATGTTTTCTGACCACAAGCCATTCATCATTTTAGATACCCATTATGCTCTAATTTAACATATTCAAAAAGGAGATAGGGTTACTTTAGAACAATACCCTCTAAATTTTTTTGCTACACCTGCACATGAGCCCTAAATAGGTCATTTTTACAAAGCAACTACCAACTAAACATTCTACCTACCTTAAGCCTCCATTTCTATACCTTAACTAGGTTACAAAAGTTTTGAATCCACAACTTTTACTAATAGAATCATCCACAAACTCACTCAACTTCAAAATCTCATATAACCCCTATTTTAGGCTTGCTTCCTAACTTGATGAAATCACTCCAAAAAAAAACTAGAACAAAGATAATTCATATATCCATCAAATCCAATGCACTAGAGATCAAGATCAATCTGTACGGATCCGTACATTAGATTGTAGTAGCAAATTTACCAGAAAACATAGAAAATGAAGGTTTCTTATTGCTTCTTTTAGAAAAATCAACTCCAAATTTTTTTTTGACTCACACACCATGTATTTAAATCTTTGACGTTAAAAAATAAATAGCAAACCAACCCAAACTACCTTTTGAACTTACTTGATCATTGGGCTTCCACTTTTTGCATTTTTGCAATTTTGCTCATGACAATATTTTGCAAGTTTTACAACAATTACAAAAAATGAACCCCAAAGAAATTCAATACATGGAGAATGGTCTATTATGACCTTATTTCAAGAAATTTAGACTTAGCACACCCCTAACCTAACATTAGACCTTAATCACAAAATTTGACATGGTGCCCCTGCACTAGAAACCCTCTAAATCTGGTACTTTTTTCAAGTTTTTCTAATTCCCAGGTTCACCATATGGTGTAAGGGAAGATCATACTCAACCTTACTAAAAATAACCTAGATCTCTCACTAGAAATAGCTCAAACCTTAGATATAAGAAGGTTTTTGCAAGGCTTGGATCCGATACCATGTAAGAGATGAAGATTAACTCAACACCCAATATCACCTATGAAAACAATAAAAACCTTTTACAAGAGGGTATACAAAAATATGAGCTTGCTTGATATTAAGATCTATCAAAATGATGAAGAGGTATGAAGTATGTTACATATGAGTACAATGACTTTCCTTATATAGGTAAGGTGAGGAATAGGATTGAACATGATTGTGACATGTGTCTTAATCCTATGACATGTGACAACTAAGACACTAACTACCTAGGAATCAAGCATTACAAGCTAATAAGATAAGTTCTAGAAAAGACAACTAAGGATTCTAGAAGGAATCTTATATCCTTTAAAGTAAACTTAAAATTTGAATAAGTACCCTAAGCCTCTAGTAAGATAAATTAATAGGTATAAGCCACATATTCACACTAACAATAACACAATTTTCTCTATATGAAACTTTGATTTAGAAGAAAGAGAAACCTTGGGTACCCAAAATCCATGACCATCTACTGAAGATGAAACCCTCACCTCTTCCATAGACTTTATTTTCATAGAAGTACTATTGCACTCAACAGTGTATGCATAAAGCTTATACAATGTGCCATATCTAACACCTCTAGCAATCACTATAGCACCTCTAACCATCTTGTATCTCGAATTAAAAAATTCTACCTGCAGACCTGCATCTTTTAGTTTTTTCATACATATCAAATTTCATGCAGAATATAGGGATATGCAACACACCATTAATCATTTTTATTCTATCATCAGGAAACCCAATTCTAACTTTAACACGAACAACAATATTTAAAAAAAACATCACCCAAGTACACCTTACCTCCATCAAATTCTTCATATTCAGAAAACCTATCTCTATTAAAGGTCATATGGAAAGATGCACTTGAGTCAATTAACCATGCACCATTACCTTCATGATTTTCCAAAGATGCAATGAATGCATCACCATCTTCCTTCTCAAACACAAAAATTAGAATCAAACTTCTTCTTTTTCTTCTTTTTGTCATTGAAATCCTTATGAAAGTTTCCAAGCTTAATGTAGTTCCAACAAATCACTTTGGACTTTCCAAGAGATTTGGATCTCCCCTTGGAGTTGGATTTATCATGCTTCTCATTCTTCTTTTCATTTTCCTTAAGTCTTCCAATAAAATTAGTGCCTACTTGGCATTGATGGATAAATTCCTCCTCATCTCTTCAAAAAGCAAAGAACCCACCACATCTTCAATCTTTAGTATAACAAAAGTACTCCCAATAGCCATAAAAGAGAATCCCACAAATTAGGAAAAGAACAAAGCAAGATCTAACATTTCTCCTCCTCATCCATTTTGACACCAACTGATGCCAATTGAGCCACCAACATGTTGAATGCTTCTAGGTGGTCTGTAATTCAGTCACCCTCTTCCATTATCAAGGAATATAATTTCTTCCTCAATAATTTCTGTGTAGAGGTCTCTTCATGGAAAATGATTAAAACAAAGTCTACCAAGCATAATATGATTTGAACCTTGGATTTATGGTCCATAACATCATATTGAGATGCCAAAGTAGAATTTTTCAGGCCTTGAAACTTTATCATCAATAACATCCCGTAGATCTTGATCTATCAACAGTTCCTCCATCTTTAGCTTCCACATTTCAAAATTGTTTCCAAAATAATTATCAACCTCTATTCTCCCTAATGAACTTTCCATCTAAAAATTCCTACAACAAGATCACAAAGAATCTTCTGCACAATCTCCCAATTAAATTTGGATTAGTTCATAAAACCCAACAATCCACAACTTAAACCAAAGGTGATCAAGCTTTGTTACCACTTGTAAGGAAGCTAACGTAGTAGAACAACTTCCTACACTAATATTGAGATGAAGATAATTTATAAAACTTTATATATATTTTCAATAGTTACAAAAACATAAACATAAATAAACATAAACATCATGAATACTACAACACATTGATTTACATGGGGAAAAATATTTCAAAAGAAAAAACCCACACTCCAAAAGTCACCCAATATATTATTCAGAAATCGTATAGATTACAATATACTTGTAGATAAAACTTCTCACAAGAGTACCACCAACTAGAGATCTAGAGGAAAAATGAATGCTATCAGACTCTTAGAAAACATCACAATGCACAATCGTAATACAATTCCCTCATAAAATAGGGTTTCCTTCTAGGGAAAGTCAAGTTAGCAAAATATAAACCATCAAATCTGAGACCTGATGATGAATGGTCTATATTTAAGTTAATACAATATACATAAAAATTTGATTTTAGGGGTGTTTCCCTTGAGCCCTTACTGGGGTGAATGACCCCTGGACCCCTCGTGGGGGGTACCCCCCATACTCCCCTATAATTATGTATCAATAGTACCTTTTGTAATTACAAGGTTGAGACACATTTTCCCAATAATATATGATATCACTAGCTATCAAAATAAAAATATTTTGTTTCTTGGTGGCCCTCTTTTTCCATGTGGCTTCCTCTATTTGTCCTATGTACATCTATTATGTGTTCCCCTCAACTTATTCTTTCTATTTTTCTCATCTGGGTATGTGCAGGATCATGATGGGCCAAAAAGTGACAATATGATGGGTATGTGGCTGACAATTTTTTTTTACCCAAAATTCATGAAACGAAAAGGGTTTTTAAAGGAGATTCTCGGCTTTCCACCAATATAAATTATGCTTTAATTTGAATTTAATAAGTACTTATTATTCATTTTCTATTCAAATTATGACTAAAGTCCTAATTGATAGGCTAATTGAAAACATCTATAGCTTTCAAACGGTATCACATTTTTTGAATCCAAAACATGTGTCACATTCTATGTTTAGTATACTATAGGATTAAAAAAGAAGAATGAATTTCATGAAGTTTTGACCAAGTTAAGGTGGTTAGACATACAAGTTTTTATATTATTTAAAAGTTGTAATAAAAAATTCATAATTAATTGTTTACTTGGAAAAAATTACAAATAAATATGCATCACATCAGGACATGAGTCCTCTATTTATATCTAAAATATTATAAAAAATATTATCATTTTATTTTGGTTAGGGTGGTCGACAGACGCTTGTTTCTTATTTTTTCCCTAAAATTTAAGTACTATTGCATTGAAATTTTAAATTTTCACCAAATAGATTTAAAAAAAACCTAGTAGTTTAGAAACTATATTCAATTTTCTATAGATTCTATTCTTACATATTTTTGAAATAATATAGATAACTTATTCAAATTTTTATGTCAAGTTTGCTAACTCTGATTTTTCTAAATTTTTTACCACTTAAGGGCCTGCTTTTTCCATGATGATCTTGCACATACCCATCTCACATATTCTTCTTCCTCTACCTCCTCACATGTGTTCCTTGATCCTTTTCTTAATTTGTAAACTTATTTATTTTCCATGACCATTTTCATTCTTCTAGGAAACCTAATATTACTTTTCACTACCTCTTTTATCTCTCATGTAATCTATACATACCTATATATTATAATCCACCCATATAGACATTTTTTTCTTTTTTAATAATCCCTCCTCTTTTACACAATTGTTCCATTTTTGAAATTGTTTTTTTTTTTTTGCACCTTTTCCTCTTTGTAGCCATGTGCCCCTCTTTTCAATTTTTTTTTTCAATTTTTTTTTTATCTCCTTTAGTTTTGTAATCTCACCCTACCATGTTCCTTGAGATGGAATAAATAGCTCATAAACTAGAAAAATAACTCCCACCAATTCACATTCTTGCATGAAGTAGTTGGGAACTAAGTAAATTTGTTGGGTTTTAGGAACACACAAAATGTGATATTTTTTCTTTCTCTCTTATGTTCCCATAGTGAAAAAAAATCATAAAAATATATGACATAAAATATAAATGTATTAACATGGTTAACATAGAATAAGGGGATCCCAAGATACCCCTAGACACCACTTATTTAGTGTATGTCTATTAAGTAAACATCTTGTTAGAGTAGAAAATATAAACTAATCTCACATGAACCATATGAATTTGGGATATCAATCTCTTTCCTTTCTATATTGAACTAATTTTAGATATTTAAAAGTAAAAATAAATAAGTATTATAGCATCATTATATAGATTTGGTTTGGTCAACTATATGAAATTTAATTTATTACAAAATTTACAATAACCTTATTAAAATTTAATGAATAATACACTTATTTTGTAGGTAGAAGGAAGAACAATACAGCTTGATAAGTAAATTAATTAATCCATAATAAATAATTATCAATCAAATATATGGACAATATAAAATAAAATTGGTTATGGAAAGCATGTGTCTAAGGGGTGATAGTAGCAGGGAGAGAAGTAGGTAAGACTGGGTAAAAAGTAGGCATGGGGGATAAAAACTAAGATTGATAGCCACCATCACAAATTTGTAAGTACTAAAGGTAGGAATGGAAGGTAGACTAGTAGACATGAAAATTTTGATTACAATAGTATCCTATCCAAATCACTTAACTTTTGATCAAATAAAAAATGATATGAATTATGGCAAGGAAGGGTATTATGTAGAGGACATCGAAAGTGAGAAGAATGGAGAAAACATAATTAAACAATATAATATATATGAAATAAAGTGTCCTTGGGGCCTCGACTAATTATTTTGTGCTACATGTTTGTCAACATGAAACCTAGATTCAAATTCTTGAAGGTCCAAGGTCCCATTGACATGGTAGTTATAATTTATCCAATCATCCAACTAATAAGTGGGTAGGCTTTATATGGGGCTCACTTGATTCTTTAGATTTGTTTTGAATCCCATCATACCAAAAAAATAAAAAAATCCAATAATATAGGCAAAAGGTGGAAATTAAAGATAATTTAGTTTTCATAAAGTGTTAGAAGATATTCTCGTATTGATTAAACCCTATCAGAAGGGTAGGATCTTAAAGTGGATCTTGTTGAGAAAATTTTTCTCAGCCTTGCAATTATATACAATTTATTGCTGATAGGATGTATATATATTTATATATATTTCTTACTTACACCAATAGGTGTATACAATGGTAGAAAAGAGAAAAATGTGAGTGTGTTAAAATTTTTAGTAAACTCTTAAAATGGCCTACATACATTAAATGATCATATATTGTAAATTTGAACCATTCATTATTAGGATTTAGATCTAATGGTGGATATTTTTTTGGCTTGTCTTGCCCTAGAATGTGACCCTATTTTGTGAGGGCGTTGTATTATGGCTGCTATAGATGGTGATGTATTTTGAGAGTCTAATAGTGGTCATGTTGTCTATTGATCTTTGGTGGTGATACTCATATGAGAAGCTTTCTCTGCAAGTATATTGTAATCTTTGTGATTTCTAAATAATATATTTGGGTGGCTTTTGGAGTGTGGGTTTTTTTTCCTAAAATGGTTATCCCATGTAAATTATTGTGTCATGGTATGCATGATATTTATATTGTTTATGTTTAAGTTTCTATAACTGTTAAAGATCTATATATTTTTTTCATTTTTATCCTCTCAAGATTAATGTAGGAAGTTGTTTCACTACCTTAGCTTCCTTACAAGTGGTATCAGAGCTTGATCACCTTTGGTTTTAGTTTTGGGTTGTTGGTTTGAACTAATCTAGATTTGAGTGGGAGCTTATGTAGAAGACACTTTGTGATATTGTTACAAGAATTTTTTTATGACAAGTTCACCAGGGAGAATAGAGGTGTAGAAATTTTTTGGAAATAATTTTGAGACATGTGGAAGCTAAATATGGAGGATCTATTGATAGATCAAGATCTATGGGATGTTGTTGATGATAATGTTTCAAGGCCTACAAATCCTACTCAGGATAATCAAAATGATGTTATGGACTGTAAATCCAAGGGTCTAATCAAATTGTGCTTGGTAGAATCTATTTTAATTAGTGTCCATGAAGAGAGCTCTGCATAGAAACTACAGAAGAAGCTTGGTGAGCCATATCAGGAAAAATATTTAGTGAACAATATTTTCTTGAGGAAGAAGTTGTATTCCTTGAAAATGGAAGAGGGTGGACAAATCACAAATTGGCTAGAAGAATTCAATAATTTGGCGGCTCAATTGGCATTAGTTGGTGTCAAAGTGGACGAGGAGGAGAAATGTCAGATCTTGCTTTGTTATTTACTTGATTCATGGGATTCTCTTGTTATGGATATTGGGAGTACTTCTATTATATTGAAGATTGAAGATGTGGAGAGTTCTTTCCTTTTTGAAGAGATAAGGTGTAAGGTATCCATCACTGCCAAGGAGGCCCTAAATTTTCATTGAAGACCTAAGAGAAAAGGAAAGAAGAATGAGAAGTATGACAAATCCAAGTCCAAGGGGAGATCTAAATCTCCTAGAAAGTCTAAATTTGTTTTCTGGAACTTCAGTAAACCTAGACATGTTTATATGGAATATAAAGAAGAAGAAAAGAAGAAAAAGAAGAAATTTTATTATGATTCTGAGTCCAAGAAGGAAGATGGTGACACATTCATTGTAGCTTTGGAAACTCGTGTAGATAATGATGCATGGTTAATTGACTTAGTTGCATCCTTCCATATGACCTTTAATAGAGGTTGGTTTTCTAAATATGAATATTTTAATGGAGGTGAGTTGTACTTGGGTGATGATTCTCATTTAGACATTTTTGGCTGTGGTAAAGTCAAAATCAAGTTTCCTAATGGGAGAATAAAAAGGATTAATGATGTGTTGCATATTCCTAGATTAGCTTGAAGTTTTTTATTGGTGAGTAAACTAATAGATGTGGGTGTGCAGGTAGTATTTTCTGATGCAGGATGCAACATGGTTAGAGGTGCTATGGTGATTGCTAGAGGTGTCAGATATGGCACAATGTATAAGCTTGATGTATGCACTGTTGAGTGCAATAGTACTTTTGTAAAAAGCAAGTTTGTGGAAGAAGTGAGGGTTTCATCTTCACTAGATGGTCATGGATTTTGGGTATCCAAGGGTGCTATTTCTTCTAAGTCAAATTTACCTATCGATAAAACTATGTTATGACACCAAAGACTTGGCCACATTCAAGAAAAGGATTTAAGGACCTTGAAAAATAAAAACCTTGTTGAAGGTTTTTCTAATTGTAATCTTGAATTCAATTTTTGTGAGCATTACATTTATGGAAAACAAAACCATGTTCAATTTTACTTGAGTTCTCATAAATCTTGCAGTGTATTGGATATTATTCATTATAATGTGTTTTTTGTAAATATGGAGCCTTGCAACATGAGCATGAAGTGTATGTGGATTGATTTGTCTATTCCTATGTTGTCATTGATGTCAATAGGGTGACAATTGTACAAGAATATTACTTAGTTTATTGAAAGTTGTTCTCTGCTAGAAGTATTCCTTTTGATGAACCAGTGCATTGGTTTTTTGAGTGTTATATCCTGGATCTTGAGAAGTTTTTTATTGTGAGAAGAAATTTATTGTTGTTATAGTTTAGATCTGTACTCTATAGGTGTCTCTACTCTTCATATCAGTGTGAGAGACTGCATTTTCTTAAGTAGAAAATTCTAATGCTTTAGTTCTAATGGTAGTCTGTATGATGGTAGTGATGATAAATTGATGTAATACCAAATCTAGGAGGTTTCTTCTTTGAGGATTGTAAGTTGGTTTGGAGTTTTTGTGGTTAAGTCCTAGTCTTGGCCAACCTAATATGACATAAATTAAGAAGACTAGATATACTTTGTAGATTTTTTCTATAGATCTCTGTTGACTTGATATGATACACTACATGGATAAAAATGTTTTAAATCATATATAGTGCCAATATATGAGTGTTTTTTATTTCTTTTCTTTCATCTAATTAGGCTAACCTAATTGATGAATGAGATATAATTGTATATATATATATATATAAGATTCATTGAAGAAGAAAGGGATGGTGGTATGTGGTGTGTGGATAGGAAGTGTAAAGATGTGAATATGGAAAGAGATGGAAGAGAGGTGTAGTAAAGTGTGAAAAGGATCAAGGGATGTGTGAAGATGCGAGTCTAATTACTTTATCAATTAAGGATCAGAACAAATTTATGAGAAATTATTGTGAGAAGTAGTACTTCTTATTCAAAAATTTATTTGAACTAAACCTTGCACATAAAAGGTGTATTCTATTAGTTCATACTCTTGGCAGTGATGAGTAACTTTTGTATCTTGGTAGTTATCCATCTTTTGTATTCAAGTTGTGATCCTTTCAAGGACAGTGAGTCCCAACAATGAGCCCTATAATATCTTGTATCTAGATATAATATATTGTGAGATAATCCTCACCATGGTATTTCCATTTTTTGGGTTTTCCACATAAAAAATCCTCATGTTCATGTGTGTTTCAATACATTGTCTTGTTTCCATGTTCTCTCTTGTTGATTCAGTTAGAATTGTGATAATGTTTAGATGGATTTTATTTGATTGGTTTATGGAATACAGATTCATCCCCCCTCTTAATATTATAGATATTCAACACTTGGTATTAGAGCTTGGTTGGTTTGAAGGAGCCTAACATCTTGAGGAAGGTCCCAAAATTTGAATATAAGATTTTTTTCCTCTAAAAGTGATCTCTGCTAGATATTCAAAAGAAATTGAAGATCTAAATCTAATAAGTTGAAGAAATAAAATGATTGCATCAAGGATATGAGGAGTAGATATGAATAAACATGTGATTGATTGAGAGGAGAACATAATGAGATCACCAGATTGCTACAACAATTGGAAGAAATGAAAATAATTGACGTCTATCAGTAAGTTTCAATTCAAGAGAAGATAGATGAATGCATCAAGCTCAAGGAAGAAAAATAAATTTTAAGATTAGATCAGGAAAAGGAAAAAATATTTGAAGATAAATTTAAGGAAAGCTCTATAATGCTTATTGAGTTAATTATTTCTTAGAGATCGACAGTGGAAAAAAATGGTTTAGGATTTGAAGAAGATTAGAACTCAAAATTGAAGCAATCTCTTGACAAGAAGACTCAGTGCAAAGATGGACAAATCAAGAACTTAAGAAGAAATACCAAAAGAACTCCCATCAGACAACCTAATGCTTAGAGGTAATTTTATTTCAATGGTGCTTTTCATTCTTGCAATAATTTTGGTTATAAGGAAAAGGACTACAAAAGTAGAATGAATGATACTCTATCATTCTCCGGAAAATGTTTGAAGTGAAAGAAGTTTGGACACAAGGACAATCAATGTGAATATAGATTGAATAAAAGAAAGTATGGAAGAAAAAATGTTGTTTGTTGTGATTGTAGCAATCTAGAATTTTTTGCTAATAACTATAGAAGGAGAAAAGATAACTATTCGGTAAAGAAGCATGAACCAATCATTGATCTGAAATAAGTAAGAAAAGAGATGAAAATAATCTGGAGAAAGGAAGGAGAATTCAAGCAAGTTGAATCATAATCATTAGTCTTATCTATGTCAATTTCTGGTGCAGATACGCTCATCAATTTTTGAAGTCTGACAATGACTAAGGGGGAGTAATTATTGGAAAATATAATAAAACCCATCATCGATACTTATGTCACATCATGATAAAAGCATATTTAATATGGTAATGAATTCAAGAAAATTTTCAATTGCATGTGTGATGAATGAAGTTTTCAAAATTTGAAAGGATGGAAGCGCACATGAATTTTGAGGTGATCTACTTGCAATTTGAAACATTTATTGCAAAAGTATTTGGAATGAAAGAAATAAATTTAGATGTATCAAGGAGATTGTATTCAAAAGACATTTGTATTTTTAGAGAAGCATGCAAAGGAAGTTTGGAGAAACCAGAGCAATTCAAATTTTCAAGGCTCGAAGGAAGAAGAGATTGAAGTGGATTCAAAGCATGCTCCAAAAGCTGGGAACATATCCTATTCTTCATTGGAAATTACAAAGTTATTTTTCTTGCACAATCTTTCACCTTTTATGCAATGGATAATTCAAAAGTTGTGAATATTTTAGATAGATTTCAAGTCAAATTAAGGAAACATTTGAAAAATCTTTGAGAAGAATCAGTTGGTGCATTCTCTTGTATTTCTCCTAGCATATTTCCCTATGAAGATATCTATTAATTCATCTATAATAAGATTGAGGAAATGTCACCGGTTCAGTTAAGTATTCTATGGAGGAATGAACTGGAAGAAAATCATGATGCTTACAAAATCTTAGTTGAGAAGAAGTTGGATTTATGGCTGAAAGCCCCTCTATTTGAATTCGATAGGAAGTATATTCAAATAATTTTGAGTAGGATTCATGATGAATCATTGTGGATTGATGAAGTGCATTTGATTACTAGAGAAGCAATTAGAGATTTAATTGGTTTGTGTTCCTCTAGACCAGTTTCCAAATGAAAGTCTATGAATGTGCAAGAGATAATTGAGATGATTGGTGTGACCCTTGAAGGAAAAGAGCTTGTTTTGAGAACAATTGAAGATCTAGTCATTAGGTATGCTACGATAGTTATTAGTCATAAAGTTTTCTTACCTAGCAATGACTTCATAGTTTCTATTGTTTTTGTTCACACTACTATTGATATGGTTAGAAGAGGTATGGATTATGACTTGTGTGAGCTACTTCAAATACATCTTTTGAATAATTTGAAGGAAATCAAGAAGAGAAAGAAAAATACATTTTGATACAAGAATTTGATTGTATGTCTACTCTTTTGCTTCTTAAAAGAGTTACTGGTAATAGGAAGGATAGAATGGAAAAATGCAAAACTTATTGTCCATAAGATCAAGAATTTCATGATAAATCTTGGTGGTTCAGATGCTCAAGAGACTACTCTTTCTCCATTCATTGGAACATTTCAAATGAGGATGAATAAAAGGTCAACGATTCTAGGCAGTGTAACTAAAACGTACTCTAGAAGTATTAATTTCCTAGTTTCTATAGATTTTTGTTATATGGAAGCAATTGAATCCAGATAATTGGTGTGGATATCCGAGTTAGATTATGAAGTGATTGAGGCTAAGATTGATCATTATGCAAGAATTCTTTTGGAGATCCCTAAGAATCCTAATGAAGAAAAAGCCTCTGGTATTGCAACCGGAATAGGGGAGAAGAGAAAAAGTGTTGTTAAACAAGAAGTCGCAGAAGGAAGTCAATTAGAGAGATCTCAACATGAGCATGAAAGCATAAAAATTCAAGGAGCTCTAAAAGAATTGCAGAAGTTAATTCCTGGTGCTAACTTTAATTCATCTATATCAGTTGTGGAAAATATCAAAAACATGATTAATTCTTTGAAAGTCTATATCTCCAGACTAGAAGTGCATGCTGGAATTAGGTCTATAGAAGAAAATTTAAAAGATATCAAGAAGAAATGTGCAGAGGCACATCGTAGAGTGGTGATGGAATTTGAGAGTGTATAGGTTTGTGAGGAAGAGGCTCATGAACTACTTTCTTTTTGCCCAAATTGGTTTCACAGTACACTCAATATAAGATATGAGATAAAGAAGAGTGAAACTCAGATGAGTACTAAAGAAGATATGTATAGATTGGTAGATGATAGAAATAATCAGAGATGGTCCTACATTGTCCAGCTTTAGGAAAAATTATTTTCCCTGCAAGATCAAAAAACATAAGTGATTAGGAAGTTTTTGGCACTTAGAGATATGGTAAAACTCAGGCACATTCCTATATCTAGTGCTCTTGACAATATTGGTAATCTATCAAAGATTAATCTTAGTCCCAATACTTTAGAAAATGGTATAGAGACTTTGACTAAGCTTAAACTATTTCACAAGACTCTTGTAAGTGCGAAAGATGCATGGGAAGAAGGAAAAGCTTCATGGAAGGATACCTTGAAGAATCTCAAAGGTTCCTCTTCTTCAGGTTAATACAATTCTCTTTTTATTCAGATCTTTCTTGGTTAAATTTTGGTGCATACACATATATACTCGACCCCATCCTTTTCCATTGATATCAAAGGGGGGGAGATAGAGATAACACTAGTACATAAACAATAATAAACTACTGAGAAAACTACTAGAAACTACTTATAAATGAGTAAAGTTGGTCACATGACCATTAGTAGTTTATTGTCAGTCATATATAACATGAATAGATTGATGACTAAACTGATTTTAGTAATTTATTGGTTGTTTTGATTGATTGATTTTGTAGTATATTTAGTCATTGATTCAATCATTCATTGTTGTGATTAGTCACTTTTTTCCACTAATATATTTAGTCATTGATTTAGTCATTGATTGTTGTAATCTAGTCACTTATTCAGTCATTTTTTTATTCACTAACATATTTAAATGGTCACTTATTTATCTGTTGATTTAGTCATTGATTGTTGTAATTCAGTCACTTATTTAGTCATTTTTTTTATTCACTGATCTATTTAGTCATTGATTCTTGTTAACTGGTCACTTATTTAGTCATTTTTATTCACTAATTTTTGTGCATTGGTAGTTTATTTAGTCATTAATTTTAATCATCATTTTGATCAATTTTGTAGTATATTTAGTCATTTTTATTCACTAATTTCACTGGTCATATATCTAGTCATATTTATTCACTATAAACTAATTTATGTCAATTGGTAGTATATATTTAGTCAATTTAATTATTAATTGATGTCAATTAGTAGTATATTTAGTCATTTTAATTGACTGATATTTGAGGATTTAAGCATAAAACACATAAATACACATCAATCATCAATTGCACACAATCAGACAACCATTGAGAAGGAAAATCAGGGTATGTGTAGGATCATCATGGAAAAAATAGGCCCTTAAGTGGCGAAAAATTTAGAAAAATCAGAGTTAGGCAACTTGACATAAAAATTTGAATAAGTTATCTATAATATTATTTCAAAAATATGTAAGAATAGAATCTGTAGTAAATTGAATATAGTTTCTAAACTACTAGGTTTTTTTTTTTCAAAAAATCTGTTTGGTGAAAATTTGAAATTTCAATGCAATAGTACTTAAATTTCAGGGAAAAATAAGCAGTAGGTGTTTGTCTGACCACCCTAACCACAATAGAATGAGTGTTTTTTTTATAAGATTTTAGATATAAGTAGAGGAATCATGTCCCAATGTGATGCATTATTTTTTGTAATTTTTTCCAAGTAAATAATTAAATATGAATTTTTTATTACAACTTTTATAAAATATAAAAACTTGTATTTTTGACCACCTTAACTTGGTCAAAACTTCATGAAATTCATTTTTTTTAATCCTATAGTATGTGAAGCATAAAATGAGATACTGTTTGAAAGATATAGATGATTTTCAATCAACCTATCAACCAGGACTTTAGTCCTAATTCAAATAGAAAATGAATAATAATAATTTATTAAATTCAAAGTAAAGCATAATTTATATTGGTGGAAAAATGAGAATCTCCTTTAAAAACCCTTTTCATTTCATCAACTTTAGGTAAAAGAAAAGTCCTCAGCCACATACCCTATACATACCCATCATATCACCACTTTTTGGCCCATCATGATCCTGCACATACCCATTGATGAACTTTATTAATAAAAGAAAGGTGTTCTAGTTACAACTTAAAAATAGAGTATTACAATTGATTTTCAGTTACAAAACTAAAAAGATGAGTTACAATATTGCAAAGAAATGACTACAAGAAAGAAACTTCTACAAAAGACTTTTGCAATGATGGAAATGCATGCTTGAAGCCCTTCAATGCGAGCCCATGCCTCTTACATGTCTTAAAAATTCTACAATGTGGGAAATCTTCTTGGAGCAAGCTGTAATGTGTAGAATCAAGGAGATTATTGATCATGTCCCATATATGAAGCTCTCTCCTTTAATGTAGTCAACAATAACCCAGCTAGAATATTTCCTCCTTTATATGCAATGTGACATCTGATATGAGCAACAAGATGCTATCTTTTCCACCATGAATGAAGTTGTGCTTCAATACAACCAAAAAAATTAATATTAGTCTCAATTGAGAAAGAATAAAAGTGCATTATATATTGCAAGTTTACAAAAGAAATTCCAAACACAACAAAAAGATAAATCAATTAAAAAACTATAGCCTTGTCAACAAATGTCTTAAATAGAGTGTTCAACATAGGCTTGAAATATGAATATTGAACCCTTGATTTCAGAACCTTGTTCAAAATTAAGAAAGGTGATACGCTCAAATTAGAGAATGAAGTTAACATATTATAGAATGAAGGCTACCAACACTAACCAGACTAGAACAACATTATCAATAGAAATTTCCTAGAAACCAAGCCCAAGAATGCCATTAGAATTGGACAAAAAAAATGTCAACCCTGATTCATGTGTTGTCTCAATAAAGACCTAAACCATTAAAGAATCCATTTATACATAAATTCCAAATTAAGTCAATGAGAAAAGATCTTTGATATCCAACTGGGAAGCCTTAACATCCAAAATTTACTAACCTAGTGTTTCACATCAAGTTTCCCAACTATGACATCATGTCTTCTCCATTCACTTTACAAGCACCACCCAATTCAACTTTTGAAGGCACAAACACATAAAGTACTTTTTGCAACAATAATTTTTAAACTAATGATTAATAAAAAAACTTAAAGCATCCATTAAACTTGCAAGAAAACAACTACTTGAAAAAATACATAGAAGCATCACCAAATGGTTCAAAAATCATCATCAGTATAAGACTAAATTTGATGTTCTTGTGCAATTTATTTAGGTTTATTCTCTTACAATTCCTCACAATTAGAAAAAGGGTGGCAAGTTAGGGGATTTGATTGTGGGAAAAATTCACAGTTAAAAGGGTTTTGTACTATGTCAAACATCATTTCATTAGTTTCAATCCCACCATTTTACCCATGTGATTACTACCCTATACAATAAGAATCAAACTATGTTCATTTTATTGGTTTTGATCCCTTCAATCCATCTTTGCAACATCTACATGATGTAAAGATTTCCAGTGAACAGTTGAAACATATTAGAGGTGATTGAAGGAAAACCTCTCACAAATTAAGGAATGATTCAGGTATTGCATGGTACATGGAGTTAACCTAAAAATGTTGCAATGCCTATTTGACATCTTAAAAGGTTGCAATAATGTCAAAATTCAAAATGGTACAAGGAGAGAGAAAAAATCAATACCTTATCTTTGGCTAATGAAATCAAAGGATCAAGAATGGAAGGAGGATTTATATCAGCTGCCATAACTATAAAATTGAATGTTTTAAAGTATAATTTCCTTATTGCTGCAACACCCTAAACTTATTTAGTATTACCAAAAAGGAAACTAGATATTGATTGACTGCCATATTGGATCTCACAGGATTCTCCTTCACAAACAATAAATGATATATATTAATTATTTAGCAACTTCCTTAATGTCCCCATGTAAGTAGACTAAACTAAATGAGGTTCAAGGTTTGAAGTAGAGTACCATCTTCTTGGTATGTGCTTGACTTTGATGATGACTTGTATAGTGAATGAAAATAGCAAGCCAGTTGCACTATAAAATCATTGTTAGAAAAATAACCACAAAATCCTCTTGAATTAAAATAATCCTTCTAGATATCTCAAGAGAAGATATTTTAGTTAATTTCTAAGATAGCTAATTTCACTATCCAAATAGCCATCGATCTATTTACTGTATGTAATTTCTTAGAATTTAGAATTTAAATGTAATGAAACTAACCATAATTACCAAAGATTTGACACCAAAATGTAGTACAAAATAAATTGTTTGACTATAAATGTGTTTTGATATACCAAATATACCCTTGATATATTGATTTAAATAACAAGGAAAGATAAAACTAGAGACAATAAGATAGCAATCATTAATTCACTTCAAAAAACAATTGAAACAAAATTCGGTCACCAATTATAACTTCATTCTATTGATCTTCAAAAGGATTTTACAATACATTTCAAAATTTTGTTCTGACTGACATGTCAAAAAGTGTCTTGTTAGTTATCCACTTTTAACATAAATAAGAAAGTCTTAATGATTGTTGTTTACATAGGATTACATAAAACTTTAAAAGAAATGAAATATGATAAATGAAGAGAATTTATCATATGTTGAATTTTGCAACACTCGCAAGACACAAAAGTCCATTACTCATGTAAGGTACTCATGATCATTGAGATTTGGCAAGGTCCCCTCTCCATGATAGTATCGTCAAGGCTTGGTACTTCATTGGAAGGCCTATTCTATTAGGGGAGCTAGAAATTTCTGCTCCCATTGGTACACCATGTAATCATGAGGCCATTTGTACTCTTGGATTTTTTGTGTGTTCTCCAAGTGACTCTTCCATCTACTGTCTAATAAACCTTTGGTATCCATGATGAATTTTGAGTACCCAACATCCAGTGCAATTATTCCATCCAAGGTTAAATTGAGGCGGTGAATATTTATGTCACCATCCTTCTATATATTAGTGAGGCAGTTGGGAACAATTTTTCTAAACTCATTTGTCCAATCCTTGGAGCCTTTTAGTTGATAATAATCCCTTAGTATTTGGGTATGTGCAGGACGATCATGGATAAAACAGGCCCTTAAGTGGCAAAAAATTCAGAAAAATTAGAGTTAGGCAAGTTGATGTAAAAATTTGAATAAGTTATCTATATTATTTCAAAAATATGCAAGAATAGAATCTATAGAAAATTGAATGTAGTTTCTAAACTACTAGGTTTGTTTTTTAAAATAAAAATCTATTTGATGAAAATTTGAAATTTCAATGTAGTAGTACTTAAATTTCAAGGAAAAAATAAGAAGTAGGTGTTTGTCTGACCACCCTAACCACAATAAAATGAAAATATTTTTTATAATATTTTAGATATAAGTAGAGGACTCATGTTCCGATGTGATACACATTTTTTTAAAAAAAATTCTAAGTAAATAATTAATTATGATTTTTTATTACAACTATATAAAAAATATAAAAACTCATGTTTGACTCACCTTAACTTGGTCAAAACTTCATGAAATTCAATTTTTCTTTTTTAATCCTATTGTATACGAAGCATTATAATGTGATGCATATTTTGGATTCTAAAAAAGTGATACCGTTTTGAAAGCTATAGATATTTTTCAATTAGCCTATCAATTAGGACTTTAGTCGTAATATGAATAGAAAATGAATAATAATTAGTTATTAAATTCAAAGTAAAGCATAATTTATATTGATGGAAACTTGAGAATCTCCTTTGAAAACCCTTTTGATTTCATCAATTTTGTGTAAAAGAAAGTCGTCAGCCACATACCCATCATATTGCCACTTTTTAGCCCATCATGATCCTACACATACCCATCTTAGGAATGAATCCATTCTTTTCTTGATCTTTTGGTCTTTTGCAGAAATGTATTGAAGTTCATCTGTGACCATTCAAATCATTTGCTCGGTAGGCTTTAAAGTTGCGGGGGCCTTAACACTCCTTTGTAAAATTCTACACAAAGTCATTAAGGTGTGATGTACAGGTTGCCATTTCTTTAATAAGGGGTCCAATATAGGTACATGGGCCTTTATTTGATAAATTGCTTGTGACAAGGAGACATAACATTCATACACATTTTCCAATTTTTCCACAATTAGTTTAACCCTATGCTCCAAGATCTACTCCAATACCTTGAGGGTTTCTCTCTTTGCTCTTTCCTTTGTTTCTTTATTACTCTTTTCCAACTTCTCAATTTCTTGTTTTAGCACATTAAATTGTTCAACGATTATTGGACCTATATTAGTCTGGATGGCAGGGGGCTGGTATACTATTAATTTTGTGCTTTGGGAAGGACTTGCTCCCTTCAACTACTATTTCAATTTAACATTTTCTATGAATAACCTATTCAATTCTTCATTCAAATCAGTCTGTGCTTTCTCATATTCCGCCAATCTAAGCTCCATAGCTTTAATCACATCCCTAGTAAACTTTGTTGAGTACATTTTCATAGTAGCTATCTCAAATGCCACTGTGTCTTGAAGTGTCTTTACCATGATAGTCCCTCTCATTTCTTTTACACCATCAAGCAATCTTCATTTTTCTATTCTTTTTTGCTTTGTCCAAAAATCTAGGGTTTCAAGTCTTGGATTGTAACCTATGCCACTCATTCCCTCATTTTAATTGAATTCAAAAACCAACATGGGATCTTCTTGGCTTCTTACTTGATCTAGTATGAATATCTTTCTCAACTCTATCCCAGTAATAATTAGTATATTTCTTTCTAAGACTAATTTTCTTGTTTCTTGGGGGCTAATAGTAATTTTATTAATCATGAGTTCTTCAAGATTCTAGGAAACAATATGGTCATGTTTTCACTCCTCAATTCCCATCTTATTAATTTGGAGACTGTCCTCAAATTATTTCATTTCTATCTTAAACCAAAATTGCTTAAACTCAAGAGTTTGAATAAATTTATCATCTTCAATAAATCTAAGGGCAACAATCACCCTTTCATCATCATGAATTTATTGATAATTATGCCCATGTACATCCACTCTTTCTTCTAGTTTATGAGCATCAATTGCAAGCATACGCGGTGGCTGATCAACTTCATCATCTTTAAATTCAAAAGTATATCGGCTATCTCTTCAGTATCACCTACTCCACTTATTTCATATGCCACTAAGGGGGCCATTCCATGTGTCTTCTGCTTTTTAGGACTTGGTTACTTAGGGGATTATTTTTATTCTATTGTGGTAGTGTGGTAGGGGATTTGTGATTACAATACCACTTGGTTTGATGGGAAACTTGGAGGGTTTCGAAGACTGATCCTCAAGTTTCTTTTCTGGTTCAATACATAATCTTTCAAAGTTGTCAATTATTACTTTAATCCTTTTGATAGGATCCTTTTCTTCAACATAGAATCCTTGGAATCTAGTGTCCCTTTTCTAAACCCTCCTCCTCAAGAATCTTTATTATTTCCCACTTCCTCTTCCTCTGAAAAACTTCATTAGGTGTAAAGCAATTTCTTATTACATCTTCGTAATCCATTACATGGGTTATCCCAACTTTAGTGAGAAGTGTTTGCTTTCTAAAATTAATATGCCCTTATGGATCAAAGAACCTTTCTTCTCGTGACTTCAATGAATTGCACATTTTCAAATAGTTCTACAATTCTTGAAGAGTGTCAGACCCTACATATAGCTCCTCACATTTTGTTAGTTCAGGTAGGAATGCCCCCTTTTTTTCGTCTTTTCTTAAAATCCTACTCCATCCATAAAATTTTCCACATAAATTATAAAAATGCAATTTGAATAGAATTTTTTTTAGGTAAAACATATATGGGGATTGAGGAAACCCACAAATCCTTATTACTATTTGGTTTGCTAAGAAGAACCAATCATTGAAATTGTGAGTGTGTCCTTGCTCTGGCTTCAATGCTAAAGGTCTTAATACTTGCATGATTTTATTAGGAAATCTTGGTGAAATATGACCAAGAGCATCCATGACCCTTACTATGAAATCATCATGAAATATTACATAATCACTCTTTTTACATCTACTATCCCAGATGTAACACCAATTTTGTATGGGAAACCTATTCCCTTCATCATCGGTCATTCCTAAACAAATTCTTTTAGTCCACGTGTTTCTGTTTTGGTACAATTTTTTTTTAAAACAAAAGTGGCAAGCCACTATAATATATTATTATATATATAAATAGTTTATACATAGAACTAGTTCAGAGGGCATACTGGTAGGAAAGAACTAGGAAGAAAACCTCTGATTATAGCTCAAATAGCTAAAGATAGAATATTTTCAAAAAACTAACTAACTACAGTACCACCAACTTAGAATTTACCCAACTGATATATCCATTACAAAATTGATTCAATATTGAGCCATAATTTTCTTATTTATGGACATCAGGCCTTTGCAAATTGGATTAAAATTTCCAAAATTCATTTTTGAAAAAAATCAACATTGTTCATCTGGCAGAAATCATGGGCTGACATTATTCCTCCATACGCTCTACACAAACTGAATTTTCATCCTACGCTTCAACATGACCGAGAGGAGGAATATCTTTAGCAAAGAAATCATACCTAGTAAATGGAGCCTGTTCCTTCTCTTTCTGACCCACATTATCAATTCGAGCCCTTGCAATGGAACCCTAGTTCTCAACTTTGGAGCTCTTCACTAATGGTTGCCCATGATTTTCTCCTGAAGCTTGTGCACCTGGCTCATAATACATTTTTTCCTTCGTTCTACCTAGAGAAGAGTTAAATGAAAGATGAGGCACATGATCATGAAGATGAAACAAAACATAAATTTTTTCTTTAATTTCAATATCCATAGACACACAAATCCTTTTGTAGTGTTTCTTTAAAAATCATAAAAGAAAATAATCATTCCTAAACTGGAGGGCTAGTTTGATGGCTTCAAAACTTTCTTCAAACCCTGATCACAATTTAACATGCCTATGAGGAAACAGACCTCCAATGTACCCATCTCCATTAAAAAAATTATAATCTTGCACCACATTTAGTAAAGTATTTTTATCAAGGAATTGGGGATTCACAATTTTTTCTACAATTATCTCTAATTCCTTCTATGATTGAAGCAAATCCATTGTGTTAGATAAAAATAGAGATAAAACCTAGGATGGAAATATTAACTGACGAGCTCTTGGAATGGTGACCTCCACGCCAAGCACCAACCTTACAGACTCCTCTTCCCTCAAATAATCTACTTTAAATATCAAGCTAAGATCCTCATGGGAGAGACTTTCCTCAAATGACCATTCCCAAGACAAAAGAAGGTATTTGATTATGAAATTCCATGGGTGGAAAGCCATGTTGTCACTATGTAATGCAACAAAGGTACAATAGGAAACACACTAGTAGATGACTCTTCTAGAAGAAACTTGTAGCTAAATGTAATGAAAATGAGAAATAAAATGCACTTTGAAACCCAAGGAAATCAATAATGACAATTCACATTTTTTTAAGGGCATAATGATAGATCAAACAAGTATGGATGATTAATTGAAGCAAATCCTTTGTAATATGCAGAATCATGCAAAATTACTTCAAGTTGTTGCAAGAGATAAATGTGAAGTAATTCAACACATCTTCATTTACCTTGAAGCACAATGCCATGGGAAACTCCATCATTTAGCGGAGAGGTGGCAAAAATAGAGGTGGAAATATTTTGCAATGTAGTATATGGCCTATCCCATCACCAATTCATAAGTATTTCACAATTTCAACTAGAGAAAATGATATTACTTTGGAAGTACCAATGACGACAACACAAACGCCTCTAGGCGACAAGCTTAATCATTACCTTGCAAAGGAATTTTATATGTAAAACCAAATCATAGTTATTACATGGAAATTCCAATTTTAATATTTAAACCAAGTTATTTAAATTGTGGGTGATCCCATAATAGTGGTTTACAATTTTTGGCCAAACTTGACACTGAAATAATTTTTTTTAACTAAATCTTCACTTTCAGGCACCTATAGCGGCCAAACTGTGAGGAATTTGAAGATGATGCAAACTAGAGTTTCATGTAATTTTGTCTATAGATTCTAAATATATTTTCTTCAAAAAATTTAGAATCAGTTTACACTTATTTTTCCATCTCCCTTGAAAACTAGTTTTTTTTAGAAAACAACATTTTAAAAAAGTGACGCTCATCGTATAATGCATAACTTTTTTTCCATGAAGGATAAAATTCCAATTCTTTCAAATTTATATTTTTAGTTCTTCAATATCTAGTTATTCCACTTGGTTAGTTAGTTTTTTATTAAATATTTTTTCTTTAATCAAATTTCAAAGTCAAACCAACTACAATTCAGACATAGCACAACTGTATAACGTTTAACCATTTTTGTATGTATCGAAATTATTATTTTTTTGCTGGATCAAGACTTCAATATATGGTGCACTCATATTTTTCAATTCTTTTTTGATAATTTTCTATTTTCCACATGTAGAATAGAGAGCTTGATTTTCGGTGAAAAACCTATGTTTAATAAAACTAAAAAAATAAATACATAATAAAACCAAAACATATTAAAATTATATTTTTTGGATAGCTCGTTCTGAGGACTACCTAATTCCAGTTGGGTTTGTGAGGTCTCCACCATTTTCATCTTCAACCTGAGCTCCAAAGTGCAAAAAATTAGATTTTTTTGTGTCTGAGGGGGAGAATGAGGGATAAGAGGGGTTTGAGTGAACCAGGTTTTAATTTTCATTTCCTTTTGTTTTTGGGCGGGAAATAGGGAGCAAGCATTTAAGTGGGTTTGCTCAAACCTTGGTTTGAGCGAACCCCTTATGGGTTCGCTCAAACTTGTAGGTTTGTTCGAACCCCTAAAACCAATTTTTTTGCCATGGGCTCATTTTTTGTGAGTTTTCCTTCCTCCATCAAATTGTAAACCACTATTGTGGCTTCACCCTTGCCCTTTCATATTTGAAAAAAAAATTGATTTCCCATCCATTCTTGACAATATTAAATATTAGTACTGTTTCATGAATAACATTCCATTAATACTTAGGATATTGACCCTTTCTGCAGGTGTAGAATGTCCTAATTAACAATTTCTACTAGATGGGGAAAATATACAAGTGGAGAGAGATCAACTAAAATATATATTTCCTACTTTGAGCTACCCAAATTAGCTAGATAGTCTGCTAGATTTTTTCCTTTTATGTAAGTATGTGTAATCTTATAGTTTTGAATCTTATCAAGAAGTTACCATACTCTTTGAAGAATGTATTGAAGGCTCCAGATTTGAATTTTCTTTTCTTTACAAGCATGAACTATCAGAAGGGAGTCTCCTTCAATATGAAGGTTCTCAATACCCATCTCCAAATCCATTTCCATCCCTATTAGCAAAGCTCTGGATTCAGCTAGATTGTTAGACCCTTTGTGAAGATATTTCAAACATAAAGCTAAAACCTTACCCTGTGAGTCACGCAAGAAAATACCTGCCCCTAATTCTCCTAGGTTTCCTTTCTAGACACATCAGAGAGTATTTCCCAAAACTGATGGGAGCTAAGTTCTCTCTTACTTACAAAAATCCCTCATGTAGCCCTTTCTTAATTCCATCAGCAAAATCATACTCAATGTTGACTCTAGGATTTTGTATCCTCATTGCCATCATCATGAGATAGGTTTGAATCCTCTCTTCACCATCTATTCCAAGCACTTGGCACAAATAAAAATACATTCTTTTGAAATATACTTGGAAGTTTTCTATGGAAAATGGCTCATTTTGGGAGGGGGGATAGGTATCCTCCTATTGTTTACACCCTTTTTCATGTGTAAAGGAAGTTCATCACTCCTGTAGTTTTTTCTCAATCTCCTATAATCCTCCTCACTTATATCCAAGTCTACCTTAGTGATAGTTTGTTTAACATAAAACATTCTATAATTGCTTCTTTAGTCAACACCACTAATGGTGAACCATCTGGCATTCTTATAGTCCTGGTAGTCGGGTAATAATATTGTGCCAATACTTTAATAAACTCAACAGCTACAAAGACATTTGTGACTATCCATTTTTCCAAATCTAAGGTCCAAGGATTTGAAACTGGAATCTTCTCAACCCTTTTTTCATAGAAGTATAAAAAAAATCCCATCCTTAGATAGGGATAATTGGGTCTCTATGTCCATGGGTTATATCTTTAAACACCTTTTAGGATCCCTTGTCTACAAAATTAGACAACACATCTAAAATGGATTGTTGTAGGGACCTCTTCTTTGATTTAGAAACTATGGAATCTTCCTTTTTTACTCGCAAGTTGACTTATTCTAGGTGGAATGATGAAGAATTGACTCCTACTTGATTTTTTAAGTGTCTACTTGTAGAAGAAAATTAAGTTCTTATACACTTTCTATAAAGGGTTTCTATGAACTTACCCGACGAAATAATAGTTGTAGAATTTTCCTGCTTGAACTCCCTTGCCTCCAGTATGTTGAGCTTTGTGAATGATTACCAAAATGTCATCGAGTCCCAAGTAATATTTTTTGTTGAGCTTGTTCATCTCACTTTAATGTCAATTCATGCAAAATATTTTAGAATCTGCCCATATTTCGAGTTTCAATACATGGTGTCATTGATCTTGGGAAATCAAATGGTGTAATCATTTAATGCTTTGATAGCTTGTACCATAGTACCACTCTATCAATTTAATCACCCTTGTGGGGTGGCATTAGTAGTACTACCAGGTAGCATTAGTAGTACTACCACCCCATGCATACCCCTTTGGACTCGTGCGGGACGACGGGTTAATTCTAGCAGTTGAGTGACTATTCACCGCTATACCACTCTATCATATCAAACTATTGTGGGGTAGCGGTAGTAGTACCACCACCCCATGCACACCACTTTGGACTCTGGCAGGACAATGGGTTAATTCTAGCAGTTGAGTGATTGTTCACTGCCATATTGCAATGTCATTGTTTACTCCTTGTGGGGTTCTAGTTTACTTTAGTTGTTAACATGTTCTCACTGCCACCCTGTAGTATTCATATTTGGTTGTTGCGGTATTGTGGTAAGCATTTTTACATTGACCTATATGTCTTGCCATCCTATGCATACCTCTATTTATTGTTGTGGTAGTACAATATTGAATTTTATTATGAATTCAGTATTTTAGATATCATTTTATTGAAAAGATTAAACAATTTTCTAATTTTGCAGTCTCTTAGTTTTAGTTTTTAGTGTCAGTCAAACCTAAGAGATCATTTATTTGTTTGTAATGGGAGGCTTATTAACCTAATGTTAAGACATCTATAGGTATTATTAAATCACAATTTTTCATTAAATATGTTTGCATGTAGAAAAAATATAGGACATACAAGAAATTATATTCTAAGTAAAAAAAATTTCAAATTTTCAACCAAAGTAAGAAAAATAAGAAGAATGATTGAACTTAACTTTAAATGCACTTCAAATCAATAGTGAAGATCTCAGGTTTTGTATACAATGTACCAATAGAATAATGATGATTACATTTAGAAATGTATTAGTAAAACAATAGTGAATAAGCATACTTATACTCAGATCTTTATTACATTCAATAATAAATTACACCATACATATAACCAAATTTTAGGTGACAATATAACCTCTTAAGGTGACAAAACATCATCATAATCATCTGCATTTCTAGCAACATCAAAATCCTGATCATTCTTGTTTGCATCTGCTTGATTTTCTTCCTCATCCTCATTTGTGACATGCAATGCATTATCTCTCCCAATCTCTTCATTGGTAATCAAAATATCTTCTTCAAACACTCCAACATCTTCTTCATCCACTTCTTTGATTGTTTTTTGTAAATTAACATATTTACCATCAAGCATTATATCAATAACTTCCATGATTTTTTGTTTTGAATGAGACTCTGTTTGAATGACATACAACCATCTTGGGATTCTTACATCATCAGTTATAAATTATTGGTTAATTTGAAGAGGGGAAATATACGACTCACCTGTCTCTAATATTTTTTTCTTGTATTTATGCATACAAATCCATACTCATCAAATTATACTATAGATGGTCGAATCCACTTACATTTTAATAATATAGGACTATTTTCACCATATTCCACTAGAATAATTTTTTGGATGAATCCAACATAAAATTTCTTTTTAGTTTTGTGAAGAAATTCAACACTAACAGGGTATGTGCAATCATGATGGGCCAAAAAGTCGTGATATGATGGGTATGTGTAGGATATGTGGCTAATGACTTTTTTTTACCCGAAATTGATGAAACGAAAAGGGTTTTTAAAGGATTTTATAAAATTTCCACCAATATTAATTATGCTTTACTTTGAATTTAATAGATAATTATTATTCATTTTCTATTTGAATTATGACTAAAGTCCTGATTGATAGGTTGATTGAAAACATCTATAGCTTTCAAACGGTATCACATTTTTGAATCAAACATGCATCACATTCTATGCTTCAAATACTATAAGATTAAAATAAAATGAATTTCATGAAGTTTTGACCAAGTTAAGGTGGTCAAACATATGAGTTTTATATTTTTTAAAATTGTAATAAAATATTCATAATTAATTATTTACTTGGAAAAAATTTACAAAAATATATGCATCACATCAGGAAATGAGTCCTCTAATTATATCTAAAATATTATAAAAAAATATTATCATTTTATTGTGGTTAGGGTGGTTAGACAGACACATACTTCTTTTTCTTTCCTTGAAATTTAAGTACTACTACATTGAAATTTCAAATTTTCACCAAATAGATTTTTTTTTAATTAAACCTAGTAGTTTAGAAACTAAATTCAATTTGTTATAGATTCTATTCTTACATATTTTGGAAATAACATAGATAACTTATTCAAATTTTTACGTCAAGTTTCCTAACTCTGATTTTTCTAAATTTTTCACCATTTAAGGGCCTTTTTTCCATGATGATCCTGCACATACCCAACAACACAATCACAATTTATCTTTCCTTTGTATTTTTCTTCCACTCTTAAATGATTACCATAGGCTCACATTCCACTGAAATGTGTAGCCCATAAATGTGGAGACTGTGAAAGCTCACTTTCCTCCATTATTATATCTTGGCTTTCTTCTTTTGCATCACTAACTCTATTAGCAATCCATTCTTCAAAAATTAGAAAAGAATCACCTCCAATCAAATCAGCTTGATATTTGCGCCTTTGAGGTTAATGTTGCATCCAAGCTTGATTGTCTTCTTCATATTTTCTACATGGAATATTAATGTACAAATAGTAAGATTGATAATATAAATATGTAAATGCAATTGAGTACATAAATTATTGTGTAAAATTCTATTTTACCTACACCACTTATTGAACAAAGATGTGTTTTGAAGAATATAGGCATGTATCACACTTCTTTCTTGATGTGATAGCTTGAAGTGACATCCATTTCCTTCTAATACTTCACCTGCAATTGTGTCTTCTTTGTCATTGTCCCATACACATCAACTGACATTTTTAAAATCCTTCATATATTATCTGCAAAATACCATGGCCTCTTTCATTGAATATCCCTTAGACATGCCACCTTTTGGTTTTTCCCTAGTATGAACAATTTTTTTCAAAACCTTCATATATCATTCTATACGATACATCCATCTTGTTCTTATTAGGCCACAATACTTTAGTTCATATTGTACATGTATCAAAAGATACATAGAAATGTTAAATATTGTTGGAGGAAATTATCACTCCATTAGACAAAGGACTTCAACAACCTCCTCCCTCAAACTATCAAATTTCGAAGGATCTAATACATGTAAACTCATTCTCTTTAATATTAGGCCCAACCTTATAACTGCCAATCTTGGTCCCTTTTCCAAACTTAATATATTTACCATTGAAATAGGAAAAATATTCTCCATTATGACATGATAGTCATGGGTCTTGAGGCCTCTTAATTCATTAATTTTAGTTTGGCTTTTAATACTACTACTTACGTATCCAATGGGAAAGCAAGTCTGAGACATCAATTGTAAGAATTGTGTGTGTTGTTCCTTTGAAAAAATATAAGGAGCACTAGGTTTTCTATATTTTTCATCATCATATTTTTTAACCCAATGATTTCGATAAATCTTTAGTTTTCGAAAGTATTCACGTGATGAAATAGTATCAAAATCATGAAAAAAAAATTTTATAATAGCATAGGCAATATTTTTCTCAATATGCATAAAGTCAACAGTATGCCTAATGGCTATATCCTTAAAGTATGGAAACTTATATAATATGCAAAAAAAAATTACACCACTTTCATTATATGGATCATATATACTACCAACAATCCCATCATTTTCAATAAATGACATTCTTTTTTATCCATTCTCAACAATGTAATCACTTGTTATTAGCAATGGTGCTTCACGATTCTCTTCTTAACCATTCAACCATGTTTTTTGTTGAGGTTATGGATGATCCATTTTAAGGTAAGCATGATGTACGCAATAAATACACTTATGAAAAATTCTTGAGTGCCTCTCAAAAACCTTAAAGCGTCAAGTAGGACATCCATGGTATCCATGAACACTAAGACCAAACAATGTGCCATATGAAAGAAGATCATGAATTGTAAACAATAAGGAAGATCTTAAAATGAATTTGATTGAGTGACCATCCCTTAAAGATTGAATTGCTTTAATTCCTTTCTACAATTCAATTAGCTCATCATATAATGGGTCTAGATAAGCATCAATTATATCTAAAGTGACACTTTTCTTTCCTGGTATAATCAATGACATCATTAAGAAAAATGGTTTAGTTGCTAACCATGGAGGCAAGTTATAATTTATTTAAAACACTAGCCAAGTTGACCATTTGGTACTTTTATCTAAGAATGGGTTCACCCCATCTAGAGCCAAACCCAACCTTATATTACAATGATCTTGAGAAAAATCAGGCCATCTATTATCAAATTCCATCCACATCTTACAATCAATCACATATTGTTGTTTTCCATCAGTGATCTTATTTTAGGCATGCCATTGCATTGTTGGAATATGGCTCATGTGGACATAGTTTTTGGTTTCCTATGTTGTCATTGATGACAACCGTAATTATCATTTTGGTCCATAGTTATGCATTCAGTCACACCGATAGTTAAAGTGGAAAACTACAAGTTACCAATAGAATAGGGTATCCGGTCTGATAGTTTCACCGGATCACCATTTCGTGTTGTGGATCACTGTAATTGTTTGTCAAGTGCATGGAAAACCTTATCATTAAATCCTGTATTGTTGACTTTGTGGATACATGGTTTTGGAGGTTCGATAGGACATTTTCTATTTATTTTCTTGTTGGATCCAACTCTGTGTAAATGGTGTATAACGGTTGTATAAAGTTAAATTATCTTAATTAGATGATTAATTATGGGTCCTAGATATTGTGTAGCTGACTTGTTTGGATACACATTGAAATTATGTTTTTGGGCCGACTAGTTGCAAGTGTTATTAAGTTTTGTTGAGCCAGATTTTGATGGTTAATTCCTCGTGAGTAGATATATTAGATGATCGGTCACATTATTTGGAGGGATGTAGAAGTTGTGTGTATGTTGCAAATATTTAAGGCATATTTAGAGAAATATCATGCATAATTTCACTTGCACAGAGATTTTATGTGCGAACTTGGGAAGAATAGAGAAGAAGTTCATTACCAGTCAATAGGACACAAGTTCGACATCAAAGTTAAACCAGAACTTTAATCGAGCGTTGGTAGATGCTATCTACTCAATTCATTTTCTTTTGGATCAATTCCAAACTATTGTAAGTGCAGTGAGCCCCCATCTTTTGAGTAGTGAGCCTGAATGCAAGTGCATTCTCATTTTTTAATACTTCTTTTCAGTATACTTAGAACATATTGTGGATTGGTCATCCAACATGGTTTTTCGCCTTCCAGGGTTTCCATGTAAAATCCTTGTGTTATGGTTGTGTAGTTTATTGTTTTTTGTTTCTACATATTAATTTTGGTTAAATGTGTTTAGTGGAATACATATTAGGATAAAAGAATTAAAATTTTCATATCATTGATTCAATCCCCCCTCTTAGTGTTGCTTGTTTCCAACATGCATAAGCTCAACAATGTCTCTGTGCCTATACATTCGAAGTAATCATGAGATTACCAAAAAGTGGTGAAGAACCTTTCTAGGAACCACAACTGATTTCAACCCTTCTCTATACCTCACTTCATGACATTTCAGACATTCACTCTTACTTGCAAGATTTTTTTGAAATAATACACAACCATTCACACATGTGTGGATGTTTTCATACCCTAAGCCTAGCTTAGTGATTTCCTTTTTGCATTGAATTCGTTTTGTTGGAAATGTAGAGTTAGGTGGTAACAACGAACATAATAATGCTAATAATTTATCTTCACACTCATTTTTTCCAACCAAATACCACTTGCAAGTTAAGAATTTGAAGGATTGTTGTCAAACAATTTAACTTGCAATTAGCATACAAAGGCTTTGAATCATCCTCCATCAACTTGGCCCAATCATTGTTTATACTCTCATTCAACATTCTATCAAGTTCAAACCCTTTTTCTAACATTGTTGCATCTTCACCCATGTTTGGTGCCACTTCATCTATGTTTGTTGCCTCTTCATCTCTCACACTCTGTCATTCTATCATATCTTCATAATAATTTACATTCCAAGGGCTTATACCACTATGCCCATATCTTATCATATGTCAATAAATCTGACTTTTTTTTTTTTTACCTTTGCACCAAGATAGTAATTACATGGACATGGATATTTGTACATGTAACTCTCATTAGATATTCTCTCATAAAATGCATGGTATTTCAACCTTTGACATTGATCCATCTGTAATGTTCTACACATAGCAACAAAAAATTGTAGACTAAGATATTTTTTTTTTAATTGAAAGGAATTTCCATAGCAATAGAGTTATAGAGAGAAAATAAAATAGAGAGTTTAACTAATGAATTAAAAAAATATATTTTTGTAGTTTATATTCAAATTGCTGATTACATTGCATTGCACATCTTTCAAACTCAAAGCATTACTTCACATTGCATAACTAGTAACTAGATGTTGATAGATGACAAAATTTCAATTGCAATATAGTTTTTACAAAGTCAACCTAAGAAGGTATGCAATTACTTCACATTGCATAACTAATAACTCGGAGCAACTACCAATTACATTTTCTTTTCATGGCATTCCATGAGACCACATTTCTTTGAGGCACTTTTTTCAACAAGTTCACTGCCTTGTCTATGCTACCACATATTTCATACATGTCTACAATTTAAGCATTTTATCAAATAGTGCACTTCCTTGTTTCTATGGCTAAAAGCCTAAAACAAGTGATTTCAAACAAGCTAAGGATGCTTGGAAAAAATCTATCAAAGCATAATAGTAAGCAATAACATAGAGAAGGTAGTGAATTGGTTGGAAAAATGCCTCAAAGAAATGTGGTCTCATGGTGATGGAATGCCATGAAAAGAAATTTTCATGGAATTTGTCATGGAATTCCATCACCATGAGACCACATTTCTTTGAGGCATTTTTTCCAAAGTTCATTTCCTTTTCTATGCTACCACATTTTTCATACATGTCTACCAAAGCATTTTATCAAACAGTTCATTACCTTGCTACTATGGCTAAAATTCTAAAACATGTGATTTCAAAAAAGCTATGGATGCTTGGAAAAAATATATCAAAGTATAATAGTAAGCAACAAGCTATGGTCTCATGGTTTTTTTTGGCTTGAAAATCAATGTGATTTTATTTGCATTTTTTTGTAGGTTTTAAATGATTTTTAAAAAAAAATTGCTATTTGAAATGGGGAAAAATATTTGTGGAAAGTTTTGTGCACTTTTTAACTGTAGGATTCTCATAGTTAGTGAAAAATATAGTTTTCATGAAGGAATGGAAAAGGTGTGTAGAGCCTTTCAATTATACTCATACTATGCAATGACATTGAATCATTTAGCAAACCATTTTTCCTTCATAAGGAAACATTTTCTTGTGGATCAATTGACTGAGATAACTCTTGTTTCAACTGACCACCCTCTCATGAAATATCATTCATATTATAATATTGCACGATCTTATCATAGTAAAAGTGACTATGACACAACTAGCCACTACTGCATGGCATCAGTCAAGGAAAGCCAGAGGCCACAAGATTTTGTGTACGGGTTCAATTGAAGTTGGGAGATCTTAAGAGTTCTCTCTAAAATTTTAAAAAGGTTTTGGAGGTCCACCCTGAGAGCTATGAGAGATTAAAAATTGTAGGCCATAAATATTCTCAACAAGGGTAGGCAGAGAAGGGCTTGGAAATTTTAAGAAAGGAAACTTGCATAGATCCACATGTTTCCCATGCATTTATCAAGATGAGTGAGTTATTAATATCATCAAACCCAAATGCAACCTTAGATTCTCTGAAGATGCCAAAGTCTCTTCTGAAGAAGAGTAGAGAAGAAGTACCTATTTAATTGTTAAACAACATAAGGATCTTTATTTTGAGTGTGATGAACTAGAGTTGGCTCAACAAAATTTTATGGAGGCATTAGGAAATGATGTTCTGCCTCTACATAAATCTATGTGGTCAGTTTTGTGAATTTTTTACTTGTCGTATTATCACAAGTAGTGAAAAAGGTAGTATTTGAATGAAGGAATGGAAAATATGTGCAGAGCCTTTGAATTATACCCGTACTCTATAATGGAATTGAATCATTTAGCAAACCATTTTTCCTTCATTATAGCACAACATTTTCTTATGGAATAGTTGACTGAGATAACTCTTATTTCAACTAAACACCCTCTCATGAAATCTCATTCATATTATAATCTTGCACAATCTTATCATAGTAATGATGATTATGACACCACTGGCTGCTACTACATGACATCAGTCATGGAAAGTGAAAGGTGATAGGATTTTGTGGATAGGGTCTATTGAAGTCAGGAGATCTTAAGAGTTCTCTCTCAAATTTTGAAAAAGTTTTGGAGGTCCACCCTAAGAATTGTGAGAGCTTAAAATATAGAGGACATATATATGCTTAGCAAGGGCTGGAAGACAAGGATTTGGAAATTTTAAGAAAGGAAACTTACATAGATCCACCCGATGACCATGAATTTATCAAGATGGGTGAGTTATTAAAATATCATCAGACCCCAGTGCAGCCTTAGATTCTCTTAAGACACAAAGTCTCTTCTAAAGAAGACTAGAGAAGAAGTACCCATCCAATTTTTAAAAAACATTGGGGTTCTTCATTTTGAGCATGATGAACTAGAGTTGGCTCAACAAAATTTTATGGAGGCATTATGAAATGATGTTCTACCTCTACATAAATCTCCATGGTCAATTTTGTGCATTTTTTACTTGTATCATTCTCACAATTAGTGAAAAAGGTAGTGTTCATGAAGGAATGGAAAAGATTCATAGAGCCTTTGAATTATACATGTACTCTGAAATTTCATTGAATCATTTAGCAAACCATTTTTTCTTCACTGCAGGAAACATTTTCTTGTGGAACTGTTGACTAAGACAACTCTTGTTTGAATTGACCACCCTTTCATGAAATCTCATTCATATTATAATCTTACACGATCTTATCAAATTAAAGGTGATTATGACACCATTGGTTGCTACTACATGACATCAGTCAAGGAAAGTAAGGGGCCACAATATTTTGTGAATAGTTTCAATTGAAGTTGGGAGATCTTAAGAGTTCTCTCTCAAATTTTGAAAAGGTTTTGGAGGTCCACCCTGAGAACTATGAGAGATTAAAAGTTGTAGGCCATATATATGCTCAGTAAGGGTAGGTAGATAATGCTTTGGAAATTTTAAGAAAGGAGACTCACATAGATCCACATGATGCCCATGCATTTATGAAGATGGGTGAGTTACTAATATTTTCAGACCCTAGTGCAGCCTTTGATTCTCATAAGATGCTAAAGTCTTTTCAAAAGAAGAGCAGAGAAGAAGTACTCATTCAATTGTTAAAAAAAGTTGGGGTTCTTCATTTTGAGCGTAATGAACTAGATTTGGCTCAACACACTTTTATGGAGGCATTAGGAAATGATGTTTTTCCTCTATATAAATCTCTATGGTCAGTTTTGTGCTTTTTTTTCTTGTAGGATTCTCACAGTTAGTGAAAAAGGTAGTGTTCATGAAGTAATGGAAAAGATGTGTAGAGCCTTCGAATTATATCTGTACTCTACAATGGCATTGAATCATTTAACAAACCTTTTTTTCTTTATTGTAGGGAAATATTTTCTTGTGGAATAGTTGAATGAGACAACTCTTGTTTCAACTGACCACCCTCTCATGAAATCTCATTCATATTATAATATTGCATGATATTACCACAATAAAGGTGATTATGACACCACTGGCCGCTACTACATGACATCAGTCAAGGAAATATAGAGGCAACAATATTTTATGGATAGGTTCAATTGAAGCTGGGAAATATTAAGAGTTCTCTCTCAAATTTTGAAAAAGTTTTGGAGGCCCCCCCTAAGAAATATGAGAGCTTAAAAGGATGTAGGCCATATATATTCTTAGCAAGGGTTGGTAGAGAATGCATTGGAAATTTTAAGAAAGGAAACTTGCATAGATCCACCTGATGTCCATGCATTTATAAAGATGAGTGAGCTATTAATATCATTAGAATCCAGTGTAGCATTAAATTCTCTTAAGACACTAAAGTCTCTTCTAAAGAAGAGAAAAGAAGAAGTACCCATTCAATTGTTAAAGAACATTGGGGTTCTTAATTTTGAGTGCGATGAACTAGAGTTGTCTCAACAAAATTTGGGTTGAATTCATAAATAAAATCCCTAGTGCTAATTCTGTAGTTTTTCCTATGCTCTTTAAGGATATGAAATTTTTCCATCAACTAGAAGAAGGTGGTGTTTCACTTGAGTTACTATGGGATAAAGTCAAAACACTATTTAATATTGCTAGGTTGTTTGAACAACTACATGATACTAAAAAAAAAAATATTTTATACAAGATAATATTGTTCAAGTTTCTTGATTATGTGCATGCATATCTATGTCTTGCAGCCATGGCTTAGCCTCATAATGAGATCCAACTAAGCCTAGAATTGATTGGGGATGCACTTAAGGTGGATAAAAAATCATCAAATGCTTTATATATGCTCGGAAAAATGGAATTGAAAAAAAATGACTCACTTAAAGAAAAGAAACAATTAAAGCTACACAAAGTGAATCAGATGCAAAGAATTCTTATGTTTACATTTTAGTTGGAAATTGGAACTATTTTGTAGCTTTTCATAATGAGAGGAAGGATCCAAAGGTGGAGGCACAACATCTTGAGAAGGCTATAGAATTGTATTGTAAAGTGTTTGCACAGAGACTAAGAAATGTTTATGCTACAAACAAGGTAGCCATTGTGCTAGCTAAAAGGGGTCAATTTGTTATTGCAAAGGAAATTTTTACATAGGTACAAGAAGCTACAATAGGAAACATCTTTGTTTAGCTGCCTGATGTGTGGGTAAATCTAGCACATGTTTACTTTGCACAAGGAAAATTTGTGCTTGCAGTGAAAATGTATCAAAATTGTTTGAGGAAATTATAATTTGGTGTTGACACCCAAATTTTATTATATTTAGCTCAAGCACATTATGAAGCAGAACAATGGAAAGATTGTAAAATAACATTATTAAGAGCAGTAGATTGTAATGAGAATTTTGAATTTATGTTTAATGTAATGAGGGTTTCAAATTACCTTTGAATTCACTATAGAGGGTGTCCCTAAATACGATTTCGCTACAGAGGGCCTCAGTGAATTCAAACTTGTTGCAAAAAACTCTAAATTCCTTGCCCTTGCCCACCTTTTTAGAAGTCTCTGGGTCCTCTCTGAATCCTTATTGGCCATGCAATTTTCTGCTATAACTGATCAAAACACCTTATGCTAGGCTAATGAACGAAGCGAGGTTTGTAATGAATGAATGAAGTGACATCAAGTGAGAAAAATGAATCTACAATGAATGTGAATAATCATGCCAATACATCGCGTGCATGAATACATTGTGTCAATAATTGGATGAATTGTTTTTTCAAAATTTTGTTTACTTTGGATTTGATGACTAACTGTTTAGTCATTTTTATTTCTATGACTAAATAATTTTTTAGTCAACGACCAAATTAGTCATTTATTTACCTATTTATAGCTGATTTGCAAAAAATGAGTAGAATTTAGTCATTTTTAGTTGTTGTGACTAAAATTTTTGGTCACCTAGTCATTTATTTTTTAAATTCTACTAGTGTAGATAAAGTAATTCTTTTTGAGATGAACATTTTTGAGAGGGGGGGTATTTCAGTTGACTTATATCAAAAAATGTTTTTGACATGTATGTTGCCATCAATTCCAAAGGCGAACATTGTTGGAAATATGGAGCCTTGTAACATGAGCATGAAGTGTATATGGATTGATCTAGTTATTCATGTGTTATCATTGATGTCAATATGGTGATAACTATACTAGAAGCTTACTTAGTTTACTAGAAGTTGTTCTCTACTAGAAGTATTCTTTTTGATGAATTAGTGTGTTGGTTTTTGAGTCTAGAATTTACCACAACAAAATATATGAATCTAATCTATTAACCATGTTATCATGTCTCATTCAGACAACTATATCCTAGATCTTGAGAAGTTTTATGTTGTGAGAAAAAAATTATCATTGATAGAGTTTAGCTTTGTACTCTACATGTGTTTCTCTACTTTGCATATCAGTGTGGAAGACTTTGCATTTTCTTAAGGAGAACATTCTAATGTTGCGGTTCTAATGGTAGCCACTATGATGGTACTATGATAATAAATTGATGTAATATCAAATCCGAAAGGTGTTTTCTTTAAGGATTGTATGTTGGTTTGGAGTTTTTGTGGTTAATTCCTAGTCTTGGCAAACCCAACATATGACACACATTAAGAAGACTAGATATACTTTGTGGAAGTTTTATATAGATCTATGCTGACTTGATATGATTCACTACATGGATAATTTTTTTTAAAATCATATATGGTGTTGAATATAGTTTTTTTGATTGTTTTTCTTTCATCTAATCAGGTCAACCTAATTAATGAATGAGATATACTTGTATATATATAAGATTCATCAAAGAAGAAAGGGATGGTGGTATGTGGTGTGTGGATAAGAAGTGTAAAGGTGTGAATATGGAAAGAGAAGGAAGAGAGGTGTGGTAAAGTGTGAAGATGGGAGTCTAAATGCTTTATCAGTTGAGGATTAAAACATATTTGTGAGTGACTACTATGAGAGGCAGTAGTTCTTATTCAAAGCTTCATTGGAACTGAACCTTACACATAGAAGTTGTATTCTACCAGTGCATACTCTTGGTAGTGTGCCACAAATTTTGTATCTTGGCAGTTATCCATATTTTGTATTTAGTCTATGATCCTTTCAAGGACAGTGAGTCCTGACAGTGAGCCTTTAATATCTTGTATCCATATATAACATATTGTGAGCTAATCCTCATCGTGGTTTTTCCCTTTTTTGGGTTTTCCACATAAAAAGTCCTGGTGTTCATATGTGTTGATGCATTGTCTTGTTTCCATGTTCTCTCTTCCCAATTCAGTCATAATTGTGCTAAAGTTTAGATGAATTTTATTTGACTAGTTTTATGGAATACTAATTCACTCCCCTTCTTAGTATTTTTGATATTCAATAGTGTTTGGTCCTGTAGATGCTCCTTCAATTGGTAAATCCATATATTATGTTTCATTTATTGATGATTATAGTAGAAGGACATGGGTATATTTTCTAAAGAGTAAATATGAAGTTTTCAGTTGATTTAAATAATTTAAAGCAATGGTTGAGTTGTTGACTGGAAATAAAATAAAATTTTTAAAGAATTATAATAGCGATGAATTTTTCTCTAATCATTTTGATAGATTTTGTAAAGATTATGGTATTCATAAACAAAAGATAACTCTATATTCTCCATAGCATAATGGAGTTGCTAAAAGAATGAACAAGACATTGATATAGAAGGCTAGGAGTATGTTGAGTGGTGCTAGCCTAGAACAAAGATTTTGGGTTGAAGTTGTTGCCATTGCATGTTACGTGATTAACAGGTATCCTACACTAGATCTTGTTGATAAAACACATATAGAGGCATGGTCAAGTCATAAGCCTTCATTAAGACATCTTAGAGTTTTTGGTTGTGAGGCATATGAACATGTACCAAAGGAGAAGCGAACAAAGTTGGATAAAAAGTCTATAAAATGTATCTTCATCAGATATAGTATGGTGTGAAGGTCCATAAAATCTTTGGGATCCTATTGCATAGAATTTAATACATAGTAGAAGTGCTATTTTTAGAGAAACTAAGCCTTATACTATTACATTTCAGCTAGAAAAAGTTAATAGGAATATGTGATTCAATTTCCTTCTAAACCTAAGAAAGTTGAATCGAGGCCCAAGGATAGAAAATAAGGTAATGAGAGCTCATCTAGCTCTATATTTTCAGAAGAGGAGGAAGAAACTCCAACGCAGCTTGTTCATAGGTCTACAAGGCATATACAACCACTTGAAATATATTCACTTGATGACTGAAAATGTATTTGTTGCTTTGAATACTAATATGAATGAACCCATATCTATAGAAGATTCATTAGGTATGAATGATGCAAAATCCTAGAAGATTGCTATGGATGAAAAAACGGCATCTTTGAAAAAGAATGATACATTGGATCTTATACCATTTCCTAAAGGACAAAAACCTATTGGTTGTTCAAGAAAAATATTAGTTTATATGGAGGTATTGAGAATTACAAGCAAAGGTTAGTTGTGAAAGGTTACTCTCAAGTTGAGGGTGTTGATTATGGTGAGATATTTTCTCCTGTTGCAAAAATGACATCCATCAAAAAAAAAATTTCTATTGATGTTGCTTATGATTTAGAGGTTGAGAAGATGGATGTGAAAACTACTTTCCTTCATAGTGATTTGGAGGATATTTATATGACACAACCAGAGCACTATGTGGTGAAAGGTAAAAGTAAGTTGGTTTGCAAATTGAAGAAATCTTTGTATGGATTAAAATATAGTCCTAGGATGGGGTACCATAAATTTTATACATGTGTTGAGTTTTGGATTTGAGCATTCTAAATTAGATCATTGTGTTTATTATAAAACAAATGGTGATCATTTCCTATTTATTGCATTATATGTTGATGATTTGTTGTTTATTGGTAGAGGGAAAGGTATGATTTTAGAACTAAAATCTCAACTTGCTACTAAATTTAAAATGAAAGATCTTGGTGCATCTAAACACATTATTGGGATGGAAATTAAAAGAGATAGATTGAACAAAAATCTATTTCTTGGAAAAAGTAAGTATGTCAACTCAATTTTATAGAGGTTTGATATGCAGGATTGTAGACCATTGTGTGTTCCTGTTTCTGCTGGAACAAAGTTATCTATGTCAGATTGTCCAACATCTCCATCAAAGATGGATGACATGAGAAAAGTGTCTTACCAAAGTGCAGTTGGAAGTTTGATGTATGTTATGGTTTGTACTAGATGAGACATTTTCCAAGTAGTGGGAGTTATTTCTAGATATATGTCTAATCTTGGTAGATTTCACTGGGATGTAGTTAAAAGAGTCTTAAGATATTTGCATGGTACCCTAGATTATTCCTTGTATTATCATAGTAATATGACTAAAGATGAGATTTCCCTTGATATTCATGGTTATGTAGATTTAGAATGTGTAGGTGATTTTGATAGCAAAAAATCCACTAGTGCTTATGTGTTTACTTTATCTGGTGGTGCAATTAGTTGGATGAGTAAGCAACTGGATGTAGTTGCTTTTTCCACTACTGGAGTATAGTATATGGAAGCTACTCATTCTTGTAAAGAATCAATTTGTCTTTAGAGACTATGTTCAAATATTAGAATAAAAAAAGGTGCAATCACAATTTATTGCAATAGTTAGAGGGAAATATGTCTAGGCAAAAACCTGACATTTCATACCAAGACCAAGTACATTGATGTATAATATCATTTTGTTAGAGATATGGTTGAAGATGGTAGGGTGAAGCTGGTCAAGGTAGAGACTTTGATTAATGTTTTTGATTCTTTAACTAGGCCCATGAGCATAGAGAAGTTTAGATGGTGTTCAAAGACTATGGGCCTTTTGGCCTCTAGCAATGAAAGAGACGATGTTTACACCCTCACATTGATCTTGTAAGGTGTTAAACAAGTGGGATATTTTTTGGGAAAATGTGTCTCAAGCTTGTAGATATATAGGATTTATTGTTGATAGGATTTATATATACTTATATATATATATATATATATATATATATTTCCTAGTTACACCGATAGGTGTATACAATGGTAGCAAAGAGAAAAATGTAAGCATGTTAAATTTGTCCAAAAAACTCTTAAAATGTCTAACATACATTAAATAATGATATATTATAAACCTGGAAGGTTCATTATTAGGTTTTAGATTGAATGGTGGATATTTTGTTGGCCTATCTTTCCCTAGAATGCAACCCTATTTTATGAGGGCATTGTATTATGACTGCTATAGATGATGATGTATTATGAGATTATAATAGTGATTGTGTTGTCTCTTGATCTTTGTTGGTGATACTCTTATGAGAAGCTTGCTCTAAAAGTATATTATAATCTTTTTGATTTCTAAGAAGTGTGGGATTTTTCTCCCAAAATGATTTACCCCACGTAAATCACTAGACCTGTATTTATTGTAATCTTTGTGATTTCTATTTAAGTTTATGTAACTATTAAATATCTATAAATTTGTGTAGTTTTCTCCTCTCAAGATTAGTGTAGGAAGTTGTTTCACCACCTTAGCTTCCTTACAGATCCAACTAAGAATAATATAAAAACCAAAAAATCAAGATCCATTCAAAATACTTAATAGGAATATTCTATAAATTTTTTCCTTCTAGAGAAAAATTAATGCATTGGGTGGTAGAGCACCAAGGAGATTTGATAGAAACATTTTTCCTATTGAAACATTTTTATTAGGACCTTCCCCAACATAGATACGAAGGAGAAAATTTTCTCTAGTGGACCTTGGCTAATTACTAGGTTAAGTCACTTTATATATTAGTTTCAACCTAATTTCAATCCATTTTTAGCTAGAATAAAGCTCAATTTGGCATGGCTAAAGTTACACAATCTCCTAGTTGAGTACTAGGACATCTTTATTCTTAGAGAAATTGGAAACTCCTTTACTAAATTTTTAATGGTATATTAACATTCTTTGAATGTAAATTTAGGAGTATTTTCCTAATTTTGTGTTAAATAGATCTGTTTTAATTCCCACCCCATTACAAAATTTGATTGTAAATCATTCAAATTAGAATAATAAGCCATTTCTATTAAATCACTACTATAAAATAAGGACTATCAAACGAAATTCTTGAGTTGGGGAAAATTGAAATGAACATGGAAAGTTATAAAGTTGAAGGAGATTGGTCCTATAAATTCTACCAATGGATCAAGATGTAAAAAATGAGGAGGATCATCCTCCATTGATACCTAACATAAATTATTTTCTGAAAAAAAATCCTATGTACTCATGGAAAGTAAAAACATCATCCCCACATGAAGCTTTTGTGAGGATGTACATGAGATAAATATGGAACAAAGTTTCTTAAAATCAATTGTAGAAAGTATCATAAGAAAGTTTCTTGAAATTAATTGTCATTGTATTATCGCTTTCCAATTGGGTGAAAATAATAAAACATTACCTTATGATCAAACATCTATCCAAACAAGTCATGATGAACCAAAACATGAAAATAAACCTTACATGTCTCAACTAAAGAAAAAAGTGAAACAAGAACATATAACTGAAATTGTCATTAAACCACCCATGGTGATAAATTTAGATGATGAGTATGAGGATGCTAAAATTGATGAAAAACTACATAATGAGTTATCCTTGTTTTTTTCCAAGTCTATGTATTTGGATGGGTGAAACCATGATGATCCTCCTACTAAGAGTGATTCAACACGTGTTGAGCTTGGAGATGATCCTAGTACAAAAATTCTTGTAGTCCCTTTGTCTAGTTGTATGCCTTCTATATGTTTCAAGAATGATTGTGTTGTTGTTGATGCCAATAGGAAGTCTAATGACTGGTGTTGTCATTGATGTCAACTATAGGATGCAGATGTTGAGGATATTGAGAAAATTGTGAAAAGAGGAAAACAGGTTGTGCATGTGTAGCTGATACTTGAGGAAATGTTCTGAATACATGTAGCTATTCTTTTGTTACATAAGTTTGAAGATGAATTAGATTGGAGTAATGAGTTGAGATGATGGTTTTGGTACTTGGTTTCCAAGTTCTTTTGAGAAATTTTATTAAACAAAGTAAACTGTGTTGTGTAAATATTCATAATGAGCTCTCATATTGTGCTTTGCATTCTTTCTATGTTGATGCTATGCATGTGTAGTTCTTACAAGTTATTCAAGGTTGATAGAGGTTGCTATGTTCAAAAGTTGGGTTTTTGGATCATTGTACAATGTGAGATATTTTCACGAGTGTGTGAGTCAGTTGTTCAAAGGTGTTTTCTGCTATCTAAGAGAAATGTATCTTCTTTGCATTTCTCCACTATTTGGATTCATGTTGTGCAGATTTGGGAAGTTTCTTATTATGTATTTATCTTTTTGTGATCAAGTTTTTACTTGATCTATTGTAGTATAGTATGAGTTTTAGTTATTAGTATGCAAAAAAGGGTTACTAGTTATTGATGCGAAGCTTGATTGAAATGTTCAATGAATCTTAAGTTGTTTGTGGATTGTTCTGGATTGAATTCAAGTAAATTATGTTGTTTGGAACTTTTGGCTTGATCTAAGGAAGTGTGTACTTAATGTTTATGGTTTTTTACACGGGTGTTGGTTGACCTTGTGTTTAACACTACATGTAAGGCTTGTGGAAGCATGTTGAAGTGTGTTGGAATATATCTAGGTCCTAATTAAGGATTTATGTAGGTTTCCTTTCATTCCTAACCATTGCATGAATGTCTAGGTGTCAACCTAGTTTGAATTTCAATGTATAACATCTAGTGGATGACATTGGGGAAATTTTTAAGGTAGAGGTTGATATAAATTTGAATAGTGATGATGCATGAGAAGGAAGAAAGTCTAAACAAGCAAGATAGATGCAAAGAGTGATTCAAGTAAAGTGTATGTGATGTGAATTTGAGAAAAGTAGTACAAACTTCATGTTAGGGTTCCTGAAGGCAGTGAAATAAAGGAATCCAAAATATTTCATGTGAGACTCCAAAAGTGTGCAAGAAATTGTGGTGGAATCCTTGTTGCATTGATAAGTTTTTCTCTGTATAACATTATTTTTCTATCTTCTTGTATTCTTTTTGTGGTAGTGAGCCTTGGCTAGGAGCCTTTTTGGATAGTGCATCCTATTTTGTTAGTGAGCCTCTTTGTACTAGTTTTTATATTACTTATATTGTGAGCTAATCCTCACCATGGTTTTTCCCTCATTGGGTTTTCCACATAAATCTAGTGTTCTTATGTGTGTGGTGTTGTGATTTCAGTTTCTATTATTATGGGTATATTGAATTCTTGTGGATATGTTTACTATTGAGGGTTTTGAAGGTTTAATTTGCTACAACTCATTCACCGCCCCTCTCAGTTGTCTTTTTCATTTCAATAATTGGTATTAGAGTGAGGTTCCTTTAAGAAGAGCGTAAAATCTTGAGGTAGATCCAAGATCAAAAACAAGATTCCTTTGGAAGGATATTTGTACGCTCAAAGGTATGAAATTGAGAAGGCTTATCAGACTCCTTACACTCTGCCTCTGAATGGTCCAACTACAAGTGCTAAGGTCAAGGCACATGAGATCAATGCTAAAGAAAGGTACATTATTACAAATAGACTTTCAAAAATTGAATTAGTTAAATTTATGAGTTTGAAGACTGCTAAAGAAGTTTGGGATAAGTTAGAAATCATTTATGAAGGAGATCCAAAGGTCAAGCAAGCTAAGTTGTGGAACTTGAAGGAAAGTTTGAAATGATGTGTATGTCTAAAGATGAAATAGTTAAAGGCTACATTTTGAGAATTGATGAATTGGTAAGTGATATGAGAGGTCTTGGTGCAACAGTTAAAGATTCTAAAGTGGTGAAGAAAATTATCAAATATTTTCCAAATTGTTATGGTGAAAAGGTATCTGTTATTGAGGAAATAGTTGATTTTGATAAATATTCTAGAGATCAGTTGATTGGTACTCTAAATGCATTTGAAATGAGAAAAAGGAAGAAAGGAACTAAAGTAGAGATTACTTTCAAGAATGAGAAACCAAAGAAGGTTGAAGAATCAATTGAAGAAGATCTTGATGGTTTGGAAGCTAACTTTTTGAGGAAAATGAAAAAGGGAACCAGTAAGTATCAAGGTAAATTACCTTTCAAATGTTTTAGCTATGGTGATATAGGTCATTATGCTTCTAGATGTACAAAAAGAACTGAAAGAAATAAACATAGATAAGGGAAGGAAAATAAAGGAAAGATGATTAGGAAAAATTACTATGTGAGATAAGATGTTAGTATTTCTAATGATGAATCTTATTATGGAGATTTTAATGATAATGGATGTCTTGTTTTTTCTATAAAAGATGAATATGGTTTTGCTAACCTTGAAATTTTTGTGAAGGAAAGTATATCAGAGAAGAAGGATAAGGTTTGAGGTACTTTGGTTTTAGATTTTCATGTCAAAGAAGATAAGAATTACTAGGTTGTTGACAGTGATTTCTCTAATCATATGATTGGTGATAAAATTAAGTTTGTTAAACTTGAAAAATATGATGGCAGATTAATTAAATTTGGAGATAATTTAGGAGCTAAGATTTGTGGAATATGTTCAATTAGTTTTGATGGCATGCATAATACTGACAATATCTACTATGTTAACATATTATGACATAATCTCTTGAGTGTTGGAAAAATGTGTAGCTAAGGATACAATCTTGTATTTAAGGATGAAGCATGTGAGATCTAGAAATGATCCAAAATTGTGATAACTACAAGTAAGATAATAGACAAAAACATTTATCAACTTAAAGGTGTTGATGATCACTTATTTATCTCACAAGTTAATGGTAGTTGGTTGTGGCACCAGAGGATATGTCACATGAATTTTGATGATTTGGAAAGAATTAGTTTAGTTCATTCTATGAGAGATTTACCTAAGATCATAAATCCTATCAATGTTGTTTGCGAGAGTTTTCAATTTGGAAAACAATCAAGGAGTAGCTTTAAAGGAAAGGAACAATCTTCTATCAGACTATTGGAATTAGTGCATACAAATCTTTGTGGTCCCACAAGGGTGAGAATTTTAGAAGGTGATAGGTACTTTATGCTTTTGATTGATGATTACTCTAGAATGACACGTGTTACTTTTCTTAGAGAGAAATCTAATGTATTAGATAAATGTAAGGAAATTAAAGCTTTGACTAAGAATGAAATGGATTTGAAAATAAAGTGTTTAAGTTATGAAAAAGGTGGTGAATTCACCTCCAATGAGTTTAACATGTTTTGTGAAGTTCATGAATAAAGAGGCATTTGTCTTCTCCCAAAACTCCTCAACATAATGTGAAAGGAAAACATAACTATTTACGAAGCTGCAAGGACTATGATGAAAGAGGAAAATATACTAGATGTCTACTAGAGAGAATTTATTCATACTACTATTTACATACTTAATAAAGTTCAAGCTAGAGCTAACAACACAAAGAATCCTTAAGAGCTATGGTATAGAGAGATTTTTATTGTGAAGTAATTTAGAGTATTTGGAAGAAAATGCTATGTAAAAATAGATGAAGAAAACTTAGGAAATTTTGATGGAAGGTCTAATGAAGGTATTTTCCTTGGATATTCTATTAAGAGAAAATATTATGGATGTTACAACAAAAGGTTAAGAAAGATATTTTAAAGTGAAAATGTTAAAGTTGATGAAAATTTGTAGAGTTTTATTGTAGTAGATGGATATGTGTCAGATGAACATGATTACAGAAGAGTAGAAGGAATAATTGATGAACAAGAGGTATAAAATGAAGAGGAAGAAGCTCTGAAGAAGACCCCTAAAACCCCTAAGTATGTGTAAAAGAATCATTTTGAAGATCATATTATTGGAGATAAGAGGAAAGGTGTATTGACAAGAAGAAAAGCTATTGAAGTTGAGGTAATTTTTTGTTTACTTTATAAATTTGAACCTAAATCATTGAGTAAAGCATGCAAGGATGAACATTGGATAAAGGAAATGGAAGAAGAACTTATGCAAATAGAGAATAATCAAACTTAGGAATTGGTCCCTAAACCAGAAAAAATGAACATAATTAGAACTAAGTGAGTTTTCAGGAACAAGCTGAATGAGAATGGAGAAGTTGTTAGGAACAAAGCAAGAATTGTGTGTAAAGGTTACTCACAAGTAGAAGGTATAGATTTTGAGGATGTTTTTTTCTCCTGTGGCTATGATGGAACCTATCAGAATGTTTTTGGTATTTGCAGCAAATAATGATTTTAAGGTCTATCAAATGGACGTGAAATTTTCTTTTTAGAATGGATAATTAGAAGAAGAGGTTTACATGAAACAATCGAAAGGTTTTTTTAGTTTTTCAGATCAACCAAACATGGTATGCAAGTTGAAGAAGGAACTATATGGTTTGAATTAAGCTTGCATAGCTTGGTATGCAAGATTGGATAGGTACTTAATACAACAAGGTTTCAACAAGGGCTCCACAAATAGTAATCTTTACTTTAAAATTGAAGAAGAAAAGATCTTGATAGTATTTTTATATATGGATGATATTATCTCTGGTGGAAATAAAGCTATGAGCAAGAAATTCATTGAATATATGCAAAAGTAATTTGAGATGTCAATGTTTGGGGAGATGAATTTCTTTCTTAGGTTACAAATTAATCAATTAGATAAAGGTATTTTCATTTGCAGTGTAAGTATGTCGAAGAAATGTTGAAGAAGTTTAGAATGGATGACTCCAAACTGGTATGTACTCCTATGGTGACTAGTTGTAAATTAAGAAAAGATGATGATTCACCTAAGGCTGATAAGAGAAAGTATAGATCTATGATTGGTGGAATGCTATATTTAACTACTAGAAGACCAAATATCATGTATGTAGTTTTTCTTGTTGCTAGATTTCAAGAATATCATAAAGAGACATATGTTGCAGTAGTGAAGAGAATATTCAAATGTTTAAGAGACACACCAGATTACATGGTTTTTGGTATCCTAAGGATATTGATTTCACATTAAATGCTTATATAATTGTATATTGGGTTGGTTGTGTTGATGATAGGAAAAGTACAAGTGGTGGTGTATTCTTTCTTGGATGTAGATTTCTATCATGGATAAGTAAGAAATAGGATTCGGTTTATTTATCCATTGTAGAAGTTGAGTATATTGTAGTAGCATCATGCTATACTCAGGTATTATGGATGAGGAAAACTTTGAAGGATATAAGAGTTGTATTTGATAAACCTTTATTGATCTTTTGTGATAATACAAGTGCAATAAACATTCCAAAGAATCCAATGATGTACTCAAGGACAAAGCATATATATATATATCAGATATCACTTTTTTAGAAAAAAGGTTATGGAGAATGAAGTGAAGCTTGAATATGTTCCTACAAAGGATCAGATTGCTGACATATTTACTAAGGATCTTCCTAAGGATACTTTTGAGTATCTTTAGGAGAAGTTGGGGGTTATTTCCCCTCCTTTCTTGAACTAGATGCATGTAGAGGTGAATCATTCTAGTGGATCTATGAATCTATTTCTTTTTTGGACCAACGTCGGTGGCTACCTCTCAAAGGGAGTAGTTAGTATCATGTGTGTGGTCATTTTTTTTCTTATTCAAATGGGTGTACTCCTAAGGGGGAGTATTCAAAGAAGGTATTTTTGTTTAGTGTCAAAGAGGGAGAACAATGCTAAAAAAATTAGGATTTTCTATTGATTTCAAAGGGGGAGTATTCAAAGAAGGTATTTTTGTTTAGTGTCAAAGAGGGAGAACAATGCTAAAAAATTTAGGATTTTCTATTGATTTCAAAGGGGGAGAAAGAATCATGTAAAAAAAAGAGTTAAATTATCTTCTCAGGGGGGAGAAGATCATCTGAAGAAAGAGAGAGAGAGAGCATTCTGAATTGTTGCCTAGTCTTCGGTGGATTTTCAAATCTAGTGTTTCCATCAATGACAAAGGGGGAGATTGTTGCAAGAATGATGGTGTTAACACTAATGTCAATAGGAAGTATCCTAAATGGTGTTTTCATTGATTTCAACTATGGGATGAAGATGCTGAGGATATTGGGAAAATTATAAAAAAGAGGAAAATAGGTTGTGCATGTGTAGATGAGACTTGAGGAAGTGTTGTGAGTACATGGACCTATTCTTTTGTTGTAGAAGTATGAAGATGAATTGGATTAGGGTAATGAGCTAAGATGATGGTTCTGGTACTTGGTTTCCAAGTTCTTTTGAGAAAATTTAATAAATAGAGTAAATTGTGTTGTACAAACGCTCATAATGAGCTCCCATATTGTGCTCTATGTTCTTTATGTGTTGATGCTATACCTATTTGGTTCTTACAAGTTATTCAAGGTTGAAAAAGGTTGCTATATTCAAAAGTTGGGTTTTTGTATTATTGTATAGTGCGAGATTTTTTCACCAGTGTGTGTTAATTGTTCAATGGCGTTTTCTGCTATCTAGGAGAAATGTATTTTCTTTGCATTTCTCCACTATTTGGATTTAGGTTGTGCAGATTTGGGAAGTTTCTTATAATGTATTTATCTTTCGGTTATCAAGTTTTTGCTTGATTTGGTGTAGTATAGTATGAGTTTCCCTTATCAATATACAAACAAAGGTTACTAGTTGTCCTGAGTTGAAGTAGTTGTTGATGCAAAGCTTGATTGAAATGTTTGATGAATCTTAAGTTGTTCATGGATTTTTCAAGATTGAATTCAAGTAAATTATTTTATCCAAAACTTTCAGCTTGATCTAAGGGAGTGTGTACTTAATGCTTATGGCGTTTTGCATAGGTGTTGGTTGACCTTGTGTTTAAAACTACATGTGAGGCTTGTGGAAGCATGTTGGGATCTATTTGGGTCCTAATTAAGGATTTATGTAGGTTTTTTTTCATTCCTAACCACCACAATAATGTTTGGGTGTTGACCTAGTTTGAATTTGAATGTATAATGGCTAGTGGAAATTGGAGAAAGTTTTGAGGTAGAGGTTGATATAAATTTGAATAGTGTTGATGCATGAGAAGGAATAAAGTGCAAGGAAGCAAGATAGATGTGAATAATGATGAGAGTAAAGTTAATGTGATGTTAATTTGAGTAGAGCAATGTAAAATTCATGTTAGGTTTCCTAAAGGCAGTCATCTAAAGGAATCCAAAATATTTCATGTGAGACTATGAAAGTGTGTGAGCAATTGTGGTGGAATGCTTATTGCATTGAGAAGAGTTTTTCTGTGTAACATTCTTCTTCTATCTTCTTGTATTTTTTCTATGGTAGTAAGACCTAGATGTGAGAATTTTTAGACAGTGTGTCCTATTTTGGCATTGAGCCTCTTTCTATTGGTTTTTTTATTACTTATGTTGTGAGATAATCCTCACCACTATTTTTCCCTCATTGGCTTTTCCACATAAATTGTGTGTTCTTATGCATGTGGTGTTGTGATTTCATTTTTTGTTATTGGAATTTCATGTTTAAGCATTTTAACTAGATAAGGTTATATTAAATTCTTGTGGATATGTTTATTGTTGAGGGTTTTGAAGGTTTAATTTTCTACAACTGATTCACCCCACTCCCTCTTAGTTTTCTTGTTCATCTCAACACTATATATGATAAGCAAGATTGGGATGTAGATGATTTTCTATAGATTGACTTACATGTGCAGTACCTTTTTGTGTTTACTTCATGTTTTATTCATGTTTTCTTGCATATGATGTGATTTACCATGTTGTATTGCTTACCATGTATTTTTTTTGTGATTTTTCTTTGGATGAACCTTGGTACTCTTTTGGTACAGGGATACAAAGGAAAAAAATATTTTGTGACATTCATCTATTTGTATCTCCATTCTTCTTTATGTCATGAATATTGTTATTTTTTGTCTCATGTTTTCCTTTTGAGGATTATGCAATGGGTTGAGACATTTAGGTCTCTTCCATATTGATCCAAAATCTAGTTTTTTCTCTCTATGTGACATTCTTCTATTGTTTTCATAGTTCCATGAGTATTTGGGGGAATGATTTCAGTTTTGAGCTCACTTATATTACAATAGAAAAGATGTATACTGACCCTAGATCCATGGATCCCTTATGTGATCATATTTTATTTGTGGAATTTTATTGGGGGAAACCCCTTATCATAGTTCTAAGCTCTATTTGGAAACATATCATTGGCATAGGGATTTCCAAATAATCTCTCATGTCCTTATCACATGACATTTATCATTTTCTACCTTAAAGAAATTTCTCATAGCATGGTGTTTTGCATTTACTTTTAGGTGGGGGCATACATTCCATTATGTGCTTCACTCCATTCACATGCAGTGGACTTAGTGACGCATTAGCATATCATTTTGATCATTTGTGTAGCACATTATCAGAATTATTAGGGAGTATAATTCTTGGTATCATTGACATGGTTACACACCTAGTGAAAATCAGTCCTCACTAGTCTAAGTTGTGTGTTTCTCATTTTTCTACTATCTTTGAAAGGTTCGACTAGTGAATACCATACTTCACTAGTATGTGATGCCTTTGGTTCATGATTCACCTAGAAAATATCAAACTTTGTTAGTTTGTGAGTCATGAAAACCTTGGGTATAGATCCTAACATAATGTAGCTTACTATTCCATAATTGTCATACACTCCTTTTTCATTTTGTGTTGGCATTGTGTATGTTTTATGTTGTCACATTACATTGCATACATGTGCATTCCATTGCTCCTATGTTTATTTTACATAGGATCTTGAATCCTGGGGTCTTGTACACTCCCCCTAGATTCATTTCCATTCTATCTCTTTAATATTTAGACAATCATATCTCTCTTGACATATTTTCTATTTTAGTGTGATTCTGAGCATAAGTTCATGCTCCCACTAAAGTGGGGGCTAAATGTAGCATCATAAATTATCACCCATGATAATTTTACACTAGATTTTTCCTCCCCCTATGTGCTTGGGCCAAATTGTGCATCTAATGTCCTATCAAGAAAACTCATGTACAAAACCAAATATATATATATATATATTTATCTCCTAACACTTCACATCCTGCAAAATAGGGTTAGGAAAAAGTCACCTTGGGTGACTTGGTCACCCTATTTTTCCTCAAAATTTTGATATGTCATAGTTGGTATTTTATTATTTTAATTTCAAGTATAAATGTCAACTATCAAGATTTATTTTTTGGGAAATTAAATTAAATGCATATAAATACTTAGTCATTGTATCATTCGAAATCAATCTAGCAAGAAGTAAAAAATAATTAGCAATCGAGAGAATTATCAAGCAATCATTATCAATTCAAGAGAAATCAAGACTTGATTCATTGCAACATCTCAATATTGAAGCAACCTTCCAAGTTTAATGTGAGTTTGTTCATGTTCATGCATATATTTTATTTGTGAGAATTAAAACTTGTATGCCTTCAAGAAAATCAATCCAAATTGTAATTAATCCTTGAGGAGATTTATATGAATTTAGTCCTTCAAGAAAAATAATGTTTGGGTGGTGAGTTATAGTCCATTGTTGATTCATCATTAATTTGTCATTTACCCTATATCACTCAAAATGATAAGCTCTCTATCATTGAATTCTCTATTGTTGATTCATCATTAATTTGTCATGATAGGCCCCCTAGATGATGCAACCCTTCCTCTCTCTTTGAATGTGAAGGTTATAGATATGAAGAAGATTGGATGAATATTGAAGACTATTTCCTCATTATTTCATTCAAACCATAGAACTTGACATCATATGGAAACTCAATTATCTTAGCATATGATCAAACACATAAGGACTATGAAGACATATTTCAAATTTAGTTACTAGGAAATAGTTTCCTTGCACGACTTAGTCCTACAAAACTAGCTTTAAATTTATGTGATAGGTGCACATTAGTCTACTCAAATAATTTGTGAATCTCAAATTTATCTATGAATTCTTAGATTTACTGTGTTTGCATGAGAATAGTGTGTTTGCATTATTATCTAGTTATATCATTGCATTTCATTCCAAAAACCCCATAGTTCGGATCCTAGGGTTGGTTGACTCACCTTTCAGGTTACAAGTCAATCTCACATCCTAGCTGATCTCAAGTCTAAATTAAGACCACATTTGGAAAAGTGCCTAATCTTAAGGTGAATTCCTAGGGTTTCAATTTTCCACACTATATATCAATATAACTTCACTAGATGCACACACATAACTTAGTGGTTGGTATTCCTAAGATCTCTTCCACATAGGGCTTTTGTTTCAAGGTAGTTTTCTTGAAAAAAAACACTAGGATTATTTTTTTGAGGGTCAAGCCACATGTGTAACCAAACCCCTTGAGTTGGTTCATAGTGATATCATGTCATTTTTTACTCCTTTTTATAGGGGCTAAGTATGTGCTCACTTTTATTGATGATTTTTCAAGACACACATGGTTCTATTTTTTTAATTATAGGAGTGAGGTTCTCACCACATTCAATACCATCAAATAATTTTTGGAGAAGCATTCAGGTTTTTCTCTTCAACATATACACATAGATAATGGGGCGAGAGTGTGAAAATCAATCTTTTCAAGAATAGTGAGAATGGTATTCTTTATCAACACACTATTCCTTACACTCAATAAAATGGTGTGACCGAGAGGAAGAACAATAATTTATGAGATATGGCCAATTGTATGATTCAGTCTTGGTCCATGGATCTTGTTGTTTTGGCTGAAGCTATCAATTGTGCTCACTATATTCAAAACTATATGCCTCATACGGTAGTGTAAAATATGACTCTTGATGAATTTTTTTCCCATAACAAGCCTATTGTATCCTTCTTCAAAGTATATAGTAGTGAGGCTTGGGAATTCATTATAGATGGTTGACATATAGATATGGAGAAGAAGAGTTAGTGGTTCATTTTTTGGCTATTGTGAGGATGTGAAGGCTTACAAATTGTTTGATCCTGACACACAAGAGGTTCATTTTTATCTTGATGTTCAGCTTGTTGAGTCCTTCACATAGATAGATCCTTCAAATTATTCTTCATCACTTCCTACTCAATCTTCTTCATTTGAGTATATTTTAATTCTTGAGGAATATTCTTTAGATTGTCTTAATCTACCTCCTCCAAATCAGCCTGCTAGGCCATTATAGACTTACACTACTCTTGAGAAGGCTAGTCTTCTTGTTGGTTATCCCATAGAAACCCTCTATAATCATTCTTAAACTTTAGTTATTAGTCTCTTGAGTCATAAAATTTATGATGATCATCAAACATTTTTAGATGTGCTAGGTATTCCTGAGTGGGATAGTGTTATAGCCGATGAGTATTCCTCTTTGTTGAGGAACCATACTTGGGATCATGTGCCTCTTTCTAAGCAATTAAATTTGGTTTGATACAAGTGGGTGTATCATACCAAATATGGAGTTAATGGGTTCATTGAAAAGTATAAGGATCATCTTGTTGCAAAGGGGTTTTTATAGGTTGAGGGAATTGACTATTTTGAGACCTTTTCTCCTATAAATCCAAGATGGATTCTATTTGTCTTAGCCTTTCTATAGCTACCTCTCAAGGATGGTTAGTGTATTAGATGGATGTGAAGAGTGCTTTCTTGCATGGGGATATTGATGAGGAGATCTATATATGGAGTAACCACCTAGTTTTGTGCAAGACTCTTCACTTTTTTGTACACTTCATCATTCATTATATAGTCTCAAACATGCCCCTTAGTCTTGGTATGAGAAGATGGATATTTTATTTCTTTCTTCAGGTACACACATGCCATTATAATCCTACAGTTTATACTTAGAGACATGGAGAGGATCTTCTCATTCTTGTACTTTATATGGGTGATTTGATTCTCATAGGGAGTTCTACTTCCATGATTTAGATTATTTAGTGAGCATTTATGGAACATTTTGATATGAATGATCTTTGAATTTTGCATTACTTCCTTGTTCTTCAAGTTTATTAGTATTCTAAGGGGATTTTCATTTTTGAATAAAAGTATTCTCCAAATTTTCTTTAGATATTTAGCATGGTTGATTGTAAGACTACCCCACACCTTTTTAGTTAGGTCGTGTATTGTCCACCAATTGCACTACTCCTCTAATTGATCCTACTGTATTGGTTGTTGGTTGGTAGTATTTTGTACTTGACACATATTCATCCTAATATGATTTTTATGGTTTTATTTGTTTCTTGTCTCTCTCAAGAGCCTCATGAGATTCATTGAAAGGAATCCAAGCGTATCTTGAGGTACATTCAAGGAACTACATATTTTGGAATTCATTACACTTGAGGAGCATCTCATATTATGGGCTTTACTGACTCAAATTGGGTTGGTGATGTTAATTATCAATGGTCTACTTTTGGATTTATCTTTTTCCTTTCTTCTAGTTTAATTGCATGGTCATGCAAGAAGAAAAACTGATATTGTATTATCATCGACCAAGGTTGAGCATCGAGGTGTAGTTATAGCTAGTCAAGAGGTTTTGTGGCTTCAATGGTTGATGAATAAGTTTGAACTTCCTTTTGATCAACCTACTACTCTTTAGTGTGACAATAAAAGTTCCATTCATATCTCATGCAACCCAATGGAGCAAAGTGTACTCAGAATATTGAGATCCACATGTACTTCACTAGGCAATTCATTTAGGACAGTGTTCTCAGCTTGGAGTACTTTCCTACGAAGCAATAGGTTGCCGATATCTTTGCTAAATCTTTTTGCCCACCTCATTATCTTTAGTTGTGATTAATTCTTGGGGTGAAGGTATTTTTCCTCTGGGGGTCTTCATGAGTCCTTTTTTTCTTTGCCATTTTTCTCTCTTTTGGAGAGGAGTTTCCTCCCACTATGTTTTTCTCCTTTTCTTTATTTGTGAGAGATTTTTTTGTGCATGGGTACCTCATCAAGCCTTGTTAAGGGACCCATCTTCAACATCTTTTACATAATTTATATTTTGAATTGGTTATTTCCTCGCTAATTTACACTTAAGGGGGTGTTGGTGCGAATAGATTCTTGCACCTATCTAATTCCTAGTAGGGGAATCATTCACATGTTAAGTTTACTTAGGCCTTAAGATTCCTTCTAGAAGTCGTAGTTTTTATTTCTAGATCTTATATTATATCCTAGGTAGTTCTTAATTAGTTGTCTCATGTGATAGGACTAAGACACTAATCATGGTCTTATCTATTCCTATCTCTCACCTTACCTTTATAAGCAAGGCATCTCTTGCATACGTTACATCATTTTCACATATTATGAATCTTGCTTCATATTGTAATTCTTTTTTGGTGGAATACCATTTTTTTTTTAATTCTCTCTTTTTCATGTGGAGGGTATTTGGTGTTGCAAATTGAAGACCTTAGTTGCTCACTTCAATTTTCGCATCCCTTGGGTTTTGGTGATTTATCTTTATGTTTTTAGGAACCTACAAATTTAAGACCCAACATTGTCTTGTGCATAAATCCATTCCTTTTCTATGCCATTCAATAATGTTGGTTTCATTTTCAATTGATAGGAGTTCCACTTATGACTGTTTACTAATGATAAAAGAAATATTATTGTATCATTTTCATCTATTTTATTGCTAGCCTAAATATGTATTCCTTGTAATTGTGTCATCACTTTTTCACTTATATCCACTTTACTCCTAAATTTTAATAAGTTCAAGTAATTCCCTTGTTTAATTATTCTTAATTTCCTTCTTTTCTTCTTTCATTGCTACAAAGAAAATTCTAGGTGTGATTACAACTTGATTCATATACTTTTAATTGATATTTTGATAAATGTGTCTTATAAGTTTCATGTTTCTATTTAAATCTTATTAAAACTAGTGGAAAATGAGTGTTCCTATATTTTGATGACTATTTTCACAATTGTTAGATTTTCATTACACCTTTCCACACTCCCTATTTGTAATTCCCAAAAATTTTGCAATAAAATATAGTTAAGGACAAAACAAAAATTTCAAATTTTGATTACAGCACATGACTAACTCACACAATTTTTTTTTCCAAGCACATAATTAGTACAAAGCATAACAAGATTTGACCAAATATATAGATTATATATCCAGTTAAGTAACTAAATATCTTAGAAAAGCATAGTAGGGATTCAAGAGAATACAAGGGATTCACAACAACGAGAAGACCTACTTAGTCCTACAAACACATTCATGATAAGAAGATACCATCAAGTCATAAGCTATGGCATTACAATATATCAATATTAAGTAAAGTAATGAAAAGAGAGAAAACCCTTGGGGCTAGACCTAATTCCTCGGGGGCTCATCTCTGATGGCATTTTCTACGTATATATTTCATAGAGGAACCATAGTTCAACAACTTGAGTTCACCCAACTAATATTTGATTGACTAGAAATCACACATAACACCTAGGTTTAAATGACCACTAAGTCACAGTGGTAGTAAATACTAAGAATAAATAACAATGGTAAATCTATAAGGGCTCCTTCTACTATGAGTGATTAACAGTTCTAATTAAAACTCCCCTCAAGGGCCACTTGTGAACATAGATAATTGAGCATTGATCTAGAATGAAGGTAGCCAAAACATATCTTGAATAGATAATTATAATTGAAAGTCATTTTAATCCAACCATACAAAGGTCACCATATGACATTCATAAGATTAAGTGGTGGAAGATTAATGAAATAAACCACATATTGAATCATTTTGGAAAATTCAACCTCCATACACCTAGTTGATTAACAAAGTGGTATAATCCTTATATTCAAAGACTACTCTACCTCAGTCACCCTCATAATCCAAAAATGTAGAAATATGCTAACCTCAATGCTTAACATAGAAACATCCTAGATGCCTCCAATCCATTAATTAGAGAATATAAGAGTGGGTACACAACCCTTTCTAGGGTCCTCTTACCCCCAAATAGTTCCACCGTCAATTTCCACCCACTTTGGAGAAGTCAGAGATAAAAAAACATGATATGGATAGGCATGGTTCTTATGGGACAGCTTATACATAAAAAACACATCGAAATTACATGACCATTTAATGATTGCACTTAATATCTACTGAAATTCAAGGCTATAATTCTAATTAAATGAAAAGTTTGATGGCCATCTCTGACCACAAGATAATTTATAGCAATAAGATAACCAAAAGAATAAAAATTTCTCTCCTCTTGACCATATTGGAATCATGAAGCCTCATGAGCTCTAGCCAAACCCCTAAGCAAGACATATTTTAACCCCCTAATGATGAAATAGGGGCTTCTATTTTGATAATATAAAATAGTTTCACAAGGCCAGTTTTTTATAAGAAACTATCATATAGTGCCATGAGTGTGATACATAAATCTCACTAAACAAAGCATTTTAACACCCATGATTCACACTATTTATTGTGTATCAAATACAAATACATATATAAATTGAAATTACGGTTGTTAGCATTGAAGAATAAGAAGGAAATAGAATCCTGGGTTCTATTCATTTAGAAATAACATATAAATCACCATACAATGGATTTTGAAAAATAGGTTTTCACTTCATATTGATGGTTTGGTTGAAGGAGGCAAGAATTTCAAAAATAGACTAAAACACCCAATGATCTAATCTGGGTATATAGAAAACTCCTAGCTATTACTCCTATTAACAACAATACAAAAAAATTATAGCCAATGCACAATGAACACTCTCCATGCCCATGGTACAGTTCAATATGAAAATGCATCTACTCGCACAAAGATTACAAGTGGGTATTATTTAAAACTAGTTACAAGATAGACCCCCATACCTGCGTAAATAATAAACAATTCTTGAGATGGTGTCTCAAGGTTTTTTTATTCTGTTCCATCATTCTTTTATCGATATATAAATACCCATCCCCAATTTTAGTCATTGTATCCCCTTCGAATGGTCATCTAACTCCCTTCTTTCCCATGTTTTCCCCCAAATAAGTGTCCTTCCACTATGCCCTCACCCACATTCATTCCCCTTGCCCTTCTTTGGCATCCCCCCATCTAGGGTTTTTTTTGCATTAAATTTCCTACTTCATTGCTTGATCTCCTTCATCTTACTTTTCTAACCTTCACATTCATGGTGGTGTCTGTATCCTTCATTCCTTTGCAAGAATGTCACCTAGAGATGGCATCACATTTTTTGTGTCCTACCTCATTTCATTAGTCTAATAACACCATCTCCCTTGGAAATAGGTCATCGATCATGCAACCCGTGCTTGCAATAAGTGCCACACAAATACCTACCTTTCTTTAAAGTACCATTGCCTAATTTGACCTGCTTTAAATTTCTATCGTAGATCCCTATTGGTTCACAACACTAATGTGAATTAAGTGAAACAATAAGTACTTTTCATGTGCCTCTATCCCACATACTCATATTGGTCAACCCAAGTCAAGGAAAGCATTCATAGAATGGTAGGATTACTCAATTCATGTTTGTTGAGCATTAGGGGTCACTAATCCCTCTTACCTTATTCTCGAAGTGCAAAAAAAAACTTATCAAGAAGGCATGAACACACATGTTTGAAGCCCTTCTCAACTACCAGGGTTCAACCATCGGCCTTACCCATTTCCATTTTCCTTCCTTTACACCATCACAAACCAACACTCTGACCTCCAAAACACCAACATGAGAAACTCTTAACAGTGCTTTAAGTTTTCAGAGGTTTCTAATTCCTCTTGCCTCATCCTTGAAGTGCATAGCTGAACTTAACAAGAAGGTTCAAACACACATGTTTGATGCTCTTTGCACCTATTGAGGTTCGGCCATCGGCCTTGCCCCTTACTATTCAACCTATCTTTACTCCATTGCAACCTTCCCACCAACCTCTGAAACATGCAAGGGTTTGTCTGATGGTAGGGTTATCACTTCCACCTTATCACTTTCATTCCTTTGTGTTAAGGTGTAAGCACACCTATTGAGCCACAATATTCAAAATAATCTTAAGCATTTAAAAACTTAAACCTATCATGTATCAACCTTTAGACATCCTTCCTACCACATACAAACAACTAGTAATGCGTAGGCCTTATGACTCAATCATGTATATTGAAGCCATTTTAGGTGTCGGGGTTTGACAGGGTTACCTCATACTTCTTCCTTTGTTTCATGTTCAGGCATGAGATTTAACACAAGCCCATGAATATTGAAGCAATTTTGAGTGTCAGGATTCACCCTTAACTCTTACCACTTACCATGGTTTTGGTAAGGCACAAGCCTCCCTACTGAACTACGAAGCGTAAACGATTCCTTCATAGGCTTTACTCTTTCAAGTGTCAACCTTCAAACTTTCTCCTTATCGCAAACATTCCAAGTTGTTAAGGCATAAACCTCAAGCTAACCCATGAACATCAAAAATATTTCAGCAGTCGGGGTTTGGGTCTCCCTCATACCTCTTTCATCACTTTCTTAGCATATAGTTAATGTGTAATCCTTAACATTGATTCTTGATTCTCAACACCTTTTTGGACTTAACACATGTGAACTTCCTTTTCCTTTGTGCAATTAGTATGAGGTATGGCTGAAGTCTGATGTCCAACACCCTTTCAAACTTGACTCCCACTTACTTCATACTTAAAATTAGGTTAATGTGTAAGCGTTAAGGCCGATCTATGATACCCAATAGGAACTTAACCTCATTGTCCCTAGCCATTTTGGACTTAACTCATTTGAACCTTCATAATTTGGGGCATTCGGTATAAGGTATGATCGAAGCCCAAGTCTAATACCTTTTAGTAGAGAGTAAGCCTCAAGCTTGAAGTTTGAAGCCCAATAAGACTTAGCCAAAAAAATACTAACTCTTACCTCTTTAGTAAACGATATAGGTAAGCCCAAAGTCTGCAGTTCAAACTTTTGGAACTCTCCATGGCTTGTTGTAATGATACACTAAGGCCAATGAATCCTTCTTCCTAAAAACCCTATGAAGTCCTTTTTGGCCTCAAACAACTCTACATCTAATATCACTTAGATCTCCTACTGACCTCAATGACATGCCTTTTTTTACCACAATCCACTCATTTCAAGTAGCCTCTCCTCTAACATCCAAAATATTCCTTTGTGACAATAATGAAAATCATGTTATCAATAGATCAATCAACTATAGTGGGGTTTAGTTATACTTATCAAATTAACTCTTTATTAGCATCTCCCAACTATCAGTATGGTATGATCTATTCTAAGAGTGTTGGGTGAAAATTTTGTAATCCCTTTTATAGATTACAAAACATAAATTCAGCCATAGTTATGTGAGATAGAATCTCTCCTCTCAGAAAGGAGATGCGCCCTTCTTACTTCTTAGCAAAGCTAAAGTGGGTATGTGTAGGATCATGATGGGCCAAAAAGTGGCGATATGATGGGTATTTGTAGGGTATGTGGCTGACAACTTTTTTTTTACCCAAAATTGATGAAATGAAAAGGGTTTTTAAAGGAGATTCTCAGCTTTCCACCAATATAAATTATGCTTTACTTTGAATTTAATAAATAATTATTATTCATTTTTCTATTTGAATTATGACTAAAGTCCTGATTGATGGGCTGATTGAAAAACATCTATAGCTTTCAAATGGTATCACATTTTTGGAATCCAAAACATGCATCAAATTCTATGCTTCACATACTATAGGATTAAAAAAAGAAAATTTGAATTTCATGAAGTTTTGACCTAGTTATGGTGGTCAAACATACAAGTTTTATATTTTTTAAAAGTTGTAATAAAAAAATTCATAGTTAATTATTTACTTGGAAAAAAATTATAAAAAATATGCATCACATCTAGACATGAGTCCTCTACTTATGTATAAAATCTTATAAAAAAATATTATCATTTTATTGTGGTTAGGGTGGTCAGATAGACACCTACTTCTTATTTTTTCCCTGAAATTTAAGTACTACCGCATTGAAATTTCAAAATTTTACCAAAAGGATTTAAATAAAATAAAATAAACCTAGTAGTTTAGAAACTACATTCAATTTTCTATAGATTATATTCTTACATATTTTTGAAATAATTTAGATAACTTATTCATTTTTTACGTCAAGTTGCCTAACTTTGATTTTTCTAAATTTTTTGCCACTTAAATGCCTATTTTTTCCATGATGATCCTGCACATATCCAAGTAAAATATTCATAACTTTAGAATATGTACACTACACTAATCATATGGGGGTGTGTCACATTCATTATTCTCTCTTTTTTTAGAGAATATGTATATGATGTTTCATAGTTTTAATTTCTTGATGCAATACTACTTTAAAATCACCTAAGCAGTAATTCTCAATACTACTAACTTGTCAAAGAAAATTCTAGTAGTACCAATATGATAAAAGATAAGTAACAAGAAGGCTCATGGAGGCACAAATTCATTATGTAGTCTTCACTAATAAATTCCACAGTATAGTAACCAACAATGTAACTCAAGCAAAAATTACCCAATATACTTCATGAATAGATCCACGAATAGCATGAACAATTATAAGCACAAAGTCTTATAGATCATTCCCCAATTTTATTAGAAATTTCATAATTCCAAGCAAAAGGTGCAGAACAAAGTCTACACAAATTATCTTGAGAGCCTTTCAATCTCAATTTATAAAACACCACCAATCCAATCCAATAATAAGATAAAATTATGTGAACAAAATAAGAACATTCACATACATTGAAATTGACCCAAATTAAAGTTTGGTGTGTAATTTAGCCTTCTTTATCAATTGATTTGAAAATAGTTTCACAATAATAAACTAAAAGGTTCAATATTCCTTCACAAATGAGAAACACTTCGTTGCATAAGGAAAAAGGTAAATAATACAATAGAAATATCTCATATTTATAGATTAGAGAAGAGAGATAAACAAGGAAACATCCTAACTAACTATTCACTTATTCAAACATGATGTCCATGAATGTAGGGGAACATCTCCATTTTTACATGCAATTATATTTTGCAAAATGACATGTAAAGATGTCAAGACCTATTTACATAAAGCATAGAGAAAGAATAAAAATAAATCTATCTCTGGAAACATAAGAAGACTTTATGGTTCCTCGCTCTTGGCTTGGAAATCTTCATATTTCTTCATAATCTCCTGCATTGTTACCTCATTTGATCCAACGGTATAATCAATGATCATGTGAGCCTTTTTGATAGACTTCTTCACAACAGAACAAATCTTCTTACACCTATCCAGATGTTTCTTGAGATTGTCCAAGGTTAGTTGTATGTCAAAAAAAGCATCCATTGAAGTCAATGAGAATGCTTCATCTTCCATGTATTTCTAGATAGCTTCCTTGTAAACCTGGAAAATCTTGCTTGCTAGGAGAAAGGTATGATCTTCATTAAGAAGCCTCTTGGGAAACTCTTCAATTCTATTCACCAAGATAACTTGATGTTCTTCAACATATTCTTGTACTTTTTTAGTGTTTTTAATGAGATGCTTGATGAAAAGTATGTGATTCTTAATAGACTCTTTAATCTCCACATGCTTTTCTTTGTTGGGAATGACCCCGACTTGTACTAACTTACTCAGTTTTATATCCTTCAATTTCAACCAAGAATCAAAACTATGCTCCATTTCCATTTGCTCAGCAAAAAGTGTATACACTATCTTCTCTAGCTCTAGCTTCATCTTGGTGATTTGAGCAATATTCTCCAATGTAACAATCATGTATTTCGAGCCCTGATCAATTATTCTATCAGAAAAATCATAAATGATTTTTCCTTTTGAATAATACTTTTCCACCTTTTGAACAACTGGTTCCTCAATACTCATCATGGCCATTGGCTACATGTTCTCAGAAGTTCTTGTGATCTTTTTCAACATCGATGCATAGTTTTTAGGCCTTGTATTTTTCCATTTTATCTATTCTTTCCAGTAAATATTTAAAGATACTCAAGCATCTTCTTTTGCACTTGCATTGGTGACTTTCCCAAGTTCAATTCTTGTCACGGTATAATGTTCCATGTTGAACTCATCCTTACCTTATGGGGGTGCTGCAATATCTACATACTTATGTCCTAATTTATCCACATGCATCCTAGAGTGAATCTTTGGTTTCTTCTTCCCCTTTGATATTGGAAGTACTATCTCCTCAAGATCTAACTCACCAGGAGAAACAATTTGCTTCTTTTGTTTAGAAACTTGTGAGACTAACCAAGGAGGAAGAAATGAAGCATAACCTTCTTGACCTATTGAAAATTCCTCGGTGGCAACTGCATGTGTAGAAATAAGTGTTGTAGTCACAAATGGGTGTATTTCAGTCATCATTTCTCTAGGAGTCTGCAAAATTGAAGTATCCCATTTTTGAAAATTGAATTTCTATAATCTATTAAAGAATGTGCGCATGTTGCTCAAAATAGATTAGCATCAACTGAATTCTAGGAGATTGCACTAATGGGGTAATTGTTTCTCTTAGTGCATGAAAACTAGTTGTAGGTGGAGATGAAGTGGGAAGAGGTGGTGGAGGAGAAGTGGGAATAGGAGGTTTGTGAGGTGTGGTAGGAATGAAGGGTGTTGATGTACGTGGAGGATATTCAACAATGTTCTCTTGTGGAGATGATTGTATCTCCTCACCATCTATTGTATATATTGGAAAATACTTAGTCTTTTTCTTAGTTCTTGTTTTCTTCCTTTGCATTCTACAAAGAGATTATCATGTAACTCATTTTACAATTGATTAATATACAACAATATTTAATTTTCAGCAGTTTGGTTAGAGTTTTGTAGAGTTTCCTTTAGGATATTCAATAGAAAAAAACTTTATCTTTGCAATTTATGGTGTTTTGTCTCTTTTAAATGATTTGATGCAAGTTTAATGTGTTTTAAATTAAAAAACCTATAAATTTCTATCTTGTTTACTGATGCATGTACACAATAGCAGTTTATCAAAGGTCATTGATTGTGCTCTTATTTTTATCTCTTCTCTTAATTTGTGAAAACAAATTTTTCCTTAGTAAGGAAAGGTTAAACAAGGCCTTTTAGTGAAATATTTTTGTGATCAAGGTGCCCAAGTTGAGTTTTGTTTACATATTTTCTACAAATATTAGTTTTGAATAAGTTAGCATAGTAGTATTTTTAGTGCATCATCTCCTAGAAATAATTTACCATTCAAGTTTCCTTCAGTTTCATAGATTAATATTTCTCCATTTTCTCACACAAGTCATTAGATTCTAGGAGATCAAAAGGGGAACCATCCCACTATCTAGAGATTGACCTTCAAAATGAGCAACCCACAGGCTCGAAGGTGTTTCCATGTTTTAGAGGATTACTTAGCTTCAAGCTTAGCATATAGGGTGCAATCCTCGTGACAACAGTTTTTGGCATGCTCGATGGGACTCTTTGGACTCTCCTAATCCAAAAAAATTTCCCCATAATTATGATTTTTGGTGTGGAAATCAGTATTTACAGCCTTTGGAGGTAGGATCTACACACACAGCTGATGACTCTAGGTACAAATCTACTATTTTTAATAGATCAAGTGTTGGTATGTTTCAAAAATCAAGTTTTTATTCTTATTTCTAGCTCTTCATATGAGCATAAATGTAAAATTTTCATAGTTAATAAGTATACCCATCCCCATACCATGAAAATATTGTCAACGAACCTTCTTATCAACCATACCTAAATATCTATGCTGCTAGTTTTATCCCAAACAACCATGCAACAACATTATATCAGAATGCTCAACATGCTTACCTCTCACCCACCCCTTCTCAATCTTCATATCAACATTTATATGTCCAAAATAAACCTCAAGAAACATTTATAATGTCAAATCAGTTCAAACACTCTCTTGATCACCTCTAAGATTTGGAGGTTAGGGATATCAAGAATAGCATGAATGACAGTGCCAAGGACACATTGTTAAACATCACAAAGTAGATAGAAGAGTTCAAGAGGCAACAAGAGCTCGATTTGCAACAACAAGAATTATATTTTAGGCCTACCTTCATGAGTAGGAGTTGGAGACACAAAGGATGCAGTTTGAAGAAAATATCAAGAGGGAGTTAGCTGCAAAAGAGGAGTGGATGAAGTTTTAGTTTTCTCAAACACAAAAGCATGAGGTCTAAACAACTCCTTTCATTCTAGATCAACCCTTTCAAGATGAGGTTAGTAAGTTTGGAATTCAAAGTTTTAACCAAAATGAGCCTCTTAACTCTAAAAATCATCCTTTTCAGGTTGAAATTCCAAGTTTCATAGGACTTCATCCTTTGCAAGTTGAGGAAAGTAATCAGGTACAACCTTGTATAGTTACCAAGTAGCCCATTAATTAGGATAGCCCATTGATCATAGAGAAGATTAGAAATATAAATCCACTACATTTAATTGTAAAGTATTACCAATTAGTGAAACAAAAGATTAATTTGGAGTAAGGGGATGTAAATTCCAAACCAATCAAAATTCCAAGTTTTAGGAGTGCTCCTTCAATACAACAACCAATTCATAGCCAAGAGCAATCCAACACACCTTATAATGAACTTAGTAGTTCTACTTCAGTAGTTTAAGGTTCTTGTAGTCCCTTTTATGTTACTAAATTAGAAAAATCACATGCAGACCAAGAGCTTGCTACTATTTATAGTGTGTTCCCAGTTGAAAATGAAGATAACATGTGTGTAGAGGTTGGTTCAAGCTTGATATCAAATCCTTTGAACTTTGATTCAGTTGAGAATTTTTCTAATGTTTTTTATGAGATGAATGAAAGTAGGATGGAAAGGCTACAAAGTGAAAGTCTTCTATTGCAAAGAAAAGTTGTCAAGGTTTCATTGGAAAAGGCATCACTTGAGGAGGAAGACTCAATTTCTTTGTTTGATCAGCTACCTAGATTTTTTGATAATGAGGAAGAGAGCATATAGGTGCCAAACTTATTAGTTGATTTGGAATAACAAGAACATATTAAAGGTTTTTTATGAGATTTTGGTCCATGAAATCAAGGAGGAAGATAAAAACTCAATCTAGATATAGAAGAGAAAAATGATAGTTTTGTTTTGCAATCTGACAAGCTTGTTTTGCATGAAGATATGATTGACTATCAAGTTGAACATGAAAATAAATTAGATCATGTTGTCCATGAAGATGAAGTATCTAATTTTTTTTCAGAACTCATTTTTTACTACAATGAAGAGACTAACATGGATGAAACTAAGGAAAAATTCCTTGAAGAGCAATCAAGTGGATTAGCTAAAGACGATTAACCTTTTCAAGGCAACTATATGCTTAATTGTCAAGATCCTAATTGTTCAGCTCGTAGAGAGATTTCCACCTTTCTAAATTTTTGTAGTGATCAAAATCCCTAGCCAGTGAATAATGAGAACAATCATGTTTTAGAAGGTGAAGAGGTTGATTCACAAAAAAAGGTTGTTCAAGTAGAGCGAGAAAAGTAGTAAATCATATATTTTGAAGGTATGAGCTTTGCAAGCCATCATGAGGATAGGTTAGAACATACATTGCATGATGTAATGCTCATGAAGAGGATTTATTCTCAACTATCATTAATTTTTTTTCTCTAAAATTGTTGATAACTTAGCATATTTCAAAGCAAATGTTTGTGATCAACATAATCAAGTGATCAAAGAGGTTGTCGTTGAAAAAAAAAATGACAAAGGAGAAGCCAAAAACAAGAATTATCAGTTTATTATCTCAAAACGATTCCCAATCAGGCATCTTTCTAGAGCTAAAATTCCAAGCATACTTGATGAAGTTTCAGTAAAAGGACAGTGGGTCCAACTTATCCATTCACTCCAAAGTAGCAGTATGGTTGAACATATTCAAAGAATCAGTGAGTTTTTCTACATTCTTTATGAAGTATTGTGGATCTTTTTTGAGTATCTTCTTGAGCTTCATCTAGTTTCAGTTGTTCATAAGCATGCAAATCAATGTTTGTTGTTAAGGAAGGGTAGTTATTTCTCACAACCAATGAATGGTCATGTTTGAGCACTAACACTTTTGGTCAATGTAGGGTGGGGTAAAATCTTCAGTTAATAAGTGCCCATGGCATATTTCATTTTAGTTTTTTTTTTTTTTCAATAAGTGCAGATGCATTGTTTGTTGGACCTTTCCTAAATAGAGCCATTTTTTGTTGTTGTTTTAGTTCCAAACAATTGAGTTACAATGGTTCCAAGAGGTTGATGAAGGAATAATTTGACTCCATGCCCAATGGATTTCTAAGGCAATTAGTTTAGCATACTTAGTAGGAAAGAATTCAACAAAAATTGCCAAAAATGTTACCAAAATTTCACCTACAACTCAATTTGGTAGAGATAAAACAATTGTTATATATCTAAGGTGAAAGGTACTCCAATAAATTTCTGCAAATCCTAATCATTTGTGTTGGATGTTTCAAATGGAATTAAATTTTTATTATGCAATATTTTACAATAGAAATAGATTAAAAAAGTTGCATGATGATTCTGTTTTTCATTCATTTTGAAATGAAAATGTATACAATGTTGTTGTCTTATACAACATGATCAAAACAATGCTAAATAAAAATATCCCACACAAGCCGTGGGAATGGATGAATTGAATTAATACAACAAGGGGTGTAAGCTATACATCTTAAGACTAACTAAAGGAAAAACACATGAGAAGAGATCATATCTCTCATTTCCTTAAGGGATGATGTAGATATTGGTCCTTTAGTCTTCAGCTTGATCCTTCTATCTCTAGATCCTCTCGTTCTTGATCTTCAGATACACCTGTAGTTGATTGAAAGGTTTTGTTAGAGCTTGGGACATGAAATTTCACCATATGTTTCATCAATAGAGATATAACTTATAACTATGATGCATTAATTGGTCCTTCAATCTTCAGCTTGATCCTTCTATCTCCAGATCCTCTCGTTCTTGATCTTCAGATACACTTGTAGTTGATTGAAAGGTTTTGTTAGAGATCGGGACATGAAATTTCACCATATGTTTCATCAACAAATATATAACTTACAACTATGATGCATTAAATAAAATCAGTCATTATCAGATAAATGAAAACGAGCCAAATCAGATCATCAAATGAAAGTGAAATCATTGGTAAGAGAATTGAACTTCACTATTTTATCTAACTAGTTTTCTCATTGTCCAGGCACAGGTTCATCTTTCATTTCATAGTCCATATCTTTTTGACATTTCAATATGTGGAGGGAAAATGGGCTCCCACAAGGTTTGAACCCAGCAAGTAGCCCCCCTTAGTTATTGAAAGGGTTCCAGATGTAATTTTATCATAAAGAAAAACTATACAAGGATCAATCCTATTTTGATAATGATCTACATGAATGTCATGGGTATGATGGAACACTCCCATAGTGTCATAATGACGGATGTTCAATACTATTTAATGCCTTGAAAATAGTCACTACAGTAGGAAAACCATGTATCTTTTCATTATTTAAAGATATACTACAAAGCAAGAAATTCCATGATGCACATTTACAAAGGAAGTCACTTAAAGAAATCATCGGCAAAAGGAGGAGAAACACTATATTGTTGAGCTAATTTATTGCAAAAGAAAGATCATATCCACACAGTGACCATTGCATGAGCATGGTAGCCATGCTAACCTCACATAGAACAATAATCAAAATCCAAAGAAGGCATTCCCTTAAGTGTAAAAGGTGATAGTGAATGACCACAACAAAGATTCATTTTTTTATCATTTTTCCAAAAAAATGTAAAACAAGCTAAGAATACAGTGAAATAAAGAGAACCCAGTTCGGGAAATCAAGAAAATGGTAGTCATGGCCAAGGGTTTCCAAACCCTCAATCATACAGGGTTATTTTAAGTTACAAGACTTGGATTTCATAGTGAAATGTTAATAAACCCTAATTTGTATGCATAAAGTGAAGCATAAGAGGCCTTTATTGTGTAGAATGAAAGAAAAAATGAGTACACAGAATGGCCATGGGAATATTGCAGCTTGGGTGACCCTTGGTTTCTAGTTAGTGGAAAAGGTTGTGTTCATGAAGGAATGGAAAATATGTGTAGGGTTTTGAATTATAGCCATTCTATGCAATGGTATTGAATCATTTTACAAAACATTTTTTTCCTTTGCGGGGCAACATTTTCTTGTGGAATAGTTAACAAAGATTTCTCTAGTTTCAACTATCCACTCTCTCATGAAATATCATTCATATTATGATCAAATAAAGAGAAACAAGCAGAATAATGGAGATACCCAACTTTCAAGAAGTAACATGCCAGAATCCAAAAATGCAAGATGAATAAAGCGACTATCATACTGAAATGATGATAAACCCTTGGGTTTTTAAGAAGAAATTCCAACAACCATGGCCTCCTGAAAGAAATGTATATGTGCATAAAGAAAAAATATTTCTTGAATATGAAAAGAACAAAATGTATGCACAGAAAATAAAGCACAAAGCTATGACTTGCAAGGTTGAAAT
>VDFB02179234.1:28972798-29209000 GCA_007258455.2 Sequoia sempervirens | reverse complement strand
TTAAGGTTGAATTTTAATAGGGTTAGGGTTAGGGTTTCAATATTTAAATCTTAGGGTTAAAGGGTTTTCATTCAATTAGGGTTAGAGTTAGGGCTAGAGTTAGGAGTTACAAATTAATATTAGTGTTAGGGTTTGTGTAAGGGTTGGGGTTAGTGTTAGATGATTAATTAGTGTGAGGGTTAGGATTTAATTAGGACTAAGATTCAATTAGGGTGCTAGGTTATGGATCAATTGTTGTTCAATGAGGGTAAGGGTTCTAGGATAAAGTTTGGGGTAAGGCTTAGGATTGGGGTTAGAATTCAATTAGGATTAGGGTTAGGGTTTCAATTAGGAATTAATCAAGGATATGGTTAGGGTTTATATTCAATTAGGGTTAGGGTTTAACTAAGGTTAGTATTAATATTTAATTATAATTAGGGTTAAAGTAAGGTTACAACTAGGGTTCATTTAGGCTTAATTTTAGGGTTTAATTAGGGTTATAGTTAGACTTAAGGTTAGTGTTAATGTTTAGGTCCAATTAGGGTTATAGTTAGACTTAAAGTTAGGATTAGTGTTTAGGTTCAATTATGGTTGAATTTCAACAAGATAAGGGTTATGGTTATGGTTAGGATTCTAAGATAGATCCTAAGGCTACGATTTGCATTAAATTAGGGTTAGGTATCTATTATTAGGGTTAGGGTTAGGAGTTATAAGTTAGAGTTAGGGTTATATTTATATTAAGGCTAGAGTTAGGAGTTATAAGTTAAGATTAGGGTCAATGTTAGAGTAAGGGTGAGGGTTAGGGTTGGGGAATAATTACTATTATGGTTAGGGTTTAATAAGGGTTAAGATTCAATTAAGGGTTTTGATTAGGGTTTATATTTAATTAGGGTAAGGGTTCAACTGGTGTTAGGATTAGTATTCAATTATAATTAAAGTTAGTTTGGGGTTAGGCTTAATTTATGGTTAGGGTTAGGTTTTAATTAGGGCTACAATTAGAATTAAGGTATTTATTGTAAGTATGATTATGAATAGGGCTAGAATTATTGTTAAGGTTATAATTTGGATTAGCATTACAAGTAGGACAAGGGATAAGATTATAATCCTAATTTTAACACTAAAACTACCACTATTTTTTAATCACCCTAAATCTATAATTAACACTAATTATAATTACAACCCTAACCCTAATTTTAACTCAAATTTTAACCCTAACCCTAACCCTAACTCTAACCCTAACATTAACAGTATTTCTAACCCAACCTAATTCTACAACTAACGCTAATTATAATTGCAACCCTAGCCCTAATCCTAGTTATGTCTCTTATCATAATCCTCACTCTAATCCTAATCCTAACCCTAACCTTAACTATAACTCTAATTTTAGTTCCAAAACATTAATTCAAACCCTAACCCTAACCTTAAACCCAAAACCAAACCCTAACCATAATCCTAACCCTAAGTGTGTGTCTAACTATAACCCTAACCTTAACCCTAAACATAACCTACACCATAATCATAATTGTAACCATAACCCTAAGTATATCTCTTATAGTATCTAAAACCTTAATCCTAATCCTAACGTTAACCTTAACCATAATTCAATATCTAATCATAACACTAACCCTACTCCTATCTCTAACCCTAACCCTATCCCTAACTAAATTCCTTACCCTAATCCTAATCCTAGTTTTAACCCTAACCCTAACCCTAACTCTAATCTTATTATTAAGGATAATCCAACCATAATCCTAAATTTATCTCTAACCCTAACCCTATCCCAAATGTTAATCCTAAACATAATCTTCAAACCTAACTCTAACCCTATTTTTAACTTTAATCATAACCCTAACCTTAACCATTACACTAATATTAACCCTAGCCCTTATCCTAACCCTAACCATGATAATTTTGTCTTCCATGTTCCATTGAGATTGCTACTAGCATATATATATATAACCACTTCTACAAGTCCTCTATCATAACTTATCTTAGTACAATTCCTAATAGTAGGTGGAATGGAGCTCTCTAAATAAAATAAGATAATGAACATAATAAATTTTAAATGTGATTCTAGTCGATCTAACTACCTAGTTTCCAATAGTATAAATATATATATTTTTGTTTTCACACTCAAATTTTATGCTCGTATTTTGTAAGATGGACTTGATCTAGTCCAATGTAAAACGGTTTTCAAGAAAGATACGATATGAAATATGACCAATATTTTGTAAGACGGACTTGATCTAGTCCAATATAAAACGGTTTTCAAGAAACATACAATATAAATTATGAACAATCTTTCTGTAAGAATTTTTCCTCTTTTACCAATTCTCTGAGAGCTGAGAATAATCTATATATTATTTCGTATGAAAACCGAATCCTTCCAATGAAGTCCACCAATTCCGCGTTACCAAAAGAATGGAGAGAAAACGTCTACGGAAGCAGGTGAGTTGAGAAGATCAACAACTCTGGAAATAGATTATAATATTACAAGGATCGGTAAAATAGGCGGGGTCAAGACGAATTAGTCCCTGTGGAGAGTTAACGTTTCCGCTATATAAAGCGTGTTTGTATTTTATTGACACCAACAACAAGTTTTTCAGCAAAACGTTGGAGAAGGGAGATGTGTTTGTGTTTCCAAATGCACTGGTGCATTTCCAGCAGAATGTGGGACACGAAAATGCAATAGCCATAGCTGGATTGAGCAGTCAGTTTCCAGGAGTTCGGACAATCGCCAATTCTTTCTTTGCAGCAGATCCCCCTCTCCCCGATTCCGTATTGAGCAAGGCCTTCCGCATCACCTAGCAACTTTTGGATTACATTCAGGCCAAATTCGCCTAAGATTCTGAAGCTGAATTTGCTCATGTGTTGTATTAAATAAAATAAAGAAGAGGAGACCACTGTAATGTCCGCATATGTATTTGGCTTAAAAGTTTGTCTCTAGTGTCCATTAAAGAGGTATATGTCTATAAAATCCTTTATTCCTCAATTGCTTAGGTAATTTTATGCAATTTATGGTATTCACCTGAAAAGAGCCTTCAACCTCTTCGAAGCTTCTAACATGTTTTCTCTGTGACCAAAGGCACTCACCCTTATAAAACCTTCAGTGTATTCGGACTTGGAGGTGAAGAAGAGCTTCTAACATGTTTTCTCTGTGACCAAAGGCACCCACCCTTATAAAACCTTCAGTGTATTCGGACTTGGAGGTGAAGAGGAGCTTCTAACATGATTTCTCTGTGACCAAAGGCACTCACCCTTATAAAACCTCCAGTGTATTCGGACTTGGAGGTGAAGGTTTTATAAGGGTGAGTGCCTCTGATCATAGAGAGAACATGTTAAGCTTCGAAGAGGTTGAAGGCTCTTTTCAAGTGAATACCCTAAATTGCATAAAATTACCTAAGCAATTGAGGTATAAAGGATTTTATAGACATATACCTCTTTTAATAGGAGACTAGAGACAAACTTTTAAGCCAAAACCATATGGGGACATTACAACGGTGTGGAAGACTCTCTTTCTTAATTCTTTTTTCTTGTCATTTAATAAAACTACTTTTGCAGTTATTGCACTACTATAGTACTATTCATAGCAATTGTTTTCTAAGATTAAAAACTGATGTTATCATATTTCGAAGAATTTTATAATTCATGTCTGTGAACAGATAAACATTAAAAATTACTTTTGTTATATTTTTACAAACATTAAATCATTTCCTGAGAGTTTCATAATAGATTGTTTGATCGTATAATCAAGACAATTTAAACCTACAAAAATAGAGAGAGACAAGACATATAATATATAATTAACCTTAGGAAAACCCTCAATGAAGAAAAACTTAGCCACTAGAAGATCTCTTACTTTTCAACAAACACAATTACATTATATCACATTGGTTTTTCTTTCATACATAAAAACATAACCACAAAACTCTCACACTATTTACTCACACAATTGTACTCCACATCGTACTCCATGTTGCCCAACTTGTCACCCTGTCATCATTCCTAGTTATTGCCCTATTGTAACTCGACTACTTTTCTTAATCTTCTACACTTACCTTCAATTGCTTGGAAATCTCATATTTTTACATTTCTCTAATTTTTCAAATAGTTCGTGTTGGCCTCAAGATGGCATGAAGCTTGAAACAATATGAAACATATTTCCAGTTACAGTAACAAAATTGTGAAGTATAATGGTCCAATAGTGTATAACCTCCATGTGGCTTTGCACCATAGAAAATTGGCCCCTTGTCATTTTCATGATCTCTTAGGCCTTTCTTCATGATGTTTAGTCTCTTTTGCTCTGATTTTATGCTGTAATATGGCTTGAACATGCATATTTAAGTACTAAAATTCAAATAATGATGTCTTGTGAAGGTGTTGTGAAGTGTTGTAAAACATTTCTACACTTTTCTAGACTCTATTAATTACAATTCACCTAAAAATCACCTTTTCATCACTAATCAAGTCCTATTTTGAAGTTTTGTAAAGTCTTGTAACAAGATTTCATGCTTTTCTAGGCTTGATCTCATTATTTACACCTTGTTATGCTTTATTTGACCCCTTTATGCCCTTCTAAGCCTTAATTAAGTGCATTTTTTTTAATGTAAACCCAACAAGCAACATTAAATGCAAGACAATTCTTGACACCCATTTTCAGGTCCTAGGTGGGACCCATTCGCCATGGGTGGTGAATGAGTCCCCCTTGGCTCCAAATTCAAAATATTTCAAATTTCCTTTTAGGTTTTTATTCAAAATCACTTGATATCGGCCTATGATGAGGTGTCAAAGGGTTACTAAGGCACAAGTGTGTATAAATAAGTGTTTTTACATCCATTTCAAGACCACAATCAACATCAATTCATCAAGTTCACTTATTCACTCATTCATTCAAGCATTCAAGCACCTTACAACATCAAATCAAACATAAATCAAGCACTTTGGAGCATCCATTGACACAACTTCATATTTTCTTCAACAAGGGTTTGGTAAGTTGATAGTATTTGCATGTTATTTGTTTATCATTCTCTTTCATTCCATTATTTTTTTAAGGGTTTGATTAGCAAAGTGGGGTTTGACCAAGGAAAACCGTTATTTGCTAACCCTCAACCATTTTTACCCTCTTGCATGTATGTTTGCAGACCTTTGTGTACAAATTTAACAAGTATTTAGGTGTTGAAGACTGGTCAACAAGTCAAATCAACCATATTTCAAGCTTGGAGAAGGTATTCGGTCCATTTCCTACAAAATTGACTTCAACAACTTGACAAGTAGACATACTTAGATCTGGTGTTGCAGAGTTGTCTCCTAATTTATCAAAATTTTGGGAGAGGACTGATTCACCACCAGTGGTGAATGAGTCCCACCTTAAGGCTGAAAATCTAAATTTTGTTAGATTTCAGATCCTGACACTTAGAAACTTGTTCTCGACAGTTTTCATCAAAAGCAGGACTGATTCGCCACCCTAGGCAAATGAGTCCCACTAGTGAATTGTTTTGATTCCAGACAACATTCAACAGATTCAAGATTCCTCATTTTTTTTCCAACTGCACTTTGATTTGGCTCATTTCTTTTTATTATGCATTTATTCATTCATAGCTAATTGTTTGCATATCACATTGTGTTTTCCAACATAGCATAATTCTTAAGTTTTGCATTCATAATTAGTCATATAGATCGCTTAATTACATTTATTTCATCTCTTTTAGCTTAAACAACATCCTACATTGCATAATTTGAATGAACCTAGCTAGCATTTTTGGCCTTACTCTCTCCTTTTAGGTGAAAAACCCTAGAAGTGCTAGAAAAGATTATGGTGCCAAAAATCTATGGTTCATTTTGGCGAACCTACATTTTGAACACTTCACATTTATGATCTCATTTGCATCTTGCATCCTAGATTACACTTGCATCAACATTCAATTAGGGTATTGCTTTATTTTTGCATTCTAGGGTTTCTTAAATTGCATTAGTGAAAGACTCATTTAGATTTCATTCTTGCATTTGCATTCTTCATTGGCATCTGAAAAGCATTAGAATCACATTACAATTTCTGAAAAAACACAAAAAAATATCATACTAGGACTCATTCGCCACCCTAGGCAAATCAGTCCACCTGCACTTTTCAAACAACATTTTCAGATATTTTCTTACATTTTCCTGCATTATTGTTTTCTATATTTACTTTCTATTTTAATTTCCACAATGTTTGTTTTTAGTCATCTATTGCATCTTAGTTTACTTGCATCATGGAATTTTCTTTTAATAATTCTTGGAATTCATTAAAATCCTTGGTAGACATGTCCAATTGTGCCTTTGGTTGTGACCCTAATGACCTTGAACTTCAACATGCTCCTTCAACTCCTCATTATTTTCCTCCTCATGCAGTAGACATCATTGGAGAATATGATGATAGCATGAACAAGTTCTACAATGAATTCCTTGATAACCTAGAAACTAATGCAACCTTCTATCCATTCATGAAGTCACAAGATCTTCCTATTGTTGCACCTCCTAATCACTTTGCATACTTGCACCTTGAAATCAATGAAGGACCTAAGGTTCCTCCCTCAAGTGGACCTAGTTCCTCTAAACAAACAAACTCCCAACCATTTTACAATCACCAAGTCACAAACACCCAAATAAATCTTGAAGAAACATATGGTAAAGGCTTCACTATCCTAAGTAAAGAAGGTTGTGATACAACACATGAACATGATATTCACCAACTTCTCAAACAAAAACAAATAGAAGAAAATACAACCAAACAAGGACATCAAGATCCTCCTCATCTTGATAGACCTCCTTTTGAATATTGGAAACTTTGAGATGATGGTACAATGATCTTTGATTCTCCTCCTGGCATGAACACTCTCCTTCCACGCGAACAACCATTACCTCCTTCTAATGACAAGGATGCTTTGATCTCCATGGGTCCTCTTCCTCCTATTCATGAAAATGAAGAATCTAGCAAACAAAAATGACCTTAAAAATTGAAAAAACTCAGGTTTCCTACACATCCTCCACCTAAATGTGAAAGGAGATTTCAACTACTTTTAAACAAAGGTCCTATACTCTTACCACATATGAATAGGTTGGTCATTCCTCCTAAAGATTCTAACATATAATTTTGCAAATATCATCGCTTTCTTGGACATCGAACCGAAGAATTTTGAACATTGAAGGACATACTGGATAAGCATCACTTCATTGATATTGATTGTTTCCCCATCATACCTTAAAAACAATCAAATTCCATTATCATGCCATAGTTGTAGAATTCCCTATTCTCACAATCGCATGATCCTTTCCCATCACCCACCTCAGCTCATTCTTTCCTATACACTTTGTAGGGGCAAAGAAGTTGTTAGCCTTGTCCTTTTAATGGATTTTCCTTTGTCTCTTAGGTATGTTATTCCTTTTCTGCTTAGCTGCTTAAGATTGTGAAACCAATAACTTAGTTAATGACTGAATTACACTTGCATTACTAGCTTTTTTTTCATTTCATGCGTGTATCGTGTTCCCCTGTATCATGTGTTTAATATTCTGGTGTAGGAGCACCTTTACCATGATTATATTTTGTAAATGATTCTTATTTTCCATTTGTAGAAGTCATTTAAAAGTTATTTGCAAAAAAATGTAAAAATGTCAACAATTATTGCAATCAAAGTGTAAAAGTTGCATAAATTCGGAGTTAATGGGTCATTAGAGTCTAATCAATAATAGGAAGTTGCAAAACAGTTGGAAATTGATTCTATATGGTTTAAATTCCTTTAAAAAGTCCTTTGAACTCCATTTGTACTCGTTGGTGGTTGAATCCTTGGATCTAATAATGAAAAAAATTTGATTTTATGTATATTTTCACATAAATTCTCTATTTTTTGGTGTTGTACGACCATTGTACATGATATAATACATTTTTAATTATTTTCATGTGTTATTACTCTCAATCACCCTCCAAATAAAATTTTTCTGATGCAGATTGGTGTTGATTTGTGGAAGTTATGTTGGTTTTATTGATTGCAATTTTTCAGATTTCTCTATAATAGTCATGTTGCAGAATATTGTACATGAAGGTACAACTTTAAAATAAACTAAATCATTGAATATTAAGAAAGTTATGCTATTTTTGGTAGAAACTGTCAAGTTCAGATTTTGACAGGGCAGCAAGCTTTCAAAAATTCATAACTCCATTTATATTGATTGGAATCCTCTAAAATTAGTTTTCAAGTCAATTATACTGTGTTATTCAAGATTATTGATGTTTGAGGTGTAAGTGTTGAATATTTTGGTTCATTAGGTGATTCCCTAGCACTGTTACAATGCTTGGAAGAGCAATCAAGAGGGTTACAAATTGGTATTTGGTAAAAAGTCTTGAATAAAGTTTGGAGAATGGACTAATATGATTATTCAAATCTATTTACATTTTTTTATAATATTATAAAGGATAAATGGGCTTAGGTTTGCATATTTCATTGTTTGTGTGGTCTAAAGCGACCTAGTTGCTGATTTGGTTAGTCAACTTTGGAAAATTCACACTTTTGAAATACTTAAGATGATGAAAGGGCTTGGATTGAAGATTGTGATGTTGCTAAGATGTTTTGTAGAATAAATAAATTATTTGGTGCCTTGTTTTTTGTTTGAGTGCTTTGGAATCATTTTTTTGTGAAGGGAAAAATGAGTTTGAGATGAAGAATCAAACAAAGATGTTTTGAGTTTTGAAAAAACATATTGTGAAAATTGGTTTTATTCCTTTGCTCTACATCAAATAGGTATCAGAGCCCGGGAAAGATTTTGGTTGATAAGTTGGTTTGTGAGTTGTGGGTTTCTAGTTGTGTTGTTTGTTGGTTTTTTGCAGGTAAGTGAGTTGTGAAGCAAGGAGGAATCTTGCTTGAGAAGATGGAGAAATTGAAGAAGCATTTGCAAGCAGAGGAAGAGAGAGAGAAGAAGAAAAGACAAGCCAAGTTTGATAAAAATATTGTTGAGATAAAACAAGAGATAGAAAGGATCAATAGAGAGTTCCTAGAATCCATAAAGAAGATAGAACAAATGATGAAGCAGGAAACAAGTTGGAACTTGAAGATAAAGAGAAGAGTCACATGGCCTATAAGGGAGATAATCAAAAAGAGCAGAAGGAAAATAAAAATGACGTCCCTGAACAAGAATCCTTTGAAGATGCAAAGGAATACTTCATTGAAGAAGAAGTTACAGATACTTAAAGTCATGAAGATGAAGAAAGGACCAAGAGCATAAACCAGATTCTAGAGGTTGAGTACATTGATTTGGTTAAGGGAATGATCATGGATGAATTTTTCATAGAGGTTTTCAAGGAGTTGCAGCATGATGGAGGTATCATGATTGTAACCTTATATCATTTCATTGTGTTACTAATGTTTTGGACAAAGGATTGTTTGCAAGTTAAAGGTCAAAGAGAGAAGCATAATCTTGAGGTGTATGAAGGAATGAAGAATCTAATTTCAGAGGGGAAGCATGGTAGACAACTAATTTGCATGGAAAAATTTAAACCAAAGGTGAAAATGAAGGTGATAAAAAGCATATTAGTAGCAAGACATCTCAAGAAGGAAATTTTGTTGGCAACAACACTTTCAAGTGGACTTGAAATCTTTTTGGTGGGGAGTTTGGTGCAGGAGAACCTTCACCATGATTCTATTTTGTAAATGATTCCATTTTTCCATTTGTAGAAGTCATTTAAAAGTCATTTGATTTGTTTTCTTCCTTTTCTCTACATCATATTCCCTCTCTTTGTACACTTCTATTTGTACCTCTATTCTTCTCTATGTCATGCATTTTCACTTTTTCGTTTAGTGTTTTCACTTTGGCAATGACACAAGGCATTGAGACAGCCTTTGTCTCTTCCATGTTGAACCAAAAGGTCTTTTCCTTTTTCCTTTTTTTTTCTTGTGTTTTTCCTTTTGGGGATGACACAAGGAATTGAGACCGAAATGTCTCTTTCATGTTGACCCAAAAGCTTTTCCCTTCTCTTCTTCCTTTTCCCTTTTCTTTTCACTTGTGTTTTCTTTTTGGGGATGATACAAAGCGTTGAGACTGCAATGTCTCTTCCATGTTGACCCAAAACAGACCTTGTTTTCACTCTCTTTGTGTCATTTTTCTAGTTCTATGTGCTTTGGGGAATGATGATAGTTTTGAGCTCTTTCATCAAAACAATGTAGAAACAAACATACTGACCCCAAATCTATAGATCCCTTATGTGTTTGGTGTGTTCTTTTCTAGGAGGCAACCTCCATTCCTTTTATTTTCCTTTTCATGTACATGACGTAGCCTAACTTTAAGACATATGACTTGGCATAGAGCTTTCCAAGTTGGTTATCATTTCTTGTTTTCTTTTTTCATTTTATTTTCTTTACTACTTTAAAGTAATTTCTCACAGAGCAGTGTGTAGGAATTCCTTTAAAATGGGGGGCATACATTACCATTAATTCATTTGCATCATTGGTTCCTAGTGTAGCCTTCTCGTTCATATGATGTGTTCATAACTTTATGGATGACATTGGGTGTGATTTCCTTCATAAGTGTGATCTATCTTAGCATATTGCATTCCTCTTGGAGGCCTAATGTGATACACTGCATCCCCTAAGTTGTGAATATTTTATTTTTTGATTGGTCCTCTCTTGGAGACATTAGACATAGTGTTCCTTAAGTGACTAACCTTGCATGAACTTAACAAGACTCCTTTGAACATCTTTCACATTTTACATCTTTGCCACCTTGCATAATGCAACTTACATGTCTATGGTACCTCCCTTTCTGTTCATGAGTTCTAAGCATATGGAGCTTTACTTGTCTCATGAAGCACGAACCAAAATTTTCCTTTGTGGCACCTTGTTAAATTTATCAAGAGGTACAACTTTGATATGGTTGAGCGGGAAGCGCATCTAACGACATGACTTTCCCCGTAGACAACTTTGTGTTTGTGAGTACATACCAACTAGCATATATATCTTCCCTTTTTGGCTTTCTCACCTGGTGGACCACCATGTGTTATGTCTCCCTAGAGTGAGTATGCATTCTCTTTTCAAACAATCAGTCAAAAACTAATCCACAACTAGTTGGACAGATGATCGAAACTTCATCTGATTCTCTCATTTCAACACTTGTGTGTTCCTTTGTTCTTATGCCTAGTTTTCCATGGGATCTTCATCTTGGAGCCTTGATCACCCCTCTTGATCATTTTCATTCCATCTTGCTAATGTAAGTACATTTGGACCCTCTCTCTTGGTGTTTGTGGCTACTTTAGTGTGAGTTTGAAGCAAGTTCATCCTCTCACTAAAGTGGGGGCTAAATGCATCATAGAAAAATGGCCTCTTGTCATTTTCATGGTCTTTTACGCCTTTCTTCATGATGTTTGGTCTCTTTTGCTTTGATTTTATGTTGTAATATGCCTTGAATATGCATATTTAGGTACTAAAATTCAAATAATGATGTCTTGTGAAGGTGTTGTGAAGTGTTGTAAAACATTTCTACACTTTTCTAGAATCTATTCATTACAATTCACCTAAAAATCACCTTTTCATCACTAATCAAGTCCTATTTTGAAGTGTTGTAAAGTCTTGTAACAATATTTCATACTTTTCTAGGCTTGATTTCACTATTTACACCTTTCTTATGCTTTATTTGACCCCTTTATGCCCTTATAAGCCTTAATCAAGTGCATTTTTGGAATGTAAAACCCAACAAACAACATTAAATGCAAGAAAAATCTTGACACCCATTTTCAAGTCCTAGGTGGCATCCATTCACCATGGGTGGCGAATGAGTACCCCTTGGCTCCAAATTCAAAATATTTCAAATTTCCTTTTGGTTTTTTATTCAGAATCACATGATTTCGGCCTGTGATGAGGTATCAAAGGGTTGCTAAGTCACAAGTGTGTATAAATAAGTGTTTTTACATCCATTTCAAGACCCCAATCAACATCAATTCATCAAGTTCACTTATTCACTAATTCATTCAAGAATTCAAGCACCTTACAACATCAAATCAAACATAAATCAAACACTTTGGAGCATCCATTGACACAACTTCATATTTTCTTCAACAAGGGTTTGGTAAGTTGATAGTATTTGCATGTTATTTGTTTATCATTCTCTTTCATTCCATCATTTCATTAAGGGTTTGATTACCAAAGTGGGGCTTCACCAAGGAAATCCCCTATTTGCTATCCCTCAACCATTTTTCCCCTCTTGCATGTGTGTTTGTAGATATTTGTGTGCATATTTAATAAGCATTTAGGTGTTGAAGAGTGGTCAACAAGTCAACTAGGTGCTTCAAGTCAAATCAACCATATTTCAAGCTTGGAGAAGGTATTCTATCTATTTCCTACAAAATTTACTTTGGCAACTCGACAAGTAGACATCCTCAGATTTGGTGTTGCAGAGTTGTCTCATGATTTATAAGAATATTGGGAGAGGACTGATTCCCCACCAGTGGCGAATGAGTCCCACCTTAAGGCTAAAAATCTAAATTTTGTTAGATTCTAGATCCCAACACTCATAAACCTGTTCCTGATAGTTTTTATTAGAAGGAGGACTAATTCACCACCCTGGATGAATGAGTCCCACTAGTGAATTTCTATGATTCCATACAACATTCAACAAATTCCAAATTCCTCAATTTTTGCCTAGGTGTACTCTGATTCAACTCATTTCTTTTTGTTCTGCATTTATTCGTTCATAGCTCTTTGTTTTCATATCACATTGTGTTTTCCAACATAGCATAATTCTTAAGTTTTGCATTCATAATCAGTCATATAGATCACTTAATTGCATTTATTTCATCTCATTTAGCTTAAACAACATCCTACATTGCATAATTTCAATGAACCTAGCTAGCATTTTTGGCCCTACTCTCTCCTTTTAGGTGAAAAACCCTAGAAGAGTTAGAGAGCCTTGTGGGGCCAAAAATCTATGGTTCAGGCTCATCACACACCTTCCTAATGGTCCACAAAACCTCCCAAGGTATCTATCCTTTGGTGCAAACCCAAACTAACCATTCATGAATCAAAATAGTCCCAACTATTTGTCTCTATCAATATGTAAACATTTTTTTAGAAATCACAAAAAAAAGTCATCCAAATCACCTAAAACCTTAATAGAAGATCACTTAACCACACACATAACTACCATTGAAATTTCAACATCTACTGATTCAATAAGATGAAACACAACCACTTTTCCTATCAACTATCTCTTTAGAGATTATGCAAATTCCCCATGGAACCCTTTGGATGCCTATGCATCAAAAACCTAGGGTCAATAGAGAAAGTGAGCCTCTGATTTCCCAAAAATCCTACCTTAGCCTATACATAAACACATAGCCACTTCCAAACATTTTGTAATGGATATATTGAAGTATATAATGATACTATAGAACCCTCATTTTTCTTACACACACAATTTCATTGAATGTCATACTCCTTGTTACCCCTTTCTCTTCCTAGTTGATGCCCTATTGTAGCAACTAATTTCCTTAATCTTCTTTTCTTATATTCAATCTTCTTGAAATATCTCATCTTACCTTTCATTATTTTCTCACATTACTAGGTCAACTTCAAGATAGTGTAAAAATCAAAACCATATGAAACATGTTATCATCCTACAATAACAAACTTATAAATTATAATAGTCCAATGGTGGATAATATCCATGCATTCATCACACACCTTCCCACTAGTCCATATAACCTCATAGGATATAATTTTCTATACATATTCTATTGGGAAATTATAAAAGTAATTTCATTCAAATCACCTCAAACTTTACTGGAAGACTCTTATATCACACATAGAACTACCACTGAAATTGTAAGACCTAATTACCTAATGTGAGAAAATGCAACTAATTTTCATATTGACTTCATGGATATACCTTAAAATCCTAACTTTTTAGACATTATGATGATTTTCCATTATTCCCTTAGAAAGCCCCTACATCATATTATTAGTGAGAAAAATTTATTTTCATATTATTTTTATTTAGTTTCAAGTCATTTAATACTTTTTAGTGAATCTATTTTTATGTGCTTTATTTGTAGAATCTTGTGAATAAATTGATTGAACTTAGTCTTTTCCTATCATCTTGTATAATTCAACTTTTATGATCTTCACCTAAATTGAACTCTTTTATTTTTCTTTACAAAGAGGAATAATGAGTTTATCCGATCAATCTAGAGCTTAGCTCTTTACAGGGGAAGTGCCCTATAACAATATTCAATGATGTGAAATCCACATTTTTGGAAAACATGAGTTGAATCCACAATCTAGGCTACCTGAAGTGGCAATAAAGACCAAGTGAGCTAACCTTGGTGATCAATCCGACCTTAAATTTACCACTATCATCATCCTAGTGAGAATCACCATTAGAATTATATCTCCAACATACAACTCCTCATACAATATTAGTCTACATTTGTCAACACCATGTTTCATTTTCCTCAAGTTTACTAAATTTGAAAGTCTAACTATTTCCCATCATCTTGCATTTGTAAACCTTTCAAACTAATATGCATTAGTACCTTTTTAAAGGTGAGTTACAAAGGATTTTTAAATATAATTGATAATTATTCATTTCAAGGATCTAAATGCATTTAAGAACATTTAATATTTGAGCATCTTTGTATTATCATTGCATTCATTACATCACATATTCAACATTTTAGTAATATTTTTTAACATACAAATTATGAACAAAAACAATCAAGGTACTTGAATTAGGTACAAATATTTATTTAAAACTTTAATTCTTGCATATCAATCCTCTAAACATGTTCTTTAATATAACCTTGACATCATTTTGAATATGACATTATAAATGAATAATTTTGTAGAAGATAATATTCAATGAAAGGATTATAGAATGAAGGTAAATATCATACTATGGAAGGAAATATTTTCATTACCGGTCATGACCAAATGCTCTACAATGGCTTGGCATCTATCTAATTCAATTTAACACCTCATACATGAGCTCTTTAGTTGAGATACTATCTAAGAGTGAAAGAAAAATCTAATATTACAAATACAATAGATAATAATCTAAGGAAAATCATAATATATATTTTTTATTTTAGGGCTTTAGATAGTAACATAATAGTATAATATTTAATAACCTCTATTTTGCATATTTTTAGACATGGTTTTTCTTATTTAGGGAACTAGATTTGAATTATTTCATTTCCATTTACAAATTTTGTACATTTTCTTTGTAAAAATAAATCATTTAAACACTTTTTTCTTTACACAAAACACACCTAAAACACCTTTATTTATGATCTCATTGGCATACCCATCTTATCAACACTTTCTCCTACCTTCTACCTCCTAAGAGCACTCATGTGTGAAGATAATTTGATCTATCAACTCCTTTAAATGCTTAAAATCCCAAATTCATTATTGCATGTTCCTCTTATAAAAAAAATAGGGCACATTGACTTCCCAAACTCTAATAGACTTTAGACCTAAGTTTTCACAAAAAAGAGCTTATAGAAACTGATTTACATGTACAATATTGGAAACCACAATCTGTAAACCTAGACTAGGCCACCCAGTGCCCTTGTCCACATAGTTTGACCTTGAATTTTGGTGTAAGATTATGATTTGTATCCTCTACTAAAATGTAATTCCTATTGCTTATACTTTTTTCTTGAAAAATTCTCAATTTTTCTATATATTACTAGTTTGACCCTAATCAACCTAATTCATTGCATTAACCTAAAAAATATTGTACCTCACACAAAAAGTGATCAAAATCCCACCCAACCTATTGGCTATCCCTTGGGAACAATATCCAAATAATATTTCTTGTCTAAACTTTCTGTCATTACCTAATTTTCTTCTCAACATGTTTTCTTTCACCACTTTACCCTCTCCTAAGATGTGTCCTAAACCAAAAACTTGTTATCTATCTTCCTTTTAATGTCCCAAACTTTTAAAAATCACTTATAGTGTCATAGAAACCTCACTACCATGTAGTTACTCACACATACAATACCAAATATGTTTTCACTATTGGAGGTCCAAACCAACCTAAACCTCTTGTTGGTTATTTTTCTTGTAACCTTCAACCCTAATGAGGAAGACAATACCTAAACTAGGGGATTACAAATTTAGGACAAGGAAATTGCACTATCAATAGGTTGAAGATAAGAAAAGCCAATGAAAAAGGCTATGAAATCCTTTTGCACTTTGAGCTCCATAAAACTCGGGAGGGTCTTCCTAATTGTAGGCTTGAATGTATGATAAAATCATGCTAAGAAACAAATCACGGACCTATGGAAGTTGATAGTTATCAGATATATGAGTGATGGCTATTGTACATTCTACTAGGTTCAAGCATAATCCCATTTGCATTGAGCATTACTGAGAATAAATAACTTAGATATCTTCATCTCAAACACATAGAGGGTTAACAGATAAAATTCTCTCAAATTCAGCTGAGTAAAAGCACAAAGTTGTGTCACACTTTCAGCCAACTTGTCAACACAACTTAATTTAAGTATTTCTAACTAAAGATCAATTTTTGTCAAACATATGATCTAGAAAGATTCATTCTAGCTAAGTTAGATACTTCCACAACTTTTTCAACTAAAATTTTTGGATAAAAATATATGGAGCACCACTTTGAGTCCAATTTACCAAAAAAATAAAATTCTTTTAAAACTTGAAGTTTCAACAACTCCTACTAATGTAAATAATATCTTTTCTAAAATATAAAAATAACATTTTGTAGATCCATAAGTGTAGCTTTCAAAAATATATTTATTTTAATAGTTTGATTATTATTTATATTTTATATTTTTTTTACTAAAATTAGGTTATTAGCACAAAATATTAGGTTGATTACCATGCCAAGGAAAAATACTAAAACTTATTTAAAAAATTGAAAAAAATATGATGCACTAGATAAAAGAATATATTTCAAGATGGTATATTTTTTTCCATTTTAGATAAATATTTAATATGAAAGTTGACGTCTGATGGAAACAACTATTTTTTGATTCACTCAAATTTTAATATTTATTTAAAAATACATATTTATCAAAATTGGCACTATTAAAGTTTCAAGTTATAAATACACAAAAAAAAATGAAAGAAAATAAAATAAAATTTACTATAAAAATTTTGATGTCTCATGCAACTTCATTTTTCAACATTTTATCAGCAACTAAGTTATAGTGTTAATTTATTAAAAAATAGCTTAAAATATATTTTTAATTTTTTTCAAAAAATAAAAACATAAAATATAAGTTATATATATATATATTACTAGTTTACATCATTTCAAAATTGAAAACATACGTGCCACTTTTTAGTGATTCAAGTTTAAAAGTTGGATCAGTGTTGACCATTTCCTTTATAAAGTGTGACACGGCTTTGTGTTTTTACCTAGCCTCTATACTCTTCCCAACACCATGAAGATATCGAGAATAGATATAACTTAAAGAACAAAGCAAAGATTTAGAGATTTAATATGATATGAATTGCTTTTGAAAAATGATATGGGTAATATCACAAATCAGTGCCTAATCCTCAGGCATGGAGTCAAATCTAATATCATGAATGCAAATTTAAACAACTTATTTCAAATTATTCGCCCTTTAACAATTAATGTCTTACATTACTGTAACCTCTCATATTACTGCATAATCATACTTAAAGATCCATTTCATTCCCTCAAACCCATAGTAATTTGCATATAAAATTTAATTCTTAACTTGAAGAAACCCATAGAGAAAATAACACAACTACAAAGAGATTGTAATGATAAATCAACATATCCTTGATATATTTAATCCATATGCAATTTGAGAATACAAAATGGAGATAACTTCTGCAATATTTTCATTGATTTTCTCAAACTTATTAACAATGTTATAAAAGTTTGTACATTCATTTACTATAAGTAAAACCCCAATTCCTAGTTAAGCATTCACTATTTCCTTCCCATCAACCAAGAGTTCAAAACCTATACAAATGAGGAGGAGAAAGAAGATATAGAAGAAGGAGAAACCCTAAAAATACATCTATGGTTGACACCTAGAAGCATTATTCTCCATTGATCTGTAACTGCCCTTGCTTCCTAAAGAAACTTCAATCTGCACCTTGCTTCATCCATCTTGCATTCACTTTCCCTCTAACAGAAAATATTTTCTTCATGATGAGCATTCATCGTAAAAAAAAATCACCTACACTTTACATATTTGCCAGTGAGAAAACTTCATTCCCCTCTCCATATTTACCCAATAGCCAAAAATGCTCTATTCTATAAAAAATTTACTCCCAGCAAGTGAAACCCCTTATTTCATAAAGTGAATAATTTAATTCCACTTTTCCCATGCATCCCTTTACTTTATTTTTCATATTTAAAATATTTTCCTCTTAAAATATTTGAGGGCTTCAAATTTTACATCATCGGGCAATAGTTAAAAGTTTTAAAACTTTAAAACATTTAATTGTGTCCACCTTCCAATCCCCGCTCTCCCGCAACATCACCAATTTGCATAGGCTGGCAGGCATCCAAAATGAAACATTATTAAAATTTTAAAAACATAGTTGTTTAAATGTTACTTCTCACTTCCCTGCTACTCTGCAATGATGACATTCAACATTCTTGCAGGCTAGCAAGAAAGGGTGAGGATTGGTCCATGATCTCCCAAAGGTTTCCTATCATTGATTGAAATTTTCTCAGCTTGCCCTAATTCACACTCTAGAGCTTCTCAAATGACCATGGTGGTGTAGAATTCCTCAAACAATTTTGATACATTTTGACTACAAATGCAAGCTAGGGTCATTTTTTCTAAATGAAAAACCATTTTTGCAGCTTTCAGCAACCAAAAATAATTTCAAACATGCTTAAGAACTATGGCCAAGCATTAGGAATGGCCAGGGGATGATTTCAGACCATGGAGCAGCAATTTTGAGCCTAACTGAGTCTCCAAAAACTAGCTAGAAGGCCAAAAACGTGAACAATATTCCACTCTACAACAACTCTTGCTCAAATCATACTTGAAGCTGCCTAAAATACATCAGAGACACCTCCATGGAGAAGGAAATACTCAATTCCTCACTGCAATATCCTCCCAACATTCTCCCTGCCTACCTCGAAGTTTCATGTGAGCATTTCTTCCACGGGCTAGCAAGGAAAGTTAAAATTATAATGTTTGAACATTATAAAGTTTATAAAAATTAAATTTTTCCCTAATAATGCCTTTATTCCTATCCATTTTTTCATTTTATAATATTTAAAATATGCAAGATATTTTCAATATGTGCAATTTGAACATTAGGAAATAATGAAAATTTAATTTCGGTTATGGTCCTTATAGGGAAAAATTTATTGCGGGTAAACTGGGACACCTAAAGCCATGAAAATTTGCATAGGGACATTATCAATTATTTAGAGAAAACACATTTCCTCAAAACTTGCATTGTCAAAATATTTTTAGGACCTCCTTTGTAAACTGCCTTGTCAAATGTCTTTGCCGCAACTGAAATGCATTAAAATAATGCATCATATGATCTTTGATTTTCATGAAAAATGGAGCTAGAGATGTTGTGGACCAACATGAGAAATGGGTTTCCTTTAGAATTTTAAGATTTGAAAGTTTCCAAAACACTTATTTTGACCTAGTTGCAATCAAAAGACAATTGAATAACCCTTCAGAACTCTTCCAACGGGCCTAAAACGAAGAATGCATATTACCATTTGAACCAAAAATTCAATGCAATAAATAGATTGGAAAAATTCATCCTAAGGTGCAAGATATTAATATCCAAAGTGGCTCAGTTTGACTTTTTTGCAATTGCACCTATTCAAGACCAATTAGGGCTCACCAAGTCACCACTTCGAAAAAATACCAAATCACCTCCTGGGAAGATACCAATGGAAAAAATAGATTAATTAGGTACATTGAGAATGTGTGCAAGAGTGCTTCCCCTCAATCCACATTCTTCACGAGATATTAATGGTCAAAGTTGACCTCCTTGAAACACTCCTAGAAATGCAAATCTAAAAATAGAGCAAACTACATTTTCTTTCAACCTGGTAAAAATATCAAATCTGATCTTGCGGCTCTAAAACCGTACCAAGGAGTATATGAATATGAGGGGAATGCAAAGCACCAATCCATTTTCCATGATGATCATCTAGCTATGAAATATAAATCTGAATAGGAGGCCACTTCGAAGGCCTAAGAGTTTGAAAACAACAAAACATTCCCAAAACCCTCAAGCTTTTCTCTTCAAAACCTTAGCAAAACTCATATCATGAGGCTGAAATCAGACACACATGTTCACATATGTCACATGAGTACACTCATCAAGGGATTTGGCATGAAAGTCAACTAGCTCCAAATTATGACCCTCCAAAGTAGGTCACTGGGGAAAATTTTTCAGGGGCATTTCTAAGTATGAAGATCAAATTTTCACATCAAGGGCACTTCAATTTTTTAGAATTTGAAGGTTTCATCACCTCTTAGGCGCATTCTAAAATTTGTAAAACAACTTATTGAAAATAATAATATTGATCAAAGTGTGTTACAACAACCTAATAAAATTGTTCACACATACAACACTCTAAATAACAAATAACCAAGGAAAATGCAAACCACATCCACTTCTATTACATTTCCTCGAATTTATCTTCCCCTACCCCATCTTCCTCAACATGTGGGGAAAAGTACAATATTGTTGAGAAAATTCATAATACTTTGGAACTAAGATCTCTCTTTAGGACTTAATTCAAACCTTACCTAAATACCATGGGATGCTCTAAGAGGCCTTACAAAAAATAGTGGTGCCACCTTTTGTTAGACTGAATGATGCAATCTTTTTTTATTTTTTGCATGCAACAAATATGGATATTGCGTTCCCTTAACATGAACTACCTCCCCTCAAAATTCAACAACAGCAATAACATTAAGGTAGGACCTACCCTTTTTCCCACCCCTATCCATATTAATAATAATCTTTCATATAATATTCTTGGTAGATTGTGGATTCATGTCATGAGGGGAGTTTCACCTATTATTCACCATGAAATGATGTTTTAATGTGGTAACAAGGTTTATATGATTAAACAATATCCAAATCTCAAAAGTCGTTTACAAGCCAAATCTAGACATCAACCTTCTATTTCTTAATCTCTTAAAGTACTTTAATTCCATCTTCAAAAGTTGTATTGGAGTACATCTTAATGATAATGATACCAATGATAGTAAATCAAATACAACTATACTCTTTCGTGATGATTGTGTCTCATTATATTTTACACCTTCTTTAATTGGGGACTATAAAATCTCATCATCAAATCCTGAAAAGCTGAAGGTTGTTTTGGTAGAATCTGCATAATATTTTCCTTCCTCTTCCCATATATCTAATCTCTACATGACAAATAATGATCTAAATAATGCTTAATCTTAAAATACATGTTTTGGTGATGATTAGGGTTCATTACATTTTACAATCTCCATTGGTGGAGAGTATAAAATATCACAATCTAAACCTAAGGAATCTTGTGTTTCATTTTCATAATCTTCTAAACATGTCAAACCTACTATTCCTACATCAAACAACCCACAATCATCATCATCCTATGATGGAAATGTAGGCTCTTTATCTTTCATCCCTCATTCATTGGAAAAATCTAACAATTATCCTCCTCCACTTGACATTGGAAAAATTATTATGTTTTAATCAAATAAATGTTTTAAAATTAGTTTATTTAATGGTAATTAAATGATTACAGAACTATATATAGTATTCTTATTATTATTCTTCATGCATGTAATTTTAGTGGTATTCACTCTATGCATGATGATTGTATGAATTTTTTATAAAGGGCCTAAAGATATATGTCATTGAATTGATTCAAATTTTTTAAAAGGTTCTAATGACATATATGCTACTAAGTTGAATGGTTATTTTTTCAAGGTTGCATCACACTCCTATTGTGTGCCTATTGTGCTTGATAATATATCATGGTTGAGTGATGTCCAGTGACTATTATTTGTGATAGTTCTAATGGAATATGGATTATATGGTGTGCATAAGGATACAATCACATATATTGGCTATTTTTTCTATTTCAAAGTGATTATAGGCTATTGAATTGTATTGGTTATTTTCAAAGGCTCTAATGGCTATTATGCCACTAAGTTGTATGGGTTTTGTTTAAATTTTACATCAAAATTAAATTGATTTTCTAGTGTTCATTTCAATACATCATCATTGAGTGGCATTGACTCTTAAATGTACAATTTTTCTATTAGAACATGACATATATGGTGTGCATTAGGATATAATGGAATATATTGGCTATTTCTTCTAATTTTAAAGTTATTAAATTGTTGTGATTAGATTAAATTTGTGAAAAGACCATACCCATTTACAAAGCAACCATTGAGGTGGAAGAGGGGTGACTAAGAAAATGAGACAATCATAAAAAATGAGAAAGACTCACCAATAGTGAGTGTGGAAAAACAAAAAAATAACTATGCTTTTTATCAGAGCATGGCACTGGTAATGGGGACCAACTATAGAGAAAAACAGCCAACAACAAGGAAAACCAAATTTGTAAACACAAAACTCTTGAGCTTGAAACTCTAAACTAAAGGAAACAACTCCCTTTTCACAACTCCAACTATTTCGACATAGGAAAAAAACCCAAACCACTCCCACAATTCTTCACCTCAATTGGAGAAAACCCCACCCCAAAAGGGGAAGTTCGGAAGAGAGAAAAGGTAGCCCAACAATAACAACATGAGCAAATATTTCCTTAAACTTAGAGGGAATAGGGGTAGAAAAAACAAAGGGTAACCACCTGAAAACCCATCAATAATACTATGGGAAAGGAGAATAAATGGTTTCCCACTAGCCAAAATCCTATGAAGGGTTACAATTTGAGCACAACAAAGAAGAAAAACACCACCAGTGTAATGGAAAACCAAACTCAAGAGCTTTAGAGTAGAGTTTAGCCAAAACAAGTATCCGCACTAGAACTAGCAAGAAAACTTGATCAAATCAAAAGCAGTAGAAAACTGATCCAGAAAACCTCCACGAAATGACAAATGACACCAAACTTTCAGTAACCCCCATCCTCATGGGAAAAAAATAGAACCAAAAAATAAATAGGATAGAAACCATGTAGTCACATCACAAGAGGCCCAAAAATATAGCCACCTAAAGGGAAAACATAAACTACCGCCATAAAAAAGGCAACACCTTCATTCTCAGAAATGACTAAAAACAAACAAACTCCCCACCACTAGAGCTCGCCTCCTTCCACATAAGAGAAAGGGAAAAGAAAAATACAAAAAGTCCACAAAAATACATAAGGGAAATATACCAATTACCACCCATGATCCAATTTTTGTTTACTCCATGCTTACTTGACCCCCCAATAACCGTTTATATTTTAGTCATTACATTGTTTTAAATATGCCAATAAAAATTTACAAATTACACCAATATATTTTCACTAGTAAATGTGTAGCTAACCATAAAAAAAAAAAAATTTAAACATCTATTGGTACATATATGTTTTGAACACAACACAAGTTGCACAAAATAAAGTCATTTTTTCATTAATTAAAGTACATTATAGTTTACAATTACCACTCTATGCAAGTGGCTCAAAGCTTCAACTACATTGTATTTACATGTATATATGATCAATTAATGGTGCACAATGTCACATAATATAAAACATTATAAGTAGTTAATGGTGCACATTGTGACATCATATAAAACATTAATTAACTTTCAGTCGGTTGTTCAAATTAACATTATCCATTATTTAATCATATCACAGTTACATTTTTATCACCTGCATTCATCATAAATCAAAGATAATAATGACATTATCCTTAGTAAAGCATACATCAAATATAATAACAACAACATTACCCATTTTTTAATCATATCACAGTTATATTTTGAATCCCTCATTAACAATCATGAAATTTAATGGGTATACCATTTTTGTCCCAATTTATTGAGCGTTTTTCATCATATCAAGTTGTGTAGGGTTTCATCACATGAAGCTTCGTATACAATGATATATTATTTCCAAGTTGTATATATATAATATATCATTGTCTGTAAATTGTAATCATTAAATTTTGTTTAGGGTTCGTTAGTAAAAAAACATGTAATATATATATATATATGCATAGAAGCATGAAATAGAATTATAATATCACATAACATCATATAAACAACAAAACCACCATAAACTTGAATGTCATTTAAAACATGCATGATAAATATTCATCATTGAAACATGAATTGTGGTAGCTTGATATATAGTGTCTATTGATTCCAAGGTTCACTTTGTATGATTTTGAAAAAAAAAGCCAATTGAGTAGAGTTATCAGCATTCTTTAGAAATCATAAGAAATTATTTAGTACACTAGCAATTTTGATGTATTTTTGCAATCTCAAATGCTAAATCTATGAAGAAGTTAACTCTACTGCACTAGTTTCCATTAAAAAGAAAGCAACAAGCTATGGTCTCATGGATTTTTTTCACATGAAAAATTAGCATTGGAGTTCAGTTGGAGGCTGAAAAACTACTTGTAACTACATAAATAAATCTTCTTCTACAACTCGTATGATGTAATTGACTATTCCATCACATCCAAATGGTTATGTTTAGGTTAGGTATGGTCCCCTTTCACACCCAAATCAGCCGAAGCAATTCCAGCTACGTTCAATCAGCGAAATCCCTTAAGAGTCCAAAGTGCAAAAGGGCGGAAATCTTTGACGGATTGTTTCTCAGAAACTGTGATGCCTAATAACTTTTTATTTGAGGCTATGTTGGGCCCCTCTACAATAACCTCTCTCAGTGGTGGCAAGTTTTTAGCTGAGGGAAAAGTTATTAGATGTAAGTAGTGTAAAGTTGTAAAGTGGTGCAACTTTCATTCAGGAACTCGTACGACCAAACAAACTATTCCAAAATGTCAAAATGGGCACATTTACACTAGGGATGGTCCTCTTTTGCACCCAAATACGCCAAATCACTCTGAGCTACATTGGACTGATGATTTCCCTTAAGAGTCCAAAGTGCTAAAAGGTAACAATCTTTGAAGGGCTATTTCTCAGAAACCATGACATTTGCAGAATATTCATTTGAGGCTATGGGATCGTGTTTGGCCTGTCTACAATAACATCTCTCGATTTTTTCTATCTCGGAGGCATTTTTCTATGGTGGCAAATTTTCAGCTGAGGGAAAAGTTGTCAAATGTAGGCAGTGTAAAGTTGCAAAGTGGTGCAACTTTCATTCAACAACTTGTATGACCAAATGGATTGTTCCAACACATCCAGATGTGTATGTTTACACTTGGGATGGTCCTCTCTTTTACCCAAATATGTCGAATCAGTCTGAGCTATATTGGACTGACGATTTCACTTAAGAGTCCAAAGTGCTAAAAGACAACAATCTTTAAAGGGCTATTTCTCAGAAACTATGATGTTTACAGTCTCTCCATTTGAGGCTATGGGATTGTTTTTGGCCCATCTACAATAACCTCTCTCAGAGGTATTTTCCCGTGGTGGCAAGTTTTCAACTGAGGGAAAAGTTGTCACATGCATGCAGTGTAAAGTTGCAAAGTGGTGCAACTTTCATTTAGCAACTCGTACGACCAAATGGAATATTCCAAAACATCTAGATGGGTATTTTTACACTAGGTATGGTCCTCTTTTGTACCCAAATACACTGAATCACTCTGAGTTGCATTGGACCGATGATTTCCCTTAACAGTCCAAAGTGCTAAAAGGTAGCAATATTTGAAGGGCTATAACTTAGAACCGTGGAATTTATAGACTCTCCATTTGAGGCTATGGGATTGTGTTTGGCCCATCTACAATAACCTCTCTCAGTTTTTGCTATCTCGGAGGCGTTTTCCTATGATGACAAGTTTTCAACTAAGGAAAAAGTTGTCAGATGCAAGCAGTGTAAAGTTGCAAAGTGGTGCAACTTTCATTCAGCAACTCATACAACCAAATGGACTATTCCAACACATCCAGGTGGTTATTTTTATGCTAGGGATGGTGATTTTTTGCACCCAAATATGCTGAATCACTTCGAGCTACATTGGACCGACAATTTCCATTAACAGTCCAAAGTGCTAAAACGTAGCAATCTTTGAAGGGCTATTTCTCATAAATCATGATGTTTGCAGACTCTCCATTTAAGGCTATGGGATCATGTTTGGTCCATCTACAATAACCTCTATCATTTTTTTGTATCTCAGAGGCATTTTCTCGTGGTGGCAAGTTTTCAGTTGAGGGAAAAGTTGTTAGATGCAAGCAGTGTAAAGTTGCAAAGTGGTGCAACTTTAATTTAGCAACTCGTATGAACAAATGGATTGTTCCAACATGTCTAGATGGGTAGGTTTACACTAGGGATGGTCCTTTTTTGCACCCAAATACACTGAATCACTTCGAGCTACATTGGACCAACGATTTCCCTTAAGAGTCCAAAGTGTTAAAATGTCATACCATCTATTGTACGGTCTTTAGATCGATGGTATGGCCATGGTAGATTTTATTAGGACTATATAAGGTGACTATGTGAGTTTCAAGAGTTGGAAATTCCTATACTTGAGTTGGTGAGTTTCGATGCATGGAAAAAATGAGTGCAATTAGGTGAAAAATGGTGGTTACAAATTGTTAATGTCAATAAAACACGGGGGCAGCAAGATTTAAGGTTGGATCAAGCTTGTGAAGGTCCTAATAGATGTGTTTGATGAATTTATAGGGTGCGGCAAGGTTGAAAACATTGATTTTCTTAAAAACCTCATGAAATTTGCTAAAAATGAAGTTGCACCCAAGTTGGATTTAAGGAGAAAAAGTGGCAAGTCACTGTAATTTATTATATATTAATAGGAGATATTACAAAACCTTGTTCAAATGATTATACCGATAGGAAAGAACCAAGAAGAAAACCTTTGGTTGTACCTATGAGTTTCCAAAATACAGACCCCTTTACATTTTAAACATACCCTTTATACAATGCCAAACATTTGACCCATATTTCAAAAAACATCACTAGGTATATATTATTCCCATACACAGTTATGACCTTTTTACATTGTTTCCAATTTGAAAATTCAAATTTTACAAAATTTTCCTATTGGAGGCATTCAGGGCACAGTCTTCCACAATAGTAGTATGTTCACATTTTGGACTGATAAGCACCTGTACAAACCATCAAGGTAGCTTAGAATAACCAATCTATATTATTCTAAATGACACAAAATATGATGAGACAGTAATGCAAACTATAAAAGATGCTTAGAATAACCAACCTATATTGTTGTAATCTGTTGCATACATCTCTAAAAGGATCAGAGTTGGCTATTGTTGAAGCAAGTCCATGATCAATCATCCCAGGAATATCACAAAAGTGGGAAAATGAGAAACCTATATTGTCATAATAGAAAAGATGCTTAGACTAACAAATCTATATTAATCTAAACAACTTGAATGATGATGAATTGGTGATGCAAACTATAAAAGATGCTTAGAATAACCAATCTATATTATTCTAAATGACACAAAATATGATGAGATGGTAATGCAAACTATAAGAGACACTTAGAATAACCAATATATATTGTTGTAATCTATCACATACCTCTTTGAAAGGATCAAAGCTAGCTATCATTCTAGTAGGTCCATGATCAATCATGCCAGGAATATCGCAAAAGTGGGAAAATGAGAAATCTATTTTATCACAATAGAAAAGATGCTTAGACTAACAAATCTATATTAATCTCAACATCCTGAATGATGATGAATTGGTGATGCAAACCATAAAAGATGCTTAGAATAACCAATCTATATTGTTCTAATCTGTCGCATACCTCTCTGAAAGGATCAGAACTCGCTCTTGTTGTAGCAGGTCCATGATAAATCTTGCCAAAAATATCAAAAAACTGTATACAAAATATCACTATTAAAGACACCTGCATTGCAATAGTATACAAAATATCAGTATTAAATAAAGAACACTAATGAACTTAAGCATAATGAACATAAGCATTGTACCTTCCATTCTTGAAAATTCTATTCAAGTGTTCTTGAAGGGTCATCTCTTTGCTTAAGAGTATCTAATATTGCTTCATGGTCATCATTACTAAATGTCCATAGTTGTTTTATCTTTCGTCTAGCATGATACTTCAACAACTTAACATTTGTTGCTATAAAAAGGTGCGAATACATGAGAATGGTTTTGTGTTTCTCATAGTCTTGAAATGTAGGTATGCCATTCTTTTTAATCATGTATGTTTGCAACCAAGTTCTTGCAACCACAACTAAACATGTAGGATACATGAAAACATCATCATCTTTCATCGATTGTGTTAGCTTATGCTTTACCCACATACATCGAGCCAACCAATAGTCTAATCTCTCTTCATTCCCCTGTGGTGCAACAATTGCAAAAACATGTCTTGTTTGTAGTAGATCTCAAAATAGGTCTTAATCAACTGAACTTTCCATTGTTCCATTTGTCATGGATATTGTTTGAGATAAAGGAGTTAGATACTGTGGAACCCATGTATCCACCCACTCACTTGACTCGCATTGATCCCACTCTCACTGAATACAACTATGATAAAAATAAGCCAACTCTCATGTCCAAATGGTCCATGTGTCTGCATCTAAGCTTTGAAATGAATGCATCTTTGAAGAATATTTGATTGTATGACAATCCAATCTACCTCCCATTGTACCCTCCTCAACCAACCAAAATAATCTGCACACTGTTGAATCAAGTGTCCCTCCCTATGACAATGTTGAACTACACCAATCAACAATAGAATGTTCGTTGCTAAATTTTGCTCCTGAAATCTTCAATTGCTCCTTAACTAGAGCTCTCTTTACACATGCACCTGCTCCATCATGCTCCCCTTTCCCATGTCCAACTTTAGAAAAACTCTAAATATGAGGTACGCACCTCTCTACTACATGCAATCTACTCAACCAGTAAAACATACGAGCATTCTTGAATTGACCTGTGCAATTATCTGACCAAATTAGATGTCGTCCTAGTGCTATATCATGCTCCTGCAAGAACTCAAAAAAAATATTGAAACAATGTTGGACATACTCAAAGGAAGTAAAATCTATCATCACTCATATAAAAATGATACTCTCTAATTATCTTTCGATCCTCCTCTATACTATCAGGTGCATGTCTAAATGTTATGTGGACAAAAATAGCAATATGAATGGAATTGTAATACTGATAGTGTACCTCATTTTTTGGTTGCAATGTGTAGTTTTCTGCAAAATAAACCATTGATATAATAGTTCCAATCGGGAAAGAGTCCTTAAAAATCCTAAATTTTTGATCCAACCACTGAGACCTATGACTATGTATTGCATACTTGTAGAAAAGATTGTCCTTAAAATCTGAAATAAAATCAGCAACACTGCATTCTTTTGTAACCAACTCACATCTAGAACCTTCACCTCCACTCTGCAAAGTATATTTGACTATCTCATATCTCTTTTTCTCAACAAGATTCTTTCCAAATTCATGTTCAAAACTCTCATGAAAACATTGAAAAAACTTTGACAATCCAACACATTGTGAGAATTTTACATTTAAACAATCATTTCTATAGAAAAAGCAACCATCATCTCTAGAACATAAAAATCAATTTAGCAAGTCCCTTGATGATTTCAGAAGATGCATTGCACCACACTCCTGCAACATTTCATTAGTATGCAAAGTAGAAAGGATATAGCATAATAGCTCATGGTACATTGGAAACTCCACATGGTATTTGCAACAACAAGTATTACAAATCTTAAGAGGTACACAATACAATGGCTTCAAACCTTCAAAAGTCCTTTGCGAGATTTTCATATTTGGATGTGCTTCAATAAATTTTTTGAACAACATTTTTTGGCTTGATTAAAATAAATTTTTAGGATATGGTGTACGATGTCGATTTCCCATTCTTAACTTTAAAACCTCCTTTGCATTGAGTGATACTGTAGAGCTATCATGCAAAAATTGTTGAATTACCTGCTACTTTACATTATCGGTTAGCTTCTTATCAACACATGGAAGGCTCTCGGAAAAATCCCATCTATCATTTTGAAGAGGATCATCTATTCTTTCTCTTCTTGCAAGTGCTCTATCCAAATTTTTACGATTTATGTCAAAATTAATACAATTTTATCTCATAAAGTGAGCCTTTTTCAATTGATGGCTTACTAGGGCAGTTGTAATGATTCTCCGAGCAGCTCTCTTATCCTTTTCCTTGTTATTTTTCCAATAGATTTGAGAGCATTAAAATTTTTTTTGACAATAATAGAATTTTTTTAGGTCTTCTTGTTCACATGAATCTTCAATTTGGCTAGCAAAGGTCTCATCTTTTGCATCTTTAGCAATTGTACAAAAATTTGGCATTGCTCGATCAATGTCTTATCACTAAAATATTGGTTGAAAAGTCTTCTATCCCACAACCAAATAGTTCGTGTTGACCTCTTTCCTTCAAAATTGTTTATAATGTTCTCATCAAATTCAAGTAACCATTTAGGGTTTGTTGAAGGTCTTGAATTTGGAATATGTCTTTCTTCCACACAAGGTTCTTCATTTCTCATGTAATCTAGTGAAACATAATTTACACTTGCTTCAATATTATGTTGAAAATCTTTATTTCCAACATTTCCACCTTGAACATTTTCAATATCAATTTCAATATTTTCATTCCCAATTTCAATACCATGTTCAACATCTTCAAAGCCAACATTTTCACCTTGAACATTTTCATTATCAATTTCAATTTTTTCATTCCCAATTTCAATATCATGTTCAACATCTTCAAATCCAACATTTTCATTATCAATTTCAATATTTTCATTCCCAATTTGAATATCATGTTCAACATCTTCAATTCCAACATTTTCACCTTGAATATTTTCACCTTGAACATATTCAGTTTCCTCTTCACTTGAAATACCATAGGGGTTAGGTTCACCAATACTTAATATACCTTTTCTTCTCTTGCTACGACCTTCTCTATCTCTTTGTCTATATGGTTCAATTTGTTCTTTTGTAAGATTTCTCCTATTTTTTGCTTCTGACGACTGCTGCTCCCAACTATACCTCATAAAATATGCAAAAAAATAATTGCTTATAACAAATTTGAGTAGAAGATGCTCCAATTTTTTTATCTTTGTCTCCTCATGTCTGAAACCATGTGTATGTCGCTTGCAAACAAAATGTACGGTTCGTTGGAATGCAAAAAATGACCCACATGGGGTTTTTCTATGGCCCACAAATACAAAATACGTTATAATCTAATATCCAATACATTTGAAAAAAAAATTAAAATGTTTTGTAATAGTATGATTTTAGTTCTACAAATCATATACCCAATTTGTGTACACATAGACCTAAGGGTTAATGTAGATGGTAGAGGGTTTAAGGGTTAAGGATTTATGGTTTAGGGTATAGGGTAGAGGATTTAAGGGTTAAGTGTTTAGGGTTAACGTTTAAGGGTTTAGGATATAGGGTAGAGGGTTTAAGGGTTAAAGGTTTAGCATTTAGAGTTAACAGTTTATGGTAGAGGGTTATAAGGGTTTAGGGTTTCAGGGTTAAGAGTATAGGGGAGAGAGATAGATGGAATGAGTGAGTGAGAGAGAGACCTGAGAGAGTGACAGGGGGCTATTGTGAAATACGAAATGATCCCTGACATGGACCTTGAGACCAGTACCTGGAGAGACAGAGGGTGGGAGAGTGATGATATATAGGAGATGTAGGAGGAGAGTGAGAGTGTGGGAGATGGTGGATTAGGTGATTAGGGGAGCAGGACAGAGTGGATATGAGGAAGAGAGTGGATATGAGAAAAGGTGGGAGATAGAGAGGTGGAGAGGAGAGGAAGGGTGGAGGTGGAGAGAGAGGAGAGAGAGGAGAAAGCTGGAGGACAATGGGAAAGAGTGGAGATAGGTGGAGAGGAGAGAGGGAGGGAGGAGAGATCGACAAAGTGACATTATTTATTATGATGACATTTCTGAACATTATTTATTTGATGATGATAGGCGATATCAGACAAGACATGCATTGTCTGGGGATGGCGATGGGCGGACATTATTTATTATAAAGTGACATTATTGATGACATTATTTATTTTATTATTTTAACATGAACGCATTATTATTTTATTTTGCCGCGATGATGCATGATCAGATGCATTATCCATTTGCCATATTTTTATTTATTACGCATTACTGAACCATTACCATTATCGACATGACGACATTTATTGATCCGGGATCCGATGACATTATTCCCATTACGCATGCATTTTAACATTTACGATGGCGACATTTCTTTATTATCGATGGACATTTATTTTATCGAGCGATCGAGACGCTAAGACATTATCGGGATTATTATTTACCATTATGACATATTACATGGTATTGTTTTATGGGCGATATGGCGGCAAAACATGATATTTATTATTTTATGCATTATTTGTTTACGCGATGATGACATGACCTAACGACATTATTTATTGATCCGTGACATATGATACGCGCGACATGCCATATTACGCAAATTATGGGCTAAGATATTTACGCGACATGATGGCGTATTATCATCAAGATTATTTATTGATGATGCAAACAGGGCGCAAATTACGCGCCGACGCGATGATATTCGACATGATGATGACATGAACCCGACACGTTCGATCGATATTTATTACGTGATGGGCGATGGCGATGGCGTCATCTGGAACATCGATGATGGACCGGATGATCTTTATCCGACATTAATCGATATTGTTTACGACATTACCGCGACATTTATGATGATAAGTGATAAGTGACTGGCGATGACATTATCCGACATGATGACATGATGGCGGATCAGATGATCCGCATGATAAGTGATGCGATGGCGTGACGATGACATGATGACATAATCCGATGGCAATTATGATGCGCATGACATGATGATACGTGATGATGATGATGATGGCGACGGCGATTACGTGACATTAGATCAGATGATTCTGGGATGAGCGATGGCGGATTGAGCCTGGATGATCTACATGAGGGAGAGGAGATGGCCGAGGCGGGATGAAAGGGAGAGCTGGATTGGAGAGTGTGACATGAACGGAGAGCAAGAGAGCTGAGAGTGGAAGAGGAGTGGATGGAGCTGGAGAGTGGAGGAGAGTGGGGAAGGAGTGGAGAGAGTGGAGGGAGTGGGAGAGGAGGGAGGGAGTGGAAGAGTTGGAGGGGTGGAGGAGGAGTGGAGAGAGTGGACAGAGGTGGAGGAGAGGGTGGAGAGGAGGGTGGAGAGTCAGATGAGGGAGAGTGGGAGGGTGGAGAGAGGAGAGGGAGAGGGAGGGAGAGGGTGGGAGAGGGAGGAAGGAGATAGTGGAGATAGTGAGAGAGGATGGGGGAGAGAGTGGGAGGGTGGAGGGTGGATAGTGGAGATCTGAGAGGGGGAGAGACTGAGAGAGATATAGTATAGAGGAAGGGGTTATGGCAGAGGGACAAAGAGAGGGAGGGAGTCAAAGAGATGGGGAGGAGACAAGAGTGGATGGAGAGATGGAGATAGGGAAATATATTAACATTTCAAACATTTAACATAATAGCAATACATACATACAACATTTACACATTAACCAAAACATTGGAACAACATTTCAAATACACATACACAATAACATAACATAATATATACAACACACAATTCCGCAGTTATAATATCATAAATTGCATAATATATACACATTATAACCATATTGTATATTGCATACAATTATAAACTTTATTGCATTTTTTGTAAATCATATATTATAAATTATATAACATTTTTTGCAACTGGTGTAACATATCGATATCGATTCTCAAATCGATATCCTGACCGGACGACATATCTGATTTGAATAGACATCCAATATTTCTGGACACAAAAATTCTAATGCCAGGTAGGATTAGCCTCGAGCTTGCTTTGGATTTTGGTTCGTACATGCCAATCCTAAGAAGTCAACACAAAAAATGTGTTTAACAACTTACCTTGCTTTTCTAGACTTCGCCCATGTGGCTGAAATTTTTTTTTTTACCCAAAATTGATGAAAGGAAAAGGGTTTATAAAGGAGCTTCTTAGCTTTCCAATAATATAAATTATACTTTATTTTGAATCTACTAAATAATTATTATTCATATTCTATTAGAATTATGACTAAATTCCTAATTGATAGCCTGATTGAAAAACATCTATATCTTTCAAACAATATCACATTTTTTGAATCCAAAACATGTGTCACATTCTATGCTTTGCATACTATAGGATTAAAAAAAAAAAATTGAATTTCATGAAGTTTTGACCAAGTTAAGGTGGTCAGACATACTAATTTTTATATTTTTTAAAAGTTGTAGTAAAAAATTCATAATTAATTATTTACTTGGAAAAAAATTACAAAAAAATGTGCATCACATCCAGACATAAATCCTCTACTTATATCTAAAATCTTATAAAAAATATTATGATTTTATTATGGTTAGGGTGGTCAGACAGACACATACTTCTTATTTTTTCCCTGAAATTTAAGTACTACTACATTGAAATTTCAATTTTTCACCAAATAGATTTTTTTTTAGAAAAATAAACTAGTATTTTAGAAACTAAATTCAATTTTTCACAGATTCTATTCTTACATATATTTGTAATAATATAGATAACTTATTCAAATTTTTACGTTAAGTTGTCTAACTCTAATTTTTCTGAACTTTCATTGCCACTTAAGGGCCTATTTTTTCCATGATGATCCTGCACATACCCACATGTGTGAGCACACCTCCCATTTCACCCCTTTCCATCTTGTGGCACTTGTTACAAGGCTAATCAATCCTCATTCTTGATCCAAACCTCACCTTCCCAATCAATCTCAACTCTCCATTAGCCATTCAATCTTAGTCATTAATCCCTCACCAAATTTCTATATAATGAGGCCTTAACTCTCACTCTATCATCCACATTATCCATATCCATATGCTACTTAAATCTCCATCAAATTCATCTATATCCATACCATCATCATGCTAAAAATTGGAGCTAATCATAAAGAATGGGTGCTTCTTGTGAGCTCAATCTATGAAGAGGAAGGAGTAATGAAGGTATAACTTATTTATTTTTATTTATCATCTATTTCTATCATTTACCTTCATATTCATCTTTCCCATGTTCACATTTGACCCATATATTCCCAATATATATAAAACAGTTACACAGTTAACCACTATCCACATAGCCATAAATTATTTCCTATGTAACCATCTTTAACTGAATTACAATAGTATATCAACAAATAGGTATCTTTTAATATATCTCAAAATTTCATATGAGTAGTACCCATGATGTTTGAAAATGTCTTATCATAAATATTTAGTTATACCTCAAGAGTTATCAACTTCACATTTTTTCCCAAATATGTTCTTAATAGAACAATTTACCTTATAATTATGGTACTCATTCCATATCACAGTCATGGAACTCATACCATGTCTCAAGGAATATTAACTTGCTTAATTTGTTACTTTTTCACATAGTTCACAAGTATGTCACATCACATTTACTTGCAATTTCACATGTACATAAAACAATAGTAAGGATGCTCTTCCCAATTAGGTGCACTTGTACTCATACAATCACATAATTTACAACATAAGGCTCACACAATAGGGCTTACAAGGATGGATAGCCCAGGATACCATAGCAAATTAGGAAAGATGGTCTTGAGGCCCTTTTCTAAAGACTCCTCCATACAAATAAGGAAAATCATGGAACAAGGGAAAGAATGGATTAATGACTATGCCATACCAGTCCCATTTACAACCCCCTTTCAAAAATAATTCCCTAGCACATCTACTCCCCTATACGACTTTCCAAGGAACCCCTCGAGACATGGAAGTTTATAGAATTCACATTGCACTACAGATGCCAAAAATTTGCAAACAAGGAGAAAGCCTGCAATTGGGTAACATAAGATCATAAACCAAAGTTTCAATAAAGCTCCCAAAGAGGAAACTATAAATTCAAGAGAGAAACAAAATAAAGATCAATTTTAGCTACATTGCAACATTCTGATCATAATTCAAAGTTGAAATTAAACAAGTCCTTGAGGAAAATCTGACTATAAAAACCTTCAAATGGCTAAACAACCTAATTAAATAAATATAAAATTCCACATTGTTGGTGCATAATAAAATAAAACATCAATCAAAATTATGAATAATTCATATTTCAACAACAAAATCTGCACATTATGAGCACCACATGACTTGATAAGCTACCTAAGAGGAGGATGGGAATTGTGATTCTCTAACCACATAAGTATAATAGCATACAATAACTGGTGGTTCTTGACCACATAAATATGAATCACTGCTGGTCCCTGACCACCTAAATATGAATGACTAATGGCATTGACTGCATAAATATGAATAATTGGTGGTACATGACCAAATAAATATGAATAAATATTGGTCCATATAATTCCATCCTTTACCCATGGGTTATAAACATCAACCTTGATTATGTTTGCACTATGAACCAACAAGTGTGTCTCTCATGTGTGGGGGAGTAGGCCACAGTCAGCGTCCATGGGAGGATTATAACAAATTGACATAGATCCTTTATTAGGATTATCGATAATTCCCTAAGCTCATAATTTCTTGATGGTGAACATGTGTCTCTCAACCCCTTGTTTACAATATCTGGCATCTAACTCCCATAAGGGGGGAACCATACACTAGGGGTACATATTTAACATATAAATAAGACTAACACAAATGAATACATCACATTCCATTTAATAGATACACATCCACACATTTCATGCTTACTCCATTTCACAAAAAATCAACTTTACAAGATAATCACGAAGGGTACACATTGGGGATTGTACTAGACGTCCACCACCCTTATCCCAAGTCGGATACCATATATCTCGTACTTGGGCACAATCACATATACTATTTTCCACATGCCAAATCACATTAACTATCAAGAATCTTATCATTCCAATCCATACGAGTCAAAGATGCACAACATACACTTACTTTTACAACTTGGTCCATCCACAAAAATTACCACAATACACAACATAAGCTCCATTCCGGGGTATACACATACATCAAGAACACAAAATGAATTCTTTTTTATTTTCTTTTTCCAATTTTCATCTTTTAAAGCAACAAACCATTTCCTTGCACATAATTAAATCACAAATATTCTATTCTACCGAGTGACATACACAACCATTATAAAACACCTTTTAAGCTCGGCTACCCAATACTCAACACATGATAATGGAAAAACAGTCTAACTACTTAGCACCACAAGCACCACATTCCTTTTTTACTCAAAATTCAATTACTCAAGCACTTACCATTTTCATCTCTAATGAGTTAACAATTATATGGCTTTCTATGACTAATAATTGAATTGGGGACCTTAACTCTTTCCAGAGTAATGCTATTATGATGCACATACCATTCTATATTCCATACATGCCATGTAATGAAAGAACAACTTAATTCATAGTTTAACAAAGCAATGTTTACTACTACATTCATTCCCTCTCCACCATCATTATTTATTCACTTGATTATTGTATTCACTATTCTATTTTATCCCAATATTAACTGATTCCATGCACTAGATCGCACATACATCCTAAAGGTAGGAATTGTAGTTTTGGAACCACAACATTTTTCCCAACATACATATTTCCTCCATATCTAAAAGATAAATTTCCATAAAACATGCATTTAATTGATTTAAAGGAAACATGCACTTTTAGGGAGTACTTCATTTATCCACACACAAGAAAGGAACTGCATTTTCAAAACACCCCAAGGCACATAGATGTAGAAATAGGAATTATAGTGTTTTATACTAAGTTATTCACTTTCATTATGAAGTTAAATGATGTTTAATTTAGTAAGGTTTTATTTTCTACATAATAGTCATATCTTAAGAAAGGGTATGTGCAGGATCATCATGGAAAAAATAGGCACTTAAGTGGCAAAAAATTTAGAAATATCAGAGTTAGGCAACTTGACCTAAAAATTTGAATAAGTTATCTATATTATTTCAAAAATATGTAAGAATAGAATATGTAGCAAATTGAATGTAGTTTCTAAACTACTATTTTTGTTTAAAAAAAAATCTATTTGGTGAAAATTTGAAATTTCAATGCAGTAGTACTTCAATTTCAATGAAAAAATAAGAAGTAGGTGTCTGTCTGACCACCCTAACCACCATAAAATGATAATATTTTTTTATAAGATTTTATATATAAGTAGAAGACTCATGTTCCAATGTGATTCATATTTTTTTGTAATTTTTTTCCAAGTAAATAATTAATTATGATTTTTTTATTACAACTTTTAAAAAATATAAAAAACTCGTATGTCTAACCACCTTAGCTTGGTAAAAAATTCATGAAATTCATTTTTTATTTTTTAAATCCTATAGTATGCGAAGCATAAAATGTGATGAATTTTTTGGATTCAAAAAATTTGATACTATTTGAAAGCTATAGATGTTTTTCAATCAGCCTATCAATCAGGACTTTAGTCGTAATTTTAATAGAAAATGAATAATAATTAGTTATTAAATTCAAAGTAAACCATAATTTATATTGGTGGAAAGCTGAGAATCTCCTTTAAAAACTCTTTTTGTTTCATCAATTTTGGGTAAAAAAAAAATCGTTAGCCACATACCCATCATATTGCCACTTTTTGGCCCATCATGATCCTACACATACCTGAAACATCTTTCATCTCCATAAGGTTGAAGGTTGTAGGATAACATGAAGGTGGATATTATAATAATAATATCCATAGTTTTCTATCCATTCACTTTTTTTTCATTTATATTTTCATTCCAAATTGATTCGGTCTTCACAATGATTAATTCACCATAACATGCTAATCAAAATTGATGAAACATACAATTGACACATTTAATTTTCCTGATCTTGCTCATCTTAAATACTTACAAGTCCTATGGAAGGTTACATAGGTGCATTTATTTTTAAATCTTGACATGTCGAAATCTATAAAATAGGCCATTTAAACTTCTTCATAATCAAATGCATCATTAAGATGAGGTTAGATAATGCTCAATCAATTTTAACAACATAGTTATTCCCTTTTAAATTAACTCTTTCACAACCAAAATTATCAAAGAATGATGAAAGCGAATCAGGATCCCTCAAGGTCATTTCAACCATCAATCACAACAAGGATACAAGCACTCAAGGTAATTTCACACAAGCACAAAGAGCAACAACACTAGCCTAAGATCCCAGTGTTACAACCGTGCTCTGATACCAAATGTAATGCCCAAAAATTTTGCAATAAAATACAATTAAGGACAGAACGCAAATTTCAATTTTCAATTACAACACATGACTAACTCATACAATTTTGTTTTCCAAGCACACAATTCTTACAATGGATGACAAAATTTGACAAAATATATATTATAATATCTAGTTAAGTAACTAAATAGCTTAGGCAGCCCAAGTAGGGATTCAAAGGAAGATAAGGGATTCACAATAGTGAGACAAAACTAAGTCCTACAAACACATTCATGATCAAAAGGTACCATCAAGTCATAAGCTATGCCATTACAATATATCAATAACTCAAGTAATGAAAAGAGAGAAAACCCTAGGGGCTAGACCTAATTCCTTAGGGAATCATCTCTGACGGCTTGCCTACGTATATATTTTTTAGAGGAACCATAGTTCAACAACTTGAGTTCACCCAACTTATATTCGATAGACCAAAAATAATAGATAACACTTGGATTTAAATTACCACTAATTCACAATGGTAGTAAATACTAAGAATGAATAACAATGGTAAATCTATAAGGGCTCCTTCTACAATAAGGAGTGATTAACAATTTTGATTACAACACCCCTCAAGAGCCACTTGCCAGCATAGATAATCGAGCATTGGTATAGAATGAATGTAGCCAAAACATATCTTGAATAGATAATTATAATTGAAGTCATGGTTTTAATCCAACCATACAAAGGTCACCATATGAAATTCATAAGATTAAGGGGTGGAAGGCTAACAAAACAATCCCCATACTGAATCATTATGGGAATTCAACTTCCATACAACTGGTTGACTAACACATGGAGTATAACCATTAGGTTCAAAGACAACTCTACCTTAGTCACCATCATAATCCAAAAACATCCTATGCCTCCAATCCATTAATTAGAGAATATAAGAGTGGGTACACAACCCTTTCTAGGGTCCTTTTACCCCAGACAATTCCATTGTCAATTGCCACCCACTTAGGTGAATCCAGATATTAGAAACCTTGATATGGATAGGCATGGTTCTTAAGGGACTCTTTATACATAACAATGCACATCACCCTTACACGACCATTTAATAACTGCACTTAATATATGTTGCAATTCAAGGGTGTAATTCTATTTAAATGAAAACTTTTATGGCCATCTCTTACCACAAGATAATTTACAATAATAAGATAACCCAAAGAATCAAACTTCTTGTCCTCCTAACCATATTGGAATCATGAAGGCTCATGATCTCTAGCCAAATCCCTAAGCAACAAATATTCTAACCCCTTGATGATGAAATGGGGGCTTCTATTCCAATAATATAAAATGTTTTCACAAGGCCTTTTTTTATAAGAAACTATCATACAGTGCCATGAGTGCAATATGTAAATCTCCCTAAATAGACCATTTTAACACCCATGATTCACACCAGTTATTATGTATCAAATGCATATATATATATATATATATATATATATTGAATTTACGGTTGTTGGCATTGAATAATAAGAAGGAAGTAGGATCATGGGTTCTATTCATTTATAAATAACATATAAATTACCATACGATGGATTTTGAAAATTGGGTTTTCACTTGAGATCGATGGTATGGTCGAAAGAGGAAAGAATTTCAAACACATACCCAAACACCCAATGATCTGATCTAGGTATACAAAAAACTCCCAACTATTACTCCTATCAACAACAATACATGAAAAGAACAACCAACAAACAACTAGCACTCTCCATGGATACCCATGATACGGTCCAATATGAAAATACATCTACATGCACAATGATTATAGGTGGGTATTCTTTAAAACTAGTTACAAGATAGACCCCCATACCTATGTAAATAATAAACAATTCCTAAGATGGTGTCCCAAGGATTTTCTTTAGCTCCATGATTATTTTAGCTCCATGAAAACACCCATCCCCAATTTCAGTCATTGCATCCCATTTGAATGGTCGTCTAACTCCCTTCTTCCCCTTTTTTTCCTCCCGAGAAGTTTCCTTCCTTGAAAAGGTTTCTCCTCCTCCTGCCATGCCCTCACCTACATTCATTCCCCTTGCCCTTCTTTGGCGTCCCCCCATCTAGGGTTTTTTTGCATTAAATTTCCTTCATTGCTCGATCTCCTTCTATCTTACTTTGCTAACCTTTTCATTCATGGTGGTGTCTATATCCTTCATTCCTTTGTAAATATGTCACCTTGAGTTGACATCACATTTTCCATTCACTAACTCGCTTCACTAATCCACTGACACCATCTCCCTTGGAAACAATCCATCGATCTTAAACCTCCTACCTATAATAAGTGTCACACAAATACCTACCTTTCTTTAAAGTACCATAGTTTTATTTTACCTTCTTTAAATTTTGGTCATAGATCACTATTGATTCAAAACAATGATGTGAATCAGGTGCAACAATCAATACTTGCCACATGTCCATATCCCACATACTCACATTGGTCAACCCAAGTCAATTGCAAGCATTCAAAAAATAGTAGGATTACTCCTTCATTCATTTTTTTGGAGGATTGGGGGTCACTAATCCCTCTTACCTTATTCTTGAAGTGCAAATAAAAACTTATCAAACAGGCCCAAACACACATGTCTAAATCCCTTTTCAACTATCAGGGTTTGACCACTAGCCTTACTCATTACCAGTTTCCCTCCTTTACACCATCACAAACCAACACTCTGACCTCTAAAACACTAATGTGTGAGACTCTGAATAGTGCTTTAAGTTGTTAGAGGTTGCTAATTCCTCTTGCCTCATCCTTTAAGTACATATTCAAGATTAACAAGCATGTTCAAACACACATGTTTGATGCTCCTTGCACCTATCAAAATTCAACCATTGGCCTTACCCCTTACTATTCAGTCTACCTTTACTCCATAACAACCTTCCCACAAACCTCTTAAACATGCATGAGTTTGTCAGATGGCAGGGTTCTCACTTCCACCTTATACATTTCATTCCTTTGTGTTAAGGTGTAAGCCAACCTACTACCCCATGATGTTTGAAATAATCTTAATAATTTACAAACTTAAACTTTTTGTGTATCATCCCTTAGACATCCTTCCTACCACATACCAAAAATTGGTAAGGCATAGGCCTTATGGCCATATCCATGTATATCAAAGCCATTTTTGGTGTCAGGGTTTGCCAAGGTTAGCTCATACTTCTTCATTTGTTTCATGTTAAGGCATAAGCTTTAACACAAACCCATGAATATTGAAGTAATTTTAAGTTTAGATATTCACCCTTAAATCTTACCACTTACAATCCTTTTCTTAAGGAACAAGCCTTCCTACCAAACTATGAAGCCTGAACATTTCCTTCATAGGCTTTACCCTTTTAGGTGTTGAGCTTTGGGAATTCTCCTTACCACACACTTGCCAAGTTGTTAAGGAATAAACCTCAAGTTGATCCAAGAACATCGAAACTATTTCGAGTGTCGGGGTTTGAGTCTCCCTCATACCTCTTTCATCACTTTCTTAACATTTAGTTAAGGTGTAAGCTTTAACATTGATTCCTGATTCCTGACACTTTTTTGGACTTAACACATGCGAACTTACTTTTCCTTTGTGCAATCAGTATGAGGTATGGCCAAAGTCATATGTCTGAAACCCTTTTGAACTTGACTCCCACTTACTTCGTACTTAAAATTATGTTAAGGCGCAAGCCTTAGGGCCAATCTTTGATGCCTGATAGGAAAGTAACCTCATTGTCCCTAGCCATTTTGGACTTAACTCAAACCTTCTTCATACATTGGGGAATTCAGTATAAGGTATGACCAAATCCCAAGTCTAATACATTTCAGTAGAGAGTAAGCCTCATTCCCGAAGTCTGAAGCCCAGTCAAACTTAACCGAAAAGTGACTAACTCTTACCTCTTTAGCAAACGATATAGGTAAGCCCGAGGTCCAAAGTCAAAATTTTTAGAACTCTCCAAAGCTTGCTATAATGACATACTAAGGCCAATGAATCCTTCTTCCTAACAACCCTATGAAGTCATTTTTAGCCTCAAACAACACCTCTTCATCTGATATCACTCAAATCTCCTATTGACCTCAATGAAATGCATTTCTTGACCACAATCAACTCATTTCTAGTAGCCTCTCCTCTGACATCCATAAGATTCCCTTGTGATAACAATGACAATCATATTATCTACAGATCAATCAACTATAGTTGGGTTTAGTTATCCTTATCAAATTAACTCTTTATTAGCATTTCCCAACTATTATTATGGTATGATGTTCTATTCTAATAGAAGATCATAATTTCATGATAAGGCACAACCCAAAAGTAGAGAAGACTCAAAGACTCTTCATCTATCCTTATTTACTTACTATCTTAATCTCCCTTAGTTAAGCAGTACCATAGGGATCGAATCTACACCTGTTATATTTACTAAAACCTCTAAGGCTCCTTTAGTAACTTTAGTCAGAATACTTGATATGAGGGACCTCAAGTGAATACTATAGGAGAAATTCAAAATCAACAAGAGTCAAATGATAAGAACAAAGCTTTATTACCATCCTGAACCTTAGCAACATAGTATAGCATGAAAAATTATAGTATATATCCATGTAGATTTAGTCACATACCTTAATAGAAGCATTAACATAATAATTTAACTAATCTTCTCTTAGAATCACATGACTAAAAGTAAAGTGGCACACAAACACAACTGGGTCTTGTATCCTCTAAATGATACACCCTTAATTCAGACAACAACGTAGTATAAGTTTAAAATAAAAGGCTATGACACTACTATAAAGGGAGGAGCCTTGCACTATTTATCAAATCATACATCTCTTGATATAAAATTTTTTCTCAGCTCAATATATTGGGTATGTGCAGGATCATGATGGGCCAAAAAGTGGCAATATGATGGGTACATCTGGCTAACAACTTTTTTTTTACCCAAAATTGATGAAATGAAAAGGGTTTTTAAAGGAGATTCTCATATTTCCACCAACATAAATTATGCTTTACTTTGAATTTAATAAGTAATTATTATTCATTTTCTATTCAAATTACGACTAAAGTCCTGATTGATAGACTGGTTGAAAAACATCTATAGCTCTTTCAAACGGTATCACATTTTTTGAATCCAAAAAATGTGTCACATTATATGCTTCTCATAATATAAGATTAAAAAAAAGAAAAAGTGAATTTCATGAAGTTTTGACCAAGTTAAGGTGGTCAAACATACGAGTTTTTTATATTTTTTAAAAGTTGTAATAAAAAATTCATAATTAATTATTTACTTGGAAAAAATTACAAAAAGTATGCATCACATCGGACATGAGTCCTCTAATTATATCTAAAATATTATAAAAATATTATCATTTTATTGTGGTTAGGTGGTCGACATATACCTACTTCTTATTTTTTCCTGAAATTTAAGTACTAATGCATTGAAATTTAAAATTTTCACCAAATAGATTTTTTTTTTAAAACAAACCTAGTAGTTTAGAAACTACATTCAATTTTCTACAAATTCTATTCTTACATATTTTTGAAATAATATAGATAACTTATTCAATTTTTTATGTCAAGTTGTCTAACTCTGATTTTTCTAATTTTTTTTACACTTAAGGGCCTGTGTTTTTTATGATGATCCTGCACATACCCTATTATTTAGTTTTTCATAAACATCTAGCTATTTAAATGAACTAAAAACACTAAAATGTACCATACTAGCTCTTTTACTAGAAATTTTTCTACTTCATGTGTATAATTCTTAATTAAAATATTTTAGGAATACAACTAAGAATATAGATAGTTGTATCCATTGGTTCTCTTTATAAATGATTTTCCATATGTTTTTATTGAAATTTAGATATTTCTATGTTTTTATGTATTCTATTTTAATACTTAATAGTATCATTTTGCTAAATTGTGTGCTACAACAATTTTTCTTTTGCATTTATGATAAAAATTTAATAAATTAAATTATTATAAAATCACCTCCTCAATTACTACTCAATATTATGATAAAATAATTGTTTTCCTTTTTTAAAAAAATTAAAATGATAAACAAACTAAATGCTTCACTTTTACTTTGAATACACAGGGCCCTAGTGTTCTAATAATATTCATATATAATGTTAATAAATATAAATGTTTATCAATGGTTTCTACATGGTATCAAACATATTTGAATGAAACTCTAATAGTTTCAAAGCCTTCAGTGATTTCTCAATTGAAAATCATATCTATGTTGTATGTGTAACTAGAAAGGAAATAGTATCCTTTGATTTGATCCTAGAAATTGTTTAAAGAGTTTCATATATAATTTTACTAGACTTAGTTTATTAGAAAAAAAGCCATTTATTATTATCGGAATTGTTGCCACTTACCTTCCACCATAATTTTTATAAAAAAATTACAAAGTTCTATTATCAAACATTAAACAATTTTTTAACCAATTTTCATTTTTATAATTCATCTTGTTCTATGTACAACCAACACATATTTATCAAAAGATCATTTCTTGTCATCTCTAAGCTTCACTTGACTTTCACTATTTTTTTAATTTTAAAAAATATTATCCTTAGAAATCTTAACCATATGTTAAGAAATATATTTTATCTAAACTAAATATTTTATTATAGATAAAAATACATTTTTTTAGTGAACCGTAGATTTTTGACACCCTAATCCTTTCTAGCATTTCTAGGGTTTTTCACCTAAAAGGAGAAAGTAGGGCCAAAGGTCTAGCTAGGTTCACTCAAATTATGCAATGTATTATGTAATTTAGACTAAATGAAATAAACTAAATGCAATTAGATGATCTATGTGACTGATTATGTATGCAAAATCTAAGAAGTATGCAATGTTGGAAAACATAATGTGATATGTAAACAATGAACTAAGAATGAACAAATGCAAAACAAAAAATAAAAGGGTTGAAATAGAGTACACCTAGGCAGAGATTGGAGAATTTGTAATCTTCTGAATGTTGTCTAAAATTACAAAAAATCACCAATGGGACTCATTCACCACTAATGGTGAATAAGTCCTGCTTTCGATGAAAACTGTCAAGAATAGGTATCTGAGTGTCGGGATCTAGAATCTGAAAAAATCTAGATTTCCAGTCTTAAGGTCGCACTCATCCACCACTAATGGTGAATCAGTCCTCTCCCAAAATTCTAAAAAATCAAGGGACAATTCTATAGCACCATATCTGAGTTTGTCTGCTTGTGGGGTTGTCGAAGTCAAATCTGCAAATAATGGACATAATGTCTTCTCCAAGCTTTTTTGACTCCTTGTCCACTTTTCAACACCTAAATTCTTGTCAAATCTATGTACACAAGTTTGCAAACACACATACAAGAGGGGGGAAATGGTTAAGGGTTAGGTTATAGGGATTTTCCTTAGTCAAATCCCACTTTCGTAATCAAACCCTTAATGAAATAATGAGATGGAGGAGAATGATAAATAAATAACATGAAAATTATATCAACTTACCAAGCCCTTGTTGATGAAAATCTGAAGATATGTCAATGGATGCTCCAAAATTCTTGATTAATGCTTGATTATAGGATGAAAAGTGCTCAAATCCAAATTGAATGCTTGAATGAGTTAGGAGATTGAATACTTGAATGAATGGGGTTTAAAATGGATGTTAAAACACTTATTTATACATTCTTGTGCCTTAGTAACACATTGATACCTCATCACAGGGCAACATCAAGTGATTTTGATAAAAAAACCAACAGGAAATTTGAATTTTTTTGAATTTGGAGCCAAGGGGGACTCATTCACCACCCATGGCGAATGGATCCCACCTCAATCTTGAAAGTGGGTGTCAATAATTAAGTCACATTTAATGTTGTTTGTAAAGTTTACATTGAAAAATACACTTAATTAAAGCTTATAAGGGTATAAAGGGGTCAAATAAGACATAAGAAAGGTGTAAATAGTGAAATTATTCCTAGAAAATAATGAAATCTTGTTACAACACTTTACAACACTTCAAAATAGGACTTGATTAGTGATGAAAAGGTGATTTTTAGGTGAATTGTAATGAATAAAGTTTGGAAAAGCTTAGAAATTTTTTACAACACTTCACAAAACCTTCATAGGATGCCACAATTTGAATTTTAAGGACCTAAATGTGCATATTCAAGCCACATTACATCAATAAATCCAAGAAAAATAGACCAAACATCATGAAGAAGGACCTAAAAGGCCATGAAAATGATAAGGGGCCATTTTTCTATGGCACATTTAGCCCCCAATTTAGTGAGAGGATGAATTTTCTTCAAACTCACACTAAAGTAGCCATGCATATTGAGAAGAGAGTCCAAATGCACTTACATTAGCAAGATGGAATAACAATGATCAAGAGGGATGATCAATCCCCCAAGATGAGATCCCATGATAAACTAAACATAAGAACAAAGGAACACAAATGTGGAAATGAAGGTATAGGATGAAGCTTCGATTGTCAGTCCAACTAGTTGTGGATTAGATCTAGGATGATTATTTGAAAAAAAAGAAGAATGCATACTCACTCTGGGGTGACAAAACTTATGGAGGTATTCTGAGTGAGAAGGCCCAAAAGGTGAAATACATACGCTAGTTTGTATGCACTCACAAACACAAAGGTGGCTATGGGAAAATTTGTGCCGCTGGATGGGCTTCTCACTCAACCATATTAAAGTTATACCTCTTGATAACTTTAACAAGGAACCACAAAGGAAAATTTTGGTTTGTGCTTCATGAGACAAGAAAAAATACATATGCTTAGAACTCATGAACAAAAAGGATAGTACCACAAGCATGCAAGTTGCATTATGCAAGGTGGCAAAAGTGCAAAATGTAAAATGTAAAAAATGTGAAATGTAAAATGTGAAAAGATGTTCAAAGGAGTCTTGTTAGGTTCATGCAAGGTCAGTCACTTAGGGAACATTGTTTCTAATGTCTCCAAGAGAGGACCGATCAAAGAATACAATATTCACAACTTAGGGGATGCAATGCATTACATTGAACCACTAAGAGGAATGTAATATGATAAGATAGATCACACTTATGAAAGAAATCACACCCAATGTCATCCACAAAGTGACAAACACATTGTATGAAGTGACAAGGCTACACTAAGAACCAAGAATGCAAATGAATTAATGCCAATGTATGCCCCCCACTTTAAAGTAATTGTTACACACCATTCTATGAGCAATTACTTTAAATTAGTGAAGAAAAGATGCCAAAAGAAAATGAGACATGAGCCAACTTGAAAATCCCTATAATTCCAATTCATGTTTCTAAGTTAGTTTGCATCATGTAAACGAGAAAGAAATAAAATAAAGGGAGTTGAACCCCAGAAAGGAACACACCAAACACATAAGGGATCTATGGATTTGGGGTCAGTATGTTTGTTGCTGCAATTTTATAATGAAAGAGCTCAGAATTGTCATCATTCCCCAAAGCACATAGAATTGGATGAATGACACAAAGAGAGCAAAAAAAAAAGAAAAACAAAGTCTATTTGGGTCAACCTAGAAGAGACATTTCAGTCTCAATGCCTTGTATCATCCCCAAAAGGAAAACACATGTGAAAAGCAAATGAAAAGAAAAAGATTTTGGGTCAACATGAAGGATACATTTCAGTCTCAATGCCTTGTGTCATCCCCAAAAGGAGAACATGAAACAAAAAGGAAAAAATAGGAAAAGGACCTTTTGGGTCAACATGGAAGAGATAGAGAGTGTATCTACACTTTGCACCATCCCTAAAGGAGAACACAAAACTAAAGAAAAAAAGAGAAATGCATGACGTATAGAAGAATAAAGGTACAAAAAGAAGAAGTGTACAAAGAGAGGGATAACATCAAATGCACAATACTAGGGAACATGATACACACATACAATTGCAAAATAAAAGGAAAGATGCAAAAGGCTAGCAAGGTGAATGCAACTCAACCATCTAACAAATCATCTGCCTCCCAATCATGCTCAGTGTATTGCAAGGGTGGTTGGTTGTCCAAAGGAAGAATTACAAGTGTCGAACTAGGAGATGTACCAGGTTCCTCACTTGGTTGAGAATATTTTTCTTTTATGCTCATGGTAGATGAAAAGAAAAAATTTAGATTGTTATGGACTTCTTCATCTATTTTTTCGATCTCCTTATCATCATCATCATCAAGATTGATTACGATAGGAGGACAAAGGGTGATTTCCAAGGAAGGATGTATTAAAATTTGTGGCTATTGAATTTTTTCATTTTGTTGTGAGGGTTGGATTGTGCTATCTAGTGGTGAGTCAAGGGAAAGAGGGTGGTCATCTATTGCTTCAATAAAAGGTGGAGGTTGGTTTTCTTTATTTTCTTCTATTCGAGACTAACAAGCAAGTAGATGATGATGATGCCTACATTCCCTAGAACTGTGGTTTCATTTTATTTTATTTTGAATTTTTTGAGGTGTACGAGTGGATTGATTCATCATAGGTTCCTTTTCTCCTAGAGGGGGAAGAATAGAAGAAACCAAAGAGGATGCGTCAATCACTTTCTCTTTAGCTTTATAAACTTGTTTACTATGAAGAGGCATGATGGGATTGGTTTCACTTTCTCTTGGTCATTTAAATGATGGAGGGGAAGTGTCTAAAGTTAGTTGTATGGTTTTCTCAATGTCAAACTCAGGCTGAAGCATGGTTTCATCTATGATAGGAGGGGCGGAAGTGGACAGGGACATGTGACGAAGAGACAATTTTGTGATTTGTTTGGCTTTGAACTTTTGATAGGCTATGAAAAGGAAATCTTTATGGGGATGATAGGTTCCATAGGTTTAGGCCAAAACACTTCTAAGGAAAAATTACCTTTAGAGGATAATGGATTAAAGTCGCTATGGTGTATGGTAAATATTTCATTTCCATGTGAAAACTTCAAACATTTGTGAACAACTGAGGGGACTGATTTCATCAAACAGAGCTAGGGATGACCTAGTTGTAGACGAAATTGATCTGATTCTGGAATGATAGAAAATGTTACATCCAAAGTTTTAGGTCCTATTTGTAATGGGAGTATGATTGATCCGATCGTAGGGCATACAAAACTAGTAGGTGTTTTAATCCATATAGTTGGTTTGCTATAATCATCTTGATAAAGCTCATGCAATACTAAAAACTTTTCTATGATCACATTCTCACCACAGGAAGAATCTATTAATATCCCATTGGTAGGCTTATCATAGATTCTTCTGCTGATGTAAAGAAGGCCATCAGGAAGCTTTTTAAGTATATATTTAGAAGAAAAACTAATATCAAGAGTTTTGTTGGTTGGGCCCTTACAAGGGATAACGTCTACCACACCCACAAGTTCATCCATAGGATTAATTTGGGGGTATGTGTAGGATCATCATGGAAAAAATAGGCCCTTAAGTGGTGAAAAAATTCAAAAAAATCAAAGTTAGGAAACTTGACGTAAAAATTTGAATAAGTTATCTATATTATTTCAAAAATATGTAAGAATAGAATATGTAGTAAATTGAATGTAGTTTCTAAATTTCTAGGTTTATTTAAAAAAAGAAATCTATTTGGTGAAAGTTTGAAATTTCAATGCAGTAGTACTTAAATTTCAAGGAAAAAATAGGAAGTAGGTGTCTGTCTGACCACCCTAACCACAATAAAATGATAATATTTTTTTTATAATATTTTAGATATAAGTAGAGGACTGATGTCCCAATGTGATGCAATTTTTTTTATAATTTTTTTCCAAGTAAATAATTAATTATGAATTTTTTATTACAACTTTAAAAAAATATAAAAACTTGTATGTCTAAACACCTTAACTTTGTCAAAACTTCATGAAATTCAATTTTTTTAATCCTATAGTATGCTAAGCATAGAATGTGACACATGTTTTCGATTCAAAAAATGTGATACCATTTGAAATCTATAGAAGTTTTTCAATCAGTCTATCAATCAGGACTTTAGTCATGATTCAAAAAGAAAATGAATAATAATTATTTATTAAATTCAAAGTAAAACATAATTTATATTGGTGGAAAGCTGGGAATATCCTTTAAAATCCCTTTTCGTTTCATCAATTTTGGGTTAAAAAAAAAAGTCATCAGCAACATACCCTACACATACCCATCATATTGCCACTTTTTGGCCCATCGTGATCCTGCACATACCCTTGGGTAACATTTGGATTTATATCATGTTGTTCATTATTGGTATCAACATTCATTACATTAGTTTTTGAAGGTTCACTAGCCTTGACAAAGGAAATATTGTGTTAAGGCATGCAGTTGGTGAAAATTTATTAATTTTGGTTAGGGAGTGCAACTAATTTATTGCCTTGATCATTAACACAGTCTGCAATGGACAAACGACCTAAATCAATGAGGTCTTGAACTAAGTGCTTGATACGCTTACATTTTTCGGTGTCATGGCCATTTGGCGATGAAAATGGCAATAAGAATTTGGTTTAAAGGTGAGTGGTAAAGGTTTGGTGGTATCAAGTGGTTTGATGGTAGGCAAGGTGATCATTTGTTGTTGGAGTAATTGGTTCATTGCATTATGGAGGGTATCAAGTAAGGGAGTAAATTATCTCTTTCGGTCCCCATAGGTATATGGCATCACTATTTTAACAGCTACCAATGGACTTGGAATAGGTTGGGTTTGTGGTTGAGGAGAAAAATTGACCTGTAAAAAGCCTCTCTTTGGTTTGCAAAAGTTTTGTGTGTTGTTTTTGTTTTGTGGTTAAGATTTCTTAGCTCAGTTAGAAGTGGACTTTGAATCATGACTAGAAACTGAGTTGTGATAGTCACATAGTGTTGTGCATAAGTGCATGAATGAAGGAAATTTCACCATCATTAACTTATCCTAAAGGTTTGTGTGCAAGTTTTCGATAAACATCTTCTACAGATGTGAATCATGAATTTTGGCATCAACTTGAGCATACAACAACTGATAATGTGAAATGAAGTAAGTTACTTTTTCATAGACATTTTGTCTACAACACATTAGATTAGCTATTATCTTCTTAGGAGTCATATGAACTTGGAAGTGACTTATGAAGGCATCCACAAACTCATTAAATGATCGAATGGAATGATTAGGAAAGTTTGAAAAACACTCTAATGCAGTATCTTTCAGGGTCCTACGAATTTTTTTGGCTAAGAGTTTATCATCAAGGACAAAATCACTACATAAAGTTGTCTAAGAATTGACATGGTTAATAGGGTCTCCTTTACCTTTGTATTTCTCAAACCTAGGCAATTCTATCCCTTGCAGCATGAGGGTGCATAAGATTTCTAAGGATAAGGGGCTACTACGAACATGCTATGTGGGTCGAGCATTTTGATCTTGGCTAATGGTGGAAATTTCTCGTTGCATGGATGAAACAATATTAAGGAGTTGCATAATAATGGGGTCAAGGTAAGTGGTATGAGGTGGAAGGGAAAATGGATATGGAGTGTATGTAATGTGAGGGGAAGTGAAAGGGAAACTAAGAGGGGTGAAGGTGGCAGAGGGGATTTGCAATGCCACAATAGAAGTAGAAATGCTTGCTGGAATTGGGAAAGGAGTCACATGACTAACCTGTTGAATAGTTGTTGTAACCTAAGGAGTGGTATAAGTGGGTATGGATGCTATGGTTGAAGGGGGAGGAATGTGAGATTCTCCTTGGCTTTCCACTATGTTTGTTGATTGGGAATTGGAAGACGCATGTTTATTGTAAATCTTGAAGCAGTTCTTTTCATAACTTGTAAGCCATCATCACTTTCAATCAAATGATGAAGGTTTTCGATGGTTGGTATGGCAGTGGTGGAAATTTTTTCAAGGGACAAATCTTGTTGTAAGTGTGCAAAATCCTCATGAATATTAATGACCTTTCCTTGTGCGATGGAATTTTTTTGTGTGTCAACATTCATTGGATAGAAAGATGAAGGCATAGAAGTGGTATTGTCCATGCCTAATGCACCATTGTCCATACTAGGAGTAGGATCTCTTGAGATCCCAAGGTCCACAATGAAAGTCTTATCACAGGAAGCCATGAGTCTATAACTTCGTCTCACTAAAGTATTATCAATGGGGCACCAAACACTCCTACAAGTAGCACAAAAGATGGGGTGAATGTTGTAGACACATAAAAATGACCTAGGCCTGCAAGCTTCATTTATACCACTTTCGTCCTAGCATAATTATGACATTTAATTATGTCCTTGGTCCACATTCAACTATTAATTAAATAATTTATAATTGTTTAATTAATTCATGTCTTTTTATTCTTCATGATTATAAAATAAATAAATTCTATTTATTTATTAAATACGTCATTAATTATCTAAGTCTTTCCCTAATTAAATAAATTTCTAAATTTATTTAATTACTTTTCATCATTCATTTCTTCTAATTATTAAATAAATAAATTTTATTTATTTATTTAATATGTCACTAACTATCATAATTAAATGAATTTATTTATTTATTTAATTATTGGTCTTATCTGCTAAATTAAATAATTAAATTTAATTATTTAATTGCCAAAATTGATATTCCTCTCATTTTAAATAAATGAAATTATTTAAAATGTCATCACAGTCTTAACTGTTAGTTCATTTTAGTAAATAATCTGAAAATTGATTATTTATTATTTCACAAAATCCATATTTTGAATTAATTTAATTCAAAATGGTAACTTTCCTCTAAAAATCAAGTAATCAGGCAGATTCTTGATTTTTCCAAATCTGATCTTGAGTTCAGTCTTTATCTTCTTCATTTTCAAAAATATTTATTTTTGAATTAATTTCCTCATTTATTCTCGACCGTCAATTCGATCTTCTTAGATGGCATCTCGACCACTCGATTAATGACTTTTCCCTAACCCTAATTAGGAATTATCAGATTTAATCTGGGCCTCTAATTTTAGGTCTCCATCTAAAGTCAATCTCACCCATCCATTCAAAATGGAATTTTCTATAAAATGACATTTTCCTCTCATTTTTCGATGACACAGAGACATTATACGCACATAAATTACATTATTCTTGCATATTAAAACTTAGATTTCTTTGAGTTATTTTAGTGATCTAGGTATAGACATTTGTTCAAATCCTTCAAATTTTGGTGTAGGACTTAGAAATTTATTTACAAATTGCTTGCATGTTCGATCTAAGGGAAATACATCAACCAACAAGTCAGAAGGTGTTAAAAAGGTGAATCATGGAGGTCTCGGTGATTAGCTGGTATAATCGCTCTTTTATTTACTTCCTTTGTACTTTGTAATTGCTTTGGGTTTCTTGATTTGTATTGATTTGCTAATATCTCAACTTACCTAAAAATAACCCTTAGTTACAAATGCAAATGCAAGGTAATCTAGGAGTGCAAAATGCAAATAACAAAAATTTTGCTAACTGAAATAGAGAAGTAACTACAGAGAACAAAAATGTAGAAAAATGTTAGAAAATGTCTAAAAAAGCAGTCTAAAATGTCCAGGTAGACTGATTCGCCCAAGGTGGTGAATGAGTCCCAGTATGAGATTTTTTTGTGTTTTTCAAAAAATTTAATGTGATTCTAATGCTTTTTAGATTCCAGTGAAGGATGCAAATGTAGATTTTCAGTGTTTTCAATGATATGTAATACAAAAATGAAATCTAAACAGGTCTTTCACTAATGCAAGTTAAAAAACCATAGGATGAAAAAACAAAACAATACCCTAATTGAATATTGATACAAATGAAGTATAAGATGCAAGATGGAATTAAAATCAGAAATGGAATGTGTTCAAACATTGGGTTCACCAAAATGAACCATAGATTTTTGGAACCCTAATCCTTTCTAGCACTTTTAGGGTTTTTCACCTAAAAAGAGAAAGTAGGGCCAAAAGTCTAGCTAGGTTCACTCAATTTATGCAATGTATTATGTAATTTAGACTAAATGAAATGAACTAAATGCAATTAGATGATCTATGTGACTGATTATGTATGCAAAAGCTAAGAATTATGCAATGTTGGAAAAAAAATGTGATATGCAAACAATGAACTAAGAATGAACAAATGCAAAACATAAAAGAAAAGGGTTGAAACAGAGTGCACCTGGGTAGAGATTGGAGAATCTGGAATCTTCTGAATGTTGTCTAAACTCAAAGAAAATTTCCAGTGGGACTCATTCGCCACTAATGGTGAATTAGTCCTCTCCCAAAATTATGAGAAATTAGGGGACAATTATGTAGCACCAGATCTGAGGTTGTCTGCTTGTTGGGTTGTTAAAGTCAAATCTATAGAAAATAGACATAATGTCTTCTCCAAGCTTGAAATAGGATGTAGATGACTTGAAACACTTTTTTGAATCCTTGTCGACTTTTCAATACCTAAATGTTTGTTAAATCTGCAAACACACAAACAAGAGGGAGGAAATGGTTAAGGGTTAGGTTATAGGGATTTTCCTCAGTCAAATATGTCAAATCCCACTTTGGCAATAAAACTCTTAATGAAATAATGAGATGGAGGAGAATGATAAAAAAATAACATGCAAATGCAATCAAATTACCAAGCCCTTATTGAAGAAAATATGAAGATATGCCAATGGATGCTCCAAAATGTTTGATTAATGCTTGATTATATGATACAAAGTGCTCAAATGAAAATTGAATGCTTTAATGAGTTAGGAGATTGTAGGAGATTGAATACTTGAATGAATGAGGTTTAAAATGGATGTAAAAACACTTATTTATACATTCTTGTGCCTTAGTAACACATTCATACCTCATCACAAGCCAACATCAAGTGATTTTGAATAAAACCCCGAAAATAAATTTGAAAAAAGTTGAATTTGGAGCCAAGGGGGACTCATTCACCACCCATGGCGAATGGATCCCACCTCAAGCTTGAAAGTGGGTGTCAAGAATTAAGTCACATTTAATGTTGTTTGTCGGGTTTACATTAAAAAATACACTTAATTAAAGCTTATAAGGGCATAAAGGGGTCAAATAAGACAAGAAAGGTGTAAATAGTGAAATTATGCCTAGAGAAGCATGAAATCTTGTTACAAGACTTTACAACACTTCAAAATAGGACTTGATTAGTGATGAAAATGTGATTTTTAGGTGAATTGTAATGAATAGGGTCTGGAAAAGTGTAGAAATGTTTTACAACACTTCACAATACCTTCACAAGATGCCACAATTTGAATTTCAAGGACCTAAATGTGCATATTCAAGCCACATTACATCAATAAATCCAATAAAAATATACCAAACACCGTGAAGAAGGACCTAAAAGGACATTTTCCTACGAAGCATTTAAATGTATTTTTCTTCTTCATACAATATCTTCCAAAATTACAATATGTTATACATTAGTTACCTTGAATATATCTCTAATCTATATTATTAGTTCTACAATTTTTACATATATTATCGCTTCCTCTTCCTCTTCCAACTTCTATGAAAGATACTTTATCATGTGAGTATTAGTAGTGATATTGTTTCCTTCAAATGTAGTCTTTATTGTAAAATCATATTCTAAACTTTTTTTATTTCAATCTAATCTAGTTGCATAAATGATCTGAATGTCATAGAAAATTTAACTCTAATATTGTCACATCTTAGCATTATTAAATTGTAATAATGAGGGTATCTGTAGGATCATGATGGGCCAAAAAGTGGCGATATGATGGGTATGTGTAGGGTATGTGGTTGATGAAATTTTTTTACCCAAAATTGATGAAACAAAAAGGGTTTTTAAAGGAGATTCTCAGCTTTCCACCAATATAAATTATGCTTTACTTTGAATTTAATAAATAATTATTATTCATTTTCTATTTGAATTACGACTAAAGTCCTAATTGATGGGCTAATTGAAAAACATATATAGCTTTCAAATGGTATCACATTTTTTTGAATCTGAAACATGTGTCACATTCTATGCTTCACATACCATATGATTAAAAAAAATGAATTTCATGAAGTTTTGACCAAGTTAAGGTGGCCAGACATACGAGTTTTTTATATTTTTAAAAGTTCTAATAAAAATTTATAACCGATTATTTACTTGGAAAAAAATTGCAAAAAAATATGTAGATGTCACATGAGGACTTGAGTCCTCTACTTATATGTACTACTATATTGAAATTTCAAATTTTCACCAAAGATATATATTTTTTAAAATAAACCTAGTAGTTTAGAAACTACATTCAATTTTCTATAGATTTTTTTCTTACATATTTTATAAATAATATAGATAGCTTATTCAAATTTTTACATCAAGTTGCCTAACTCTGATTTTTCTGAATTTTTTGCCACTCAAGGGCTTATTTTTTCCATGATGATCCTACACATACCCATGAATATTTTTTAATTGTAATAGTAAAGATCAAATTAATTTTAGGGGAGTGGTAGTGATGTTGCTTACTTCAAATTTACTATTTTATAAAATTTCTAGTCTAAATTTTACTTATTTCTATCCAATCTAGTTGTATGAAATGATAATAATGTCATGAGATTATTCAACTTTAATTGTGTTACATTCTCACTTTCTTATATTGTAATAAAAAATAGATGTACTACAATGGGAAAGATTAAATTAATTTTTATTAAATTATCAATTATTATCTATTATTTGAAGATTCTAAAAATTTCTTCATAATTTCCTTTGATAAGTTATATAGAAATCTCAAGTTTTTATTCCAATGATCCTAAGCTGCATCAATTATTTTTTTTTTTTCAACTTAGGACCAAGCACTGGGGATATCCACTCCATTAAATTTTTCGATGGAATTATCACAACCTCATCTTTTATTTATTGCATCTCTAGTGGATTTGAACCTTTGTGAAGCAAGAGCACCTTAAGATGTAAAAGAAATCTTGTATAACTCAAAAATATTTTTCTTTACCTTGTTTATTTATTTATAGGTTTTTATTTACATTAGAGTCGTAACCAAACATCACATCTACACATTTCACCTTGCAATTGGGAGCACAAATCACCACACTTACATATTTCACTTTGTGGTTGAGAATACATATTCTAAACTAATATTATAATATCGTATTATTTTTTTAAGAGACTCTACTCACTACAAAGTCATATTTCAATTTTTGAATTACTATTGAATTACTATTGAGCATAACATGTGTAGAGTTAGGATATTAGGATGAGTGGGAGAGGGTGGGTGACTAGAGTTTTGAAAATTTATGAAGGAGAGGATGTTGGAGGGGATGACTCAGAGGATGACAATGAGCATGGGAATCACCTCTTCCTACTAGTTGTTCGGTAGTTCTTCTCTTAGGTGCTTGAAGATCTTAGTACAATTGATCGAGGTGTTTTAGGTTCATCGTCTTACACCTCTTTTTGGTGCCTATGTCTTTGGTTGGTCGATGTTGGAAAGCATCTCTGGGGCTTCTCTATCTTGTGGGTTGCTTCCAACGCTATTGTGCTATCCTTTTTCAGTCCTGGTAGAATCTTAGACTTCTTATGGGGGGTTTCTCTATTGTGTGAGGTGGGAGATCTGATTAGGGTTTTGGCTTTGGCTCATGCCTTTGATTCCTCCCTCGCTGAGCTTTTGGAATCTATTTTCATCCATTGTTTTCCCTTTGTTGAGCGCTTATGCTTCTTAAGCATCGACATTTGGCATGGCCTTAGCTATGTTCTAGATCATTATTTGTTTTGCCTCTCTTTTGAGGTTGATGGTTCCTATGGGGATATAGGGTAAGTTCTTTGCCTTTCTTTTCCTTTTCTTGGTGCAAGTAGCTCTGGTGGGTATCTTCAAGTTACTTCTATGGAGTTTTCTAGCCTATTATTCCTTTTTGCTCTACAACGTCTTCTTGAGGGAGATGCCTTGGGTGAGGTTACTAGGTTTCTTGTGCTCAGTTTTGAATTCAAAGTCTTTGTTCTATTTTTTTATTCTTCCATGATTTGCAATGATCTATCTATGTTTTTGTTGGTGGTCATTGATTTGTTGATTATGGTAGACCTTAGGGCTAGGTCTTTGGATGTTTTCACTAAGTTTCTTGTGACTATTTTGTTTGCTATAGGGAGGACGACTAGTAGAAGTTCATTCAGAGGTTCTCTCTGGTGCCCTTGTGGGTCTATGAGATCCTTATGCTTTGTTCATCTAAAGAATCTTTTGGAGGGAGACAATGTGGGTGAGGCTATTGGGATATTTGTGATTGGTTTCTACTCTAAAGACTTCTTTCTATTCATGCTTTCTTCTCTGGGCAGCAATGTTTCACCTATGATTCTATGTGAGGTTATTGTTTTGTTGAAAATCATGGACTCTTGGGCTTGGTCACTGGTTTTCTTCACTATGTATCCTTTTGTTTTCCTATTTTTTGGTGGGAGGACAACTGTTAGAAGTTTCTTGTGTTGTTTTCTTTGGTCCCTTTGTAGGTATTTTAGGTTTACTTCCCTCTCTTATGCTTGTTTCGCTACTTTTCTTGGGATGTGTTCTTTCATCCCTTCTTTCTAGGTGCTCTGCTTTGTCACTCTACTCTTGCTTATGGTTGTTTCCATCTTGTTTCTAGACTTTGGGTTCATTGGGATTATTAGGCTTTTTATGCTATGTGCTTCTTTGTTTGAGTCAAGTGTTTTGTTCTTTGGTTGTGTTTTGGTGTTGCTCATTCTTGCTTCAACAAGTTTCATGGTTATGGTTGTCTTTGGGTCTTTGTCCTTCGGAAGGTTTGTGCAATGCTCCCTATTTCTATGGTGTGAATTACTGCATGGGGTGTATGGTCTCTATTGGAGATGTCCTTAGCCAATTTTTTATGGTGTTTTTCTTTAACTGTCTATGTGATGATAGTTGGTCTATTCTATTTGATCCTCTGGTGGCAGTGGGGGTTTTTTTCTTATGATTGTTGCTCTGTGTTTCTGCCTCAAAAGGTTAGGGGCTTGCTTATGGAGTTGGTTATGTTTTCCTTAAGTGGAGTTGTTTTTGAAGCTATGGTGGATATGTTGAGCTTGTGGTACATGGTTTCTTTTGAGGCCCTCTTTGAAGGATTTTCATTTCCATTTGTGATTAGATTGTAGATAGTCCTCAAGGGTGTTGTTACTATTATTTAAGCTATGATGGACTCTCTGGTTGGAAAAATTTCAAAGATCTTATTGAAGGCTTTGAGTTTTTTGTTGCTTTCAGTTGCTAAGAGTTCTCTCTCTACTGGAGTGTGTGCTTTTTTCTTAGCTCTTCATATGGTGTTTCCTATTGAGGTGGACTCCTCTCATTTTGAGGTGGAGACCTCTCCTATGGAGGTGGAGATGGGTTTTGAGGGTTTCGTGGGTGGCTCATGCTTCTTTTGTAGGTATTCTCTCTTATTGCTCCAATTAAGGTGGAGACCCTTCCTATTGAGGTGGAATTTAGGTTTGCTAGGAAGTCTTTGTGGCAGTGGACTGGGTACTCTTAGTAATTTCTCCTATAGAGGTGGAGAGGAAAATTGGTTATTGGAGAGGCAAAGTTATGGATCTGAAATTTGGTTTTCTAAGAAATAGGTTTGTTGACATTGGTTGTTTTAAAGAGTGTGGATGGTCTCAAACTTTCTAAAAATGCTAATCTTATGGTGGCTTGGATTCGGTTGTCTTGCCCACCTTTGGAGAGGTTGTTGTTACCATTGAAGCTGGTCATGATTGGAGGGAGTTTTTCTTTCAAATTGGTGACTATTGGGATTTGTTAGCTAATGCCAATTATTGGCATGGTTCTTGATATGGCTACCCTGCTCTTTTTTCCATTTAGCTTTTATATATCATAATGCTATTTCCTAATAGCTCAGTTATGGTTTCAGACTAGCTGGTATATGTTGGATCTGGTAAATGGTCTCTGTGATTTTAAGAACTCTATGAGTAATCTTTTTTTATTACTTTTAGGGGTTATATGGTTACTGATCTAGTTTTTGGTATGTGTGCCACCCTAAACATGTCGTTTTTTAATGCTAGCTGATGGTGTTGTTTTATCCACCCTGTTTTCTTTTTTAAGTTCTAGTTGTAACCACGAGATTAGGGCTCTTCCGCTACTTATCTAATAAAAAAAATGTGTAGATTTATGGTTTCAATATTCATAGATTGTGATAATTTTACAAAAAATATAGCAACTAAGGAACACATTTCAAGACACATTGGACCTAGGGGAGTCTATGGTGTGAATTGTATCAACATATGTTGATCTATGATCACCATACACATTTTAGGAGATCCTTTCACATGTCTGTCCAACTAAAAATTACATTTGGAATCAAGATTTTTGTCTCTTTTCAACCAATTGATATCATTCTTAAGGCTATAAATTGCTATATGGATTATCATTGAAGCTAGTTAACTTGAAGCTAGAAAGTCAGTTTGGGTTCTAGCTCAACATACTCACATTCCATTATAATATCATATTTGAGTTTTATAATTCACACATATTGTGTCAATTTGTAATCAAACAAGAGGCCTAATATGTTGGAAGTCCATTGTGGTAGATTACAATTTAATTATGACTATGAGAAAATAAGATTTTTTTATTATATTACTATTTCATTGAGTTATGTTTTTCATTGTTTCATTTTGCTGCATGGTTAAATTGAAAGGAAAGAAAAGTGTAGAATATGCCTTCCTAATGCTAATCTTCAGGAGAGAGATACATAAAAGCATTTAAAACTTTTCAATTATATTTCATATAAGATGCACATATGAAATACATAATAGACAATAAAACATCAACACATAATTGACACTAGATATAACGTGGGAAAACCCTTATGGGAGAAAAACCCACACACAAAGTAGAGATCACTTGTATTATAGTAAAATTTAGTTACATACAAGTTGCAGAGCTATGCCTTTTAGGTGTTGATACGTAGTATCAAACCAACAGCATTACATTCATTGTGGTCTTCAACCGACCGCTCTCAACCTACGATCAATCCATTTGTTACAATGCAACACACTACACTATCGTATTCAATACTGCTCTCTTCTTTATTTATTTATCTCCTCATTTAGGTTGGATTAACCCACATTATCATAGTACCACCTCATTGACCAATTGAGCATCAGGATATCACAAGCAGTTACATGGTTATCATAGAATTCAAATATCACCTCTAGGTTGAAATCATCGAGCCAATGAATAAGTTGATTCACAACAGCAATGTGAAATCAACTAATGAATTTGTGCCACATATCACCATCTTATTCCTCCATCAAGTAGTCTCCATCAATCCTACTCTCTCACCAATTATTTCACCAATGCATCATGGGCTAGCGGGTTATATCACTCAACACACCAAATTCCCACCACATAACTACAAGTGGCTCCAAACCCTATCACAGTAAGGTGATATGATTACCACACCACCGCCAACACCCTTAGACCATCCCTGTGGGTTAGAGGCACCTTCGACCATTGCCACAGGATAGTGGTAACCACTATAATACCACACTAGTCAACATGAAAGCATCGCGAGGAGTTAGTAACACTGCACTTCCGCACACTCAATCTAACACCTCTACGAGTTAGCAATAAGTATTGATCCACCGTTAGTCAGTCCATGAGATGGCATGAGATGGTGGTAAAGGCCATGACTCATCACTTGTTGTAATCTAACTTGACAATGACCAAGTTGGGGTCTAACCAATAAATTTGAGGCACATAAATCCAACATGCTCCCACTTGACAAACAATTCATTAAACCTCTTCCAATGCTTGAAGTTAGTGTAAATCATAGGCTCAAAGGCCCATCAAACTGGCACACTAATTGAACTTACCTATGCTCACAGGGTTTTTCAAAGCATCAACAACATTCTCTAGAGTATCCACCTTTTCCAGATTAACCTTTCCATCCTCCAACATATCATGATCGAAATGGTACTGAACATCGATATATGCTTCTTCCTAGTATGAAAAGTGGGATTTTTTCCAAATAGATAGCACTCTGACTATCATGAGAAATAGTAATTTTTCTTGCATTAAACCCAATATCAAAACATAAATTCCTGAGCCAAAAAAATTCCTTATAGGCATGAGTTGATATCATATACTCTACCTCAACAGTAGATAATGCGACTACAACCTATCACTTGTTCATCCAACTAACTGCAACACCAAATGATGTGAAAGTATATCCACTAGTGGATCTCCTACTATCAATGTCCCCTACCCAATCAAAATGCACATACCCAATAATGCTAATAGATCTTTGTGATCGAACTAAGTTACCATGATAACATAAGGCATATTCAGAAGTGCCCTTCAAATACCTAAAAAACTCTCTTCACAGCATCCTAATGTGGCCTTCTTGGATTATCCATAGACTGACTAAATACTCCCACTACTTAGGAAATGTATGGCTTGGTATAGACCATTGCATACATTAAACTACCAACTACACTTGCATAAGGAACCCTCGTCATGCCCTCCATCTCAGTAGGAGATTTTGGACAATCTTCAATAGATAGTTTCATTCCTTACAACAGTGGAACAACTAACTACTTGCAATATGCCATACTAAACTTCTCTAGGACATAATTGATATACTTTCTATAGTTGAGCCAAATTTTTCTATTTCCCCTATCCCTTCTAATTTCCATCTCTAGAATATACCTGGCTGAACCTAGATCTTTGATTCCAAATTGTGCTGACAACTAATATTTTAAATTAGAAATCATACCCTTACTATTCGCAAAGAAAAACATATCATCAACATATAGGGCAATAATAAGGAGACAGCCATTCTCAGTCTTAAAATAAATATAATAGTCAAAATTTGATCTCACAAATCCCAAAGACAACACATAGGTATCAAACTTCTGGTACCACATTCTAGGTGGTTGCCTCAAACCATACAGAGATTTCCTTAATTTGGAAACCAGGTTTTCCTTACCTTTTTCAAAAAAATGCTATGGTTGGGATATATTAATCTCTTCTTCCAAATCACCATGGAGAAATGTTGTCTTCACATCCATCTGCTCAATTTCTAAGTCATATGTTGTTGCAAGTGGCAATAGAAATCTAATAGATGAACAAAACATTAGCTTGGCTACAGGAGAAAAAAAATTTCCATAATCAATCCCCTCCACCTGGGAATATCCTTTCGTGGCCAACCTTGCTTTATGCTTCTCAACACTTCCATCCAAACCAATATTCTTCTTGAACACCCATTTACATTCAATTGGTTTTTTTCCTTTAGGCAAAGGTACAGATCTCATGTTTCATTCTTCTTCAATGATTCCATTTCATAATTCATGGCTTCCAACCAAGAATCTGAATAAGACACATACCAATTGCCTCTCTAATAGTCCTAGCCTCATTATTGTTAGCAATCAAAGCATAGTAACAATTGGAATCTAACATAGAATATCCAAACCTTTCATGTTGCCACTTAACATGTGTATACCTCCTCACTGGCTGAGGTTGAGGTTCTTTTTCTTCAAAAATTTTAGAGCTGGTTGAACTCTCCTCACTAATAGGTCCACTAGGAGTATGCAGTTAATCCTTATCTGGAGTAATAAGAAGATTAACTACCACCTTTTTATCATTTTCTTTCATCTCTAGTTGTAGATCAACTATAGAAGGTTTTAGCTCATAGAATACAACACTTATATTATACAACACCTTCTCTAAAACTAGGTTCCAAAGCTTCTACCCTTTCACACCAATTCCATAACCAATGAAGATACACTTCACTACCTTGTTCTCCAGTTTAGATCTTTTATCACTAGGCACATAAGTATACACCTCATAGCCAAAGACTTTAGCAATGTGTCTCAAAGAGGGCTTCTTACCATGCTTCCATAGGTTTCTTGTCCATGAGTGTTGAAGTGGAAGATCTTTTAATTAAATAACATGCTATAGCTACAGCCTCAACCCAAATTTTTTTGTTCCAAACCAACACTTCTAAGCATATTTCTTTCCCTTTCCATCAATGTTCTATTCATCCTTTTTACAACTCCATTTTTCTATGGAGTGTAAGGAGTATTCCCATGCCTTTTAATTCCATGGTATTTAAAATACTTATTGAAATCTCCATAACAAAACTCACCACCATTATCCATCCTCAAACACTTAATTTTTCTTCTGGGTGATCCCATAATAGTGGTTTACAATTTTTGGCCAAACTGGACACTGAAATTATTATTTTTAACTAAATCTTCACATTCGGGCACCTATAGCGGCTAAACTGTGAGGAATTTGAAGATGGTGCAAACTAGAGTCTCATCAAATTTTTCTCAGATTCTAAAAATATTTTTTCAAAATTTTGGAATCAAATTGCCTTCTTTTCCATCTCCCACGAAAATAGATTTTTTCGAAAACAACATTTTTAAAAAGTGACGCATATAATGCATAATTTTTTTCCATGAAGGATAAAATTCTAATTCTTTCAAATTTAGATTTTAACTCATATCTAGTGCTTCCACTTGGTTAGATAGTTTTTGTTGATTATTTTTCCTTAATCAAGTTTCAAAGTCAAACCAATTCAATTTCAGACGACTACAATAACGTATTTTTGTATATATCAAAATTCAATTTAATTTTTTGTTGGATCAAGGACTTCAATATCTGGTGCACTCCATATTTTTCAATTTTTTTTTGATAATCTTCTATTTTCCACATGTGAAGAACAAAGAAATTCATTTTCAATGAAAACCTATGTTTAAAAACTTAAAAACAAATAACAAAACCAAAAAACATAAAATTATAATAATTGGATAGCATTGAGGAATATCATAATCATTTAAATAAATTTTAAATGAATTCATTTGATCCCCAAAATCTAAATCAAAAGTGATTTTTATCAGCATTTTGATAGGTGTAAAGGAGACGCATTTATAGGTATGGTTTAAAACTAGCGAGGTTCTATCCAAGGGGTTTGATATAAGGTGATTTGATCAAACCCTCTTCAATTGGAATCCTTAAAATGGAACTTTTTAAGGCTTAAATCATTATATTTTCTAAAAATATGTGATTTCAGCTAAAATTCGTTCCTCTCAGGAATTGTAAACCACTATTATGACAGCACCCTTCTAGTATGATTTTCAACCAAGGTAAATTAAATTCATTGAACCGACTGAAAACTTCAATTAAATTACTTCTAAGAAAATAAACAGATGTCCTCAAATAATCATCTATGAATTAGATAAAATACACATATTTCAATAATGAAGGAGCATTAACTAGAACAAACACATCAGCATGAATATAATCCAGAATACCAAAAGAGTTATGAGGACTCGAACAAAAAGAAACACGTTGTTGCTTTCCATATATGCAATGTTCACAAAAATAAAACTCAAGATTACAGTCATCAAGCCTTTCAACCAGACTTTTATTTTTCAAGGATTTTAAACCTTTTTCACCAATGTGGCCAAGCCTCTGGTTCCACAACATTGTCTTCTCTATTGGGAGCTTCACCTCCAAGGAATTGGCACCCACTAGAACAACGCCTTTATTTACATGATCAAATTTACTTGACTTTGCAGAAATACTATTACACTACAATGCACATGCATCTAGCTTATACAGAGTGCCAATTCATGCACCCTTAGCCAACACCATAGAGTCTCTAGTCATTCTACAAACACCATTCAAGAAAGAAACTTGCACACCATAATCATTTAGCTTACTGATGAAAATTAAATTACGAGCCAGACCTGGTATATGCATTACATCATTGATTCCCTTTATTCTTCCATCAGGGAACTGAATTTTGAGTCTTCCACATCCAACAATTTCAAGGTGAGAATCATCACCCAGATACACCTTTCCACTAGCGTACTTTTCATACTTTGAGAACCAACCTTGATGAGAGGTCATATCAAAGGACACACCTAAATCAATCATCCAAACACCATCTAATGCCTGAGTCTCCAAGGATACTATGAAGCCATTTGTGTCATCCTAAGAAGATTCATTATCAAAAGAATTCTTTTTTCTTTTTCTTCTTCTCTTTTTTGTAGTATTTTCGGATATGTCCAGTCTACCCACAATTCTATCATTTCACCTTGGACTTTTTACCAAGAGACTTTGATCTCCTCACTGACTTGTATTTAGAAATTTTGTCTTTCTTCTTGCCTCTCTCCTTTGATCTACCTCAAACAGCAAGGGCATCCATGGTGATCTTAGGGGACTTCCTTCACATTTCTTTTGACAACAACAAAGCAACCACATCTTCCATATTGAAATTGGTTGTTGTATTCCCAATAGCCATTACCAAGTGATCCCAAGTGTCTGGAAATGAACACAAAATAAGCATGCAATGATCCTCATCATCAATCTTCACACCAACAGACCCCAACTAAAAAATGATCATGTTAAATGCATTCAAATAATCTGCAACATGCACTCCTTTCTCCATCTTCAAAGAATAGAACTTCTTCCTCAAAAATAACTTATTTACTAGAGACTTCCCCTAATAAATGTCACCAAGTTTTTCCCATAGAAGTTTTGTTGTCTTTTCTTCATGGAAATTCAAGAGAACTGAATCAGCCAAACATAGTCTAATCAAATCCCTAGCTTTTTGGTCCTATGCATCCCAATCATCTTGTGAGGTTGTTTTTGGTTTGGTAGAGGACACTACAGCCCATAAGTCTCAATCTACAAGAAAATATTCCATTTTTAGTTTTCACAACTCAAAGTTGCCACTGTTGAATTTCTCAATCTTTATTATTCTATATGTGGTTTCCATCTTAAACTTGCAATAAGTTTACAAACAGATTTTTCTACAAAACTCTCATGTTGAACAAGATCAATAGAAAAAACCCATCCTATCCACAAGGACAACAAAGCTAGCTAAGCTCTAATACCAACTGAAAGGAAAGAAAAGTGTGAAATAAGCCTTCCTAATGCTAATCTTTAGGAGAGAGATATAGAAAAGCATTCACAACCTTTCAATTATAGTTCATATAAGATGCACATATGAAATAATAATAGACAATAAAACATCAACACATAATTGACACCAAATATAACATGGAAAAACCCTTATAGGAGAAAAACCTACACACAAAAGTAGAGATCACTTGTATTATAGTAAAATTCAATTACATACAAGTTGCAGAGCTATGCTTTTCAGGTGTTGATACACAATATCAAACTAGTAGCATTACATTCAATTTGATCTTCAACCAACCACTCTCGACCTATAATCAATTCATCTGTTACAATGCAATACATCGCATTATCGTATTCAATATTTCTCTCTTCTCTATTTATTAATCTCCTCATTCAGGTTATGTTTAAGCTACATTGTCATAGTACTGCCTCGTCGATCAATTGAGCATTGAGATATCACAAGTAGTTACATGGTTATTAGAGAATTCAAATATTGCCTCTAGGTTGAAATCGCCGAGCCAATAACAAGTTGATTCACAACAATGATGTGAAATCAACAAATAACTTTGTGCCACATATCACCATCTCATTCGTCAGTAACTAGTCTCCATCAATCCCACTCTCCCACAGGGATTTCACTAATCCATCACAGGCTAGCGGGTTATAACACTCAACACACCAAACGCCCATTGCATAACCAAAAGTGGCTCCAACCCTATTACAATAAGATGGTATGAATACTACACTACTGCCAACACCCTTAGACCACCCTTGCAAGTTAGCAGTACCTTCAACCATTGTTGCAAGATAGCAGTAACCACCGCAATACCGCACTAGTCAACATGGAAGTACCATGGGGAGGGTGTAACACCGCACTACTACACACTCTATCTAACACCTTTGTGGGTTAGTGGTAAGTACGACTCCACCGTCAGTCACTCCATGAGATGTTGTGAGATGGCGAAAAAATCCTGAAGTCATCACTTGGTGTAATTTGACTTGACAATGACTAGGCTAGGGTCTAACTAGTGAATTTGAGGCACATAAATCAAGTACAAATTATCCCTTATTCTATCCTCTATTTATGATTGTATTATTTGATGGATGGAGTAAACAAGGAACATATTATCAACCTCATTAGTTAAGCTCAACCAATTAAACTATAATACTGTTTTCTTTTCAAATATTTCACAAATGAACCACAATAACTTTATTTGTGCTTAATAAGAAGCCTACAATATGTCCTAATCATTATTTTTTCCACAACAATTTTAAGTAAAAAATACATCTAAACTCTATGGGTGAAAGCAAGAAGTTGAGTACATGAAGAGGGGAAATTTTGGGCTAAGAAAATAGTTTCGAAACAAACGCGTACGCATTACGGATTGGGTACTCGACCCGAAATCCGAACGCGTATGTGCTTAGCCACGGGTATGCGGACCAGAAATGCGTACGCATTTTTTGAAAGTATTTATTTTTTAAAAATAAATTGTTGCCTTTCATTTTCACTCACTGTTTCAAGCCACGCCAGAAAGGAGAGGTTCCTGATCACGTACGCGTTTTGAAGCTCGTCCTTGGTGAAAATTTCAACTACCACCTCCTCTCGTCAACACACCCGACCTCAGTGACCTCTAGGTTGGTTGAATTCTGCCTTTTTTTTCTTTGTATCTTATTTTTTTTCTTTGTAATTAATATTTAGTTTTTGTTTCTTTAGTGTGTTTTAGTTCAATTTTTTATAGTTTTTAATTGCATTTAAAAATTCAAAAACGTAAACAAAACAAATAACGTTAAAATGTAAATTGAGAACCATAAAAAATAAACCTAAATTGGACACATTTAACTTAGAAATTAAAACCCTAGGTTACAAAATTTACATAGGTCTCTAAAAACTAATTTACATAGGTTAATCTTTGGTCCTAAACCCTAAAACGTAAACCTAAAACCCCATTTACCCTAAAACGTAAACCTAAAACAAACTATTTACCCTAAAATGTAAGTTACGTAAAACCCTAAATTAGGGATCACAATTTATAGTCCATAGGTTCTACCTGTACACTTTGGTATGTCATTGGTGATCCATGCAACTGCCAATGAAATTCATAAAATTGACTAATAAAGGAGGTACAAACAATTGATGCATAGATATATATATTTTAACAAAAAATTTATTGATTTAATTATAATATATATTCACATAATATAAATTTGATAGCTAATTTTATCTTAGAAAACTTCATGATTGTATAATTTAACTTGAGAAAGTGTACTAGTGGAGTAAAATAATGTACCTCATGCGAAACTATGTGCTTGATTTAATAAATGTATATATCATGATGCTAGTTGATATGAACATGTAATCACTCTATATCAATGTTATATTAAAGCTTATATAGTGTATGATGTATTCTCTTAAAAAACATAGAAATGCAAGTCATACTTGTTAATCTAGACTATGTGCAATATGGATAGAGCTAGACACAAATGTTATTAAATCAAATAAATATTAAAATGTGAAGCACGAATGATTTCTACCCAAATCTTATTTGGATGAGATCCTTTGTGAATTAAATGTAAGGATGCATTATGATCATATTCAAACCTTAATTTATAGGATATTATTCATAAGATCTATAGGTTGTGTGTAATCTAATTCCTATTTTAACACTCATGTGTAGTGGCATTGTTCTAGATTAGGAAAACTAAATGTTGTACACTTTCTCTAAACTAGTGTATCAATGATAACTTGTAGCATGAACATTTCAATGGAAAATTCAAATTACTTTTTTGAGAAACTTGATATATGATGATTTGTAAATGCAAGTGAATTCTATAACCATAGGTTTATTTTCTAAGTTTATTTAAATTTATTGAATTGATCAATTGATTCCTCACTTAGTGGTAGTTAGGTTCTTTTCCGAAAACCCATGTGTCTAGAATTTATATAAATATGAAGGAAGAGTCTATGCCATAGAAAAGTTTCAAAAAATATATGATTACAAAATTTTTTGGTCTAAATCACTTTAGATCCCCTCTTCCTTTTTAAATCATCCAAGAGTGTGTAGAGGTCCAAATAGGTGAACAAAATCCATCGTAACTTAACAACTTACTTATATAATTGAAATCTAAAATTCCTAATTGTTGCAAAATCCATCGTAACTCAACAACTTAGTTATAATTTAAATCTAATTTATTCCTAATTGTTGATATATTGAAGCTATTCCTAGAATGTCACATGTATTTTATTCAAAGCACTAAGTTTAGGTAGTAGGGTTTCTCATTTACTTGTAAAAATTTATTAAAAAAACATAGAAATGCAAGTACTTGTTGATCTAGACTATGTGCAATATGGATAGAGCTAGACAAGTTGTATAAATGTTATTAAATCAAATAAAAATTAAAAAGTGAAGCATGAATGATTTCTACCCAAATCTTATTTGGATTCAAGATCCTTTGTGAATTAAATGTAAGGATGCATTATGATCAGATTCAAACCTTAATTTATAGGATATTATTCATAAGATCTATAGGTTATGTGTTTAATCTAATTCCTATTTTAACTCTCATGTGTAGTGGCATTGTTCTAGATTAGGAAAACTAAATGTTGTACTTTCTCTAAACTAGTGTATCAAAGATAACTTGTAGCATGAACATTTCAATGGAAAATTCAAATTACTTTTTTGACAAACTTGATAGATAATGATTAGTAAATGCAAGTGAATTATATAACCAAAGGTTTATTTTCTAAGTTTATTTAAATTTACTGTTCATTGATCAATTGATTCCTCACTTAGTGGCAGTTAGGTTCTTTTTTGAAAACCCATGTGTCTAGAATTTATATAAATATGAAGGAAGAGTCTATGCGATAGAAAAGTTTCAAAAAATATATGATTACGAAAAAAATTGGGTCTAAATCACTTTAGATCCCCTCTCCCTTTTTAAATCATCCAAGAGTGAGTAGAGGTCCAAATAGGTTCAAAATCCATCGTAACTCGACAACTTAGTTATATATAATTGAAATCTAAAATTCCTAATTGTTGCAAAATCCATCATAACTTATGTAACTTAGTTATAATTGAAATCTAAACCCTAAACCCTAAAAGCATTCATTTTGTTGTAGGACCTTAAAATGAAATTTGGTTTCCTTAGGCAACTCCACAAAATTTTATTCCCTTAAGCCATGGAACATTTTGTCCTAGGTCCTTACTAGACATAGATCCCCTTAAGCCATCCTATCACCCTAAATTGTAAATTTATGTCTTAAGGGGTCCTAATAATGACATTTCTTAAGGGGATCAAAGAATTTCTCAAAATTTGGTGAATAGAGTTGAAGCTCATCTTTGTTTTTTTTGTACATTGCAATTAGGTCACTAGCATATATCTATGTGTCCCTTTAAATGTATTCTATTAAATTTTCATTCTTATCTTTAGTATTCTTTGAAAACAATGAATGAGATTATAAATTTTAATGTTAGTGTTAAACTTATAATTTATTCTTAACTACTTTTTCCCACTATAGAGAAGTTGTGTCTCTTATCATGAAATTTGAAAATTTAGATAAATCAATTTATGTCATTGGATTTAATTAAATTATATGTCATACTTGACTAATACATCTATTCATTTTGTTGTAGGACCTTAAAATGAAATTTGGTTGTCTTAGGCAACTCCACCAAATTTTATTCCCTTAAGCCATGGACCATTTTTTCCTAGGACCTTACTACACATAGATCCCCTTAAAAGCCATCCTATCACCCTAAATCGTAAATCGATGTCTTAAGGGGGAATTTGAAATTTCTTAAGGGGATCAAATAAGTTCTCAAAATTTGGTGAATAGAGCTTGACTCATCTTTTTTATGTATTTTGTACATTGCAATTAGGTCACTAGCATATATATATATATATATCTATGTGTCCCTTTCAATGTCTTATATTAATTTTTCATTCTTATCTTTATTATTATTTGAAAATAATGAATGAGATTAAATAAATTTTAATAAAACCCCATAATTTCATTTGTACCCTTCATATTAACAACCCCACACTGGAATCAATTTAATGTGTGTACATGTTATATGATTTTTTAATGTTATGGATTTTTTAATGTTATAAATCGAATGGTCTTCAAATTAAATATATTTTGAATTTGTGCATGTTCAAAGTGATTTTTAAATAACTTTCAAATTGTGTGCATTATTTACTTAGTTTTTTGATATATATTTTTTAATTGTTTAACATGTAGTTGCCATATCATTGCTCAGATGGATCCACTATTTAATTTAGAGGATTTCATGCCTGATCAAGAAATCCCTATAGATCCCGACGTACATCCTAGTCCACCACATGAACAAAACCCTAGCACACCTCCACATTCTCCACCACCTAACCCCCCACCCCCTCCTCTAGTTGATCAGGATTAACTAAGAGAGAATATTCGAGCAAACCTGATTTTCATTCAAGGAAACATAGATCTCATAAAAAATGAGACTAGAGTCCCTCCACATCTCACATGGTTTGCATCTATGATGCAAACTGTTGTCAATTTTGTTCGATCTATCGATGCGGACCTAGATAGGTTCCATCGATGGAGAGAAGATATGATAAAATTCTATGCGGATGGATTGTCATATAAAGAAATCAATGACCTAAAAATTACTAAACAAGCCATATGCCAATATTTTGTGAACCCCCAAACAAACCAACCAATACCACCCACAAAAAAATGAATTTCAATTTTATGGTGTAGGCACCTGTAGATAGTTGCTCATTTTTGGGAGAGATGGTGGATGGTGTTTGATACTCCACCACATGGCAACAGTGAGGTGCCCTTATACTTTTTGAGAAAGTTATGGGCTGAGTTTGAGTTGGGTAAAAAACACAACTATTTTGATATGAGTTCATTTCAGGGAGCTGGTCATGGCATGCCCCAACATAGACTAGGAGCACATGTTGATCCTCAGTGACATGCTCCAGTTGCTCCTATTGTTCCTCCTCTTTTCTCCTGGTGTTCCCCTTGCATTTCAACAACAAACCATGTTATCAACATTAGAAGCATTGAGTTCACTTCAGGACATCTCACTCAGCAGACTACACACGCGGCCACTAAAGTGGCCAATAAAGAGCATGGAGGCTCGAGCTATAGGGATACTCAGGCATCCACTTCAGGTGAGGCACATGCATCTGGGACGGGGTCATACCTAAATTTACTATATTATGAGGATCATCCTACATAGGTATGTTCATCTTTTGAACTTAAATTTAATTCAAGTTTGAAATGTAAAAATTCATGTAAATAATAACATCAAACTATATATAATATAATATTAATTCAATAAGTTTGTGTTTGGTGTAGACGCATGATGACGTGATGCCTGAAACTCAATATGATCATCGTGTGTATATGTCGAGTGCTGTAGATCTGGGCTCACCTTTTGGACAGGTACTTGAATCAAAATATATTAAATAATTTGTGTGGATATATATATATATATATATATAATTTAATTTGAATTTATACACATGTGTGAATTGATATATTATATCTAGATGCAAGGAGGTCATACTATCCCTAGTATTGATCAACCACAAGTTACAGTGGTGAGTGCTCCTGAGACATCATCAGCTCAGGTGTGTGCTTTCTAAAGTTTGTTAAGTTTAAATTAAATACACATCATAGATCTAATTTAATTTTTTCATTTACATACACATGTGTGAATGATCTATACGAACTGTTGTACATCTATATGCAGGGATTTGATGAGATACCCATGGTGGGTCGCGCACCTAAGACATCATCGACATTTATGCATGGGAAATCTTAGGTGTGTGATCATGAGGTCATATCATTCGAGGTTGTAAACTTTACTTTAAATATCCTATACAATTTTTAAGAACCTTTTATATATATATATATATATATATTTGAGGTTTTCACATATTGTTTGCTTTATATGAATATGCAGGATATAGTAGATCAGGCATTTGCATCTTCCAACAGACAGTTATGCTACCCATTGAAGAAAATGTGCCAATTGATTCACATGACCATATGGTAATTTATGCATACTATAAATCAATTTTACTATATTTACTCAATATTTAATTAGTTTTTTTTTTAATCTAAAAGTTTATATTTTCAATTTTAAATATGTTTAATTATATCAAAATTTTGAAATAAATTTAAATCTAATTTCAAGTTTCTTGTACTCTTTTACAGCATGATGTGGGTACATCTAGTCGACATGGAACAAAGAGGAGACTTGATATGACTAATCAACCTGAAAGTTAGATGGTTTTATATTTTATGGACTACGGATCTCTAGTTTTATTTCAATATATGTGTTGGACTTGACATATAAATTTTATGAACTATCTAGATCCCTAGTTTTATTTTGAACGTGTTATTATCATATGTGTGTTTATTTATATCATTTGACTTTAATATGATGATTATATATGTAGTCAATTATGAGATCGTGTTATGTTCATTTTCATGATTATATGCATTCATACATATCTATATTTATATTTTATCTAATTTTCAAGTAATACATGCACTATATAAATTCTTATCTAGAATCAAATTTCATATATATATTTTATCACATGGTTAGGTGACAAATTAAAACATTCCTTAAATAGTTTCTTAAATCATATTCATAATAAATTAAGGGCAAGTAATTTTAACTATTTTCCAATTACATAACAAATATTTGAATCAATAAACAAAAAACTATCTCCTTGTATGTATAAAATGTATAATCTATACAATTAAATAATTATATAAAATGTGGTAAATAGAAGACATGAAACATGTATAATCTATAAAATTGGAACAAGATATTTAAAAAGTGACATCGAACAAACATATATAATGTACATCAAGATGTTTAATACAACTATATAACATGATGAAACATATATGTGCATGTAGATACAATTTAAATAAAAAATTCATGCAAGAAAAGAACCGTATATAGTAAATTCCATACAAATTCAAATGATGTTAGCCATAGGATGGATTAAGGGGACCTAAGAGGATATATAGCTTAAGGGGGGTCTTAAGAGAATTCCTTAAGGGGAGTTAAGAGGATGCATCTCATGAACCCTAGGATATGGCTTAACGGGTCCTAAGAGGATTAAGGAGATGTAAGAGGATTAAGGGGATGCAAGAGGGTGGATTAAGGGGAGTTGATAGAATGAATTGAAGGGATGTAAGAGGGTGGATTAAGGGGAGTTGGTAGAATGAGTTGAAGGGATGTAAGAGGGTGGATTAAGGGGAGTTGATAGAATGAGTTGAAGGGATGTAAGAGGGTGGATTAAGGGGAGATGATAGAATGACTTGAAGGGATGTAAGAGGGTGGATTAAAGGGAGTTGATAAAATGACTTCAAGTGATGTAAGAGAGTGGATTAGGGGATGCAAGAGGGTGGATTAAGGGAGTTGATAGAATGAATCTGAAGGGATACAAGAGGGTGGATTAAGGATGATGGTGGATTAAGGGAGTTGATAGAATGAATTGAAGGGATGTAAGAGGGTGGATTAAGGGGAGTTGATAAAATGACTCCAAGTGATGTAAGAGAGTGGATTAAGGGGATGCAAGAGGGTGGATTAAGGGGAGTTGATAGAATGACTTGAAGGGATACAAGAGGGTGGATTAAGGGATGTAAGAGGGTGGATTAAGGGAGTTGATAGGAATGACTTGAAGGATGTAAGAGGGTGGATTAAGGGGAGTTGATAAAATGACTTCAAGGATGTAAGAGAGTGGATTAAGGGGATGCAAGAGGGTGGATTAAGGGGAGTTGATAGAATGACTTGAAGGGATGTAAGAGGGTGGATTAAGGGGAGTTGATAGAATGACTTGAAGGGATGTAAGAGGTTGGATTAAGGGGAGTTGATAGAATGACTTGAAGGGATGTAAGAGAGTTGATTAAGGGGATGGAAGAGGGTGGATTAAGGGGATGCATGTCATGAACCTTACGATATGGCTTAATAGGCCCTAAGAGGATGGCTTAAGGGGAATTATGAGAGTGACTTAAGGGATGCAAGATTGTGGATTAAGGAGATTTAAGAGGATATGGATTATGGGGTCCTAAGAGGATGGATTAATGGTAGTTGATAGAATGATTTAAGGGGATGCAAGAGAATGGATTAATGGTACATAAGAGGATGACTTAAGGGGTTTTAAGAGAAAGGATTAAGGGGATATGAAATAAATTATAAAGTATCAATTAAATGTGTCTAGAACTATATATAGTTACCTATCTCTAGATTCGAATTACATCGTAATATATGTGCATCTCCTCTCCTTTTTGTAAAGAATCTACTTTTGGGAGACCTAAAGCAAAAAATGATATAAAACTTTAATTAGGAAATGATTAAAGACAAATATATATATATATATATATCAATTAAATATACATACAACTAGATATAGTTACCAATATTTATTTACTCTATTGTACCATCTGCATCCTCTCTTTTTTGTAATGCATCTATGATTGTCTCATGATCATCCATTGAAAGTGTCCATAAAACTTTATTAGCAGGCCTCCCTTGATATCTAACTATTTTTATATTGGTTGCCAAAATTAAATGTGAATAATGTATAATCTTCTTGTGTCTTTCATAATCTTCAAATGCAGGCAAGCCATTCTTTCTCATCAAATATTTTTGAAGCCAGGTGCCAACAACAACCACTGAACCAGTTGGATACTCGAAGTTGTCATCATCCACTCTAGTATATACCAACTTATGTTTTCTTTCAACACATCTAGCCAACCAGTACTCTACCTGCTCTTCATTCCCTTGAGGTGCAACAACAACATACACATGTCCTGCAAAAATAAATACAAAATTCAATAAAGAGTGACTTATATTTAACTCACATATAAACATGCATACATACAAAATTCAACTCAATAAATAATGTACCTTCTTGTACAAGAACTAAAATACGATCATAATCATATGATGCAAACACTTGATTATCTTCAATTATCATTCCATGTTGAACATGTGTCGATGTAGGCGTTAAAACTCTTTGTTGCCATTGTTTGACCCATTCCATATTTTCACATGCCTACGAATCACCTACAATACAAAATTGACAAAAACATGCCAACTCCCTTGTCCATATTGTCCATGTGTTTGCATTCGAACTCTTAAATGAATGCCATTTTGCAGTTCCATTAATTGTTTCACAATCTTGTCGAGAAAAAAAATCATTTTCTTCAACTAACCAAAAGAAGCGTCGAATTATTGAGCTCTCACTTGTTCTTGTAGATAATTTGGTATTGCACCAATCTACAATTGCACATGCATCTCTAAATTTCATAGCATCCTCAAATTTTAGTTTCTCTCTAGCAAGAGCTCTTTTCACACATGCACCTGCTCCATCGTGTTCTCCCTTACCATGACCAGCTTCAAAAAAACTCCATATGTGTTGGATATTATTTTCTTTATGAACTCTATATAACCAATAAAACATTCTAGCATTTTTGAATTGACCCGTGCAATTATCTAACCATATGAGATGTTCTACCATTTGAATTCCTCTCTCTTTTAAATTTTTATAAAATATATCAAAACAATATTGTACAAACTTAGATGAATGTAATCGATTATCACTTACATAAAAATGGTACTCTCTCAAAAAATTTATATTATCTTCTGTACTATCTTCAGCATGTCTATAAACAATGTGAACAAATATAGCTACTTGCATTGAATTATAATACTGCGATTGAATTTCTTCTTGTGGAGCAAGAGTATAATTTTCAGCAAAATCAACAACTGACAATATAGTTCCAATTGGGAATGTGTTTTTACATAAATGAAATTGATTATCAAACCAATGAGCATTCTGAGAGTGTTGAACATATTTAGGTAAAAACTTATCTTTAAATTTAGTAATAAAAGCATGCACACTAACTTTTTCCACAATTAGCTCAACACGTTTTCCAGTTTTTCCATCTTTTAAAGAATACTCAATATTTTTAAATTTTTTTACATCCACTAATTGTTTTCCAAATTCATCTGAACTAATTTCATGCATACATTCTCCTAATAATGAAATGTTACCACATCTATCGCATTCTCCAAAAATGGATGCTCAAAAAAAAAAGAGTTTCTATTTAAAGAGGGATTACAAAACAAACCTGCTATAAAATCTTTGATTCTTTCAGGTGGCATATTAATACCACAAATGTCCTGCATAATTTGGTTAGCATGCAAAGTGCATCGTATATATCGAAATATATCATAATAATAATGAAATTGTACATGAGTCTTACAACAACAAGAGATTCGTTGCTTATTAATTCTAACATAAAAAGGTTTACACTTTTCGAATGATCTTTGACTTATGCTAATATTCAATGGTAAGATTGAAGCATCTAAATTTTTTTTATATAATTCAGTTTGAGTCATATCTAAGAGATGCTTTGGATAAGGTTCACGAATTTTGGAACCCACCCTTAATTTTAAGACATCTCTAATGTTAGGTGATACTCTTTTATTATCATGCCAAAAATTTTCAATTAAAGATTTAATTTCATTAGTTAATTTCATGTCTGATCTTGGGAGTCTACCACTAAAACTCCAACATTGATTAATAGGATCTTTTTCAATACTTTCTCTTCTTTTAGCAGCTCTTATCAAAGTTCTAGGATTTAAGTTTATACATTTACTAATCTTACTTAACATTCTTTTATTTGAAGCTACTTTATCAACTAGAGCAGTTGTTATTGCACGACGAGCCGCATTCTTATCTTTTGATCGACTTTTCTTACCAATAACATCAATAGCATTAGCAACACTAGATATGACTTGTTCTACTAAATCATCTTTCTTTTTTGGTTTTACAAAAACACCTAATTTTTTCATCACTTTTCTCATTTTCAACATTCTCATCAATTGCACCATGAGTTGACATTGGAATCCTAATTTCTTTCTATAAAAAAACATTTTATATATTTTATTTCCATAATTTCTAATTTTTCTTGAAGAAAATTTACCACGAAGGTTATCTAGCGCATCTGTTTCAATTGTAAATAAAACATTTTCACCTTCATCCATAGATGGAGTTTCATTTTCATTCACACAAGGGGTTTCATTTTCATTTTCAAATGTAAAAGGGATTTCATACTCATTTTCATCAATATTATGGATTTCATTCTCATTTACATTCTCATAAGATATAATTTCATCATTTTCTTGTTTTTGCATTGTTTCAACCCTAATATTATTGATCTCATCAATGGTGTATCCAGTTTCATCTAAACAAGCAATAACAATATTATGAAAACTTGGGTTTGAACACATACCTGGATAGATTGTTTGAATAGGTGCATTTTCCATATCATTGGGAGGTGGATTTGAAGAAACACTTGAAGTTGTTTCCATATCATTCAAAGTTGAAGTTGAAGGCACAGTTGGGTTTGTCTCCATAATTTCATTTTCTTCCATATTCACCATCTCCAGATTTGTATCATCTACATTCATTTCATCATTCATGGCTTCCTCTTCAACATTATTGGAACTAGATGCTTCCAAATCTTTCATTTGACGAATCATTTCTCTCCTTTCCCTTTGTCTTTTTTCCTCATCTTTATTTGCTTGAATTTTTTCGGGTGTAATTAACTTTCTATATCTTTCTTTTTGTCTTTGCTTATCACCCATTGTTGCCAAACCCTCTTTGATGACAAAAACAATAATTCAAAAAACTTATTTTCAAATTGCCACCTCCTTCAAATATTCAAATTAAACTATGTACTATGAAGATCATTTTTTCTATAAACTCTGAAGTACAAAAACATCATGAGTACATCCAAAAATTCACTTTTTCCAAATCTTCTTGTAAAAAGTTCTTGCACTTGATTCCACTTCAAAAAATTCAACCCGCACTTTGTCTTTTCCAATAATTTGAATAGAATATGCCCTGCACAAGACAAATTTGCAATAAAAACCTAGAAAATGACACTTTCAGACCGTACTGCAAAAAAGGATTGTTGCAAGAAAATCGTGTTTTACCAATATTTTCCAAATTAGAGAAAAATGGCTATATTAGAAATGTGTACACGTTCTAAAAATGTGTACGTGTTATGTTTAAGAAATGCATACGTGTTTCATAATGCGTACGTGTTCTATTTTCCCAATGGGTCAATGGGCAACATGTACGCGTTATTTAAAAAATGTATTTCCACAACACATCCAGCCTTGGTTTTAGGCTTGGGAAAGGCTTGGCAATCCGAGCCTGAGGCTTTGACTTGCAACTAAAAAACTAAGGCAGATTGAAGAAGAATGTCCAACTTTGACAACATAGCTGATGGACTTTTTTCTGAATGAATCTATAAAATTAAAACCCATTAGATAATACCATGTCTACTTTCTAAATATATAACTTTTGTTAAGATTGGATTATTTTTTCTATTTTTTAATTAATTTCTAAGTAAACTAGTCCTTAAACTTGAAATATCAGGTTTTTTGGTTTTTTAATAACTTTTTATTGATTAAGTTTCTTGTAAAAAAAATCATATGGCATCAAACTTCAGACAATTCTCTACACAATGAAAAAAAAAGAGTCAAAAAATGTTTTGTTTAGGTCCAACTATGTTGTCTGTACACGTTCATTTTAAAAAACATCAATTAAGCCCAATAAAAATTTAATAAAAAAAAAATATTCAACCCAAAATTTCAAAAAAAAATCCACATCAAACTTCATGTTGTTAGCTCTCTTTTTCCAAAAGGAATTAGCAAAATAATTTTATTTGGGTCAAAAAGTGTTGTTCGTACACCTGCTTGGTATGGTATAAAAACAGGGACTTTTAAAAAGTGGTTTTTATAGATCCCTATCAAAATTTAATTTATATAATCTAGGTATTTTAATAATTTACATATTTAGAAACTAGATTCAAAATGATAGATTTCATATAACTGATTTTTTTAAAAATTCATTGTGTAAGTGCCTCAAATTTTCAGTCCAAGTGTGACAAATTCTGAAAAATAGTAAAAACATATCCACTTTTTGAGTTTTTTGTGTACCCAACTTCTTGCATCAGCCCCTATATTAAAACTATCACTAAGACATCTTTCTTCTTTTCATTTATCTTAAAGAATCATTTATCCATTATCCATATACCACGTAAGCATTACCTTATGATGGAAACCTCTTTTAAGGAAGATGGATCTACTAGTGGTCTCGTGATTTCCCCTTGCATCAAGAAAAAAATATTTGGGGAGAAGGATCCTTGTACTAGACGATAAAGCAAAAATCTTTGGAATAAATTTTTCAACCACCCTAACTTTGGTTTGGTTGGTTGGTGTATCGGGTTTTTTTGCCTTGTGTAGTCTCTTAGTTGTTTCCCTTGGTCATTCTTTGGTGTCTAGTTGTGCGTAATGTTCTATCTTTCTCTTTGTACAAGATTTTGGACCCTTTCAAAACCCTGCTTTCCTAATTAAAAATGTTACCTTAGGATTCTAATATTTTAAATTTAATTTTTATAATACCAACTTAAAAAGTGTTTTCCAACTAACACTATAACAATAGAAAAAATATTAACAAATAATTGACACACAAAAAAATATCATTTTTATATTTAAAATAAACAATCAAACCATATAAATTATAAACATTGAATCTATTTAAAATTAAAATTATAAAAATTAAAAACAAATTTAATATATTTTCCTTTATCCTAATGCCTATCTACGCCCTCCCCCACTCTCCCCCAACCAAAAAAAAAAAACCTTCCATATTGTAATGTTTTATCTGAATTCAACTGTATAGTTTTGAAACATTCTTATATTCTTATTGAAATATTCTTCCATATTCCAATGAATATTGAATGATTTAATAATTGAAGCATTAATATCTCACAGCCTAACTCTAGCCCATTTGTCTTCTTACATTTCAGTTATTCAACATTTCAGAATAACTAATTGAGCAATTTCTATTTGCCTTCCGTTTACGACGGGCCTGCTCTATTCTGTTACCTACTATATGTTCTTCACTGACTGGTATCTTCTTATTACACAACCCAGATAAGCATAAGCACTTTGCACCTTTCTCTGCTTCTCCTGTCCAAGTTACTTTTTTCAATGAGTGCTTTGTTCCTCCATGATTGACTTGCAAGCTTCTTTCATCACTAACCGGCTCTCTCCGGTGACCCTTACACTTTTCTTTTCCAGCCTTTGATGGACTTTGGATGCCCTTCTCACCTGCTGCCTGCTCCAACCCTCCACTTTCATGGGATTCTGTCTCCATTCTAACTTACTGTTCTAACATCACACAATAAAAAAAAACATTAGTTCCAAGTAACAATTTAATGTACAATAAGCTTAAACTATCCACCACTATAATGGGAAGGATACTGTCATTTTCTACCACTGCCTCTCTAATTCTTCTTAACAGATAATATGAAAAACTCATACCAGCTTTTCTTCCTTGCGTTATTCCTTTATAGATCTAAGCAATCTGTCAACAGATAGAATATACTCACTGGTTTCTTTCAGCTAAGAAGAGGTTTTATATCCACATAACATCTGTGTACGTTGTTATAGTGAAATGTAGTGTTATGGCCATGGTATTCGCAAATAGAAACAAAAACAATAAAACCAAAACGGGAGTTGATATCTAATCCTGTGACGGCACTTCTAATGTGCAGGGTAAGAGAATAGAAATTAAGATACTAATAATCCTAACACAAGCGAACAAATATCATCGGTGACAGTGGAAAACGTCTTATTGGAGTACGACAATAAATCTCATAATTCCTATCAAGGAGTTTATATATTCTTACATCTGGCATTCTATTACACACGGTTGAAGAGTTCACAAGCTGACATTAAAAGAAAATCAGAAACCTAGAAAGTAAGGTCACAATTAAAAAAAACATTTTTTTATTCTTGGTTTAATTTTGATCAATAATTTTTTATTTATTTTTTAATGAATGAGGTATAAAATTATTATGGTTTATTTGATTATTAAATAGATTGATGCTTAAGTAGAATAATTTTAACTACCTCAACTAAAAACTAAAATTGGATTTCTTTTGGGACCCCCTCACCCTCTCCCATTAAATATATATTAGCTAAAAGGAGTTTTAGATTCCTTTTTTATTAAGAAAAGAGAATCATTTTCCCATCGTTTGATTAGAGAATATTACAAGAAGTTTGAGAGAGCTAGTTCAATCAATTATGAATTATCTATACTTTATCTATTATAATATTTTATATATATTATTATTAGACATCATTTTCAAGTTTGATTATTTTGGAATTGAATGATTCATTGAAGTTTTTGATCAAACAACATGTTGCAATAGAAACTTGATAGATTTATTTGCCACATTGAAGCATGACCTAGATTCAGTAACTTTTGGAAGGGGTTAAATAACCCCATTGCATCCATTTTTTGGGCATGGTGACCAACCATTCCTAAAAAAATATGTCTATGATTTCCACTTCTTCTAGAAAAATGATTCTCTAACTCCTAAATAATTCCAATATAAGCCAAGCCATAAAATTTATTTCTAGTTATGAGTAGAGAACTCCTAGAAACAAGTACTACATTATTAACTACAAAATCCATATCACCATGGTGCTTCTCCCATATGTAACATTACCTTAGAGCCTTTTAGCATTTCCTTTTCCTTCATGATTTCAAAGATGTTGAAGAAAAACTTTGATGAAATATCAAATTCACAGGGGAAGCATTCTACCTCTTCAATAAAATTGCACTCTACAATTTCTTTATTGAAATCACAAATATCTTCACCCTAGAATAATAATGCATTATTCATCATCATGTTTGATTTATCCCTAAAAAATATGTATGAAACCTCCCTTGTTAGGTAGATGTAAGGTTACATATGTCTTGAAGTAAAAGGTCAAGTGAAAAAAATGAATAGGTGTGAGTGAGGGTGCAATGCCAAGAAATGTTGTTGGGAATGAATCATTAGAGTTGTATCAAATAACTATTTAATATCCATTCCACCACTTGTGCAAACTTGAGATCCTACTAAAATTCATTAACTATGAGAGATCTTCGAATTATTATTTTTATGGGTGAGCTTTATCCTATCTATTGAGAATGCTCTACCAACAATTGATAGTCACCAATAAAATTATATCTTACCTATTGAAATGTAGGAAAATTCAGGAAAGCCCTAGGATTTTACTCTAGGACCTTAGCACTTTTTCTAGGATTTTATTTAGAGGGTTGAGCTAGTGGGGGTTTGATGGACTTGGACAAGGTATAAGACTGACTTACAACCTGAAAGGTGGGTCAATTAGCCTTTGACCAAATTTGAAATGTATATCCAAGGAGAATAGTCAATGGGATAGATAAAACCAACTTTTAGAAACTTTTCTATCTCAGTCTTGACTCATAAAGCAGCCTTGGGATTCATCTTACAAATATTTTGTTTAACGGGCTTGGCATTAGGACATAGAACGATATTGTGAACCACCATAGACTCATCAATGCCAGACATAGCCTCATATGACCAAGCAAAAATATCTATGTGAGAATGTAACAAATCTACATGTTGTTTAGACTCTTCTAAAGAAAGATATTTTCCAATCTTAATCAAATTTTTAGAAGATTTAGGATCCATGAAAACATCAAAATTATCCCCCTTAAGGAGAGTACTATGAACTTAAGGATGAGGTGTAGAATAGCTATCATCCACATTAGATAAAGGGTCCTTCTCATCGATACTCATAATGAATTCTCCAAAATATGTTTTTTTTTTCAAGTGACATATGAATCATCATTTATGGTGATAAGAAGGTAAGTGAGAGTAGACACCTAAGAATTCTTCTAGTGCTTCCTCTAAAGAGAGAACATCTAGAGGAACTTCATTAGATTCTACCTTACTTTCAATGAGTTTAGGATGAACTAATTTAGGAGAAATAGGTTCAACATAAATCATGTTGATATTCAACCATGGTTTCATCTTAGACTTGTTGTGACAGTATCCAAGTCCAATCTTATACCCACAAGAATCAAACTCTATGTGGACTTTAATACCTTGTTCATTGTGACCACAACCTTTAATTCCATAACCATATGTAGACAAGATATTGAAACTTGGACCATAGTGTGTTTGTAGTTCCTGGGTAGGAGGAGGATCAACATAAAGAGTGTGATCCCAGCTACAAGTATCACACTCCTTTACAAGTACATAATCATCCTTCTTAATAAGAACATAAACATAAGCCTCCTTAATAGAAACGTGGCTATCCTCCTTAGCAAAGGTAAGATTATCTTCCTTGATAGGAATATGATCACTTTCCTTAGAGCAAGGAAAATTAACTTTCTCAATAGAGGTGAATGAGATTGTCAAAATGTCTAGGTAAATAACATCTACTTTTTACTCCTCGATATGGGATTTGATGAAGCCCAAGGATCCTTAATCGTCACCAACACATTTATTTGATTTGAAAGAAGAAGTAAAAGTAGTAGACTTAGGATTATTTGCTTTGAAATGATCCTCCTTAGGGGTCACATCCATCTCAAGAGTGGCCTTTGAAATAGGCACTATCGGAGTAGATGTCAATGCATTAGAAGATAATGAAGGGATAAAGTTCTTAAGAGTAGAAGCAATTGAGTTCTGACCAATAGCTTCCATCTCACAAAGGTGTATAGCATTGGGGCCAACCCTGATTGTGACTACTTTGTTATTAGCAACAAACTTCACAAAACAATGCAAAGTAGAAGTGGTTGCTCCCAAAGCATGAATCCATGATCTTCCCAAGAGAATTTTGTAAGGTAATGGTCCTAGCATAATGTATATTAGGGTGGGTATGGTACTGGGTCCTGACCTCAAAGGAAAGATTATCATGCCTAAGGCTCAAGTCAACCAACATTATTGAATCCACAAATGTACAAAGAAGAAGCAACAAGAGAAGATGAATAAATTTTAATTTTAGGTAATAAATCAATGCTACATATGTTGAGTGTCAAAACGGTATTAACGAGAGCACATCTAATACAAATATTATTAATGTTAATTATTATCATTAGAGGATCTACTTTCTTCTATACTTTCAGAGGTGGAATTTCATGCAAATAGAATGTAATATTTAGTGGATTCATATGAATATGAGCTATCAATGCATTAACATTTGTCAACCTAGAAAAAGAAGGAAAGAGGATCTTTTGCAAGGCTTCCCAAACCATACCTTGATAAACCAGAGCATTCTTAAGGAAAATCTTAAGTGAGATCTTGGCGGGAGTAACATAAAGTTGCTCGACAAGACCGTATTCACTAGGTGCCTTAGTTGGATGTTTAGGTACTTGTGGAAGGCTTGGTTGAGAAGATGATAAAGAATTAGGTTGATTAAGATTTTTTTGATTCCTTCTAGTATTGTAAGTATGGGCTACCACTCTATAAGAGGGAACCTTAATTTCATGAATCTCCTATGAAGGTTTGACATGTCATTTGTGACAAGAACCCCATAAATAGAATGAATTATTTTAGGAGATGGGCCAACTAGAGTCATGTAAATGACTGGTCTCTTGGGCCTTTAAAGGGAGGCAAAGACTACAACCACATTCACAAACTCTTTGACTTGCGAAGAAGAAGGTTGTGATGAAGAAGTTTATTTATCAAATTTATAGATAGAAGAGACCTGTAAGAAATCTTCTACGACATCATCCAACATATCGAAATCTTGTTTAGAAAATGCATTTTCAAAAGCATTAAAGTTTTGAAGAAAAATATCCAACATGATTTTGATTCATGTCAGGTTCACCAAAATGTAAAGGAGGGGATTCACTACTCTCAAGACTCAAGACAAACAGAGTGTACAAGGAGAAAATAGCCATTGATTACCTCAAAGTACAAAGATCTGGTGATAAGGTATAAAATAAAGGATATTTGAACAACTAGATCGAATGAAACACTAAGCTATTAAGAACAAGAATAATAAACTACTAAATCATAAAAAATGATGATAAAGTTACAAGCTATAGATTACAAAAACAGAAACTAGTGAACTCACAAATTCTACCCCTAGAAGGGCAAAGCCTCAACCATAGATAACAACGTGCTACAAGGACATTTGTGGCTCACACTATTGTCCATGCCAAATCAAAAAATAAAGACCTTAAATTTGCAATATCTAACTCCTCAAATCCGTACATCTGTACACAAGAAGGGCATGGAAAAATGTTGGGGTTGTTTTAGGGATTTCCTCAGTCAAACCCTCATTTTGGTGTTTCCACCTCCACAGATAACCAAACAAATAAAGATATATAAAATGACATGAAATGCAAAAGACATACGATAGAAACAAAGAGGAGAGACCCTACCATGAATGTAATAGACAAGACAAATAGACAATAGTAAATGGATGAGACAAATAGACAAGAGAGCATTACCAATAGTCTGTGGCTCCCCTCTTGGCTTGATAGACGTGGCATGCCCTCTTGCAAAAGAGCCTTGACTATTGTTGTGATGGAAAACTAGTAGAGCTTCATTACAAAGAGCAAGAGAGGAAATATGTAGAAGAGAGAATATGAGAGAGCAAGATCGAATGAAAGAGAATGAGAATGAGAGAGAAAAGAAGAGTTTTGTGAGGTTGCATGGGTGAGAAGAGTCGTTACACTCGTGTTCTTTCCGTAATGACATGTGTCATAGGAAAAGGATGTGAGATTCCCTCATTTGAATCTCATAAATTTTGAGGATGCTAGGGCATCACACAAGTGTGTGTGGCACAACCATCCTACTCAAAATTTCACAAGAATGAGGTATTTGGATTGCTAACACTACATCATTGTCTCCTATGGAGTTGAAATCGTGAAATTCCAACTCATAAGTTTTTGTCATTAATACAATAAGTTGTCAAAAATGCAATAGACTAGATGCGCAAATGTAAATTGTCATGGAGCACAATTTTACGACACTACACTATGAGGTATTTGGATTGCTAACGCTACATCATTGTCTCCTATGGATTTGAAATCGTGAAATTCCAACTCATAAGTTTTTGTCATTAATACAATAAGTTGTCAAAAATGCAATAGACTAGATGCGCAAATGTAAATTGTCATGGAGCACAATTTTACAACACTACACTACTATAATAAAAAGATATGTGATTAATTTTTTGAATGGTTTAAATAATGTCAATACACTCACTCAATGATATGCTAATTATGAACAAATATGATTGAAGTGAACACAATTTAATTGAATATTTTATATTACTTAAAAATTTCAAAATGACCCAAAAAAAAACCATTCGCTTAATTTTTAAAGTAATACTTTTTAATAATAAATTAATAACATATGGCAATTTTAAGACACTATGCAGAATTTACCGTGATAAGGTCCTCTAGAACTTTTGAATTCAAATACTTACAATTTAAGAAAAACGTCATGTTTTCGTGATTCACGGGGAACGATGGAGGTCAGTTATAGTTAGGCAGAATCCCGAGTATAATGTGATTAACATCCACGTCGAAGAAGGGCTTGGACGGAGTTCAACGGAACGCTAGGCTAATTTATAGCTGACAAAATAGTGAGATAGTAGCCTCCTTAACTACATATGGTGTACCAGAAATACCATGGAATAAGTAATAAAAGTGGGATAAATACGAAAAGATAAAATAATATAAAGAAATGAATATCATTTTAATAAAAAATATTCAGTTAATTAAGTAAATATGATCATTAAGCACTATTAATTTATATTAAATTCTAGTTGGGTTGATGATTGTAATATATAATTCAAAATTAAATGTAAAAATTATGGATATTGTATTTTAAAATTGATGATGTAATAATATTATTGAAGATATGTAGAATTGATTTTCAAATATTTAAAATTTTATGATTTTGGTATGATGATTGTTAAAGATTAAAAGTCATAGAAAATTCTAAGGTCCTATCTTAAGTGCTGTAGGTTTGATCTAATTACTAGAGATTTGAATTCCAATACATAGATTTGAATTGAGAGTTGTTTCTATTTGATCTTTTATGTTTGATAAACTTGTAAGGATAATAGTGTCTAAAACACATTTAGAGGTTGGATCACTAGGGTTAAGTTTTTGTGTATGGGTCAACATTGTCAATTTGAGTGATAGTTCAAAGATAAAATTCACCAATGTGCAAGTGGCTTGCCATATGTAGATGTGGTTCTTTGTCCATTTAAAAAATCAATGTTGTTTTTTATTTAATTTCTTTAAATACCATGGCATAGGAACATGTATTATGTTGGCTCATTTTAGTTGGTTCATTTTTGTGGACATCAAAATTGAATTGGATCAATCCCACAACATATAAAAATGAACCTTAAAATTAAAATGAATGCATGAAAATATGTTCTATCATAAAAAATGATCGAATGATGAATGACTGAATGTCTTGAATTTAGTGTAAATAAGAATATAATAAATATGAATATAGATAAAGTCGTGAGAGAAACCTAACACAAAAGTATGCCTTATAAATATATTATTACATTTGTGATATTCATCTCCTCTAGCACTCTATCACCTTGATCATGGATCATAAAATGTGATCTGAAAGGTTGATACAAAATTATACAAAATCTAATATAGAAACAAAAACAATCAATATTATAAACTGGAAATTTGATATCTAAATAGATAGAAAATAACACGAATATGAAAATTTCACCATTATAAATAAAAATATATATAGGTTGATATTTATTATATTAATATTTTGGATCGATGAAGTAAGGATGAAGCCACAATCTCTAACAAAAACAGCGCTACGAAGTCCGTGCATGGGAGCGCACAACACAATATTCCCGTCCATTAAATGCGATTTGAAAGCTCGATAATCACGCACGGGGAATAAGAAATATACACGTAACTTATCCTCATGTGATAAATAAATGGCAGAGAAGGCTTCTGAGAAGATCGGCTAGCCTTACATATTTGTAGTCACGAGCTTAGTCACCCTACGTTAAATGCCCCTTCACGAGCCAGACAAACTTCAAATTTTAATGGCGCCGTTCTGCCTATTATAAGATTCGAATCCCCAAAGCTGATAAGACAAAGAAACACCTTGAACTGTAAAAAGGGCCATGAAGATTCCTACAAAGCTGCGGTACCTTAGCTTAGTCTTTGTGGTATGGATGGCTATGGGAGAAGAAGAAGAAGTGAGGCCCTATATAATTCACTTCGACCCGGCCTCCATGGACGCGGAGAAATTTTATGATACGAAGGACTGGCATTCATCCGTGCTGGCTCAGGTCATAAGAGACACTGATCCGCCCGGGTCGAGCCGTATAATCTATTCTTATAAGAATGTGATCAATGGGTTTTCGGCAAGGCTCAGCAGAAGCGAAATTTCAGAGCTGCAGAATCTTGATGGGTTCATGGGTGTTTACCCTGATAGGCTTCATAGACTTCAGACGAGTTACTCGTATAAATTTATGGGGCTCAGCGCTCCACGGGCGAAACTATGGCGGAGGGCTAGATTTGGGCGCGGGGTTATAATTGGTGTGCTGGACACGGGCGTTTGGCCAGAGAGTCCCAGCTTTAGCGACCTTGGCATGCCGCCTGTGCCCGATAAGTGGAAGGGTGCCTGCCAGATTGGCGCGGACTTTAACAAGACACACTGTAATAGGAAGCTGATTGGCGCCCGGTTTTACAATAGCGGGCACCAGGCTAATGCCGTATTCGGAACCCGACCCGAGTACGAATCCCCGCGGGACTCGCAGGGGCACGGAACGCACACGGCCTCTACAGCAGCCGGTCGGCCGGTTCTGAATGCCGGTCTGTTCGGTAACGCGGACGGGACCGCCAGGGGCATGGCACCAGGCGCGCATGTGGCCATGTATAAGGTGTGCTGGGACGGTGGGTGTTACAGTTCGGATATATTGGCGGGCATGGACGCGGCCATTGCGGACGGGGTGGATGTTATTTCTTTGTCCATTGGAGGATTCTCCGTTCCGTTTTATGAAGACAGTGTGGCTATTGGGGCGTTCAGGGCGGTGGCTCGGGGAGTTTTTGTGAGCTGCGCGGCGGGTAACAGCGGGCCGTACGAGTTCTCTGTGTCTAACGAGGCGCCGTGGATTATGACGGTCGGGGCCGGGACTATGGACCGGGACTTCCCAGCGGTGGTGCGTTTGGCTGACGGGCGGAGGTTTTATGGGGAGTCGCTTTACCCCGGGATGAAGATCAAACCGAGACTGGTTCCTCTTGTGTACGCTGCAACTGCCGGGATTGAAAAGAAAAGCGAGTCGTCTGGCAATTCGAGCAATTCTAACTTCTGCTTCGCCGGGTCGCTCGACCCGGCTGTTGTGCGGGGGAAGTTCGTGGTGTGCGACCGGGGGAGCAGTGCGCGGGCCGAGAAAGGCGAGGTGGTTAGACGGGCCGGGGGAGCGGGCATGATTTTGGCGGACTCACAAATAAATGGTGAGGAAACAGCTGCCGACGTCCACGTGTTGCCTGCAACACAGATCGGTTACGCGGAGGCTCAGTCCATTAAGAAATACATAAGCACGTCGCCGGACGCTTCGGTGGCGGTTCACTTCCGCGGAACCGTCTACGGACGGTCACGAGCACCGGCGGTCGCGTCGTTTTCGTCTCGGGGCCCGAGTTCAGTGAACCCGGGGATTCTCAAGCCGGACTTGATTGCGCCTGGTGTGAACATCCTCGCCGCCTGGCCGCTCAACCTCGCGCCCTCCGGCTTGGCGGCGGATAAACGCCGGGTCATGTTCAATGTCGTTTCAGGCACCTCGATGGCTTGCCCGCATGTGTCGGGCATCGCGGCTCTGATAAAAAGCATCCACCCGGACTGGAGCCCCGCGGCTATTAAGTCGGCTCTCATGACCACAGCCGACGTGGTCGATAACAGAGGCGGAGCCATCCTCGACAACGCCCGGACCCGGCAACCCGCGAACGTTTTCGCCACGGGTGCCGGTCACGTTAAGCCGGAGAGAGCAGCCGACCCGGGACTTATCTACGACACGGGTGTGGACGACTATGTCCGCCATCTTTGTACTTTAGGCTACACCCAAGCTCAAATCCAGGCCATTACTAACCGCAATGTCAGGTGTTCGAGCCTAACTGAAAATTACAGCGGCCTCAATTACCCGTCTCTGTCTGTGGTCTTCAATGTCTCTTCCGCCGGTCAGAAATGGATAAAGTTGAAGAGAACGGTGAGCAATGTTGGGCTTGCTAAGTCCAGATACTCTGTGCGAGTGACGCCGCCGAAAGGGGTTCGTGTGGTAGTGAAACCGGCCGAATTGGGTTTCACTAAACTCAATCAGAAGAAGACTTACAGCGTAAAATTCATGGAGAGAAGTAGAAAGGAAAGTTCTGTTTCTTCATTTTATTCTTTCTCTCAAGGCTCTCTTACATGGATTCATACAGGGAGTTCTCCTAACAGTTCCGTGACGTACACTGTTAGAAGCCCAATAACTATCATTTGGTCCACATAGCCATGTATGCTTCTTTCTTTTCTTTTCTAGTTTTCTTGATACAGACTACTCTTTGCTAATTCATTCTGTAATACACATGTATACTACTTTCTTTTCTTTTCAAGTTTTCTTGATACAGAAGACTCTTTACTAATTCATTCTTTAATGCCCATGTATACTTCTTTCTTTTTCTTTTCAAGTTTTCTTGTTACAGACTACTCTTTCCTAATTCATTCTGTAGTACCCTTGTATACTTATTTCTTGCCTATTTTAATACAGTATCATCCACATGCAAGTAATCCTGGTCTGTGATTTCCATTGGCTATCTCTTAATTTTAGAACAGCCCATATTATAGGTACTGATGGGCTACAATGATTTTCCGAACTGAAATGTGCATACAAAAAGTTCTCTTTACCTGAACAGTAGACATGTACATGAACGTACGGCAGGGTCTCTTGGGTGATCTGCAGAAGCAGTTATTACTCCAGTAGATTTGAAATTCTGTATTTATGGAGTCGGTACGGAATACACTAACTAACATGGGCAATTTGCTGCGAAGCGGAATATGTTTTGCTTTTTTCCATTAATGGGCTTCACGTACCAAGTTCAATTTGGAAAACAATAAATGGCTTTGCGTACCAAGTTCAGTTTGGGAAGTATACTTTTTAAATGTGTCAATCACGCTTCAACGGAATTTGGTATTTAGGAAAGGAAAGGATCTTTATAGTTCAGGAGGTGATCTGTTTTGTTTTGTTTTGTTTTTTTTTTTTTGAGGGTCTAAGATGTTTAATTATATGGGATTATGTCATACTTTCAATAGAAAGAAGAGACATCTAATTATGTTTTAAAAGTGAGGCAGTATATAGGGGAGAGGGACTAGTAGTTGTGCAGGTTCAATTGTTGTTATAACATTCTGCTTATAATACTTAGTGTTACCACATATTTATATTGTATATTTTAAATAAATAGTCCACATAGTCAAAATTGACTCATACTTGAACACAAGAGAACTTATGAATGTTATATAGAAAAAACATAATTACGTTCACGAAGAAGTGGAATAAATGTTATTCAAGAGGTGATCTATTTTTAGGTCTAAGATGGTTTAATTATATGGGACTATTACATACTTTCAATATAGAAGAGACATCTAATTATGCTTAAAAGTCAGGCAGTACATAGGGGAGAGGGACTAGTAGTTGTACAGGTCCAATTGTTGTTATAACACTTGTGCTTATAATACTTAGTCTTACCACATATTTATATTATATATTTTAAATTAAGAGTCCACATGTAAATAGAAAAATAATCAAATGTTAGTTAAAATGGACCCATACTTGAACACATGAGAACCTATGAATGCTATATAAAAAAAGCATAAATACATTCACGAATAAGTGAAATAAATATTCTTTTTGTCTCAAATAAAATATCATAAGTGTCCACTATAAATATGTTGTTTATTAAATAAAACACATATTTAAACAAGTATTGTTATCATTAGTGAAAAAATATTGTTATTATGTGTACAACTATTGGGATAGCAATGTACAGGCATTTGAAGTATTTTATATTAATAGTTTGTCATAAATATAAAAGGTGAGCACAATTAATACCATATATTTTCTTATTAAATGTGAAGGATTTTCAAAAAGTTTTAGTGTTCAACTATTGATCCATGTTTTCTTTTGTCAAGGAGGGGATTCGCTACACCCAGGGAGTGAATAACCCTCGGTTACCTCAAGATACAAGCTCAAGTGACAAAGTAAAAGATGAATTTTTGAGCAACTAGATAAAATGAAATGCTAGGTTATTAAGAGCAAAAATGATAAAACTAATCTTTAATAGAAACTAGTACAATATTATGAAATATAAATTACAGAAATTGAAAGCTTAGAACTTACATATTCTACCCCCAAAAGGGAAAACTCTTGGTTAATGAATGATAGCATGTCGTAGGGATGTATGTGCTTCGTGTTGTTGTCCTTGTCAAATTAGAAAGAAAGAACCTAGAAATTTGCAACACCTAGCTTCTCGAATTCAAACATCTACATAAAAAAAAGGATGAGGAAAAGTGTTGGAGTTGTTTCGGGGTTTGCTTTAATTGAACCCTCGTTTTGGTGTTTCCACCTCCATAAACAACCAGGTAGAAAAAGATCGACAAAATGATATGAAAGTGATGCAGGAGCATCCAGTGGTGTGAGGGCAATCTTGCATCACCCAAAAATATGTTTTCCATTTATGTTCCCGTTGTTTGCTTTTTGTAGATGTTTTTGCATTTCTGGATACCCTTTTCACTGAATAAGAGTTTCCAACTTTCATATCTATTTTTTATGCTTTTTTTGCTCAACTGCTATTTTTAGCAAGTGGGAATTTTAAGGCATAAGAAGACAAAAATTTATGGGAAGGTTCATTATGAAAAAATAAGCACTTTGGCAAAAGAATCAGGTCAAGATCATTCACAGTTTGAAAGTTATTAAAGTTTCAGTTTCTGCTTTTCGCCCTAAAAAACCTTCTGAGTCTAGTTTAAGGCACTAAACGGTCCAGTATGGGCCCAAAAATCATTGGAACTAGTAGAGCGGGTTCCTAGCGTGTTCTTCACTCCAAGACATTTCCAACGGTGCAAACGGTTTGAAAAACAGAGTCCCGGATCAAAAGTTATGGCTACTAGAAGTTCGTCGATTTTTGGAAAATTGCCAATTTTCGAATTAGGACTTAGTTTTTCAATTTCAAATTGTAATTTTGGCGCCAAACCATCAAAATCTTATCTCGAATTTTGTTTTTGTTCCAAACCGAAAGGGGTCTATTTATGGGCTAGTTTTTGATTTTTGAGTAACTTTTTGGGGAAAGAAGTTCGCATGCTGCGAAAGGGGAATATGGGTAATTTTCTATAAGTCTGTAATTTTGCATGTATTACAAAGCTCAAGGATTTGAGATCCTCTACATGTAAGAGTCCCATATTTTTCAATAAAATATTATTCTCTCTTTTGCGAGTGTTATTCTGTGTCTCGAGTTTGCTCCCTCATCAGGTGGTATCAGAGCAGGTTTTCTTGAGCATGTCGACAAATCGCCGATCGTGAGGCAGTTCACACCAAGACCGTGGTTGTGGGTTCAAGGTATTCAAGATGCCTCCAAGAGTGATGCCTGGTAGGCATGGTGGTGCCAGAGGTGGCAGAGGTGGCAGAAATGTTGGTGGAAAAGATCCATTTGCGGCTGAGGGTTTTAGAGCCCTCCAAAGACAAATTGATGCATTGCAAGAACAAATGAGAAGAGGGTTAGACTCAAGAAGGAGAGAAGAAAGCGAGGATGAAGAAGAGGTGGAAGATATAGATGTAGAAGAGGAAGAAGAAGCTATTGATCGAGATCAAATGCGGCTAATTAAGGCTATTTCAAAGATCGGAAAAAAAACCTAGAATAGAAGTCCCTAGTTATTCTAGAAGTCTGAATCCGGAACAGTTGATCGACTGGATCAACGAGCTAGAAGAATACTTTGAGTATGAAGAAGTAGAGGACCTAGATTAGGTTAAGTTTGCAAAAACGAAGCTAAAGGGCCATGCCAATATTTGGTGGAAAGAGGTCCAGTTGGAGAGAAATCGAAGAGGAAAATGAAAGATTGGCAATTGGGATCACATGGTGGAGAAACTGAAGAAGCAATTCATACCAATAGACTATGAGTTAGATCTACTGAAGAAATTGTAAGGGTTGAAGCAAGGAAGCAAATCTGTGAAATAATACATAGAAGATTTTCACAAGATGATCATCAGAACGGGCCATGCAGAGGCCAACAAGGAGAAGGTAGCTCGTTATCTTAATGGGTTACGACCGAGCATTCAAGAGAAGCTAAGCCTGGTCAGAATAACCACTATTGAGGATGCATACCAGTTTCCTCTTAAAGTTGAGGAGAAGCTGAAGAAAATATTTGAAAGCAAGCAAAAAGGTCGAGGAGTTCAAAGCGGAAGGGGTAGTGGAAGATCTTTTGGAATCCAAAATGAGGATGAAGGAAAAATGAAGATGTGGGTACTAGTCGAGGCCAGAAGAATGATAACTTCTACCGCCCTTATGATCAAAACAGTGGTGATCAAAGAGGTAGAGGACGAGGAAGATCTGGGCCAAGACCTAGAAGAGGTGGTTTTAGAGAAACTTGTTTCAATTGTGGTGAAGAAGGGCATCGAGCTTATGAATGTCCACAACACCAAGGAAGGATAGACAGAAGGCCAGAAGGCCATGGAAGGGTTGCACATGCAGATGAGGAGGCTCAATCTGAACATTCAAATGATGTTGAAAGGGGAGAAGCCCTAGTGGTTAGAAGAGCCATGGTGACTAAAGAGAAGGAGCCAGAACAAAGGAAGAATTTGTTCTACACAAGGTGCAAGTGTGAAGACAGATGTTGCGAAGTCATTATTGATAGTGGAAGCATCGATAATTTGGTGTCAGAAGAGATGGTTACAAAGTTGAAGCTGAAAAGAGAAAGACATCCACATCCATATTGGATTGTCTGGTTGCAGAAAGACCACAAAGTTCTAGTCAATGAGCAGTACCTAGTGAAGTTCAAGATTGGAAGCTATCATGATGAGGTACTCTGATATCATCCCCATGGATGCATGTCACATGTTGGGGAGGCCGTGACAGTTTGATAGGCGTGTTGTACATGATAGCCATGCAAACACTTATTCCTTGATAAAGGATAGGGTCCGTCATAAGTTGAAACCCTTGAAGGATGACAAAGAAAAGGTATGCAGTAGTGCTAGAATTTGTTTTGTTGATGGAAATAACTTTTTAGAAGGCATGAAGTATGAACGTATGTGTTATGCATTGATTCCAAGAATGGATAAGGAAGATAGTGAGAAGGTGCCAATAGAAGTTTCTAGACTATTGGATGAATTTCAGGAGATTATTTCTGATAACGTACCTGAGGGTTTACCACCAATGAGGAAGATCATTCATTAGATTGACTTGATCCCTAGAGCCATTTTTCCAAATAAGGCAGCTCATAGAATGACTCCTGCAGAAAATGAGGAGTTGAATAGACAAGTTCAAGATTTGTTGAGAAATGGTTTGATTTGAGAGAGTCTGAGCCCATGTACAGTACCTACAGTACTAGCACCAAAGAAGGATGGGGAGTGGAGGATGTGTATAGACTTCTAAACCATAAATAAGATAACAATCAAGTACATACTTCACAAAGATTGATCTGAAGAGCGGATATCACTAGATCCAGATTCATGAGAGAGATGAATGGAAGACCGCCTTCAAGACCAAAGAGGGCCTATACAAGTGGTTAGTCATGCCTTTTGGGCTAACCAATGCACCGAGCACATTCATGCGGCTCATGAATGAGGTATTGAAAGAGTTTTTGGAAATTTTTTTCATTGTGTACTTAGATGATATTTTAATATTCAGTAAGTCCCTGGGTGAGCATTTGATGCATATTTGTAGAGTCTTTGAAAATTTGAGAGAAGAAAATTTGTTGATTAATCTAAAGAAGTGTAGTTTTGTGAAGAAGGATTTAGTGTACTTGGGGTTTGTTGTTTCGGCAGAGGGTCTGAAGATGGACCCAAAGAAGGTGAAGGCTATTCTAGAATGGCCTACCCCAAGAACTGCGACTAAGGTGAGATCTTTCCATGGTTTGGCCAGTTTTTACAGAAAGCTCATTAGAAACTTCAGTAGTATTTGTGCACCCCTAACTAAAACAATGAGAGGGGATAAAAAAAAGTTCAAGTGGAGCACTGGAGCAGCGAAGAGTTTTGATTTGTTGAAGTAGAAGGTGATAGAGCAACCAGTTTAATAAGGTGTTTCAAGTGGATTGTGATGCTAGTGGTTGTGCCATTAGAGCAGTGATGAGCCAAGAAGGTAATCCCATTGCCTATTTCAGTGAAAAGTTAAATGATGCAAAGAGAAAGTACTTTGTGTATGATCAAAAATTTTATGCAATAGTTCAAGCATTAAAGAAATAGAGAAATTATTTGTTTCCAAAGGAATTTGTTTTGTTTACTAATCATCAATCATTACAATATTTGAGTAGTCAGGGAAAGTTAAATCAGAGGCATATGAAATGGGTAGAATTTTTGTAGAGTTATACATTTGTTTTAAAGCATAGGAGTGGCAAGTCAAATAGGGTTGCAGATGCCTTAAGTAGGAGGAAAACATTGTTGACAAAGATGCACATTGAAGTGGTTGGGTTCAATGAACTCAAGACATTATATCCTGAAGATCTTGATTTTGCAAAGGCTTGAAAAGCTTGCAATGAGCCTATTACAGTTGATAGGACAAAGTGGCTAGATTTCATAATCCAAGATGGCATGTTGTTTAAGGGAAGTCAATTGTGTATTCCAAAGAGTTCCATGAGAGAGAACTTGATAAAGGAGAAGCATAGTGGAGGAATGGTAGAACATTTTGGTCGGGATAAGACCATTGCCATTATTAGTGAGTATTATTATTGGTCTCAATTATCACAAGATGTGAAGAAGTTTATGCAGAGTTGCAGGTTATGTCAAATGGCTAAAGGAGTAAGCCAAAATATTAGGTTGTATCAGCCCTTGCTTGTACCAGAGAGGCCATGGGAGGATATAAGTATGGACTTTGTTCTTGGTTTTCCAAGGACACAGAGGGGGAATGATTCAATATTTGTGGTAGTTGACAGGTTTTCAAAGATGACACATTTCATCCCATGCCAGAAGACCCATGATGCAGTCCACATTGTTGACTTGTTCTTTAGAGAGGTGGTGAGGCTACATAGTCTACCAAAGAGTATAGTCTCAGATCATGACACAAAATTTGTTGGGTACTTTTGGAGGACCTTGTGGAAAATGTTGAAGACATAGTTGAAATTCAGTTCTGCACACCATCCACAAACTGATGGGTAGACTGAGGTCGTGAACAGAAGTCTGGGTAACCTATTGAGATGTTTGGTAGGAGATAAACCCAAGGGATGGGACTTGATCTTACCCCAGGCATAATTTTCTTACAATAATTCTATCAACAGAAGCATTGGTAGATCGCCATTCCATATTGTATATGGAGGTAGTCCCAAGACCGCTCCAGAACTAAGGAAGATGGACTGGTCAATAGAAGAAGACAAGTGCCGAAGCTGAAGACTTTACAGATAACATCAAGAATATATATGAGAATGTAAAAACATATTAACAAGATGAATATGCAGCATAAGGCTAAGGCAGATCATAAGAGGATGTGGGTATGTGCAGGATCATGGTGCGCCAAAAAGTGGCAATATTTGTAGGGTATGTAGCTGACGACTTTTTTTCCACCCAAAATTAATGAAACGAAAAGGGTTTTTAGAGGAGATTCTCAAATTTCCAAAAATATAAATTATGATTTAATTTGAATTTAATAAATAATTATTATTCATTTTCTATTAGAATTACGACTAAAGTCCTGATCGATAGGCTGATTGAAAAACATCTATAACTTTCAAAGTATCATATTTTTTGAATCCAAAACATGCGTCACATTCTATGCTTCACATACTATAGGATTAAAAAAGAAAAATTAAATTTCATGAAGTTTTGACCAAGTTAAGATGGTGTGATGAGTTTTTATTTTCTAAAAGTTGTAATAAAAATTCATAATTAATTATTTACTTGGAAAAAATTACAAAAAATATGCATCACATCCGGACATGAGTCCTCTACTTATATATAAAATATTACAAAAATATTATCATTTTATTATGGTTAGGGTGGTAGACAGACACCTACTTCTTATTTTTCCCTGAAATTTAAGTACTATTGCATTGAAATTTCAAATTTTCACCAAATAGATTTTATTTATTTTTAAATAAATCTAGTATTTTAAAAACTACATTCAATTTTCTACAAATTCTATTCTTACATATTTTTGAAATAATATAGATAACTTATTCAAATATTTACGTCAAGTTGCCTAACACTAATTTTTCTGAATTTTTTGCCACTTAAGGGCCTATTTTTTGCATGATGATCCTGCACATACCCATGTATAAGGAGTTTCATATTGGTGAAGTGATGGTCCACTTGAGGAAAGAGAGGTTTCTAGCAAGAACCTATAACAAATTGAAGATGAAGAAGTTCAGTCCCTATAAAATTTTGAAGAGGCATGAATCAGGGAATGCATATGAGGTAGAGTTGCCAGATGGAGTCAACATTTCCCCTGTATCCAATATTTCAGATCTGATAGAGTATTATGAAGGTGGCGCAGAGGATGTACCAACAATGAAACAGTGTGGCATTCCAACACCTACTTCAAAGAAGGAGGAGATTGAAGAAATTCTGAATAGCCGTGTGGGAAGGAGTGCCATAAATAGACAGTATGAAGAATACCTAGTGAAGTGGAGAGGAAGGCCTGTGGAAGATTCATCTTGGCTATCTAAGGAAAAGGTTGACTGTTTGGGTTTTCCTCAACCATCTGAGACGTGACGGGGTCACTTCTCAAATTACCTTGGGTGTCTGATACAGGGGCATCTAGTGGTGTAAGGGAAATTTTACATCACCCAAAAAGATATTTTCCATTTATGTTCCTGTTGTTTTCTTTTTGTAGATGTTTTTTCATTTTTGGATACCCTTTTTGTCGAATAAAAGTTTTCAACTTTCAGAACTATTTTTCTGCTTTTTCTACTCAACTGCTATTTTTAGCAGGTTGAAATTTTAAGGTGTAGGAAGACAAAAATTTATGGGAAGGTTTATGATGGAAAAATAAGCACTTTGGTGAAAGAATCGGGTCAAGATCATTCATGGTTTGAAAGTTATTAAAGTTTCAATTTCTACTTTTTGCCTTGAAAAACCTTCTGAGTCCAGTTTGAGGCACTAAACGGTCCCGTATGGGCCCAAAAATCATCGGAATTGATGGAGAGGGTTTTTAGCGCCTTTTTCACTCCAAGACCTTTCCAACGGTGCAAATGGTTCGAAAAAGGAGTCCCGGATCAAAAGTTATGGCTTCTGGAAGTTGGCCGATTTTTGGAAAATTGCTAATTTTCGAAATAGGACTTAGTTTTTGAATTTCAAATTGTAATTTTGGCACCAAACCATCAAAATCTTATCTCAAATGTTGTTTTTGGTTCCAAACCGAAAGGGGTCTATTTATTGGCTAGTTTCTAATTTTTGAGTAACTTTTTGGGGAAAGAAGTTCGCATGCTGCAAAAGGGGAATATGGGTAATTTTCTGTAAGTCTGTAATTTTGCATGTATTACAGAGCTCGAGGATTTGAGATCCTCTGCATGTAAGAGTTCCATATTTTTCAATAAAATATTATTCTCTCTTTTGTGAGTGTTATTCTATGTCTCAGGTTTGCTCCCTCGTCAGAAAGTAAAGATAAGACATGTGATAGAAACAAATCCCATTGTGGAGGAGACCCCTTATCACAAATGTAATAGACAAGATGAGTAGATAGTAAATAGAAAAGACAAAGTAGACAAGAGAGCATTTACTAACAGTCTATGGCTCCCCTCTTGGCTTGATAGATGGGACATGTTAGCTCGCAAGAGAGCCTTAGTTGTTGACGAGAATTTGACAAAGCTTCATTGTCAAGAGCAAGAAAGAAAATATGTATAAGTAGAATAGAGCAAGAGAGAAAGATCAAGTGAGAAGCAGTGAGAATGAATGAGAGAATGAGTGAAAAAAAAGAGTTTTGTGAGATTGTAGAGATTGCATGGGTGAGAAGAGCTATTAAACTTGTGATGCTACCACAATGACACATGCCATAGGTAAAGGATGTGAGATTCCCTCATTTAAAATTTGGAAAGTTTGAAGATGGTAGCGTGTCACACAAAAGTTTGTGTGTCATGCAACCATCTTGCTAAAAAAATAAAAATAAATGAGGTGTACAAAGTACTAATGCTTCATAGTTGCCCCTTATGGTGTTTGAATTGTGAAATTTTGACTCAGGTTTTTTTCATAATGTGGTTAGGTGTCGTAAATGCAACAAGCTGAATGCACAAGTGTGGAATTTCCATGGGGCGCAATTTTATGATACCACATTTTTCCCCCACTTTAGTGAGCCAACTTTTGAGAAAATCGACTGCATTGAAGTAGTTGAGACATACATAAATACAATTTTAAAAATTTGAAATTTTAATAGATTTGTGTGAAAAATGATACTATAGAGGCCGTAGAGGTCGAGTAGGTGGATATTGGTGATGCCCCTAGCATTTGAGCTTAGCAAGAAACTATAATGCCTAAATTTAAGTTTTTTTTATAAAACTCAAAATTAGATCAGCTCAAAAATTGAAAGAAGCTACCATGATGAGAAGAATGCTTAACAAAATTTGGTGGTTTGAAAAAAAATATGGTGAAGAGGTGAATATATGCCCCCTCCTATTTTTTCCCTCAGCTAGGTGGGGTGAAAATAAGAAGAATGAAATGAATATTTTCGGCATGAAAAATGGCCTATATACACCTTGAGTGGGCCCATGGAAGGGTCATTTTCACTATTAACAGTGAGGAATTTGTTGACTTTTGTGAGAGAAAAGTCAACAAAATGCTTCGTAGAAACAAATACGTAGCTCCTAGGATCAACTAATTTCACATAGAAGTGGCGAGGGGCGAGGAACCTAATGAGGTACAAAACATTTCTAGCCAACTTGTCATTTAATGCAATTTTTTAGCTTTTAATTTTCCCTGAGCAGCACAAGTGTCAAGCTAGTGTGAAGGTGTCTAATGTTAGAGTAATAGGTTGTTTACTTGATTTATTTAATCATATTGATTAATTAATTAAGTCACTTTTACTTTATTTCGCTTAAGTTAAACTTAGGAACCTTTATTTTGTATTATTAAATTAGTCATGTTGTCTCATTCATTATGATCTTGACACTTTTCATATGCTAATTTAATCCTCATCCTAGGGTTCTCACCTTTAGGGTTTCAATCTCTTTTCTTGAGGATTGATCTCTCTGTAATTATTTACTTTTCGAGTAATGCATTTTTGCTTCATGTTTGCAGAGCACCATTCTTGTGTCTCTTGATCTCCTTTGGTGATAGGTTTTTTTCTTGTAGGTGTTCATTGGGATCCGTGAGGTTGGATTATCAACTTCTACATGGTATCAAAGCTCCATATCTGTAAGCTTCTTGTTCCTTTTTTTGTGAAATCTTGCCTTTAAGTAGTTTTATAGTGCACCTAGGGTCAAATTAAACATCTCCATTAAATCCAGAGTTGCCAAAATAGTCGAGATTGACCTTTGTTTTGTCAAAATTGGATTTTGTTTGTCAAATTTGTGAGGGTTTGAAGAAATAGTTTTTTTACCAGATCCAGGGGGTGCCTAATTTTTTACAGAATTTTGAGCCTAAATGGACCTCACCATTGCGTTCGCAGTAGCCAAAAACGCCAAGATCAATTGTGAAATCATCGAAATTCAAGCAGTTGACTTCTGAGGTGAAATTTTTTTACTATACGATTTTGTACAGTCATCTGCACACGGATCAAGAATTTTTTTTCTCAGTCAGGTATTTTTGAAAAAAATCTAATTTTTTCAATTTTTTTCAAAAATTAAAAAAAAAAGCCACTTAATTAATAAAAACTTTATTGAAAGCTTTTGAAAAAAAATGAAAGATATGGTACCTATGTAGCCCTGCGCAGGGTACCAGGTGGTACCCCCTAGGGCCCGTAGATCCTAGGGGCTCATGTCCTTAGGGGAATGGTGGGGGTGGCCCACGTGCCCCCCACCACCCATAAAAAAAATTATTAATGTAAATTTTTTTATTGATTTTTAAAAAAAATACATTTAAAAAAAAAAAGCCCAATTGAGAAAATATGGTACGACTATTTGGCCATCAATTTTAAACTCATATTTTTGTTGCGATGATTGTTTAGACGCCAAATTTAATGCAGTAGATTGCGTTTTTTTCCCTTTGAAAGCAATTTTCTTTCAGAGGCCATAACTTTTGTCCATGGTGTCAAAATTGGGAAAACAAGATATCGTCATAAAGAGGATTTAGAGAACTTTCCACTGGTGCATGTATTTTTTTGAGATTTTTTTTCAGGTCCTTGTTACTTCCAGTTAAACTCAAATCTTTTTTTCTAGAGTTGCCTTCAATGTTTTCAACATAACTTTTGCATACAATGTCAAAATTGGGCAAACAAGATATCGTCAAAAAGTTGGTTTTGAGATCTTTGCAGTGGTGTAGGTGGTTTCCATATTTGATTTTTTTTTTTCCTATAAATCCTAGTTCTTAGTTGTAGTCCTTTTTGGACCTTATGGGTTCACATTGTGTGTATTTATTAAATGTAAATGCACTGAGATAAAGTGTCTTTGTATTGAACTTGTATTATGGGATCTTGCACATCACTTTGTTCCCTATTGTACTCACACTATGATATAATGTGTCATGGGGGTTGATGTTCTCCTTTGTTTTTCCTTCATACCTTTCTCATGTGTGTGTGCCTTGGTTTGCACACCCTTTATCTTTTCTTGTACTTTCATGTCTACACATTTTGATGTTCTTGGTTCTTTATCATGCACTACATTCTGACATTCAGTTTAAGTGTACCTGTCACGCCTCTCCCTTTTCAACATTATGGGGGCTTTTCGTTATGCATGTTAATGCTTCTTTGGTTTCACATTGGAGTGAGCTATGTATATAGTATGTGTTCTTATGTACTAGGTGGATGCAGTAGTTGGTTACCCATGCATTTCAGTGAGATGGAGCACTTACCATATGGACACTCTTGCATTCATTCTTTCAACATTTCAACCGTCATTCTACGACAATGTTTATAGCTTCTTCATACTATAATGGTGTTTTTTGCACCATCCTTTGTTCCTATCTTTTAGGACAATTCTTTATGATTGGAGGATTCTTTAAACCTTTACTTGTTCCTATTTTTTTGGGACAATTTTTTGGAGGCTCTTTAGTTCTTCACATGTATTTCTCTTTTGGAGAGGAGTTTTTCCCATGAGGTTTTCTCATTTTCCCCTATTGTGAGAGATATTTAATATTTGTACATCAGGCCTAGTTTTTTTTTTTTTTTAACTCTAGAGGTATCCCTGTGACTTAGCCCATCACCCAACCAGCCTTGCCTTGGGCTTACATATTTCCAAGTTGGGGTCTAGAAGGGGCGAGTTGAGGCGAGACTAGTCCTCTAGGGATGAAAGCAACCGCCCGCAAGCCACTCGCATCAGGTGAATCTGGACCTCGGAGTCGAACCCAAGACTTAAGCCTCCTCCGCTGACCATGCGGGCTAGGGCCTAGTTGTCGGGACCCATCTTTTCTTTCATGCATCTATCCTTAGTTTTTTAGCTTCTCCCTAAGTTTATCTTAATGGGGGTGTTAGAGTAATAGGTTTTTTACTTGGTTAATTTAATCATATTGATTAATTAATTAAGTCACCTTTACTTTATTTCACTTAAGTTAAACTTAGAAATCTTTATTTTTCATTATTAAATTAGTCATGTCGTCTCATTCATTATGATCTTTACACTTGCCACATGCTAATTTAACCCTCATCCTAGGGTTCTCATCTTTAGGGTTTTGATCTCATTTCTTAAGGATTGATCTCTTTGTGATTATTTACTTCTCGGGTAATGCATTTTTGCTTCATGTTTGCAGAGCATCATTCTTGTGTCTCTTGATCTCCTTTGGTGACAAGTTATTTGCTTGCAGGTGTTCATTAGGATCTGTGAGGTTGGATTATCAACTTCTACACCTGACTAGTGTGTTGTCATCTAGAAAAAAACGTAAGGATCCTTTGGTTGTGTTGGCATCCATCCCATGCATTGTCATTGACCAACATTTAGCTTAGACGCTAGCATGTCGTGTAAATGCCTGCACGAGACACATTAGTCTTAGAGTCAAGCTTAGGAAATTTTTGATGTAGAGTTAGACATTTTCATGATGAATAATGTGTTGATGTGAACCTTGTGCTATTGTAGTAGTGGTCGAAGATCCATGAGCATGTCGGTGGGTCGATGTTGACATTGTTGCATAGCTGCAACAATGAGCTTCATCCAAACAACTAGGACTTGCTATGACAGGCTAGACTTTGTTGGGTGTATACCATGATAGAGATCTAATATCACACTCTTATGTTGATGGCTCTCATGGAGTGTTGGGATGCAAACAACTTGACATTCCAGGTGTCGACGAGAGAGATGAGTTTCACTTTAGAGGGCATCTATCGGATCCTAGGCCTACCCATTTAAGAAGAGCAGGTGGCCTACAAGGAGGGTAGGGGGTGGAATCAGAATACCGTGTCTCACTTTTTTTCCAAGATGGAAATTTACATCAATATTTTTAATTGAATCTTCATCTTTTGAGATCTATAGCAAATAAACCATTAAGAATTTGAAAATGATATAAACTAGGGATTTGTGGCAATTTGTGTGTAGATTCTAAATATATTTTTTAAATTTTTTTTAAAAACAAATCATGAATATTTCAACATCTCTTTTAATAACTAGTTTCAAATAGAAAAAAAACATTTTTTAGAAAGTAACATTTGTGTCGTACAACATAACTTTTTTTCTCTAAAGAATAAATTTCTAATTTTTGGAATATACATTTTCAACATCAATATCTAGGGAATGGATATTTTTTCATAATTTTTTGTTACATATATACTTTTTTAATTAAATTTTGAAGTCATTGTAACTATAATTTGGACATGCATGTGTGTCGTACAACCTAACTTCTTATTTATATATAGAAATCCAATTTTTCTTTTTTTAGTAAAACAAGGACATAAATACCTAGAATAAGGGTATTTTTTGAAAAAATTTTACAATGTTTTACTATTTTTTCACCTATGTAGAATGAAGAGCTTAATGTTGAGAGAAAAACCTATGTTTAGTAAAACTTCAAAATTAGATACAAGATAAAATGAAAACACATCAAAACTATACTTGTTAGAAATCTCATTTTGAGGGCTACAATATTGCAAAAGATCATTTCTAAATGATGTTATTTAATCCATAAAAAGGTAAAGTAAATGTGTGTTTTTGCCAACATTTTGATAGGTGTGAAGGAGACTCCATTGTGGGTATGATTTAATAATAGAGGGGTTATATCCAAGGGGTTTTGATCTAAGGGGCTATTTTATATTACTCTTCAATTAAAACCCTTTAGATGGAACCTCTCAAGGCTAAAATAATTATTTTTCTAAAAAAAGTGATTTCAGGCAAAAATTAGCATGTCCCAAAAGTGAGACACACTATTGTTATAGTACCCTAGGATGGCCCAAGATGCACATGCTAATCAATAGTATAGTGTTAGATGAGTCATTCTTGAGGAGACCATAGCAAATATTTATATGAGATGGCTCGAGTAGGGGTGGGTGGTCACACCACTTGTTCATCAAGTTATGATAGTCATTGTCACACTACACATCATGATGGATGAGTGAGGAACTCACCTTCATTGAGGCCTCATCCATTACATCTGAGTGATGGAGGAGAGGGGTATATATGAGCACCCTTGAAATTTGCACAAAGTCTAAACTCCATAGCATGGATTAGTTTATACAAACTCACTAAATACTCCTATGAAATAATGGATCATGCCTTCATAAACAAGATAACAACACAAACTAATTGAGAGCATAAAAGAAAGATACATATCTATCCCATAGTGGATTGGTGCTACTTTTATGTGAAAATTATCCCTTTCCCAACCCTTAACAAGCTTGATGTTGCAAATGATGATGGGCAAAGTTAACTCTCCATTGAAGAGAGTAACTTTGCATGAGGATTGTGGATCAAGTTGTGGAGAAAGATCTAAAGATTGTGGAGGATTTGTTGAAGAATGAAGCCTTTTATTTATAAAATGTCAAATTCTAAGAGTGCTCAAAATAGAGCAATGTGGGATAAATATTTGACCAATGAGATGAAGCCACTTGCCAACTTGTGATAGGTTGAGGAATGAGCACATTTTGGTCAATGTGCCAAAGAGGGGGAGATTCAAATTTGAATTTGAGAGCTTAAATGTTGAGTTTGACTTGTGCAAGAGACATGTAAGATCTTATTAATTGCTTTGTTGGATGTACATGAAAAATTGGGGGGAGATTCAAACTTGGAGAATATTCCCTTTTTATGCCAAGTTGAAAAAATATGATGAATTAATAAATCAATAAATTGATTTATTTGTGCAAGTGAGAAAAGTTAGAGGATGTGATGGGTGGTTAGATTAGGTTAATCAAGATTAGATTAACTTAGATGATGATTAGATGCTTTGACCCTTTTGACCTAGATTTAGGGATTTATTTAAATCAAAAGGGGGGTGAAAGGTGATTTCAGACTTAATTAAATGAAGGTTTGATTTATTTAATCAAGGAGGGTGATTTTAGGATCAAGTTGATTTATTTAATTTAAATTGATGACTTTAGGAGATTGACCAAATAAACTTGATTTACCTGATGAATGGATGAATGTGAATTTGATTTATTTAATGAGTGGATGAATGTGATGCTATGCTAATTTCACGTGTCTATATTTTTCCCCTCTTTGAAGCAATATACTTGTTGCGTTGGTTCAAAGAATAAACTTGCCATGATAAAAATTAAAAAAAATTATGATTTTTTCAGATGCCCCAACAAAAAAAAGTATACTAGTACATTGCCCCCTCGAGAGATTGAGCAAAAAGATTTGATTTGAGGGTCGATCTCACAATTATAAAGAGGTTCAAAATGGATGGTTATAATGATGATGCATATGGGATGATTTTAAGATGCTTAGAATAACCAATCTATATTATCCTAAACAACTTAAAATGATGATGTAATGCATGTGAAATGGATGATGCAATGATGTCTATATGATTGTGCACTGAATGTTTTATGCAAATGTATGATTTTATGAGATGTTTAGACTAACAGATCTATATTATGATGATGATTATGCATGTGAGATGATATGCCGACTGTTGATGGTTTGTGGATGCAGGATTGATGCATTGATGATGATGATTAACTAATCATGACGTGATGTTAGTTCGGAAAAGAAGAAATAAGGTGATGACAAGAGGATCCAACAAGTCCATGATTTGACGAGACTTTATTAGAGATGATGATGATAGATGATGATTCACTTATCAAGGATTGGGACTTTAAAATGGCTACTTACCTTATGTTTGATTACACATGTAGATACAATGCATCAAGGTATAAAGAACCAAGATGGCGTTGTACCTAGTGTGATGGAATTTGACTCAACAAATAGATAGGAGTATTCTTGTTCACACCTGACATATGAAAACCTTGATATGACGTACCTAACAAAGCAAGTATTCACCAAGTTATTTTACAAGAACATCCAACAAGCACAACAGATGAAAGATAATGATCGTTGCCCCATTCCTATCTCTCTGAATCCTTCGTTTGGATATCATCGAGAGGTCCTTGGAATGAGCACAATAAGATAAATCAAAATAAAAGATCAAGTACACAAACAAGCCAATGTTCTTCATACCTTCAATCAAAGGGATGTGTTTTGATAGGATAAGAATCCAAGGTGATATCTGAAATGATGCCCATTGTCGAAACGATATATCCTAGGACGTGCATTGTATAGGATGATGATGGTTTGATAAGTTGATTGATAGGCTGTTGATATAAAGTTGACATATTTGAAAATGATCAAGAGTTTGATTTTGCATTTAAAAGTTTCTTGGTTTGATTTTGATTTTACATTTGAAGTTTTCTTTTGCCAATTGTTGTGATTATTTATGTTTCTATTGCCAAAGGATGAAGGTGACGATTAGTTTATTATGGATGATTGATTATTACGGGTGCAAGCGAAATGAGACAGATGGATTTTTTCAAATATTTGGATGTTTTTCACATTTTGCAATGTTTTGAGGCTATTTTTGGTATTTTTTGAGATTTTCAAATGTTTCGATTTTTTATTTTTTGAATGTTTTAGGGTTTTCTAAGATTTTATGGATGTTTTTGGATGTTTGTGTCTCAGGGGCTGATCAAAGATTAGCCTTGCCTACATTTAAGCTCAGAGACGACGTAGTTCGGATTCTATGTTTTTTGATGTTCTCTATTTTATGGATGTTTTTTTGGATTTTGATATGTTTTGAATGTTTTTGGATTTTTCACATGATTTTGACAATTTGGATATGGACATGTGTGACGATATCAGTGCTCTGTTTAGGATTTTGTTGAAAACCAAGCTAGGGTTGATTGATATAATTGATGAATTGATTATGATAACATTGTTGAGGATACACAACAATGCAAGGATAGTGTTAAGCAACACAAGGATTGGGATGGATATCCCAAAATGATGATGAATTGATTGGATTTGATTGATCAGGATTGATGAAGCTTGATTTGGAACAAAATTTGTTCAACTGATTTGGTGTGACATTTGACATGCAAATTAGATGTGATTGATATTGATTGTTTGGATTGATGTTTGATGTTCGATGAAGCTTGATAAGGAACATGTTCTTGTCAAAATATGCCATGGGCTAGTGATTTGGATTTTTTGATCACAAATTCTTTGACCAACATTATTTCACGTTTTTCCAATGTTTGGATCGCCGCATAAGTTGGAGGATATAGATCAAGATTTGCTCTTGAAGTGAGATCTAGATATCTACCCCTAGTGTCTAGCAATGTATGGAATGCCATGGATGGATCCTTGGATAGGCGTGTGGATGAATGGATATGGATAAGCACACAAAGGATGCCAAGTATTATTTTGCGATAAGATAAGGTGTTTGAACGAGGGAATACTTTATTGGATAATGCTTCATAGTTCAAATAATGTTGCATGGGATAGGATCAATGAAAACAAACCATGTCAAGATGTTTACCATAAGTAAGCACAAAGTGTGCCCCAAAATTTCATCAGGATCAAGATAACTTGGATGATGGATGCAAATGGATGAAAATGGATTGGATAAATGGTTCATGGATAAATGGATTTATTATGGCTGAGATGGATGGAATGCTAGATTTATTATGGATGGGATGAGATGCTTTCTCTTGAACTGGTGTACGCAAATGCTCGATTCTACACATGACGCCTATTTTCCAAGTTTTCATCATGGTACCTGCCCAAAGCACCCCCCATGCAGTTTTCACTAGAGGATGATTTTTCTCTTTACTATTTTCATTCCTTTTTCTGATTTTTTTTTGGATTTTCATATTTTTTTATTTTATTTTATTTTTTTGAAATATTTTAAGCTCATGCTAAATCACAAGGTGTCGTTGATTTAGATGCCCCTATCATAATGTGCCATCGATATCCTGCCTAAAGAAGTTGCTTTGCTAAGATACATGCACTTGAATACAACTTTTGAGATTTTTGATTTGCTTTGTCGATACTAGAGTTAACTTTTCCTTTGTGCGCACATCACGATAAAGTGCCTTCTAAATCCTTATGATGAAGGGTTGTTGCCAATAGATGGTCAATGTAAGAACTGGATATCATGCATGGAGGCATGGATGGAGTGTGTTTAGGGATAAGAGATGGATTGGTTGATAGTTTGGAACCTTTGATTCTCCAAACTTGGGAAGATGAGCAATGATGGGTGGATATGGAAGTGTGTGTGGAATTAGGACCAACTATTTGATATACTTTTTACGTCACTTGAAAAGCCTTCTTTTACTTTTGTGGAAATTTTTTATGGATACTTTTCCCTTTTTTATTTTTCCCCATAGTTTCTTTGACTAATGGAGTTTGATAGGAATGATCTTTCTTTGTATTTTTTGGTATCCATTTGTATTTTATTTTTCCATTATGCTTTCTAGCTTCTTTTTCTTTGATAGCGTTCTTCATACTTTGATTCAATTCTTTCTTTTGACATTGGTCCCAATTCACGGATGGGGTGATGGGTGGATCAAGATTCATGACGTGACTAGTTGTAGTATTGGCATCAATTTCATCATAAGGATTCTTCATGCTCCCTATGTTGATGTTTGCTTGAGACGAAGTTGCCCCTAGTATGGTGGTAGTAGTACCTTCATGCTTTGATTCTATCTATTCTGAGAGCTCTTGTTTAGAATGTGTTCTTTGATAAAGGACCACTACAAATGATATTATTTCAATTTGTTGCTTTGTTGACTCTGGAATATCATGTTTTGTCTTACTTGTTTCCTTGAGTGGATAATGCTGGATATCTTCATACATGTTGTCCTCAGTCCAAATTCAGGATATATCTAATCCTGATGTTGATAGCTCGGTTTGACTGTAGGAATCAGTAACCTACTCTTTTTTGGTAATAATGTTAGGATTAAAGGAATCCTCTTCTGAATGAAGATCATCTATATTTCCATCCACATAAATCATCTCATGGGCAGATGGAGGAGAATGTGCTATATGGATGTGATCATCATTTGTGACATCTTGTATTGATAGGAGACTTTCCATTAGATCATTGTAGTATCTTGGAGATACAAATTCTTGATTTTGATTAATTTCATAATTGCTTTTGATATGCTTTGGATCAGGTTCTTGACATGGGTCCATTTCAAAGGATGGATTGCTTATAAAGGGTTCTTTGATGTCATCATTAGACATAGTAAGTGTTTCAATATCTTCAAGTGTCGAGTTTAGGGTTCCTTCAGTATTTGTAACCATGAGGGACCGAAGGATGTCAATATGTCTTGGAAAGGACCATTGCTAGACTTGGGTGAAAGACGTTGATCATGCTTTGGCATAAATTATTGAGATATGTCCTCTAACTCATTGGGTGATGTAGAGACATTTTGAACATGATTAATGGTTAATAGATCATGCATTATGTCAATAGGATCAAATAATCCTAACGCTCCTTGAAATAGATCACTAAAAAGTGGCTCTTTATGTATGGTGAGTTGATCATTGGATGGGGTGGAAACATCTTCAAGGTGCTCATTAATGGAGAGATCTTGATCACTGTTTTCAACAATTGTGGTGGAGGGATTTCCAATGTCTTCAACCATAGGGTCAAATGATGTTGACATTTCTTGAATTGGATCATTGTTGGGTATTGTTGGTGGATTTTGATCATGATTGAAAAATGACTCTTGATGTATGTTGATTTGATCTTCAGATGAGGTAGAAACATCTTCCATGTGTTCGTTGATGGATAGGTCTTGATCATGTGATCATTGACTTGGATCGATACATGGAGTCATTAACATTTTGTTGGGATTTTGAACAACATTTGCTTGTTGGGCTTGATTGGGCATGAGCTTGAGCTTGTGCTTGCACTTGATCCTAGGCTTATGCTGCTTGTTGCATGGCTAGATATTGTTGGATAGCCTTTTGGTAGGCCTGGTGATCTTTTAGCGCAATGTTATATTGTCTTGTTGTGTTTGGTTTTGGTGGTAATGGTGGTGGATTCAGAATTGTGTTGGATGCAGTGACAAGTGGTTGAGATACACTTGGAGCCATCATGGTAGTGAGGGGTTGAGATGTGATGGGTGTGAGAGTGGTGGTTGGAGTGATTGAGGTGATAGGAATGGTTGGAATGAACTAGGTGATAGGTATTGGGAGACCATATTTTTATTTGTCAGGATTGATGTTTTCATTTTATTAGATACCATCTATTGGTGCGATGTCGATGGTATATTCAAAGGATTTGATGTGATGGCTTGATTGGTGTTAGGTGGATTGATTTGGATGGAGTGATTGGTGTTAGGTAAAGGGGGAAGCCCTAAACCAAGGAATGATATTGATATGGTTAATGGTGGTGGAGATGTCTCTTGGCATAATGACTCAACTATTTTGGTAAGTGTAGAAATTTGATCTCGCCAAATTTGATCTTGATTTCAATCTTGACTCCCTTGATATAGTTGATTTGGTTTTTGTTCAAGCAGATTTGGGATGCATACTTGTGGTTTTTGAATGGGATCATGGAAAATTTGATTTTGGACAATGTTTTGATTTGGGATGATGTTTAGATTTGGCATGATAGGTTAAAATTGAACATTGTTGGTGTTGGGAATCACATTGCCTTGATTTAGGTAACTTTGATTTTGCATGGTGTTACCTTGACTTGGATTAATACATGGAGTTGTTAACATCTTGTTTAGACTTTGGACAATATTCGTATGATTTGAAAACATATCCATCCCAAAGTTTTCCAAGTGTGGATTTGAAATGTTCATGTTTGGAAAAGTTGTACTTGGTACATTAACATTTGGCATGTAGGGATTTGATGGAATGATGTTGTTCAATTGAAGATTCATGCATTGATTGTTTGGTTGATAGATTTGTAAGTTTGGAATTGGATTTAAATCTACCATCGAAAAAGGTGTTCCAAACTCTTGAATGGGCATACTCATATTTGTTGTACCATTGAGGTTTGCGGGAGATAATGATCCCATGTACGAATTGTATAAATGTGAGTGTTGAAATCAATTGGTATTGTAAGGCTTTGATAGTTTAGTTGACTTGGATTACTCATGATGTATGGATCAAGTTTATATTCCATGTTCCTCTTGTGTTGTGACCTTGTTACAAAAGTTACCACTAAGGTGTTTAGGACCAATGATGAGATGAATGATGAAAGGGGTGAATGATATAGGTGTCAAACTTTTAGAAACTTTGAATCAATGCTAGACTTAGGGTTTGATTTTGATTGTTTGATTTGGATAATGAATTTGTAAACCCTAAGATGTTAGATGTTATCTTAGGATGAACTTGTTCAAAGGGGTGCTAATTTAACTAGAGGTATGAGAAAGGATGCATTCCCATACTCCTAACTAAACAAGGTGATTTTGATTTTGATCATTTAAGTAAGTCTAGAATGATGTTTCCAAAGCTCTAAAGTTGCTTGGTGGGATGGTTTTTGATAGATGTTTGGGATGGATGAATTTTTTTATTTTGTCCTAAATGAACCTAAGAAGGACTTGTTTATGAGACCAAGATAGTGAAGAACATTCCTTTCTCTAAGAGTAAATCAAAAGACCAATATTTTTATGAAAACCATATGACCAAAAGATGCCAAGCACTTGTGTGGTGTCCAATTTGAGTTAATCTTGGTTAATGACTTGCTTTTACCACAAACACACTTCTTTTTTTAGCTTTCAAACTAAATGTCTATGTCTGAATTTATTTTCATTCTACAAGGTCCATTATGTGAAAATCAAGGTTTCAAGAGCATAGTTTCCTATTGTTGACTTTAGAAAAAGAAAATTGAGATATGAATCCAAATACTTAGAAGCCTCTAAGGATGAGAATCCCAAGGGAAAGCAATAACACATGAATTTTTCAAAGGTATTTGCTCTTCTCAAGGGTTTGAAATTTGAATGATTTCTTGAATGTTGGTTTTGATGTTTTGGATCCAACCACTGTGTTTTCAAACTAACTGACAAGCAATATAACATCCTAGCTCAATTGGTACATTTTTCTTGGTGGGCTTGCCTCATGCCCTTCGTAGGAGAAGAGATGTTTTTACATGCAACCAAGGAAAAAATATAAAAGGTATGTTAAGAATGAAGTCTTAACCTCTATATTTTAACCAAGATCAGACATGGCAAGTAACTTCTTGGAATCTAAGTTCCAATGCACCACTTTGATAAACTCGTTGGATGGATTGGTTGGTTACTACAAATAAGGTTTTTAGTTCATACTTTCCATTTGTGGAGATTGGCCCATATGGCGAGTCCCTTTTCAGATCCATCTCATCGGAGCCAACCGCATAATACTGATGTTTACTCCAATACCCACATTTATATCCTAGTTGGAAATACTCTTGGCTTTAGAGTGTTACCGGTTGAGTTGTTCCCTTGGGTGAGTACTTTTTCCCCAAGGCAGGCCCTCAAAGATAGAAAAAAGTGAGTAAACATATTCATAGTTCAATCAACCTTCATTTAGAAACAAAGGGAGAACACATGCAATAAGTTTACTCACACTCACAAAGTTTTTTGTTCAATTTTTAAACCCAAAATGAAGTGTGGAGGCAATATTTTATGCAACTTAATTTCATCAAAAAGACTTTTGATTCTCAAGGTTGCTATGAAGTGCAAGAGAAGTGCACACATCTTTTTAAGTGAAATTACTTTGCAAAAAAATTACAAAAACATGAAAGCACTTGTCCATTTTAACTTCAAAGCATAAATGAATTCCTTTTTAAGCACCAACTTTGAAGTGTGAGATTGATTGTTCGATTTTAGACCTCAAAAACCCAAATTCTAGTGAATTTATAATGTTCAATTTTAATCCATTTTTGAAAAAAAATCAATGATCTAATTGACTTAAAACAAAAAACAAAAGCAGGAAATGGATGCTTCTAGTTTTTACAATAAGCATTTAGAAATGTTTTTTCAATTTCAAGTTCAACGATCAAATTTCAAACTCCACTTTGCTTGCTTTCACTTAAATTCGATGTCCACTTCCAATGTCAACCTTAACCTTTTCCCTACAAACATCAGAAATGAAAGTTATATATGTATTGCAAAATGATGAAAAAATATACACAAGACATGTTAGCTTTTTGAAAAAAAAATAATTAAAAAAAAAAAATGAATTTTTTTTTGACAAGGCACATGAGTTGTATTCGATTATAACTCAATAAGAATAATAAATGTCAATACATCTTCAATTCTCCCCATTTGAAATAATTGCATTCACTATGTTGATTAAACTTTTAATGCTCTATATTGACTTTTAATGATGACACTTATTTCTGGCATTTTCTCCAACAACTGATGCCTCAAATGATAATTTAAAGTTGGATGTCTAGTCTTCAATCTAAGAGGCCACTACAACACATGAGTGCACTAAATATCATTTACTTTTCACAAATCATCGAGCTTGAGATTTTGATAGATGTTACTTCAAGGAGGCCATTTAATTCTAATATTTTGAATGAATTAGCTTTGCAGGCCTATTGAATGCATTAATTGCACTTGCTCCACATTGTAAAAAAAATGTCAGAGATTGATTTAAAAAGATATGATTTAAAAGAAAAGATCTCAAAGTCCAAGACACTGATATTTTCTCATTTGACAATAATAATAACAATATTGGGTAAACAGAATAAGGTCTATAACATCTACAAATAGTGAGTTGTCTATGGAATCCTAAAAGGTGAAGCCGCATCAGCTACAATTAGAGGTACAAAGTTTTAATAAATCATTGTTTTCTTCTAAGGAGAGATGGTCATTTGCTAGTTCTAAACAGAAATAGAATATTCCTTATTCCTACCTCTTGCAGGAGCTCAAACATGGAGTTCATGCATTCTTGCCTCTTCCCTTTGATTTCAAGGAATGAGAACCAATAGTGGTCAATTAATAGGGAAAAACTGGGTGTGGAGACTTTTAGCTAGATAAATGAGCATGTGTGCAAGGAATGAACCAATTGAAATGCTTTAGAAAATTTCAAAGGTGATTCTATTGAAAGGGGCACCTACAGTAAGAAACACAAACACAACGATTTGTTGAAAATGCAATATGCAGATGAAGGCATGATGGAAACTCAAATGCTCGCGCACTTAAGGAAATGGACATCCAACAAAGCATAAAGATTGGAATGTAGTATGGTTTTTTTCATTCAATTCCTACCAAATATAGAACCTGTACTAAATCCGCCCCTCCAAAATTTTAAAAAAATGACTTTTCTTGCTAAGTTTTATAAACTTCTTAGCAACAATGGAGAGGGTACATTGAATTTTTGATAGAATGTCTAAGGGAGATGTTTCCTTTGTGGGATATGTGCAGAATGCATTTATTGAAAAGGTTTACAAATCTTCGAATTCAATGCTCTTGGAAAATGTGATACTAAATTCTACAACCCACGCTAGCCTCCTCCCTACAATGCAAAACATAGACTCATTAAATCAACGCAGAGAGGTGTGAATCATTGTACCTATGTGGAATTTAATCTAATCTAGCATGGAGAGATTTGTACAAGTGGCATGGAGAGACTGATGCCGCCTATAGTGGTTTTGTAGACTTAGGATAGAACCTAGATGTTTATCTAAGTATGGAGAAATAACTATATTAAGCACAAGATGTTTAAATGTACCAAAATAACTTTTAGGAAAAGGCAGGCCAATGGCATGTCAATCTCAACAATGTATGCAAATCAAATTAAAAATTTGTGTGGATTGTAGCATGTACGTATCATGGAATGACTTGGCATTAAGGGTAGAAAGCAAATGAAGTGAGTTTGTTAAGACCTTCAAGATTTTCAAGCATTGTAAATAGTGCATGGGAGAATTCAATGCTACACCTAACCTAGCATATGGACAAAATAAATGTGTTAAAGGTTCTCAGAAACTCTCATGTAGAGGTCGTGCACAGAGACTTTAATGCAATTAGCAGGTGTAAAGCCAATTTCTACAATTTTTTTCTAGTCAATGTACCTACGAATAAAGAGACTTCAATGCAATTAGTAGGTGTAAAGCCGATTTCTACAATCTTTGTGCAACATTCTGCCACCGTTCATATCATGATGAAGTGAGAATTAACAAATAAAACAAAGCATGGTCAAAAAAAATATTCAAAGTGTGGAGGCATAGACCCTTTTTCTATTTGACACGATGCCTCTAAGAAATGTGAATGACAGAGTGGCCTTACACATCTTATATGCTCTTTCCACTTGATGGGAGTGGCTATCTACAATACTGTAGTGTCAAGGAAAAGTGTGGATTTAGCCAATGCAGAGCAAGATGGTAGACAAATAGATGGTACAATTAAAGGGAAACTTTTAGCTACTGGTTTGAGACATCCACATGGAAGAGATAGTAAAGCAATTCATTCTTCTAAGATTCTAAGCCTACAATCAATGGATTTGAGATTGGAAATAGTAGATATGGGAAATACGTGCTGGATGACATGGTCACTTGCCTATATAGTTTTTGAACTTGCAACAGGTGATGTGTACCAGTATGAAATGCAACAACAAAGCATTCCATACTCCCCTCGGTAGGTAGGAACATTGATTCAATTCTTAGAAACAAGGACATTTAATAGAGGTATTCAAAATTCAAACAGAGTCACCAGACAACAATAGATTAAAGTTATTCAGAATGTGATAACATGATATTTTGTAGATAATATTTATGCAGGAATGATGGTTAAAACATTTTTTTAAATAAAACTTTCAAGAAAATGCATTTGGCAGGTGAAAAATCCTAGCGCCAAAATCTATTTAAAACTTTCAAACTAATGCAAATAGTAGGTACAAAACCAAATTTCATAACCCCTGCTAGTGGATGATGCAGCCAAGCCTAGCCATGTGAAGCAACTTTTTGAAAAACATAGTAGTTATGATGCTGATATTTAATTGCCCTTTGACTTGGGCACAATAATTTTTAATGTCTGGCTTACATTTTTGAAATGCTTAAAACATCTACATGCCTCTACCCACGCTACCCATTCATTAATGATAGAAACATAAATATGAATGAGAGAAACACCAGTCATAAGTTACAGTGTAAAAAAGTAGAACCTTGAGAATGTTGGTGCCTGGAGATGCGCGTAACAATACAAGAGTCTATATTCTTATTGTGCATTTAGGAAAATAAATATCAGTTCATAGAGGTAGTTTGAAATATCAATTCATAAATGTAAGCTTTAAGAGTGTATAAATCTTTAGAAAGCTTTAGTCCTCCTTCTAGCGCCATATGTGAGCACCATTCAAATATGCACAAAGCCTAAACTCCATAGCATGGATTAGTTTATGCAAACTCACTAAATACTCCTATGAAATAATGCATCATGCCTTCATAAACAAGATAACAACACGAACTAATTGAGAGCATAAAAGCAAGATACATATCTATTCCATAGTGGATTGGTGCTACTTTGATGTGAAAAGTAGCCCTTTCCCAACCCTTGACAAGCTTGATGTTGCAAATGATGATGGGAAAAATTAGCTCTCCATTGAAGAGAGTAACTTTGCATGAAGATTGTGGATCAAGTTGTGGAGAAAGATCTAAAGATTGTGGAGGATTTGTTGAAGAATGAATCCTTCTATTTATAAAATGTCAAATGCTAAGAGTGCTCAAAATAGAGAAATGTGGGATAAAGATTTGACCAATGAGATGAAGCCACTTGTGAACTTGTGATAGGTTGAGGAATGAACACATTTTGGTCAATGTGCCACAGAGGGGGAGATTCAAATTTGAATTTGAGAGCTTAAATGCTAAGTCTGACTTGTGCAAGAGACATGTAAGAGCTTATTAATTGCTTTGTTGGATGTACATGCCAAATTGGGGGGAGATTCAAACTTGGAGAATATTCCCTTTTATGCCAAGTTGAAAGAAAATGATGAATTAATAAATCAATAAATTGATTTATTTGTGCAAGTGGGAAAAGCTAGAGGATGTGATGGGTGGTTAGATTAGGTTAATCAGGATTAGATTAACTTAGATGATGATTATATGCTTTGACCCTTTTGACGTAGATTTAGTGATTTATTTAAATCAAAAGAGGGATGAAAGATGATTTCATACTTAATTAAATAAAGGTTTGATTTATTTAATCAAGGAGGGTGATGTTAGTATCAAGTTGATTTATTTAATTTAAATTGATGACTTTAGGAGATTGACCAAAAAAACTTGATTTACCTTATGAATGGATGAATGTGAATTTGATTTATTTAATGAGTGGATGAATGTGATGCTATGATAATTTCACGTGTCTATAGTATCATGTATGCTAGGGGGTGGAGTGTGCTAGTGCATCTCTACCATGAACTCGTGCGCTATGTCCACTATGAGTACCATAGTCTCACCGTTTACATACTACTACAAGTGTGGGCATTTGAGCATATTAGGGGCATGAGGCTAGTCAAGTTTCTCTAGGGACTGACACACGGTACACTCATGATGCATACATATCCCTTGGTGCATGATTAGTGCTATGGTGATGTAACATTTTGGTAGCTATAGTTTGATTCTTTATGGGGGAGAGATATTAGGTGGCATACATATAGGCATGAAACAAAGAAAATAGGTACCATAGGTCTAGTATGTAAACTTAAGATTAAAATGGTTAGTGTGTGTAAGGAAAACAATGGTGTGAAAAATTCCTTCCTAATGCAAAATCCTCGGGAAAGAAGTGCAAAAACCCTCATTTAACAATTTACATACATTTGAGATGCACATTCACAAAATAAAAGGAGAGAAAAAAAAATGAAAAACACAAAGATAACACCAGATATACATGGGAAAATCTTTACAAGATAAAAATCCACACACCTAGCAAAGAAAATTCAATGTATTATAGTAAATCAATTACATACAAAGTTACAAACTTCACTCTCAGATGTTAACTCACAACAACATCCCCTTGGTCATCCTCCAATTGTAGTCTACAGTTCCTTACACCTAGTCATCGTTCCAATGCTCATACGACATACAATGAATTCTAACAACCAACCAACAACCATTAGGGTTTGATTTAATTTTTTGTTCCTTCATTGACAAGCTTCCTCCATCTCAGGCCGCACATATCGCTAGCAACACACATCGAGCTACCTATCATTAAATTTTGGTTACAAAGAATATTACTACATTTGCACTCTATCAACCCATGAGTTAGTTCATGCAATAAATGCAAACATATCACTAACATAAAATACAACTTTTAACCAATGATTGTTAATTTACAACATCGATACATTAAAATCAACAAATGAAATTGAACCACATTTCAACACATCACTCGTCCATCGCCTTTGACTATCACACCAAGTTATGGGCTCATTCCATGTGGTCCCCACTATCCACACGACATCCATGTCACTACCATATAGTTGATGTCACCATCTACGTAGACCATTCCCACCATTCAACAAGCATGTCGCCTAGTCAAGAGAAACCCAAAATCTACAACCTCCATTGTAGGTTAGAAAACTCCAAGATGCTACAACAACAAAGGAGATCACCATGTTGGGAAAAAATTTAACTTCACAACCTCTAGACATAGGTTAGGATTTTCCCAAGCCCTGCAACAAGCCAATAACATTGTCGCTCAATTGGCGAAAACCTAAAATTCACAACTTCCACCGATGGTTAGAAATTTCTTGGATGCCACGACAATGAAGGAGATCGAGTAGTTGAGAAGGTAAGAAACTTCCAAACTCCACGACAAGGTTCCAAGGTTAGAGAAATTAACAAACCCACGACCAACACATTGTTACCAAGTTACAAACTTTCAGAACCCCGTGACTTAAGTTTCAAGGTTTAGGTTTTGGCCAATAGGCTGACAATGAAGACCAAACAAAGGGGAAAAATGCCAAGTCTTTAACAGAGGTTCAAGCCAGTAAGTTGAGGCACATTTTCCCAACAAGTTCCCACTTGATGAAGACTTACCGACTTCCAATAAACTCGCAATTAATGAAGGCCATGGGCTCCAAGGCCCATGAAACTAACACACCACCTATACTTGCTTGTGGTCACGGGCTTTATCAATGTATCAACAACATTATGCAGAGTATCCACCTTCTTCAGATTAACCTTTCCATCCTCCACCATATCATGAACAAAATGATATTGTACATCAATGTGCTTCGTCCTGGCATGGAAAGTGGTATTTTTTGCCAAATAAATAACACTCTAACTATCACAAAAAATCATAATCTACCCTACATTAAGCCCAATGTTTGAACATAAATTCCTAAGATAAATGGCTTGTTTGCAAGCATGTGTTGCTGCCATATACTTTGCCTCAGTAGTAGATAAAGTGACTATAGCCTATCACTTGCTCATCCAACTCACTGCTCCACCAAATAACATGAATATGTATCCACTAGTGGACCTTCTTTTATTAATGTCCCCTACCCAATCAGAATCCACATAACCATAAATGCTTAGAGATCTTTGTGATCTAGTTGAGTTTCCATGATAACACAAAGCAAACTCAAAGGTACCTTTCAAATACCTGAAAAACCCTCTTCACAACATCCCAATGCGGCCTTCCTGGATTATCCATAAAATGACTAAGAACTCCCACTACTTGGGCCATGTATGGCCTTGTACATACTATTGCATACATTAAACTACCAACAACACTTGCATACAACACCCTGGTCATGTCCTCCATCTCGGTAGGAGATTTTGGACAATCTTCAACAAATAACTGTGTTCCCTACAACACTGGAACAACTAGCTGCTTGCAATCAGTCATCCCAAATCTCTTCAAAATAGTGTTGATATGCTTACTTTGGTTGATCCAAATCCTCCTACTTCCTCTATCACATTTTATTTCCATCCCTAGAATATACCTTGCTGCACCTAGATGTTTCATTTTGAACTTTGTAGAAAATTGAGATTTTAGATAAGAAATCATAGTCTTACTATTTCCTATGAACAACATATCATCCACATACAAGGTAATAATAAGCACACAATCATTTTCAGATTTGTAATATAAACATAATGATTAGATTTTGATCTTGCAAATCCCAAAGACAACACAAACATGTCAAAATTTTGGTACCACATTCTAGGTGATTGTTTCAAACCATACAAAGATTTCTTTAACTTGCAGACCAGACTTTCTTTACCTTTTTCAACGAAGTGTTCAAGCTGGGACATATAAATTTCTTCTTCCAACTCTCCATGAAGAAATGTTGTCATCACATCCATCTGCTTGATCTCTAAGTCATACATGACTACAAGTGACAAAAGAAATTTGATAGATGTCAGCTTAGTACAGGAGAAAATATTTCTCCATAATCAATTCCCTCCACTTGGGAATAACCTTTCACAACCAACTGGGCTTTATACTTTTCAACACTGCCATCCAGACTAGTCTTCTTCTTAAATACCCATTTATAACCAATAGGCTTTCACCCTTCAGGAAAAGGTACCAAATTCTAGGTTTCATTCTTCTTCAATGATGCCATTTCTTCATTCATGGCTTCCAACCAGGAATTTGAGTCAGACATATTAATTGCCTCTTTCACAATCCTAGGCGCATAAATGCTAGTAATGAAAGCATAGGCACAATTTTAATCCAACATAAAAAATTTGTACTTATCAGGTTGACACTTTTCACATGTAGACCTCCTCACAAGTTGAGGCTGAGGTTGTGGTTGTTCTTCTTCAGAACTCTCAGAGCTGCTAGAACTCTCCTTTGTTTTAGGTATGTACTTTGTAGTTCCTCTTTATTTGGAGTTTGATAAATTTCAACTACATCATTCTTCTTTTCCTTTTGATTTGTCTCTAACTACGAACTAGCTACTGAAGGCTTCAACTCATGAAATATTACACTCCTACTGTACAAAACCTTCTCAGTAATGGGATTCTAAAGCTTATATTCTTTCATGCCAATGCCATAGCCAATGAAGATACATTTGACAACCTTGTTCTCCAAATTTGATCTTTTCTCATTCGACACATATGCGTATTCCTCATAGCCAAAGACATGAATATGTTTCAGAGAGGGTTTCTTACTAGACCATGCTTCCAAGGGTGTTTTGTCAACAAGAGCTAAACAAGGTGAACAATTTACCAAGTAACATGTTCTAGCCATAGCCTCAGCCCAAAAATTCTGCTCTAGACCAACACCACTCAACATACTTCTTTCTCTTTCCATTAGCATCTTGTTTAACCTTTGGGTATGTGCAGGATCATCATGGAAAAAATAGGCCCTTAAGTGGCAAAAAGTTTAGAAAAATCAGAGTTAGGCAACTTGACATAAAAAATTGAATAATTTATCTATATTATTTCAAAAATATGTAAGAATAGATTATATAAAAAGTTGAATGTAGTTTCTAAATACTAGGTTTGTTTAAAAAATAAATAAATCTATTTGGTGAAAATTTGAAATTTCAATACAGTAGTACTTAAATTTCAGGGAAAAAATAAGTAGGTGTCTGTCTGACCACCCTAACCACAAAAAAATGATAATATTTTTTACAAGATTTTAGATATAAGTAGAGGACTCATGTCTCATTGTGATGCATATTTTTTTGTAATTTTTTTCCAAGTAAATAATTAATTATGATTTTTATTAAAACTTTTAAAAAATATAAAACTCGTATGTCTGACCACCTTAACTTGGTCAAAACTTCATGAAATTCATTTTTTTTTTTTTAATCCTATAGTATGCAAAGCATAGAATGTGATGCATGTTTTGGATTCAAAAATGTGATACCGTTTGAAAGTAGATATTTTTAGTCAGCCTATCAATCAAGACTTTAGTCATAATTCAAATAGAAAATAATAATTATTATTACTTATTAAATTCAAAGTAAACCATAATTTATATTGGTGGAAAGCTGAGAATCTCCTTTAAAACCCTTTTCATTTTCAATTTTGGGTAAAAAGGTCATCAACCACATACCCATCATATTGCCACTTTTTGGCCCATCATGATCCTGCACATACCCCTTTCAACAACTCTATTTTGTTGTGGAGTATAAGGCATAGTTTTATTCCTTTTAATCCCATGGTCTTTGTAGTACCTCTCAAAATCTACAGAACAAAACTCAGTGCCATTATCCGTCTTCAAGCATTTAATTTTCCTTCTGATTTGATTTTCTACCAAGTTTTTTAACTCTTTAAATTGACTAAAATCTTCTGATTTACTCTTTAGAAAGTACACATATTCCCTTCTCGAATAATCATCAATAAAAGAAACATAATATCTAGACTTCGATAATGAAGGAACATTCACTGGACCAAATACATGAAAATGAACATAATCTCATACGCTAGAAGATTTATGAGTACTTGAATAAAATGAAATACGATGTTGTTTTCCATAAATGAAATGTTCAAAGAAATCAAACTCAAGGTTGCAATTAACAAGCCTTTCAACAAGATTTTTATTTTTCAAGGCTTTTAAGCCTTTCTCTCCTATGTGACCGAGTCTATGATGCCACAACATGGTCTTCTTTGCTGGGAGTTTCACCTCAACTGAATTTGCACCCAAAGGAGCTTCATTCTCCTTCTCTACATGAGCAACTTTGCTTGACTTTATAGAGACATTGTTACATTGAACATGACGTGCATCCAACTTGTACAAAGTTCCTATGTGTGCACCCTTAGCCAACACCATTGCACCTTTAGTCAGATTACAACCTTCACTTGAGAAAGAAACTTGCACACCAACATCATTCAATTTATTAACAAAAAGTAGGTTATGAGTCAAACTTGGTATGTGCAGTACACCATCAATCGCTTTGATTCTTTCGTTGGGGAATTGGATTATGACTCTTCCATGACCAACAATTTCCAAAGTTGAATCATTTTCCAAGTACACCATTCCACCATCATACTTTTCATTCTTACTAAACCAATCTTTGTGGGAATTCATGTGAAAAGATGCACCTGAGTCAATCTTCTAGACATCACTTGATGTCTGAGTTGCCAAGGCTACAATCAAGACATCTACATCACTCTGAGAAGAGTCATTTTTCGAAGAGTTATTCTTCTTCTTCTTTTCCTCCTCCTTACAATCCTTTTGGATATGACTAGACTACCCATAGTTTTAGCATTTCACCTTGGACTTCTTACCATGAGACTTTGATCTCCCTTTAGATTTGGATTTATACTTCTTGTCCTTCTTCTTACCTCTCTCCTTTGATCTACCCTGAACAACAAGAGCCTCCTTGGCCATCTCAGAAGACTTCCTCCACATTTCTTCAGACAACAATAAGGTAACCATGTCTTCCATCTTGAAAGTAGTTATTGTACTTCCAATAGCCATTACTAGATGGTCCCAAGTGTCAGGTAAGGAGCATAACAGAAGCATACATCAATCCTCCTCCTCTATCTTCACACCCATAGATGCCAATTGAGTAACAATCATATTAAATGAATTCAGATGGTCTGCTATAGATGCACCTTCTTCCATCTTCAAGGAGTATAAATTCTTCCTTAGGAATAACTTATTTACTAGAGACTTTCCCTGATAAATGTCACCAAGTTTCTTCCATAATGAAGATGCAGTCTTCTCCTCATTGACGTTGAGGAGTATAAAATTGGCCAGACAAAGTCTTATCAACCCTCTAGCTTTTCTATCTATGAGGTCCCAATCTTCTTGTTTCATACTTTGTGGCATAGTTTTAGACATAGAAATCTAGAGGTTATCCACCAATAGCTCTTCCATTTTGAGTTTCCACAACTCAAAATTTTTTCCATTAAATTTTTCAATTTCCACTTTGCCTAATGTACTTTCCATCTCAAACTATAAACAAAGTAATCAATTCTTTCTTTTGCAAGACTCCAACTGAACATGATTAACACAAAAAACCCAGCCCTACTCACAAGGACAACACAACTGGCTAGGCTCTAATACCACTTGTAAGGAAAGCAACGGTGCAAAAAATTTCTTCCTAATGCAAAATCCTCATGAAAAAAGTGCAAAAAACCTCATTTAACAATTTACATACATTTGAGATGCACATTCATAGAACAAAAGGAGAGACAAAATAAATCACATACATAGAGATAACACTAGATATACATGGGAAAACCCTTACGGGAGAAAAACTAACACACCAAGCAAAGTCACTTTGTATTATAGTAAATCAATTACATACAGAGTTACAAACTTCACTCTTAGATGTTAACTCACAATAGCATCCCCTTGGTCAAGCTTCAATCGTAGTCTATAGTTCATTACACATGCTCACCGTTCCAATGCTCATATGACATACAATGAATTCTAACAACCAACCAACAACCATTAGGGTTTCATTTAAATTTTTATTCCTTCACCGAAAATCTTCCTCCATCTCAAGCTCCACATATCACCAGCAACACACATCAAGCCGCCTAGCATTAAATTTTGGTTACAGAGAATATTACTACATTTGCACTTTGTCAACCTTTGAGTCAGTTCATGCAATAAATGCAAACATATCGCTAATAGAAAATGCAACTTTCAGCCAATGATTGTTGATTTACAATAGTGATGTACAAAATCAACAAATGAAATTGTGCCACATGTCGAAACATCACTCATCCATCACCTTTGACTATCGCACCAGGTTATCAACTAATTCTATGTGGTCCCCACTATCCATGGGACATCCATGTCACTGCCATACAATTGACGTCATCATCTACACAGACTAGTTCCACCATTCAATAGGCATGTCACCCAGTTGGGAGAAACCTAAACTCTACAACCTCCACCGTACTTTAGAAAACTCCAAGATACCATGACAATAAAGGAGATTGCAATGCTAGGAAAAACTTTAACTTCACAACCTTTAGACAGAGGTTAGGATTTTCCCAAACCCCACAACAAGCCAATAACATTTTCACTCAATTGGGGAAAACTCAAACTTTGCAACCTCCATTGATGGTTAGAAATTTCTTGGATGCCGCAAAAATGAAAGAGATCAACCAGTCTAGAAGTTAAGAAACTTCTAAATTTGACGAAAAGGTTCCAAGGTTAGAGAAATCAATGATCCCATGACCAACACACTGTCTCCAAGTTACAAACTTTAAGAACCCTGTGACTTAAATTTCAAGGTTCAATTTTTGGGTGATAGGCCGACAATGAAGACCGAATGAAGCAGAAAAATGCTAAGTCTTTAACAAAGGTTCAATCCAGCAAGTTGAGGTACATTTTTCCAACAATGTGTGTGGGGATGGTATTTTCTTATGTTGAACATTAAGATAGAGATTAACAAGGTGAGTAGATTGAATTTCAACCATGAAGGTGAGCCAATCAAATCTGAACCTCCATCCTATTAAGGATTAAAATGATTTGGAATTGTTGGTATGATTAACCTAATTAAACTATATGACCTAATTTGAAAAATGAAAGATTTGAACAATGCACAAACTAAATCAATAACTTACAAGCAAACTTGAAAAGTGTAGAGGATTGTGCACCTATCATTGAAAGTTGGGTCCAATAATTGTAGTAGGACAGGGTCTCCATAGGGTGAATGGGTCTTTGTATGACACTTTTGCTCTATTTTGGGGGTCCTCTAATGATATATCTAAACTTCAGATCTCGAGTTGCAGAATTGTCAAAACACTATAAGATAATTCTATAGGTGAGTTTTCATTTTTTGACAAGATGTAAGGCTTCAAATGTTACAATAAGCAATTTTTCTCCAAGCTTCCCCCAATCCTCTTAAAACCTAAAACTTGCACATTCAAAGAGAGGGAAAATGTTGACCTCCATTTAGGGGCTTGCCTCAATCAAGCCCCATGCAAGTGTTTCTACTTCCACAATGACAATGTCAATGATAAAATAATAATGAGTAAGGAGTGATGAAATTACAAAGTGTTATAACTCACCACCATTTAATGGCTTCCTTGAAGGACTGAATTCATGCACATCACTTCAAGGTCTTGGATCTTTCTTTCTTGATTTACATGAATTCTTTTGAGACCTACAAAAGTTTTAGCCTTCACAAAACAATGATAGCACATTAAACATGTACACATAAACTCACATAAGGTTTGAAATAATGTTAGGATCTTAAATCACTACAATAAAGCTCAAAAATGTTGCTCTTGACTTTCTTGATAGTGCTCTTGACAAAAGGTTCTGCTTATGAATGCTTATTCATTTCACTTAGGTTTCAAATGATGCAATAACTAGGTATTTATAGGCATTTCTCTAATTTATTGAGAATTAAATCTTGATAGCCAACATTTGAAACTTGAAATTTAAATGTTAAGATGGCCAGTCTAACATGTCCAAAATTAGTCCATGATAGAATAGGGGGGCCCATTTTCCCTAGGTTAATGGGTCTTGGCCTTGTTCTCTAAGAATTGAAGTATCGAGGATAAAATATTAATTGCATGCATTTTTCAATGCTTACAATTTCTTAGAAAAGGTACAAATTGTTGGCATTGACATTATTTTTCATTGATGTCAAAGGTCATGGAGGCAAGACAAAGGTTTGATGTGGTTCATGTTGATGAATGTCCTTGGTGCAAAGACAAGGTTTAGTTTATGTTGCTCTTGTCAAAGAGCTTGTGATTTTCCACTTTTGGCTTTGATGTTGATTCCCTTTCTCATGCAGTTGATTCCTTCATGTTTTTGATGTCTTCATGAGATAGCATTTTTGCAAAGACAACTTGTTCTAATGTTGCAACTTGACAACTTTTTTTGATGTTCTTACAATTGCAAACTATCATGATGGCTTGTTGAAGGAAAGGTGCAAAGAATAATGTTAAAGAAATGGTGTTGATTTCATGGTGTAGATGTCAAGGTTATGGTAACATCAAAGGATTATTGCTTCATAATAGGGTTATTAATTCATGTCTAAGGTTTGATTCAAGCATACTTTATGTTTCAAAGACGTATTTCTAAAAACCCTAAAGATATAGGGTTTTGGATTCTTGGAGATCTCCAATGCTAGTTCCTTCTTACTCTATGGTTTGGAGATGATTGGCTATTAAGAAGTTGAACATTGCTCAAGTCACAAACTAAATTAAATATGCCTATTCTATCGACCTACACCAAAAAGGTTATCATCCTAGAAAATGTCTTATTCTTATTACATTACTTTTAAAACTTCAAGGATTTGTTCTTTGAAGTAGTATCCCATGGGTATCCTTGATAAAATGATCCAATTCATAGTTTTGAATGCTAGTTACCTCGAGCAAGGGAATACAGTTTTTATTGCAATCAATTTTTTTATTTTGAGAAACTGTCTTCTTTCAAGAAACTATCTCCATTCAATGGTTTTTATCCTTTGCAACTAATTCCATATGTTTTTGTTGATGAATAGTGGGTATGAAGAAAATGAGTATTGGTTAAGTGGAGAACATGTGTTGGTGTGTTGAGCACTATAAGAATGTTGTGAAGTGTGCTTTTTGTTTTGTCACACATAGGGTTTGTGAATAAACAAAATGGAGAAGAGGTTTAATGCATTTCAATGAGGTATCTAATTCATTGTTTGACAGTGCATAATATGAATGATCTAGATATGAGATTGTACTTTCTTTACATGATCAAGAGTAGTATGGAAAGTGATAAATACTTCACTTATTTCTAATATCTTGTGTATCTAACAATGCCTAAGTGTATGGAGTCTTGATCTTGTTCTTTGTCTTATTGAAATAAGGAACATGATTATGTAATGTCCTTTTGTGGTCTTCTAAGATGGTTTTTGTCAAGAGTTTTGATGTGTGCAGAGGATTGGATAATTTTGATCATATAAACTCTAGTTGGAGTCTTGTTTGTAGTTGTTTAGAGATTATCATTCATTCATGTAAGGTTATTGGTAATTGCTCATACGAATTTTTTCATTATGTAGAGGGGTCTTGCATAGAGATTTATGCTCATATATGTAATGGAAATTACATGTAGAATGCTTGTTTGTTGAAAATAATATTAGGAGATTTGGATTGCATTGTAAACAGGGTAGTACTCTATATCTTTATCTTTTTGTATTGGAGTTATTTTTTGGAGTTAGTAATTTTCCAATGGGCCATATAAAATAGATAGTGAGGCTTTTCTAGGGAGGCATAAATTGTAGCCAGTGAGGCTTTTCCAATGAGGCTTAATAGTTAGTGAGGTTGTGATCAATGAAATTATTGTCTTGTTAGTGAGGCATAATTAGAGGAGTATGGTACCAATAATCATAGTTATATACATTTAGATGCTTTGAGATTAAGTGATAATATGAAGATAATATAAGGTGATGATCATGATACAAGTGTTATATGCACAATGGAGGTTTGGTAGTCTACTTGTGCTATTTGCATACACTTTACACATTATGATAGGTTTGGTTTACATGGTGATAATGGTTTGGTACTCATTGTTGTATTGACTTGAGAGATCATATTGTGTGTGATTGGTTGATAATTTTTATGATAGTGCTTGATAGTTTTTTTATATATGTGTTCTCTTTGCTAGTATACTGATACTATTTTGTAAGTAGTAGGATAGCCTTGAGGAACTCTTCTTGCTTAGGGTGATAGTGCAAGTGTCCAGACTGATATGCAGTGATATTAATGCTTGGTGAAGTACTTTGCACATAGTGGAGTACTTTGCATAATGATCTTGATGATCTTGCATGAACATACTGATCTTTAACAATGCCATGTTTCCATGGTAGTTTCTTTTTGTGGGGTCGGTGAGCAATACATTGGATCACTCAATATTGTCTTCTTTATGTGATTAGTGACAATAATTTTGATGCAATGATATACAAAGTTCTTGTATGAAGTCTATTCAAAGTACTGCTAGTTCATATGCCAATCTTATTCTTGCAAACACAATATTCTTTGTCTTCTTTCTTGCATAGGCTCAATGAAGTAATTTGCATAATGGTGAAAATACACTTTTCTTGAGTTTCCTTGGACAGTGGTGAGATAGTGAATAGTGAAATTTTGTCTTAAATAGTGCTTTGCTTAGACGATGATGAACATTGGTCATATGACAATGGGTACTTATAACTCTTTCCTTGTTTTCTCATGACAATGTTTGATTGTTTCCATATGTTGTGATAGTGGTTTTATGTGCAGTTCTCTTGGTGATGCACTCTCAATACTTAGTAATGACTTGCAATTAGATAGTGGGAAATGGACCTTTCAAGGATAGTGGACAGTGACTATTTTTTCAAAGAATCTTTCAAAGATAGTGGTCTCATGACATTAAGTAATGTGATTTCCTATATTAGTGCTTTGATACTAAATAACAATGCAATAGTAATAACATTGATCAATGCTCTTTTCCTTGATTGTTTGATTATCACACAATCTGATTGTTTATGATTATGTTACATAGTCTGATTATATTAACATGACAAAGGATTTACTGATGGTCAATTGATTTGATGCAAGACATGTTATACATGTTTGTGTTAACAATTAGTTGATTTGATGGATGATATGCTATGATTCTTATGAATATCAAATTTTTACTTGAGATTATTGTTTTTAATTTTGATGAAAATCATAAGTGATGGCTTTGATCATGCTCATGAATATCATGATGATAATAGTCATGCTAGCAATAGTTACTTGATGGGATTAGATGAAACTATGACACTGACTATGGTTTAGTTTTTAGTGATATGGTGTTAATGCTTAGTTGCTAATACATTGATAGTGGCTTGTTAGTGTTGAGTATATGTGAATGATTCAGCAATGGAACCATGCTTTGTGGATGATACAACAATATTGGAGCTATAAATATAATGCATAATGATCAATTACATGGTTATTAATGGTAGTGGGGAATCATGAAAGAATCTAAGTTTGTTAGCTATATACATTTAGCTGATGTGACAATGGTTGTATTATTTTCATGTGCTTGACAATGGATTCCTTTGCATTACAATAGATTGGTTTGTACTCCAACAATTTTTTATTTGACATAGGTGAATTGATTGGTTTGACATCAATGCGAAAGGGGGATTTTTTTGGCTTGACATTATTTTTCATTGATGTCAAAGGTCATGGAGGAAAGACAAAGGTTTGATGTGGTTCATGTTGATGAATGTTGTTGGTGCATGAGACAAGGTTTAGTTTATGTTTCTCTTGTCAAAGACTTTGTGATTGTCCACATTTGGCTTTGATGTTGATGCCTTTTCTCATGCAGTTGATTCCTTCATGTTTTTGATGTCTTCATGAGATAGACAACTTGTTCTAATGTTGCAACTTGACAACTTGTTTTGATGTTCTTAAGATTGCAAACTATCATGATTCCTTGTTGAAGGAAAGGTGCAAAGAATAATGTTAAAGACATAGTGTTGATTTCATGGTGTAGATGTCAAGGTTATGGTAACATCAAAGGATTATTTCTTCATAATAGGGTTATTAATTCATGTCTAAGGTTTGATTCAAGCATACTTTATGTTTCAAAGACATATTTCTAAAAACTCTAAAGATCTAGGGTTTTGGATTCTTCGAGATCTCCAATGTTAGTTCCTTCTTACTCTATGGTTTGGAGATGATTGGTTATTAAGAAGTTGAACATTGCTCAAGTCACAAACTAAATTAAATATGCCTATTCTATTGAATTACACCAAAAAGGTTATCAACCTAGAAAATGTCTTATTCTTATTACATTACTTTTAACACTTCAAGGATTTGTTCTTTGAAGTAGTATCCCATGGGTATCCTTGATAAAATGATCCAATTCATAGTTTGGAATGGAAGTTACCTCGAGCATGGGAATACCATGTTTATTATGATCAATTTTTTATTTTGAGTGACCATCTTCTTTCAAGAAATTGTCTCCATTCAATGTTTTCTTTATCTTTGCAATTGATTCCATATATTTTTGTTGATGAATAGTGGGTATGAAGAAAATGAGGATTGGTTAAGTGGAGAACATGTTTTGGTGTATTGAGCACTATAAGAATGTTGTGAGCTATACTTTTTGTTTTGTCACATACAAGGTTTGTGAATAAAAAAATGAAGAAGAGGTTTAATGCATTTCAACCAGGTTTCTAATTCATTGTTTGATAGTGCATAAGATGAATGATCTCGATATGAGATTGTACTTGATTTACATGAGTAGTAGTATGGAAAGTGATAAATACTTTACTTATGTATGATATCTTGTGTGTCTAACAGTTCCTAAGTGTATGTAGTATTGATCCCGCTCAAGTTGTCTTGTTGAAATAAGGAACTCAATTATGTAGAGTCCTTTTGTCATCTTCTAAGAGGTTTATGTCAAGATTTTTTATATGTGTAGAGGATTGAAGAATTTTGATTATATAAACTCTAGTTGGAGTTTTGTTTGTAGCTTTTCAGAGGTTATCATTCATTCATGTAGGGCTATTAGTCATTTCTCATATAAATTTGTTCATTATGTAGATAAGTCTTGCAAAGAGATTTATGCTTATAAATGCAAAGGAAATTACATGTAGAATTCTTATTTGTTGAAAAGAAGATGAGTAGATCTAGATTACATTGTAAAAAAATTAGTACTTTGTATCTTTATCTTTCTGTATTGGAGTTGATTTGTGGAGTTAGTAATTTTCTAGGGGTCATATAAAATAGCCAGTAAGGCATATAGAATAGCCAATGAGGCTTTTCCATGGAGGAATAAATTGTAGCCAGTGAGGCCTAATAGATAGTGAAGTTTTGATCAGTGAAATTCTTGTCTTTATAGTGAGGCGTGATAAAGTGAACTTTCTGAGTGGTTTTTTATCCCTGAATAGGGTTTTCCACTCATAAATATTATGTTGTGGTTTCTTCTAATTTGCGATCTATTTGTGCATACTCTATCATACTTGTTCAATCTTGTTAGCTTTTATTTCATGATGCTTCTCTCAACATTTGAATACCCATGATGCTTGAAAAATAATATGCTTAAGATTGTGAAAATTAAACAAGTTAGATCTGATTTGTAAACCACTGATTCACCCCCCTTCTCAATGGTTTTATACTCCAACACAAATGGACTATAAAATATACAATTTAGGGGGAGAAAAACATAGTGTGAAATTGTCAAAGGCAGAAATTTATGATGCTACATTTAGCCCCCACTTTAGTGAGATTATGAATTTGCGCTCAACTCACACTAAAGTAGAAAATTTATGTTAAGGGGGATTTGATTTTTTGAATATTAAATACATAGGATAACTATGGATCAAGGGGGATGATTAAGCCCCCAAGATCCAAGATCCCATGGGAAACCAACATAAGCACAAAGGAATGTACATGTATGAAATACAAAAAAACAACAAACACAAACATAAAATGTCAACATGAAATGCAAAAGGATGGTATGGAATAGAAAGTTGTGTTATGATAGGATCCACACCAAAGGTGTTCATGATTCACACAATAGAAATATTCTAATATTTGCTAGGTGAATGACAATCAAGAAGGAAACACAGGCTAGTGAAGTCTGATAGTCACTAGGTGAGCCCCAAGTCAAGGTAGTAAAATGAGAAACACACTAGGTCTAGTGAGAGCTTTTTTTTACTAGGTGTGTACCCATGACAACCATACCAAGAGTTATACTCCCTGATAACATTAATGAAGTTCTACAAAGTGATCAAAATTCTATGCCCACACAACACTAAGTTCAACACCTATGAATGAAGTGAAGCAAACAAATGCCAATGCCAACACACCACTAAGTCCAACACCTATAAACAAAGTAAAGAAAAATAATTCCAATGTATCCCCCCACTTTAAATAAATTGTAGAACACCATGCTGTGTGCAATTAATTTAAATTAGAAAAGGATAAATTCCATGTGATAAGAAGTCACAAGAACTTATTTGGAAAGCCCTATGGCAACGATATGTTTCCAAATAAAGCTACATCATGAGAAAGGGTTTCCCCCAAATGCAATACAACAAAAAACATAGAATATTTACACATAAGTATCCACAAATTTGGGGTTAGTATATGCCTTTGCTACAATAATATAATAATTCTTGGAACTAACATCATTTCCTGAATATTCATGGAACAATGAGCACAATGGAAGAATGATACATAAAGAGAGAACAAACAATTTTTTTGGGTCAACATGAAGATACTTAAGCATCTCAATGCCTTGCAGTGTCCCCAAAAGGAAAATGCAAGACAATAATAAAAAAGACAAAGTTGATGAATTATAGAAGAATGAACTAGATACAAATAGAAGAAATGTCACAATAGGTTCGTTTCCTTTGTATCCTTGTGCCAATTTCTACAAGGGTCATCCAAAGAAAACCTAAAAACATAAATACACACGAAGAAACAAAATATGAGAGATCACATCACATGTAGGCAAACACAAAGAACACATAAAAAAAACATAAAGGAGTACCGCATATGCAAGCCAACCTAAAGCAAGTTGTTCACATCCCAATCTTGTTCATCATATAGAGAAGGCAGGAAACTAGCTAAAGGGACTAAAATAATTTTCTTACTAGGAGCATATATAGGTTTAGCATGTGGTGGGTCACTCTCATTGGGAAGATCATCATGATTTCCACCATCTAAATTCATTTTCTTTAAAAAATAAAACATTAAGCTCATTATGCACCTCTTCATAAATTTTATCAATTTCATCTTCATCATCCAAATTAATCACAATGGGAGGTTTTATGACAATTGCAATTGAATTTTCTTTTTTCACTTCTATTTTTTGTTCTATGTCTTGTTTTGGTAAAATTCGTATTTCTTCTTGAGTTGTTTCCATAGGTGTTGGATTATCATGCAGTACTATTTTATTCTTTCTTCCAATTGATGAGAAATTGCATGACACCTATGCCTATGCTCCTTAGCATTTCAGTTTATTCTTCCATGGTTTTCCATTTGTGATGGGGTAGGAGTGAGTTCCTTGACCATTGGTTCTTTTTCATATTCCTTTAAGAGAGGAATTGAAGGAACCATTGGGGTTTGGGAAACCACAATCACTTTAGGTCTATACACTTTTTTTTATCTTTGGAGGAAAAAGAGGAATCATTTGATTATCTCTTGGTATTTTATAGGATATGGGTGGAGGAACTATGCCATATTTACCTTGGTTACTTGGAAGAGCCTTTTTTTCAAGCACAAGTTCATCCATCACTGGTGGATGAGGAGGAATAATCCTAGTCTTGTCATTTTCTGGAATATTGGTAAGAGATAACTCTCTTATGCACTTTGCCTTAAAATTTTGGTATGATTGGAAAAAGAGGTGATCACAAGGTTTAATATGTTCCATAGATTGAGGCCAAAATAAATCTAATAAAAAATTCACATGATAAGACAAAGGATTAAACCCACTATGATGCATTGTAAATATGTCATTTCCAAAGGGGAACTTTATGCACTTATGAACAATGAATGAGATGACATTCATGGAGTGTAGCCATGGGTAGCCTAGCTTCACATGGAATTGGTTTGACATTAGGATGATGGAGAATGATATATTTAATTGTTTTGGTCCAACTTTAAGAAAAAGAGTGATCAAACCTATCATAGGGAGAGCAAAACCATCATGAGTTTTTAATCATGATTTTGATTGTTCATGAGAATCCTGATAAAGCTCATGCATAAACAAGAATTCCCAATGACCACATTGTTTACATACACAGGATCAATGAGTATTTCTTGTGTAGGTTTGTGATCGATAGGACCAACAATGTAGAGAGGACCATTGCGTGCATGTCTAAGTGTGTCACTATGGGTGAAAGCAATGCTAGGTAACATAGTGGCTTGGCCCTTACAAGGTTGAACATCTATTAAAGAAACCATGCTATCTACTTACTTCTCATTGTTATTGTCATTCTCATCATCATTCATATCATCATTCATATCATTAGTCTTATCAATATTCATCTCATCATTCCTAACATCACAAGCTTGCACAAAGTTGAATGAATTGTTTGGCATTGGATTGGTAAAAATATGAAAGTTTTGGTTATGCAAGGCATCATATTTATTCCTTTGATCATTAATGCCACCTATCTGGATGTGATTAGAATAGATGAGGTCTTGAACTTGATTTTTAAGACAGATGCATCATTTTGTATCATATCCAATTATGTAATGATATTGACAAAAGGAATTTAAATTATAACTTGGAGGTAAAGGTTTGGCTGTGTCTATAGGTCTAACATAAGGAAATTAGATTTTCTTACTCAAAAATTGCAACAAGATCGAATGGAGGGTGTCAGGTAACTATGTAAATTGTCTATCCTTTAGTTTAAATTTGTACGAGGTTGAACTTATGGTAGCAACTTGAGGTTCAATGTGGTTGGTTGTTTGAGGTGTATGAAACTTGATAACTTTTTTTTTTATTCTTGAATAGTTGTTAATTGTTTTGGGGTACAAATTATACTTCTTAGTAGGAGTTGATGAAGATATCTCTTCATATTGACTCATTGAATTTTGATAATCGCAAAGGTCCATACACAAATATATGAAGGATGGAAATTTCATTAATAAGATTATGTCTTTTATGTTAGGTTGCAAATTTTCAATAAACATGTTGGTTGTTTTCTCCAACAAAAATTTGAAATCCTCTAAAAGGTAGCCAACCCTTATGCTCAAGAATCTTCAAAGCTAGCGACTGGCCAACAAATGAGTAAAGGAGTATAAGACCTTTAATCCTACTCTTTAGGTTTTGTGTGACCTAGGAGGGTGTTCCTTGTTGTTCTGAAGTGATGTTTTTCTAAGTGAGAACACATTTATACATAGATTGATTCCTATTAATTGCAAATAAACACAATTCACTGAAGATTTGGTAGACCTTTGAGTAAATTGTTATCTATTCACTAGGAATTAGGAAATATTTCAAACTCATAATTCATAATTGAAATATTTTAATGAATTTTGTTCTCATTTTAATTTTTTAGCTAGGCATATCTCTAGTTCATTTACTTGCAAGATTTCCTAAAAAATATACCAGTACTTCATCAATTGGGAGAGCATAGTCAAATATGCAACAACCAGTAATATATTAGCCATTTAATTCAGAAATTGATGGACTACTGTCGTATTATTTTGTAGTATTAAACTTGCTACATCTAGAACACTACTTATTGCCAAATCTTGCACTCTTCACTCACATACCAGTGAATTTATTTAAGCATTTAACCAAATATTTGAATTGAAGCAAAGGGTATGTGCAGGATCATGATGGGCCAAAAAGTGGCAATATGATGGGTATTTCTAGGGTATGTGGCCGACGACTTTTTTTTAACCCAAAATTGATGAAATGAAAAGGGTTTTTAAAGAATATTCTCAGCTTTCCACCAATATAAATTAGGCTTGAATTTGAATTTAATAAATAATTATTATTCATTTTCTATTTGAATTATGACTAAAGTAATGATTGATAGTTTGATTGAAAAACATCTATAAATTTCAAACAGTATCACATTTTTAGAATCAAAAACATGCATCACATTCTATGATTTACATACTATAGGATTAAAAAAATAAAAAATTGAATCTCATGAAGTTTTGACCAAGTGAAGGTGGTCAGATATACAAGTTTTTATATTTTTTAAAATTTGTAATAAAAAATTCATAATTAATTATTTACTTTGAAAAATCACAAAAAATATGCATCACATTTGGACATGAGTCCTCTACTTATCTATAAAATATTATAAAAAATTATTATCATTTTATTGTGACTAGGGTGGTCAGACAAACACCTACTTCTTATTTTTTCCTTGAAATTTAAGTACTACTACATTAAAATTTCAAATTTTCACCAAAGAGATTTAAAAAAAACAAAATAAACCTAGTAGTTTAGAAACTACATTCAATTTTCTACATATTCTATTCTTATATATTTTTGAAATAATATAGATAACTTATTCAAATTTTTACGTCAAGTTGCCTAACTTTGATTTTTTTGAATTTTTTGCCACTTAAGGGCTTGTTTTTTCCATGATGATCCTACACATACACCCAAAAAAATTTCAATTAAAACAACTAGAGACAAACAAAAAAAAATCATTGATCATTTTCATTTATAATCTGTAAGAGAATTGCATAGAAGAGTACATGCTCGAGGATTAAGATTTCTACTATCTTTATGGCTTCTATAGAACTAATTTAAGACTCTTACATACATGACCCATAACCAAGACTATTTATTGTTCTATTCATTGATATTTTCTACAGTCTGCTCCTTCCTAAAATTTGCTACTACCTAGACTATGATGTGACTTAAAATTTGAACCATTTGTAATGTGCCATGAAATCCCTTTTATAGATCAAGGGAGAAACAAGAATCTGCCTCAATTGCAATTACATTTAACATGCATTTCAGTTTAAAAAAAATTGCAACTACATTTAGATATTCCTCGAATAGTTTCCTATAATCATTTATGAAGTAGGGGAAACAAAATATATACCATTTTCCTAGGAAAAAATAGTCGATGCCACCAAAATCATCATTAGCTATTAATGATCCTTTACATTCCACACCCATGTCAAACCAATTTTTTTTATCATGTCATCAAAAAGCTACCCGGGTTAACACAATAGATATAGAAGTCCACCAAAGCATCATTATCACCAAACAACCAAAACAAAAATCTAGACACCAAATACAATCACAATCAACAAGAACTAGAACTAGAATACACAAACCCACTTCATGTCCTCGAAAATGCAGGGGAAGCCACTAATTCTTCTTCATTAGTTCCCTTACTAATAGTAGAGTAAGCATTCCCACTTGGTGTTTTTACTGAAATTGGGGGAATTGATATCACCTCATCATCTACGCTTGCTAATTTAGTTAAGGCCATAAGATACTGGTGGTAACCAGAATCAGTCTCAATCATGCTACTCGAGGGATCACTTGAGATATCAATGGGAGAATGATGCTTATCCATACAATACTGACCATACTTCATGTTTCTTCTCGTTTCCCTCACAAATCTTTCAGGATCCTTTTCCTTAGCTTCTATTTTTTCTCTAGTCACAACTCAGCTCCTTAACTGGTAATTTCTTCTCACAACAACTTTCATAGACTTCTTACCATGAGCCTCTTTCTTAGACGCTTCCTTTGGAGTTGAAACAATTCCTAGGGTGCTCTATTCATTCCCTAGAGCATCATGGTGTGATTCCCACAAGTTAAGCCTGGGAGACCTTCATACTAGTGATGTAGAATTAACATACCATCTTCTCTAGGTACAAAGCTCTTATAGGAACAATCAGTACTCTTCTCATAGACTTAGAAATTTTAGCTGCTAATTACAATGGTGAAAAAAAATGAAATCAACCTCTCATTTATACATAAAATTGAGCATGCTAATCATCAATGCTTAGTGAAAACTGACACAAGCGAGCAAATGATCAACCACTAGCATCCACATCACAACTGTTAATTTCCTAGGTGTATAAAAATCTATTTATCATCCTCAATGATTACAAGAGATTAATCATTCACGTGCATCAGGATCAAATTTATTACTCCTGCAGACCTTATGCCATTAATGCTCACTTGCACGAAGCAAAATGACTATTACCTTTACATTTCTGGTTTTGAATGTTGACCATAGATCTCTTGATGGAGTGGTATATCAGATGACTCAGATTGAGTCAATCAGGTTTGAATTTTTCATCTCTATCACTTGCCAATTTTCAGCCAATGACATTCATCCAACTAGGCACCAACACACCCATCTGTGGGATCCACCATTTATTTCCAAGTGGTTGAGGAATCCATGTGTCATTCAATCGCAGAACTCACAAGTCTCTAGAAAACATTATTTTAATCTTGCGAGGTGTTCGATAAACAATTGAGATTTGATCTCTAGATTGCATATCAACTGTCAATTTTAGAACCATTAAGCATCTAGCATTTTGAATGCAGCCCGAGGCCCACCTTAGTGGGTACACTTTTCAAGCAATCGAAAACCTCACACCATTTTTACAACCATTATTTAAATCCTATGAGGTATGCAAGCAATGACTGAGATTTAATCTTTAGATCTAATAGGTGGGATTTTTGCACATGCCATTAAAGTTAGTCATAAAAATGGGGCCATGACTAGGCCGATGAGACTCGACCCTCAGGAAGATGATTTAAAACATAAGTCTTTTTCCATAAAATATTTTTCCCAACTTTGGGAAAATTTAAATTGATAAAGGGCATAGGGTGACTGAAAAACCTAGATAAAAGGGGCTAGTAATAATATGCATTCAATGACTTAATTGGTGACTTAAGAGACCAACAACCAATTGTAGTGATTCAATGCATAATTAAAACACGTAAGGGTTTATGATATAAATTTGTAAGGTGATGATTTCTAAACCACACCCCTAACCCATCCTTAGGCGCAAAGGCTCACAATCATGATCAAAACCATGATTTTCTTAAAATTTTGCAAATTTTTTTGGAAGCTCTATTAGTGGCTCATGCCCGGGGATGCATACCCTTGGTGGGCATGGTGAGAATCTAGATCTTAGGTTGAAGAGGACCAACAAAGAAGCACAAAAGCCCATGAGCTTTCCTAGACAAGACAAGCAGACAAAACCAAAAAGAAACAAACCAACCTATATATAGTATTTACAAGGCTATACAATATGTCTTCTTTTGAATTTCAGAAGCCTCTTCATTTCCATAGGATTCAATTCCAAAATTGGAGGCCCCATGCCCCCTAAACTTAAGGTAAATTCTTATCTTTGTCAAAGACCTTGTTTTCAAGTATCTATAATGGATCAACATTTTTACCAAGTAGTCTTACACAATCAACCATACATGCTGCAAAACTGCCCTATTCATTAGCCTATTCCAATATATGCTTATCTAATTGAAACAAAAAGGTAAGACATTCATATTCCATTTTCTCATGAAATCTGACATCACATTCAGTTTGTACATCAAACTGGAATCCTTCATGCACACTTTATTGTATGTCAAGCCAACAATCCCCTGATGTATTAGAAAGAAAAGATACATATTCAGGAGCATGTTCATTCTGCTTCACATAAGTGTTCTCATCGAATGAAAACACATCCATATTGATGCTAAGAAGAGGAGGAGCATCCACAAATAATTCAACTGCACATTCATATTGATCAACATCATACCCCATGTTATTTTCATCACTTGGCTACACTACTCATAGATCAAATTGTCTTTCATTATTAATGGGAAGTAGTGTTAATCCATGATCCATATGTGTATCATGATGCAAAATTTGGTCATTCAATACTGAACCCTTTATCTCATCAATTTGTATACCATCATCATCTTGTGTAACTAATCTTTCCATCTTTGCTTCACATAGACACTCATGGGTAGCTTGGATATCAACTTATTCACTAGCACCTTTGTCCTTTCTAAGACTAGATTCAAAATCCATACATTGAACAATGAAACTCTTTTCTTCATATTCTTCATCATTACCATAGTTAACATGCTCAGCTAATGGAAAAACCAAATCACATTTCAAGTATTCTTCAAATTCAATTTGTTCATTCACTCGTGAACAATTTATATTATCGATGCCTACATCATTGCATCCTTCATGTGACTGGAGTACTTCTAGATCATCCTCATAAGGGAAATCACATTCTTGAGAAAATAGTCAAAAAATTCAATCTCCTCATGATCCTTAATCTCACCTACAACAACAATATTGAATGTGAAAGATTCATAAGCACTACTTTCAAAAAAATTATCAATGAACTGCCTTGTTTGCTCCCAACCATATCCCGACCATGTGTCAAATGCATTATCAAAGTACTCATCAAAGAGTGGATTATTTATACACCAATACTAATCATCACCTCTACTAGCTGGTGGGGATGGAGGCTCATCAAATAAAGGATTATCCATTATCTTCATTGTTTCCATGGTAGCTTCTGCCATCTTAGCATGAAGATCTAAATCTTGCAAATCATCATCAAAGTCAAAATAAAAAATAATCACTTGAAGAGCATATAGAACCATATTCAACCTCTCTCACATCATTCTTAATCAGTATCATTGACTCACATTCTAAGAACTTTCCACATGAAGAAAATTGTTCACTCCCAAGCAAACGAACATTCCCATTGTTATTAGCATATATCCTTGAAGAAAAAGATCCAATCTCGACTCCATGAGAATAATCGTAATCCACAGAGGAATGATATGATTCAATGCCATCATAAATCCCATAGCATGAAAACTCACCAATACTGAGACTGCATTCAAGTTCTTTAGGTTAGGTTTCTAAAATCTCATTTTTAATACCTTGATCATTAGTTTGTGACAAGGCATCATCAACATTAGCGCCATTTCTATTGATTAAATTATGACATGGTGTAACCTCTTGTACCTCTTCCACTTATTCACTATCCAAGACTTCACATAGATGCAAGTCAGGCACATCCTTTTTGTTATCATATTGAGTATCTTCATATCCATCACTATTGTACTGGTCTGCAAATATGTTATTTTTGAATTGATTACATTCAATATATTCTCCCATATAGCAAAATTGATCTTCATGTTATGATGCATTTTCTTCAGTTCTTTTCATTTTTTCCCAATCTTCCTTAGTAGGACAACACCCAATAAAATCTAGTGGTGTCATATATTGTGCATAACCATTCTTAGCTCTCTCTACTATCTTTATCCAATCAATTACTTGGCCCAAACTATGAGGCTTCAATTCGTTTGGCAAGGTACTCAGTCTTGATTGGTACATTTCACAAACTGAATCAATGCATATTGAATCTTCTAGTCTAACACTTTTGGGTACCTCCAACAAAGCATCCACAAACCTAGAGAAAAAATCATAAGGTGATTCTTCTTTGTGCCTTTTCATTTCCCACAACCTTTTAATAGAAGACACCTAGTTAGCTTTGCTTTGATCTTGTGGATATTCAACTTGTCCAGCTTACTATGATCCTCATACTATGGTGATGGATAAATTGGAATAGTAAAAGATTTATCATCTTGACATAGATCTATATTGATTGATCCATTGGTTCCATTTTCTTAGAATGTGCTAGGATGACCAATACTGGTAGCTAAATATCCTTTCATTATGGAATATTTCAAGTTGTTCTCAATATCTATAGCAATTTGATATGATTGATGCAATGTTGTGGACTCTTTGTCTCATAATAGGTAACTCATCATTTTATCAAATGCACCTAAGTACATGACTAAACATTCTGCATCATTTTGTCTTATGCTTTTAGGGATCTCTCTTATGATCTTTGAAAATATGAGATTAAAAGAGGGGACTAACTCACCCTCTTCCTTTTCCATGCTCATGAAATTTTGTCTTATCAAGATTGGATCAATCCTTTCACCAAACTGGTCCATGAACACTACTTTAAACTCATCCCATGAATGCATAGAATATGTTGGTAGATATGAGAACCAATCTCTTGCATCTCCTTTTAGAGATTAAACAAACAATTTCATGACAACATCCTCAAAGTACAATTCATAATCTCCCATCACATCAACAAAATCTTGTAGATGTTTGCTTGCTGATTTAGACCTTCCACCATTGAACTTTGGTACCTTTTCTCTAATCTTAGATGGTACAATATTTGGATAACCACAAATATTACTGAAATATATAGCCCTGTACCTTTTGATACTGAAATTTCTTTGATATGACAAAAGTTTCCCATCATGCATTGTTACATTTGGTTCCCTACCAGGATGCACAGATTGATAGTGCATTTTCTCACACTTTTACAAGGCTTATCACATTCACCTTATAATTACACAAGGTTATTCAAATCCATTTGCAATTATAATCTTACGCTCTTGACAATATAAACCTTCTATCTATTTTGCTTAAGATCTTTAAATATAACATGCTTCTCCATCATAATACATGAATTTCAATTGACACTTTAGAAGCATGTGAAATTACCACTAACATTCCCTCACTTGCTGCTATTTCACCTAATTGGGAATCATTTACATCTTAAGTCCTGAATATTTCTCATAAATTTCTTGCAAACATACAATATTTTCTTTAGATTTATGAGAGTAACTGGAAATTTGTAGCAGCTATCAATCTTTCTTCGTTGGATACAAATTTGCAAGATTTGGAATGTTTTTGTATTCTTTCAAGTTCTTTAGATAGAGTCATCACCTCTTCTACAAAAGATTAAACTTCAAGCTATATGAAGCTCTTTCATAGGTAGATTTCATTCTGGGTCTTCTCCAACAGTGGGGTCACACTCAAATTCTCTTAAATTTGTTGCAACCAAACCTTTTCCAAGTTTAAGAACTTTTCAACATCTGAACAAGATGTCCAGATCCACCAAACGCTTGAATCTATGATGTTACAGTATACAACTAGAAGTTCTAAATTCTCCCCAGTAGAGTCGCCAATTATGTTGGTTGTCTTCTCTAGCAAAACTTTGAAATCCTCTAAAGGGTAGCCTAGCCTTATGCTTAAGAATCTTCAAAGCTAGCAGCCAACAAATGAGGAAAGGAGTATGAGACCTTTACTCCTACTCTTTAGGCTCCGTGGGACCTAGGAGGGTGTTCCTTGTTGTGCTCAAGTGATGTTTGTATAATTGAGAACACATTTATACAAAGATCATTGATTCCTATTAATTGCAAATAAATGCAATTCACTGAACATTTGGTAGACCTTTGAGTAAATTGTCATCTATTCGTTAGGAATCAGGGAAGATTTCAAACTCATAATTCATAATTGAAATATTGTTAATGAATTTTGTTCTCATTTTAAATACATAGCTAGGCATATCACTATTTAATTTACTTGCAAGATTTCCTAACAAATAGACCAATGCTTCATCAACTGGGAGAGCGGAGTCAAATATGAAACAACCAAAAATATATTATTTATTTAATTCAGACATTGATGGACTATTTTCATATTAATTTTTAGTATTCAACTCACTACATCTAGAACACTACTTACCAAATCCTACACTCTTCCATCATAGACTAGTGACTTTATTTAAGCATTTAACCAAATCTTTGAATTGAAGCAAAAAAAATTCACACTTCCAATTAAAACAACTGGAGATGAACAAAAAAGATCATTGATCATTTTCATTTATAATCTACAAGAGAATTGTTGGTGTAATTAATATTTTATTACACTTTACATAAGTTTACTTAGGCATTATTTAATTCCTAGGTTATAGGTTGTTATCCTTATCTTCCTGAGCTATCTTTTTGCTCAAGATAAGATTAGGTTTATGCATCTTTGCTTTTATAAAGAAAATCATATCTTGTAATTAATTGTACTTCGAATATATCAATTTGCACATCTTTATGCAATCTCTCTACTTTTTTATTTTTCTCTTTTTGTAAGGTTATTTTTTGGTTTGCATTTTAGATCTTGGTTTTTAACATGGTATCAGATCCTCAATTTGCAACCTATTTTCAGCTTTTTTGAAAGAATACTCTGCAGAGCTCATTCAGGGTCCCTGGAGGGTTTCATTCCTTGACTGCATTCATGCCGTGTCTTGGATTAGATCAGGGTTTTCCATTGGATTCAAAGCGCTCGAAAATGTTAGAAATGACTTTTATTTCATTCGTTTTGCTCACTATTTTCCAGATCTGCAAGGATTTCAAGCTTGGTGATTTTTCTAATAGATTTGGGGGTCATCTAATTTTTTGGGCACTTTGGGCCAACACGGACCTCGCCGTTGGATTCGTAGTGCCAAAAAAACCCTATTTTCATATAAACTTTGTCCAATTTGGATATAATCAACTAGGGAGGAAAACAAATTTACTTGAGGGTCGTATAACCCCTAGGCACACTTCATGAGGCACCATTTTTGAGAAAAATTCAAAAAAATAATTAAAAAATCAAAGTTTTGTCATAGTTTTTGTGCAACCAGTTCAAAAGAGCAGTGCTGCCATTGCACCACTCGGTGGCCATCGCCACACCACTGGGACAACACCACCACTAGACACAGTCCCTAGCGCACCGCTCTAGACTCCCTCCAACCACCACGTGCTCCACTGAGGTCGTATGGGCAACTGAGCGCCCAGCTTCGCCCCTCGCCGGGCTTTTGTCCCCCTGCCCCAGTCACATGGGCGACCAAGGAGTTTGTTGCCAACCCCCTAGTCCACCCAAGCGACCAAGGGCCTTATTTTTTTAGCCCCTGAGGGCTTTTGGAGGCCATATTGGACCTTTTGGGAGCAATTTCACGGAAATGGGCATAACGTGGGCATACAGAGTCAATTTTTTGCAAACACGATATCGTTGAAAAGTTGTTTTGACACTCTACGCAATGGTGTAGGTCTTATTTTTTGGTTTTTCTTTTCTAATATCTTTTTCAGCCTCAAAATTTAGATGTTGCTTTTTTCACTTCGAGAGACCTATCTTTTGACTCATTTATCTATTTTTCACAATTCTTGCAGCGTTGGAAAGCTGGTTCTAACCTCTAAATAGATCTGAGGTCTATTTTTATATTTTTTTATGCATCTTTACCATTCTCTCCTTTTACAATCGTTAGGTTATTGTAATAAATGAATTGAGATAAAGTTCCATTAGGGGGGTTTCTTGCATAATAATCTAATTAGAGTGTATTTTTTTACTTTGATCTCCATCATCACACTTTCATATTGGTGAAAAATCTCATGAGTTTTTCTGGTTTCCTATTGTTTCTTATAGCTTCTTTCTTGCTTAGCTAGACACATCGTTGGTTCACATTGGTTCACTCTTTAGATTGGGAGTTTATGGTTCTTGATCTATATTGGTTCAAATCCTTCTCAGTTTGAGGGCCATGTTTTAATGATTAATGTTCCAAAATATTGATGGTACTCATCTTATGGGGTAGTTTTAGTTTCAATTTGGCATTGACTTCGAGGACACAACTTCTAGATTTTTTCATCATTATGGGTGGCTTCATTCTTTCATCTACTATTGCTTATAGATTCCAGGGTTGATCCAGTATGTGAGTTTCCAGTGTTCCTTGGCATTGGGTTTGCTGTTGCAATTGTGATTCTGTTATGGTTCTTGCAAATAGAAGTATATTTCCTTGCTTGTCAGATTTTGGGTTCTAGTGTTTTTCTTCATCGAAGTTCTTCCAATGATTCTTTGTAGCAGTTCATCTCATTGAGGGGGGGTTTTTCCCACTAGGTTTTCTCTCTTTGCATTTGTACATGTGTACCTAATCAAGCCTTTGTTTCTGGGACCCATCTCACATAATTTGCATAATAATTTTCTTCTCCCTAAGTTGCACTTATGGGGGGGTGTTGGTGTAATTAATATTTAATTACACTTTACATAAGTTTACTTAGGCATTATTTAATTCCTAGGTTATAGGTTGTTATCCTTATCTTGCTGAGCTATCTTTTTGCTCAAGATAGGATTAGGTTTATGCATCTTTGCTTTTATAAAGCAAATCATATCTTGTAATTAATTGTACTTTGAATATATCAATTTTCACATCTTTGTGCAATCTCTCTGCTTTTTTGTTTTTCTCTTTGTGGAAGGTTATTTTTTGGTTTGCATTTCAGATCTTGGTTTTTAACAAGAATTGCATAGGAGAGTACATGCTCAAGGATTAAGACTTTTTCTATACTTTTGGCTTGTATAGAACTAATTTAAGACTCTTACATACATGATCCATAACCAAGACAATTTATTGTTCTGTTCATTGATATTTTCTACAGTATGCTCCTTCCTGAACTTAGCTTCTACCTAGACTATGACTTGACTTAAAAGTCAAACCCCTTGCAATGAGCCATGAAATTCCTTTTATATATCAAGGGACCAATAAGCATCCATCTCAATTGCAATTACATTTCACATTCATTTCATTTAAAAAATATTCCAATTGCATTTTAGATATTCCCTAAACAGTTTCTCACAATCATTTACAAAATAGGGGAATCAAAATATATACCATTTACTTAGGTCAAAGCATTCGTTGTCACAAAAATCACCATTAGCTATTAATGAGCCTTTACATTCCACACCCATGTCAAGCCAATTTTTTTTTTATCGGGTCATCAAAAAACTACCCAAGTTAACACAACATACAAAGAAGTTCACCAAAGCATCGTTATCACCAAACAAGCAAACACCAGATACAATCCCAATCAATCAGAAGTAGAACCATAATACACATGCCCACTTCATGTCATCAAAGAGGTAGGGGAAGCCACTACTTCTTCTTCATTAGTTATCTTACTAGCAATATAGTATGTATGCCCACTTGGTGTCTTTATTGAAATCTGGGCAACCGATATCACCTCATCATCTGAGCTTGCTAATTCAATCAAGGCCACAAGATAATGGTGGTAAGAATGATTAGTCTCAGTCGAGCTATTTCAGGGATCACTTGAGACATCAATGGGAGAATGATGATTACCCATACAAGCTCAACCATACTTCATCTTTCTCCTTGTTTCCCTCACGAACCTTGCAAACTCCTTTTCCTTATCTTTTGTTGTTTCTTGAGTAACAACTTGAGTCATTAATTGATAATTGCTTCTCACAACAACTTTCATAGACCTCTTTCCATAGGCCTCTTTGTTACACACTTTGGAGTTGAAACAATTCCTAGTGTGTTCTGTTCATTCCTTGGAGCATCATGGTGCGATTCTCACAAGTTAAGCTTGGGAGACCTTCATACTGGTGATGTAGAAGCATCATACTTACTAAGCTTCTTTGGGTACAAAGATCTCACACAAAAAATCACTACTCTTTTCAAGAACTTAGAAATTTTAGCTCCTACTTGAATGGTAAAAAAAAATGAAATCAACCTCTCATTTATCAAGCAAATTAAGAATGTTAATCATCAATACTTAGTGAAAACCAACACAAGTGAGCATATGATTGACCATTGGTGTTCACATCACAACTGTTAATTTCCCAGCGCATAAAAATTTGTGTATCATCCTCAATGATTACAAGAGATTAATCATTCACACACATTAGGATCAAATTGATTACTCTTGCAGACCTTATGCCATTAATGCTCACCGTGTGAAGCAAAATGACTATTACCTTTACATTTTTGGTTTGGAATGTTGAATGTAGATCTCCTGATGAAGTGGTATATTGGACTACTTCGATTGGGTCAATCAGGTTTGAATTTTTCATCTCTATTGCTTCCCAATTTCTGGCCAATGGCATTCATCTAGCTAGGTGCCAACATTCCCATATGTGGGCTCCACCATTCATTTCCAAGTGGCTGAGGAATCCATGTATCATTCAATCACAAACCTCACAAGTCTCTAACAAACATTATTTTAATGTTGCAAGGTGTGTGATAAATGATTGAGATTTGATCTCAAGATTGCATATCAACTACTTAAGATTCATCAAATAGTTCATCCAAGCTCACATCAACAGATAATTTAACTCAGGACAACTAATAAACCTTATTTGCAAATTGATAAATGAAACTCTCATTGTATTGCCCAAAATCAAGTAAAATATTGAATATAGAAAGATAAAATCATTAAAAGAAACTTCCCAAAATTGCACAACCTAAATCCAAAAAGGGGTATGTATAGGATCATGACTGGTCGAAAAGTGGCAATATGATGGGTATTTGTAGGGTATGTGTTTGATGACATTTTTTTTACCCAAAATTGATGAAACGAAAAGGGTTTTTAAAGGAGATTCTCATCTTTCCACCAATATAAATTATGCTTTACTTTGAATTTAATAAATTATATTATTCATTTTCTATTTGAATTAAAACTAAAGTCTTGATTGATAGGTTGATTGAAAAACATCTATAGCTTCCAAACAGTATCAAAGTTTTTGAATGCAAAACATGTGTCACATTCTATGCTTTCCATACTATAGGATTAAAAAAAATAAAATTGAATTTTATGAAGTTTTGACCAAGTTAAGGTGGTTAGACATACAAGTTTTTTATTTTTTAAAAAAGTTTTAATAAAAAAATTATAATTAATTATTTACTTGGAAAAAATTACAAAAAATAATGCATCACATCAGGACATGAGCCCCTACTTATATCTAAAATCTTATAAAAATATTATCATTTTATTGTGGTTAGGTGGTCGACCGACACCTACTTCTTATGTTTTCCTAAAATTTAAGTACTACTACATTGAAATTTCAAATTTTCACCAAATAATTTTTATTTTTTTTGTTTTAAATAAACCTAGTAGTTTAGAAACTACATTCAATTTGCTACAAATTTTATTGTTACATATTTTTGAAATAATATAGATAACTTATTCAAATTTTTACGTCAAGTTGCCTAATTCTGATTTTTCTGAATTTTTTTCCACTTAAGGGCCTATTTTTTCCATGATGATCCTGCACATATCCACAGTGGAGAAACATAAATCAAATACATTTCTCCCAGACCACATAAAACATCATTGAACTACTAGTTCACACACTGGTTCTTGCACTGTACAATGATCCAAAAACCAAAATTTTGAATATAGCAACCTTTGTCAACCTTGAATAACTTGTAAGAACCTCACAGGCATAACATCCACACTAAAATAACATGGAGAATAATATTGGAGCACACTATGAATATTTGCATAACATAGTTTACTTTGTTTATTAAATTTTCTCAAAAGCACTTGGAAGCCAAGTACTAGAGACATCATCTTATATCAATACTTCATTCCAACCCATCTTCATAATCTAAAATAAAAAAATAGCTCCATGTACTCACAACACTTCCTCAAGGTTTTAACTACACATACTCAACCTATTTTTCTCTTTCCCACATTTTTCTCAATATCCTCAACATCTTCATCTCATAGTTGACATCCATGAAAACACCAATCAATAAATTTCCTATTGACATAAATGAAAACACCATCATTCTTTCAACAATCTTCCCCTTTGTCATTCATGGAAACATAAGATGTGAAATCCACCAAAGCCACACATCAACACTAAACATACTCTTTTGATACCTTACATGATTCTCTCTATCTCTCTGAGTAGATAAGTTCTCTTTTTCTCACATGATTCTTTCTCCCCCTTTGACATCAATGGAAAAGGATAAAATGTTTTGCATTGTTCTGCCTCTTTGTCATTGAACCAAAATTACCTACACTGAATAATCCTACTTAGGAGTACACCGAACTAAATCATCAACACAATGACAACACATGACACTACCTACTCACCCTAAGAGGTAGCCACCAACATCAGTCTAGAAAAGAGATAGATCCATAGATCCACTAGAATGATGCACCTCTAAATGGATCTAGTTCAAGAAAGGAGGGGCAATAACCCCCAAGTTCTCTCGAAGATACTCAAAAGTATCCTTAGGAAGAGACTTAGTAAATATATCAACAATCTAATCCTTTGTAGGAACATACCCAAGCTTCAATTCATTCTCCATAACCTTATAGATCTCAAAAAGTGATACTTGATGGAAATATGCTTTGTCCTTGAATGCATCACTAGATTCTTTGAAATGTTTATTGCACTTGTATTATCATAGAAGATAGATATAGTTTGATCAAATACAACTCCAAGATATCCTTTAATGTTTGTCTCGTCCATAATACATGTTTATGACATGATGCTACTGCAATATACTTAGCATCTATGATGGATAAAAACAATGAATCATGTTTCTTACTCAACCATGACACCAATTTACATCCAAGAAAGAATGCACCACCACTTGTACTTTTCCTATCATCAACAAAACCAACCCAATCTACATCTGTATAAGAATTTAATGTGAAATCAATATCCTTAGGATACCAAAAACCATAATCCAATGTGCCTCTTAAATATTTGAATATTCTCATTATTGTTAGAAGCCATGTTAGAAACCAAGATCAGATTTGCAAACCAGAATATCCTTCCACAGAAGAGAAAAATAGAAAAAGCAGAGATTTGTAAGAAGATGTGAAAATAATTATTATTCAAGAATTCATAATTACATGATAATGATTTGCTTTATAAAAGCAAAGATGCATAACCCTAATCTTATCTTGAGCAACAAGATAGCTCAACAAGATAAGGATGGCAACTAATTAATCTAGGAATTAAATAATTGCCTAAGTAGACTTATGTAAAGTGTAATTAAATATTAATTACACCAACACCCCCCCATAAGTGCAACTTAGGGAGAAGCAAAATTATTATGCAAAGATGAGTCCTGGCAACAAGGCCTGATCAGGTACTCATTTACAAATGCAATGATGAGGTAGAGAAGGAAAACCCAGTGGGACAAAACCCCCCTACAATGAGATGATTGTTGCAAAGAAGCACTAGAACACTGGAACCGCAATTTGACAAGCAAGGAAAGATACTTCTGTCTACAGCTGAAACCAAAACTGGAATCATGATAATGTGACAATAGACCTGATGCCATGGAACATTGGGAAACTCACAAACTAGATCAACCTTGGAATATGTGAAGCAAGAGTAGATGAAATGATGATAGAATGTGGAAACCGTGTATCTCAATTCTGATGCCAAACTGTGACTGAAACTCTTCCATGGGAAGGAGTACCAAAAAAGACTCTAGAACATTAACCATAAAACCATGGCCCTCAAACTGAGAAGAATCTGAACCAATGAGGATCAAGAAACATAATCTCTCAACTGAAGTGTGAACCAATGAATCTGATATGTGTCAAGCTATAGCAAAAATGTAGCCAAAAGAAACTAGGAAACCAAATAACCCATGCAAACTATTATCAAATAAAAATGGATGTGGAGATCAAAGTGCATGCACACTCTAATCAGATTTATTATGCAAGAAACCCCCATGATGGAACTTTATCTCAGTTCATTTATTACAATAACCCAACGATTGTAAAAGGAGAGAATGCTAATGCATGCATAAACAAAAAATAAAATGAAGTGGTATTGAAATGAAGTACAAATATTCAAGTTTCACCTTTCCAACTGCCAAAACATCCAAGTAATCTCCAAAACACCCATTGGGAAAAATCTAGAATAATGATAAACTTGGGACATATATAGAAACAAGCACATGGACAGCAACATATAGCACCTCAATACCTTTCCAATGCTTCAAAGAAGACAAAAATTGGAGATTGTGCGAAAACGTTATGAGCTCAAAAGCCCAAAATGAACATCTGACTTCAAATAAAAAAAATACTAGATAAACAGAATTTTTTTGAAAAATAACCTACACCACTGGAAAGTGCTCATAACCAGCTTTTCGATGATATCTCATTTGCCCGATTTTGATACTATATGCCCATGTTATGACTAAAACAAAAAAAATGCTCCTTTTGGAAAAATCAGGCCTAGGAAGGGCAAAGAGGGTCGTATAGTTGGGTGATGTCATGATGACGTCAACACTTCAGTGGATTAAATTTGATGCCCATTTGGCCGTCGAGGCAAAAAAAGCCCCCCTGCTAGAATCTTTTTGCGGCGAACAGAATATGCTCTTTCAGGATCGAAATATTTTGCTACTATGACTTGAGCTAGGCGCAGGCCTCCAGACCTCCATATGACTGGGGGTTCTTGCAGAGGAGCCCATTGGGGGCTGAGCTCACCGGTGGTGCCCTGGCAGAGGAGCAATGGCTGGTGGTGGGTTGGCGGCCACCCAGTGGCCGCCGGGTGATGCTTTACTTCTGCACTGTGAGCATCGATGAAAATGAAAAAAACATGTTATTTTTTATTTTTTCTCAATTTGTGAACCTCGAAATGCTTGTTGGGGAGGCCGTATGACCCCCCAGGGAATTTTTTTCTCCCAAATCAACTACACCAAAATTGATGAAATGACAAGCGTTCTTAGGGTTTTTGGTCGCTGCGAACATGATGGTGACCTTCGTTTGTGCTCAAACTACTTCGAAAAATCCGCTACGTCCATAACTTGCAAAAAATATTTGAGCTTGAAACCCTCAAAGATCTGGCAAACAATAACCAAAATATGCAAAATAAAAGCCAATGTTGACTTTTTCTAGCACTCTGAATCCAATGGTGAAGCCCGATCTGATCCAAAACACATCATAGATGAACTCAAGGCATGATACCCTCGAGGAATCCTGAATGAACCTTGCAATGATTTTGTGAAAAAATCTGAGAAGGGGCTACAAATCAAGGCTCTGATACCATGTTAGAAACCAAGATCATATTTGCAAACCATAATATCCTTCCACAGAAGAGAAAAATACAAAAGGAAGAGTTTTGCAAGAAGATGTGCAAATAATTATTATTCAGGAATTCATAATTACATGATAATGATTTGCTTTATAAAAGCAAAGATGCATAACCCTAATCTTATCTTGAGCAACAAGATAGCTCAACAAGATAAGGATGACAACTAATTAACCTATGAATTAAGTAATTACCTAAGTAAAATTATGTAAAGTGTAATTAAATATTAATTACACCAACAATTATTGCTACAACATGCGTTTCTTTAGGATCTTCTTAAAATATAACAACAAGACAAATTGCTTGCATGATATCTGGTCTAGTAGTAGTTAAATACAATAGTCCACCAATCATAGATCTATATTTTCTCTAGTTAGCCTTAGGTGGATCATCATTTTTGCTCAATTTACAACTAGTCACCATGAAGTACATATTGGTTTGGAGTCATCCATTTCAAACTTCTTCAGCATCTCTTTGACATAATTAGATGGTGAAATGAAATTCCCTTTATCAGTTTGATTGATCTATAGCCCAAGAAAGAAATTCATCTCCCCAAACATTGACATCTCAAATTCTTTTTGCATTTCTATAGAAAATTTCTTACATATAGCCTTATTTCCACCAAAGATAATATTGTCCACTTATACAACTACTATCAAGATTTTTTCTTCCTCAATTTTAAAGTAAAGATTACTATTTGTGGAGCCCTTACTAAATCCTTGCTATATCAAGTACCTGTCCAATCTTGCATACCAAGCTCTAGGAGCTTGCTTCAAACCATATAGTGCCTTCTTCAACTTACATACAATATTTGATTTATCTAATAACTAAAACCTTATGGTTGTTTCATATGAACCTATTCTTCCAATTCACCATTTAGAAAAGAAGACTTCACATCCATCTTATAGACCTTAAAATATTTATGTGTTGCAAATTCCAAAAACATTCTTGTAGCTTCCATCCTAGCCACAAGAGAAAAATTCTGCTTAAAATCTATACCTTCTATTTGCGAGTAACCCTTCCACACAAGTCTTGACTTGTTTCTTACTAATTCCCAATTCTCATCCAACTTGTTTCTTAATACCCATTTAGTTCCAATTATGTTTTTGTTTTCTGATCTAGAGACCAATTCCCAAGTCCAATTTTTCTCTATCTACATAGGTTCTTCCATTTCCTGATCCAATGCTCACCCTTAAATGCTTCACTCATAGATTTAGGTTCAACTTTAGAAAGTAAACAAAAATTTACCTCAATTTCAACAACTTTGCTTATGGTCAATACACCTTTCCTCTTATCTCCAATGCTTTGATAGGGGTCTTAGGGGTATTCTCCAAAGCTTCTTTCTCTTCATTCTACACTTCTTGTTCATCAACTACTTCTTGTACTTCTCTATGATTAGGTTCATCTAACACATATGCATCTACTATAATAGAAATCTTCAAGTTTTCATCAACTTTAACATCTGTATTTCAATTATCTTTCTCAACCTTTTGTTGTAACATCTATAAGCTTTGTTTTTGGTAGAATATCCTAGGAAGATAACTTCATCAGACCTTGCATTTAAACTTCCCTAATTTTTCTTCTTCTCTTTTGATGTAGCATTTACTTCCAAACATCTAAAGTACATCATAGTAGGCATCCTTCCATACCATAGCTCATAATGAGTCTTTGTGCTATTAGCTTTAGCTTGAACTCTATTATGTATGTAAATAGCAACATGAATAGCTTCTCTCTAGTATACTTGTGGTTGATTTTCCTCTTTCATCATAGTTCTTGTAGCTTCTTGAATAGTGTTGATGGGTGTTTTTGCACACTTTCTCAACATAGGCAGTACGTGGATGAACTACCTCTCTTGAAGGGAGACTTCCAACAACAAGTTGTTGAAAATCATCCCAAGGTCTCTCCCATGTTAGGTCATGACTTGCATGGAATTCCTTAGTTGATGTTTGATGTGATTTTGTTGGTAATCACAGGGCAGACTTACATAGCTAGATGGGAAGCAGATTTTATGAGTTGAAGTTTCTTGGAATGGGAATTGACATGCACTTTGCTGCAGGTTTGAACAACAATCTGAAACTTAAATGTTTTCTTAAATTTTAGCTTTACAATGTGCAATGAACCTTAGCATAGGATATTTCTAAAAAAATAAAAAAGGGCAAGGGAAGAGGGGATTTTCCTGGATCTACAACTAACTATGAACAATAATCATGAAGTTTCTTCTATGGATAGCTTCCTTGAAACATGATTCCACTTAACTAGAAAATTCACAGTCTCATTAAATTTGTCCTATCTTCTAATTTCTGTAGGTATTTACCATTCATCAACCATATACATGTATGAAAAAAGATAGAATATTAAAGAAACTCTAGGTTTAAGTCTAGACTAACTTTACACAACCATTTACTAGCAACAAACAATAGAAAGTATGGACTAGAAAGGAATCTACACAACAAAAAGTCTCATAACCACAAAACAACATGACTAAATCTACCAAAACAATTTGAAACTAACTAAGAACAACAAAAACAATCTAACTAGACATTTAACTATTTGGAGATTGAACCATGAAACATGTAGAAAAACTTAGAAATGCACCAAAGTCAATGTATTTCTATTGAAATTTCTACATGTCATTACAACAACTCAACTCTCTCTTGAAAATGAGAGGAGACCCCTTATTTATAGTGTCCAAAAGGTAGAATGAATGGAAAATATTAATATGCATTGTGTGGCCATGATTCATTACAAATTAGGGTTCTACCTACCCCACAATATTTTACAATTTAAAATACAACTTTGTCTTTATCCCTATCTTGTCTTCTAGTGAACACACTGCAACATTTTGTCTTTTTCTCATTTCCCTTTTGTTGTAGCTATTCCTTTAGGAACTCTTCATCAATAATAGGGTTTCCTTCTTGCTTCTTCAAAGCTACATACTCTATAAATTTCAGAATTAATGGTTGGAGCTTATCCACGTCTACATTTTAGATCACAACACTTGATAAATCCACTCTTTGGATTGTTCGGTGAGCTTTTCCTATTCCTCATCATACTTAGTAGTGTGGTCTTAGGGTGATCCCATAATAGTGGTTTACAATTTTTGGCCAAAGTGGACACTAAAATTATTATTTTTAACTAAATCTTCACATTCGGGCACCTATAGCGGCTAAACTGTGAGGAATTTGAAGATGGTGCAAACTAGAGTCTCATCAAATTTTTTCTGTATATTCTAAAAATATTTTTTTCAAAATTTTTGGAATCAAATTGCACTTCTTTTTCCATCTCCCACGAAAATTGATTTTTTTCAGAAAAAAACATTTTCAAAAAAGTGACGACAATCAGATAATGTATAACTTTTTTTCTATGAAGGATAAAATTCTAATTCTTTCAAATTTAGATTTGTAACTCTGATATCTAGTGCTTCCACTTGGTTATATAGTTTTTTATTGAATATTTTTCCTTAATCAAGTTTCAAAGTCAAATGAATTACAAAAACAACGAATCGTAGATAACGGTAACTTTTTTGTATATGTCAATTTTTTTTGTTGGATCAAGGACTTCAATATCTGGTGCACTCTATGTTTTTCAAATTTTTTTAATAATCTTCTATTTTTCCACATGTGAAGAACAAAGAAATTCATTTTCGATGAAAAACCTATGTTTAATAAAACTTAAAAAATAAATACATAACAAAACCAAAACATATTAAAATTATATTCATTGGATAGCTCGTTCTGAGGAATAACATAATCATTTGAAATAAATTTTAAATGAATTCATTTGATCCCCCAAAAGCTAAATCAAAAGTGATTTTTTATCAGCATTTTTATAGGTGTAAAGGAGACACATTTATAGGTATGGTTTAAAACTAGCGAGGTTCTATCCAAGGGGGTTTGATCTAAGGTGATTTGATCAAACCCTCTTCAATTGGGATCCTTAAAATGGAAATTTTTAAGGCTTAAATCATTATATTTTCTAAAAATATGTGATTTCAGCTAAAATTTGTTCCTCTCAGGAATTGTAAACCACTATTATGACAACACCCCTTAGAAAATATTTGACTAAGTGAAGGCTTGAGCAACGAAGCTCATGAAATTAGTGGTGATTTTATCCAACATCCTGTCCTTGATCCTCTTCTGGAAGTGGGGCTTTATTTCTCTAGATCTATCTATATGACAAGCATATCATATCCTGTCAATAGCTTCAAGTAGCAATTACAATCTTCTCTAATCTCCTTATCCCACTCAATATCCTCATTCATCTTGTCAAGCACTAGCTCTAGTATTTCTTTTTGATTCACAAAATCATGCTTCCATACATCTACCAGCCAATGGTCATCCTTCTTGAATGTGAGCTTCTTTTCCCAAGTCGCACTCGACAGTTTAAGAATAACCTCAATCTCTGGGTAGGTGGACTCATATCTTACTAGAAATTCAGTGCAGAGTTTGTTCATACCCTTAAGAGATTGTTGTAGATCCAATAATTTTTTCACTGTCCTAATAGCATGGTCGATGCCCATGTTTCCACCATATAGGACCTACCAAAACTAGTGTTATGTGGTCTTGTCTAGGTTCTTTCTCTTTTCTATCTTGTCTATTTGTTCCCTTGACAACAATTGTGGTGTAGCCGTGGACATGGTAGGCACTCCCTCTGTTAAGTACCATTGTTGGATATATGCCATCAAGTCAGCCACTTGCGCCTTGATCTCTTATTTCAAAATTTTATCTTGTTGTATCAAATGTACTACTATGGCAACAAATTCTTGGAGATGCTCTACCTTTTTTTCCCTAGTAGCTATTCCTAAATCAATGGTAGAGACATTGTGGCTTATCCCTTTTGATCCCACTACTGGCATTGCCACCTAGACGATTCTAGATCCGAAGGAATCCATCATCACCTTGGATCTGATTTTGGACTTCTCCTTTTTGGTACTAATTTTTTCCTGAGCTAAGATAGCTTCCAACCTCACTCTTGGGTCAGCCAGGGTGGGAGATTTCTTCTCAAGTTGATTTTCGGGCCATTTGGGCATAGCAATTTTTTCTTTAGGTGATTCATGATCACCTTCCTCTTCATTCATTTGGACTTCTACTTCTTTATCTCTAGGAGCTTCTTTCTCCATTTTAGTGCCTTCTCCCTCTTCCTCATCAGAGTCTTAAATGAAAACATGGTGTTTGATGGTAGACTTAGTGGACAATCGTTCCTTGGGACCTTCTTCTTTGTCAGTCTCCTCTTCTTCCTTTTCTTCAACTTCTTCATCATGTTCATCCTTATGCACATTCTCTTTGGGCTATTCAATTTCAAGGCTCTTGTCAGTTCAAACCTCATCTTCAAGTTTATCCTCTTCTACATTATCTTCTTCCTTATGAGGCGATGACACATCTTCATGTTGTTTCCTTTCTTGTTCTTCTTGTCCTTTGGAGAAAGGAATTTCTTTGTCGTGTTAAGGGATTTCCTCTTGCTGTTCACCTGTAGGAAGCTCCACATTTTCTTCTGCCTTGTCATCTTCTTTCCCTCCTTCTTTGGGAGGTGACCTTTCTATTTCTTCCCCAATGTCCTTTAATTGCTGGGCCAACTCTTCCTCAAAATTAGGATTGATAGTTTTCACAATAAGCTTTCCACTGACGTCTTCTCCTTCATCTCCACTTTTAGAGGATCATATTTCCTTTTCTTCATGAACTACCTTGTCAATTTGCAAGTATTGGTACTCTAGATGTTCGTGGTATTCATCTACTTCTTCCTCCAATTCTTTTGAGGCTTCCCTTTCTTGCCGCTCCTGCTCCTTAGATATTTGCATTATGGCTTCCATTGTTGGTGGTCTTGTTGGAGGCTTTGAGGGAGGGACACTGGTGAGGACCTGCGCTAAGGAAGCTTACATGGTGGGATTCAACAGTACTTGGGAAATATCAGAGGGAATATTTTGAATGTGCCACGAGAATGCCTTTGGAAATGTGAGTGTTGGTATTGATATTATTACTACTACCAATGGAAGCGATGTGGTGGGGGACATAGAGGTGGAGGACAATGGAGAAGTGGTAGCAGAGGATGAATCAACCAATACTATGGGCCTAGTTGGTGAAGAGGAGGCAAGGTGGACCAAAATATGCACCACAAGTGGAGATGTAGCAACCATAGCTTGAGAAATAGGTGGAGGGACAATAACATCGGAAGCGGTCAACGAAGGCTTTAGCTTATCCATCTCTATTTCCTCTCCCTCATGAAGAAGATCCTCTTGAATTGCGGGCAGCCCTGTAGTGCTTCCTGTCCTTTTGTGTTTCTTTGATGGCTCACTCTCTGAGGCCTTCCTTGTGTATACTTTTGGATTTGGTTGCTATTCCTCGACTGCTTTCCTTTTCCTCAATCTTGTGAGTAGAGGAGATTTGGAGGTTTCTCTTGTTGAGGTGGTAGCAGCTACATTATCTGTGGCACTAGGCTCATTCTTGAGCCCTTCATAGGTTAGGACAACCCCTTGTTGGTTTAGTTGGGCCACTTGTCCATTGATCCACTCCTTGGCACAAGCCTCAATTGGCTTAGTTATGATATCAAGGTCGTCAACCTATTGCTCATCCCAATCTATTGCTGGCACTGGAAAGTTGGTGACTGCATTGTACCTGGGGTCCATTATGGTGCTTTCCTCTTCTTCAACTTGATCAGGGATAGGAAACAAATTCACCCTTCTCATGAAGTATGCAGTCATTCACATGTAATGCCTCATGTGTACTTATCATCTTGGAAATTCACCTAGAAATCTTCAACGTGATGTAGATGGGCATAGTCGGGTCCTAATTCTTTCCTTATGTTCCCATATGGGTCCATTCATGGGCGAGCAGTGTGGAGGTTGAAATGATATTATGCTAACTCCTTCTTTGAGTTCCTTGCACACTAAGAGGTTTTTAGCTTGTACATCCCTTGACCAAAAGAGAGGGGATAGGGGATTCCTACCAAGTGCTTGTTGCTAAGGAGAGTATGTACATGCCACAACTGTCGAGAGAGTTCTAGCAATAGAATTCAATCATTAGGATGCCAAGGCAGCTTGTTTGGCCTCTCCATGTAACCTTGGGCATGAATGTAGGTGAATTTAGGGTACTAGATAAAGAAGAAGGTGTATTGTTTTAGGAATGCCCGAGCACTGTGGGAGACTCATCTCTTGAAATCTCCCCCAAGTAGCCTAATAATGTGACCTACGGAAGGGTCATTCACTTTGCAATAGTCCCTCTTGAAGTTTCAGAGCTGCAACTGAGGGTATCTATCATAAAATTTCAATGTATGACCAGGTTCTTCATTAAGTGCCTTGAACAGTCTGTTGTACTACCTTTGCTCAGCCAATGAGTAAACAAGGTAGGATGTCATATAAAATTTGGAGGTCTTCTTGATATTCATAAATTGCTAGTGGAAGCAATCACTTAAATTATTCCCCCCAGTAGAATGTGGTGTACGTGGAACCCTCTTCCTTTTTGTGAAGGATCTGCTCTACAAAGTAGACATCCATTCTTGAAAATATGCAGCAATGGGAAGGCCCATTATTATGCTGAATAGAGTAACTAGGTCATGATATCCTTCATGGAAATCACTATGGTAAAGTTCTTGGAGAACTTTTGCAATGCTACCATGCTTTTGTTTGAGCCAATACTGGTTTATAAGCTTTTTGCACCCAATGGGATATGAATCCCACATTTCCTTGCATTCCTCCATTGTTGGAAGCTCCATCTCCCTATAAGTAGGGATGTGGAAGGTCTTTGTTATTGCCTCTCTCGACATATTAGAAAAAATGTTCCCCTCTATCAACTATTGTTCAAGTCTCTAGTTGATATGCTTGCAAGAAAGCCATGAACAATTTAGGGGTGACAAGGGATGGAGGAAATCTCGCATCATTAGCAATTCCACTACCTCTGATCAACTTGGCATTGTCTATGGTTGTGTGAATTATGGCTCTTTGTTTGAATTCATTGATGTCGACGTGCCCAATGTTATTATATGTGATATCCTTCCAGTCTGTAACAACCTTTCAGTGCAAGGGCTCCCCTTCAAATTGATATTTAATTTGATCATTTTATTCCTTCCCATGAGGAGCTCTACTTGCTTTCTTTCCCTTATCTTTCTCTACAACTACCCCCAAGGGTCCTGCACCTGATTCCATATATCTTGCAGACAAAGGCGTGATGAGTGAAATTAATCATAAAGACATACACATTAGACAAAACCCATCCTAATGAAGTCAGGTTGGATAATACATCACTCATGAAATCAAACATTTACTTCTAGATTCCATTAGTAGTTTATTAGAGGGAATTTGGTCATCCTGGGCCCAAGGGACTAGACTTCCCTGGTGGGATTGCTATTGTGAAAGGAAGACAAGGTAGGGAAATCCATGGGGTTCCTACTAGCTTCAAGTTTGAATGATTTGAAAGATTTATGCAAAGGATGGCTCAATTTGAGAACGTTGGTCAAGGCTCGTTTCCAGATTTGAGGTCGTTTGGGTCATATTTGGAGCACCTAGTGATGTGAGGTGGGAAAGCTATTTAGAGTTTATCATTTGGAATTACAAACACTGAGTGGAAGTTTGGGAATGCAGTTCTAACGAACTGGACCTAATGTCATGTTTGGCTTCATGATTTTCTTTGTAAAAACCTTCTCCAATGATTAGAGTGGTGGGCCTCGGACACTAGAAGGATGGGTTTCCTTTTCCTTTTGGATTGGCCAAGGCAAAATGGAGTTTTGATGGATGAGGCCTGATGGATCAGAAGGATAGGTTGGCTTTTTCCTTTGGATTGGCCAAGGTGAGATGGATTCCTGACGGCGAAGGCCCGACGAAGCAGGCCTAGTGAAGGAAAAGGTCTCCTAAGTTATATCATTTATCGCTCATGTGGAAAATGGATACTTGAGACATGGAGGGTGGAAGGAAGTTGTCTTATTCCCATTCAAAAATGGTGAATTCATTAGAAAATTCTGCATATGGAACTCTGTGAACCAAAACCCAGAGGACACAAAAGGATATAACATTTCATTTTCTTAACTTGAACAACAGAAGGCAAGGTGGATCTCGGGGCACAGGTGGATGGGGCTTTAACATCGTTTGAAAAGGAAAAGATGATGTGACATCCTGGGGATGGAATCCTACAAGAGCATGCTTGGGGAGCATGAAGGATGGTCAATATTTTAAGTGTATTTTCAAGTCCTAATGGTGACCCACCGAAGGAAATCCAAGGTCGTGAGCCTGAGGGTGCATCTCGATGTTCGAATGTCGTTTTCTTTCAAAGTTATGTAAAAAAAGTTGGGAAAGCTCATGTTTGGAAGGAACAAATGCCTTGTGTGAAGAATGGTGCCAAGACGGTGATGTTTCAGATTTGGTTTATATGATGTTCTAGAGGTTTTCTTGGAATTCCACCATATGGGTATTTTAGGTTTAACCTTCCTTTATCAAAAATGGATGTTTTTAAACTTGGTTTTACCTATCACTCAAACATGAAATCACCCAAAAACAATGTGGGAGGGTGTATGGTTATCATACCTCAAGAACCTGATGATAAGGACCACTAAATCTTTGAAGAACTGGTTGATGAAGGCAACAAGAGTGGTGGTGGTGAATGGAGAAGGCACTGGATCCCTCCGAAATTTCTAAAATTCCTCCTGGCTAACCTAACATGTGAAAATGATAGGTTGGGCTAGGTTTTTATACCCCTAATCAACATTTAATACACCCATTAATGCAAGTACGGTGGACGAAAAGATTGGCGAGTTCAAATTTGTGGATGACAATGGAAGGTCTAAAACCCGAAGGCTAGAGGGATGCTAGCAGACGACCACTCAAAAATTTGTGTTGGAAACCATCGGCGAAGGAAAGCCTAGGGTCTGATGGTCGGAACTCTAGTGGAGGATGGTCATTCAAAACAGAAAATGTGCAATGGAGTCCTAGGCAGAGAAGTCTGGTGGAGCAGGCCCAGCTCAAGCGAAAATTAGTTTTGTAGCGTGTCATGAGGACGACGATCGGGTAGCTGGGTCCTAGGGCATGCGAAGGTGAAGGCCTCCAGCTGTTTTGGAACATAAAATGTGAAATGGAAAAATAGTAAGGGGTATGTGCAGGATCATCAAGGGAAAAGTAGGCCCTTAAGTGGCAAAAAATTCAGAAAAATTAGAGTTAGGCAACTTGACATAAAAATTTGAATAAGTTATCTATATTAATTGAAAAATATGTAAGAATAGAATCTATAGAAAATTGAATGTAGTTTCTACACTACTAGGTTTATTTTTTTCAAAAAAAATCTATTTGGTGAAAATTTGAAATTTCAATGTAGTAGTACTTAAAATTCAAGGAAAAAATAAGAAGTAGGTGTCTGTCTGACCACCCTAACCACAATAAAATGATAATATTTTTTTATAAGATTTTAGATATAAGTAGATGACTCATGTTTGGATGTGATGTATATTTTTTTGTAATTTTTTTCCAAGTAAATAATTAATTATGAATTTTTTATTACAAATTTTGAAAAATATAAAAAAATCGTATGTCTGACCACCTTAACTTGGTCAAAACTTCATGAAATTCAATTTTTCCTTTTTAATCCTATAGTATGTGAAGCATAGAATGTGGTGCATGTTTTGGATTCAAGAAATGTGATACCGTTTGAAAGATATAGATGTTTTTCAATCAGCCTATCAATTAGGAATTTAATCATAATTCAAATAGAAAATAAATAATAATTATTTATTAAATTCAAAGTAAATCATAATTTATATTGTTGGAAAGCTGATAATCTCCTTTAAAAACCCTTTTTCTTTCATTAATTTTGGGTAAAAAAAAGCCATCAGCCACATACCCATCATATTTCCGCTTTTTGGCCCATCATGATCCTGCACATACCCAAGGGAAAACCGTCATGCTAGACTCGGAGGGCTCCAAGGCCGCTGGTAGAGGAAATCTACCAAAGGGACTCTGCGAGGATTTAGGACTTGGAAAAATTTTGTGGGGACCAAACACAAAAAATTTAAGATGAGACTTTGGAGGCACTCTAACTACTTAGGACACCAAAATGGGGGCACACAAAATGAGGTGGTGACAAAATGACCTGACAAGGTGAAAGAAAGAGAGGGTCCCCGTTCCAAACATGGCGTGTGTGTTGAGGGCACAACAAATATTTCTATTTTTCCTTTCAATAACTCCATTTTGTTGAGGAGTTCTAAGGGTAGACAAATGCCTCTTTATTCCATAAACTACACAAAACATGTTAATCTCATTGGAGGTGAATTCACCACCTCTTTCAAACCTCAAGCATCTTATTTTTAAATCCATTTCATTCTCAACCATAGCTTTAAATTCCTTGATTTTATCTAATGCATCAGATTTTTCTCTAAGAAAATTAACCCACGTCTTTCTAGAGAAATCATCAATCAAAAGCATAAAGCACCTATCACCTTGTAGACTTCTCACCCTTGTAGGACCAAAAAGATCTATATGCACTAATTACAACAAACTGATAGCCGATTGTTCCTTTCTCTTAAATTTACTCCTTGTTTGTTTTCTAAATTGACAACTCTCACAAACAACATTGATAGGTTTCATGATTCTAGGTAAATCTCTCACGGCATGAACTAAACTAATTCTTTTCAAATTATCAAAAATCATGTGACACATCCTCTAGTTCCATAACCAACTATCATTAATCTATGATATAAAGCAATGAACATCAACACCCTTAAGATGATAGATATTTCCATTTGTTCTCTCACTTGTAGCAATCACCATTCTAGACCCTTTTTGGATCTCACATGCTTCATACCTAAACAAAAGATTGTACCCATTTCTACACATTTTTCCAACACTCAAGAGATTATGTCTTAAGCCCTTAACATAGTAAACATTATCAGTATTATGCTTGCTATCAAAATTGATTGAACCTATTCCATAAATCTTAGCTCTTGAATCATCTCCAAATGTAACTAATCCTCCATCATACTTTTCAAGTTTAAAAAAATTACTTTTGTCTTTGTTCATGTGATTAGAGTAGCCACTATTAATAACCCAACAATTCTTATCTTCTTTGACATGAAAAGAAAATACCAAAAGTACCTTCAACCTTATTCATCTTTGAAACACTTTCCTTCACACAACTCTTAAGGTTAGTAGAACCAAATTCTTCTTTTATAGAAAAAATAGACATTCATTATCATCAAAATCTCCATAATCAGATTCATCATTAGAAATACTAGCATCTTCTTTTACATAGTAAGATTTCTAAATCATATTTCCTTTATTTTTCTTGTTCTTATTTTTAAAATCTCTTTTTGAACATCTACAAGCATAATGACCTATCTCACCATAGATAAAAAATTTGAAAGGCAATTTACCTTTGTACTTACTGGTGCCATTTTTTATTTTCCTCACGAAGTTAGCTTCTAGATCATCAAGATCTTCATCATTGAAACTTCAACCTTGTCTAATTTACCAGACTTGAAAGTAGTCTCTACTTTTGTATCTTTCTTCATTTTTTTGATTTCAAATGTAGTTAGAGTACCAATCAACTGATCTCTAGAATAATTATCAAAATCAACTATTTCCTCAATAGCAGATACCTTTTCATTGTAACAATCTGGAAGAGATTTGATAACTTTGTTCACCACTTTAGATTCTTTAATTGTTTCACCAAGAAATCTTATATTACTCACCAATTCATCAACTCCCTGAATGTATCCTTAGATTATTTCTTCTTCATATACATGCATGATTTCAAACTATGCCTTCAAGTTATACAAATTTGCTTGCTTGACCTTCAGTTCTCCTTCATAAATGCTTTGTAGCTTATCCCAAAATTCTTTGGCAGTCTTCAAAATTATAACTTTAACTAATTTGGTATTTAAAAGACTATTCACAATAATAAATCTTTCCTTACCATTGATCTCATGTTCCTTGATTTGTGCACTTGTACAAGTTTGGAACATTCTAAGGTGGAGTATATGTATTTTGATAAGCCTTATCAATCTCATATCCCTAAGCAGACAAATATCCTTCCATCTTTTTCTTCTAGAATGCATAATCTGAGCCATTGAATCTAGAATAATCCAAAGGAATCTTGTTCACCATCTTGGATCTACCTCATGTGGTTAAGATCTTCTCCAAGGAACCTTTCTTTGATACCAATTATTGAAATGAACAAGACAACTAAGAGGGGTGGTGAATTAGTTGTGGCAAATTAAACCTTCAAAATCATCAATAGTAATCAGATCCACAAGCATTCATTAAGTCCTTATTCTGTTAGACTGATTAAAAATGAAATGCAGATAACAAAAACTAAAATTACAACACCATACATATGAGAACACAAGATTTATGTGGAAAATCCAATGAGGGGAAAAACATGGTCAGGATTAGCTTACAATATAAGTAATAAAAATAATGGTACAAAGGGACTCACTACTAGAATAGGACACATTGTCCAAAAATGCTCAAAGCCAGGGCTCATTGCCACAAAAAGAATACAAGAAGATAGAAGAAGAATGTTACATAGAAAAAAAATCTCAATGCAACAATGAGTCCACCAAAATTTCTCACACACTTTTGCAGTCTCACATGAAAGATTTTAGATGCCTTCAACTCACTACCTTCGGGAACCCTAACTTGAAGTTCATGCTGCTCTGCTCAAATTCACAACACATAAACATTACTCACATGAATATTCACATATATCTTTCATCTTAATCTTTCATACACCCTCTTGAATCAACACCATACATATTTATATCAGGCTCTATCTCAAAAACTTTCTCCAATGTCGATCATTAGTCGTTATACATTCAAATTCAAAATAGGTTGGAACCAAAACATTCCTATGGTGGATAGGCATCAAAGGTGACCTACACAAATCCTTAATTAGGACCCAAATAGATCCCAACACACTTCAACATGCTTCCACAAGCCTCACATGTAGTGTTAAACACAAAGTTAGCCAACACCCATGCAAAACACCATAGACATTAAGTACACGCTTACTTAAATTAGGTCAAAGGTTCCAGAAAACATAATTCACTTGAACTCAATCCAGAACAATCCATGAACTACTGAAGATTCATCAAACACTTTATCCAAGCTCGCATCAACAAATAATTTAACTCAGAATAGCTGATAACCCTTATTTGCATATTGATAAATGAAAATTTGATTGTATTGCACCAAATCAAGTAAAAATAATAATACAAAAAGATAAAAGCATCATAAGCAACTTCCCAAAATAACACAACCTAAATCCAAATTCTGAAGAAACTCAGAGAAAATACATTTCTCCTAGACCACATAAAACATCATTGAACAACTGGTTCACACACTGGTGTTCAAATATCTCACACTATACAATGATCCAGAAACCCAAATTCTAAATATAGCAACCTTTTTCAACCTTGAATAATTTGTAAGAAACACATAGGAATAGTATCAACATTGAAAGAACATGAAGTACAATATTGGAGCACACATTATGAACATTTGCACAACACAACTTACTCTATTTATTGAATTTTCTCAAAAGCACTTGGAAACAAAGTACCAGAGACATAATCTCAGCTCAATACTTCATTCCAACCCATCTTCAGAATATACAATAAAAGAATAGCTCCATGTACTCACAACACTTCCTCAAGGTCTCAACTACACATGCACAACATATTTTCCTCTTTTCCACAATTTTCTCAATATCCTCAAGATATTCATCCCATAGTTGACATCCATGAAAACACCATTCAATAGACTTCCTATTGACTTTAATGACAATACCATCATTCTTGTAACACCTTTTGACATATTGTGATGGTTTTCCATTCTGGTTTTAGATCAAGGTTGAGATTTGTTTTCAAAGTGAGGTTACGTTTTGTAAAATTTAGTTGATGATGAAATCATTAGTTGACATGTTTTGGGAATGTAGTGAATATGGTGGAATTGTGTATGTGCTTGGTGGGCTACTATGTTGCAAATTTATGAGAGGGAATGAAACTTGGGGTGTCACATGTGAAGATCCAAAACCAAAAGTATTTCGAGTGGAAAGGCATAATGTCAAAGTCCTACCAATGTTTTTTGTATCATTGAGGTGACAATTGGGTTGATGTATGTAGGAATAGAGGCTATAGTTGTAGGGAGAGAGACTTGATTTCCTCCTTGACTTTGTGTATATCTCAAAGTTTGAGCACAACTAACCAAATTGTAGGTACATCAACATCAACTATATGGGCTATGCTAGGTAAAACCTCAAATCTATGGGCATCACTAATCAATTTCCTCATGTTATCTATCATAGGGACCACAAGACCAACTAAAGATTCAGTACTCAGATAGTCTTGAAGTCCTAATCTTTTTCCAATTTTTTCTATTTGACTTTGGGAACATGGGCAACCATAGTCTCAATATCTATGAAAATGGGTGTTTGTATGGTTGTCATTGGGATAGAAACATTAGCGATAGATTCAAAAATAGGTTAAGTATTGACAAAACTTTGCATGAAAGAGTTGGAAGACTTAGGATCCATAGTGGATGTTACAACAACACAAGATTCCATAAGTCTAGAACTACATCTCACTGAAGTATTGCAATAGGACACCATGTCATGAAGCTCATGAAAGTTTCAAAACACCAAGTGTACCCAAGATGAACACTAAACAAATAAATAAACATAGTAAAATGACTAGAAAGAGGAATCAAATAGTAAAAGTAGATAAAGAATATCACAATATAGGTCTATGCAAAAATTGATTTAGTCAACAATAGGAGGAAAAATGCACAAAAGGGTGTCTATATCCTGGGCTGATTTTTCATAAATTCAAAAGTTGATTGTGTGTGATTACGCTTAAAGATTCTAGGTTTTCTTGCAAACAAATTGAACAATGAATATTTTTCTAGAATTTTCTTATTTTATGCAAATGCATAGCAATATGTGAACAACAAATGACAATTTTGAATGCAATTTTTTGATCTAAAATACACAAATTGAATGATTTTGAGATGCTTAAATATGAGAATGATGATTTTGGATGCAATTCTGAAACAAAACTATGTGCAAGTGTTTCCAAACCTAAAGAGTGCAAAACAACAATTTAAATGGAAGGAAAGAGACACTAACAAAAACTAAAGATTAGCCTAGTTTAACTAAACAAAATGCACAATAAAATAAAAATATTACCTTGCTTGAGTTATCTCCTATGGTTGGCCCTTTGATGTTGATTTTGTGTGCTCTTTTGTTGAAAAAATGGCTTGTAATGATGCTTTAAATGACTTGAATGCAATGAGGGATGATGTGGAAGCCATGGATGAGTGATTGAATGCAATATGTGGCTTGAGAATTCCATAACAATGGTGGCTCCTAACTAGAATGCAAGTTTTCTCTAAAAAATGCTCTAAGTGTGTGATGTCAAAACTGAACTAAATTTACCATATTTAGGGAAAAGGCCTCTAAAGGAATGAATGGCTAGAATTGCATCTAGGTTAGAAGATCAATGAATAGGATGTGTTGAGACCTCACAAGCAATCTCATGGAGACATGTGGTAGGTGAGGTGGACACAAGATGGTGATGTGGAGATGAAGTGGAAAAGGTAAGTCTTGTCTCATTTACACAAATCATGGGAGGATGTGACAATATAAGAATTTTAAATTCTTCTAAAATCTCCCTTGGGTTTGGAGATTTGACCTTGGGATTAAGAAGGGAATTTTAAATTAGGTCTTTATTCCTCCAAGGGTGTTGGAGATATAAAGTGGAATTAAAAATTCCACTAGGATGCATGGGAGAAACAAAAGCGAGTTTTAAATTCCTCGGGGGGTGGAGATAGCTTCTCCAAAAGGAGAAAGCCTTAATTAGGGAGTTGACCAAGGTACATGCCATAATTGGCATTAGGTGGGATTAAGGGATAATTAGCCAGGATTTAAGGTTGTGCAAATGATTAGGAGGGATAATTATGGATTAAGGGAAAGTGGCAAAATATGGAGGATGTGACACTAATCACTATTACTGATGTGCACATCCTAATCACAGATCAATTAGACTAATCTAGATTAAAAAGGGATTATGGAGGATGTTGATATGAAGAGAGAGAAGAATGAATTAAAAATTGATTTTAATTCACTAGGATAAAATGACTAAATTAAATAAATTGGACTATTTATTTAATTTAGAGAAGACTACTTGGTAAGGTATTTAATTAATCAATTAAACACCTTGGAGGACACTAGGAATAAAAAAAATATTAACTCAATAATGAACTATTTAATTAATATGGTTTAGGGACACATGATAGAAGAATGCAAAGGTGAATTTGACCATATGGGGGTGGTCAAATTCAAGTGTCTACATTTTCCCGTCTTTAAAATATCATTAGAATAATGGTATTTCAAAGAAAAATAAAGTGCAAATGACTCAATAAAAGAAGAGGACTTTAGACGATGCCTCGGTATCACAGGGAAATGGATAGGAAAGAGTAATGCATAAATATGGTGAGGTGTGCCCCCCTGAGAGGGTGGACGGGGAAGGAAAGGGGCCTCAAGCAACTTCTTGATATAGAGAAACGAAGGATACCACATGGTAGAGGATGAAAAACCATGAAGAATAGATTTTGAATGGAGGAAAACAAACACATGGGGTGCAAATTGTGGCCTACAACAAAAGGGGTATAAGGATTAAAAAAAGGTTAAATAAAGAGTAAAAATGACCAAAATTAGCAAGGCTAATTAGGGTCAAAAGTTAAATATAAATAGTAAATTAGAAAATTTACTATTCACCCTATTTTAATTTGTAAAGGTGTCATTGAGCATGATTGAGTGAGAGAGAAAGAGGCAATAGGGAGTGAGATGGGAGATGACGAGGAAGATCCAACACAGTTTGTGACTTCTACCACTTGCATGTGCCACCCCAATAGGTAGGTCTCAAGCCAAAAAATTGTGATTTCATTTCAATTTCACACATGGTTTATATTTTTCAGGTTGTGATGAGGTAGATTAGGTGAAAATGAACACACCTTGAGAATACGATTTCACCTTACTAATGAGGCGCATTCACCTTTCCAGTGAATAGGTGAATGCATGAGGGTGAACAAGAAGGTGCACATCCATAGGGGTGAATGTGCTCAAGGAGGGTCGATTAAAAAATTTCCCCTTTTAAGGATGGGTGAACTGCTAGTGCAAGGGCGAAACAAATGGGGAATAGGTGATTGAGATATCACCGAAAATGGGAAAGGGAGAATGCGCCATCCCACATAGGTGGATGCACCACAAAGGGGAAATTATGAAATCACCCCTTAAGAAAAAGGGTCAATGCAAAATCACCCAAAGGGGGGACTAGGGTATAGGGGTGAATATGAACTCACCTATTGGTGAAAAGGGTGAACACAAATTCACGAAGGGGGTAAAGGGGTGAATGTGAATTCATGTCTGGGATAAAGGGGAAAATACACACTCGGGGAAAGAAAGAGACGAACTCACCTTATGAACAAGTGAACCCACCAAGGGAAAGATGTAGGGTTGAATGCATGAATTTGATAGTAAAATGTACAAAAAATAGGGAATAGGCGAATTCGCACTACATAAAGGTGAATTTGCTAGATCGGGGTAGGGGAAAAATAAAGTGTAGAAGAGAGATGGTCAAAAAGGACTAAAAAAATGGTTGGTATGGATGCAAAGAATAGAGTCCCTAAGGACCAGAGAGAGACACTCAAATGTGTTGGAGGTCACCCAGGAGGAAATGACATTGGAGGATCATGTGGCTCTAAAGTAGGCAGGCCTGCTACATATGTTGGGGTATCCTATGATCTAGGAACATCGACCCTTTTGACAATGCTTATGGAGAGATGGAGCTCTTAGACCTCGACCTTATACCTCCCCATAGGGGAGATGATCGTGACACTGGAGGACCTTTAGAGGATCCTCAAACTACCTATTAGGGGGCACCTTGTGAGTGAAGTATTGAGAAAACCACTAGAGTGGAGCTTACGAGTTGTTTTCAGTACTATAGAGCTTCCCTATTGAGGGAAGGAGCTTGACATAGATATGTTCCTTGGAGTTGTACCACCACTACTAGTGTTCCTATGTGATCTAATCAACAAGATCCTTCTCCTAGATAGGAGTGGGAGATTCTTTAGCCTCAAGATGATTGAGGTTGTCTAACACATTATGGAGCAACAGGAGGGAGTATTTGCATGGGTACCCTTCATACTTGCATAGTTGTACATGGATATGCATGTAGTGTGCTACAAGGAGGCTATTAGCATGAACCATCTCCCACTACTACAAGTGTGGGTGTAGGAGCATATCGGGGTTACATTCCTCGATATCCTCATAGTAGGAAAAAATATGAGTCCTTCCCAGTGGCATACTCGTATGAGCAATAGCATGGATGGATGCTCCAATATAGGCAAGTAGGGAGCCTTGAGTATTGACATTGGATATTCAATGATCTTATAGAGTAGGATATTGTATGATGACCATATGTTGACCATCGATTCCAGTCCTGGCACGAGAAGATGATATAATAAATAGGGCCTATCTATATTCATGCTACTATCTGATAAGGAGGGATCCCTTCATTATTGAGCTTCATAGACTGATTGTGTTACATGACAATATGGTATACAACAAGATATACCAATAGGGGAGTAGTTATTTTAGTGGATTAGTCAAGAGCCAAGAGTAGTATGGGGGGAGGCCATTCCTGCAGAGTATGCTTGATAGTTGTGGGAGAAGTTACCTCTTATAGTATGGGGATGGAGAGGAGGCCCATATGATGTAGGGGTGATAGAAAAATATAGGGAATGGTGGCAAGAGAGATGGCTTGTGAGAATCACTATAGTTGATCCTCTAGTACCCACAGTGGGATTTGGAGAGGAGGATGAGTAGCAAAGGCCTAGGAGGAGGAGGAGAGGGGATGGATAGAGGGGAGTGGAGGAGGAGGTATTTCGGGAGGAGGAGAGGTAGGAGATGGAGGTGGATGTTCCTATGGTAGAGGAGAGAGTGATGGTAGTCTATCACAGGTCACCTACAGAGGACCCTATAGTGAGATTAGTAGTAGTGCAGGCTCGTGTTTGAATCTTGTAGCAAGAGGGAAAGAGAGAGTGGCTTCAAGTTGAGGTTAATAGGTTATAATAGGATTTGGAGTAGTTATAGGTAAAATCATAGTATAAAATCAATTCTTTTATTACATTCTACACAAAATTGTACACAAAATCTAACAAGAAATCTATTGAAGTTATTTGTTCAATAAAACATATTCTATTATTCTCATAATATTAATGCTACTACTAGTACTATTAGATATCCACCTCGATAGGGGATTATACTAGATAGTGTCTATGAGGGAGTCCCATTATTCATGAGCTAAAAACAAACTATAGAACATATGTCAATTCTTCCTCAAGAATAGGAAGAGGATTGAGTTTTAAAATAGAAAACAATAATGATGGAAACAAGAGTATAGAAATTGAATAAGGATTTTGTTCCCAACAAACATAACTAATTATAATATAAATTTTCTTATTAGAATAACTCTGCCATAATTCAGTCCTACTAATAATAGACTTCTTCTCCTCTTGTTTGTCTTATTGATAGGTAAGAGTAATACTTGGTGACTCATAAATTGATCAATAAATGATAACCTTTGTCTTCCTTTAAAAGTATTGTACCCCATTTAGTGGACTTCTTCTTTGCAATGCACTGCATTCCTTATACTATGAGTTGAGAAGCCCATTATTGTGGGTTGACAGTTGTCTCTATTGAAAATGTTAGTCTTATTTCCTAAGGCATTCTCATTATGAACAATCATAAATTAAACATAAAATCCTACTAAAATTCATATACATTCATGAATCCATACATACACATATGAACATAATATTTTTCCTTTTCAAAACACTTAAAACTACTTAAATGTATATGAAAGGAATAAATGGTATTGGTAATGTTTTAAAGAATAGCAAAAAGAAATGATAAAAAGTATGAAATAGTTATGGGAAACTAGCCAATTATAGAGCCCATCATACTCCCCAATTAAAGCTCTTGCTTGTCCTAAAGCAAGCCTTAGGGTCAAAGGTTATAATGTAGTGCTATCTTTTTCTAATCTACAATGTTGGTCACTTTTTTCTCTCACTTCAAATAGAAACCTTGTTGGTCTAAGATCTTCACCCATCTTCTATTCTCTACTACTACACCTTCCTCTCTATTTCTTCCTTTTCAATGTGGCATAGGGAATAGGAGAAGAGGAGGATAAAAGGTGAGATGAAGCAAAGAAATTTCATTTCTTAAGGAAGTTGTGATGCATTTGTATGATATTTCAACTATTGCCACATAATTATAAACAAAATTAGGTTCCTTCTTTTTAAGCTCTTGTGTGAGTTCTCTCCATTTGATTTGGGTAAAGTTGAGTTCCTCCTTAATGGTCACTACTTCTAGTCCTTTTAATATTTGGTAGTCCCTTTCCCTGCATTCAATAATTTTTACTACAAATCCCTTCTTCTCTATGAGGTCTATCCATTGGTCCACAACTACATCTAGATTTGTTGCTTCTTCTCTCAACTATAAAGAGAGTGATTTATCTCTCATGATACTCTTGCATTCAATGACCCCTTTAATTTTAATTCCAAATATAGGAAGCTAAATCCCTAATTTGAACATCTCCCACAAATAGAGTGGGTTCCATGTAGTTTCATATGAAAAAAACAAGTTGTGTAAATAAAATTCACACAAATGATTCTGCATCTCTAGTGTGGATAGTTAGAAAAATTCTAAAAACAATGATCATGAATTCATAGCAATAGGTAGATCATGGATTATTTGGGTAAATTGAAAACATATAATTTTTTCTTATAATAATAGAGTGTATACCTTGGCAAGAGTTTTGCACCTCATCAACTAAACTATTTATCTCCCAATTCATCAATTTTTACCTTCAATTTCTTTATCTTTGTCTCTTGATTCTCTGTCACTCTAGCAATGTGTGATCACTAATTCCACTCTCTCTTTTCCCAATCCATTTGTTTCTAAGAAAATTCCATTTTTTTATTACACAACTCAATGCCAAGTGTCACAACAGTGGCAACAATGAGTGTTATTGCATATCCAGTTGAGCTCTTAAGGTTTCAAGCCTTTTCACTCATTTCAAAATGGAAAGTTTTGCCAATACTTCCAACCTTGATCCTTGCTTAAGTTTTCAAAGTTTTTCTTCCCATTCCTTAATTCTTGAATCCCTGACATTCTCCCTCTATTGGTATGCTTTCAGTTGATCTTCTAAATTTTTTATCCTTTGCAAGGCCTTTTGTAGTTCCCTGCTTGCATTTCTTCCTTCTAACATAGATTCTTCTTGTTTTTATCCAAAAAATCTCTTCTTCCACCTCCTATGAATGCCTAAACCCTTCAAAAATAGGGCTTCTTGGAGGTTTATTTTTCTCTTTATCCATAAAAATATCTTTTAAATCTGAATTAAAAGTATTGCTCATATGTAGGGGCTGCAAAATTGGTGTTCTTGTGTCAATATTAGGAATATTTTCTTTAGAATCTATGTTAGTCTCATTCATAACAAAATTTTCTTGTATTATTTTAGCCTTTCCTTTCATAGGCCCATTCCTTCTTAGGCTATATGACTTCCTTCTTGGTTATTTAGGCCTTATATGTTTCTTCATAGGTTTAGAAGTAGAGGCCACACTTTTTCTTTTCCTTGGATTAGAAGGGATTTTTGTAGAAGCTGGGGTTTATGTATCCTCTTTAGATATGGGTTGCTCAAGAGAAGTTGCAGGTTGAGTTTCCTATAGTTCTTTCTCTTTAGGTTCCTCTATGCTTTAGGTAGGTGTTGCAGCAGAGGAACCACATGGTATGTCTCCCTTTGTTGCAGCTATAGGAGGTTCTTCCATTTCTTATTCTTCACCCCTTTCTTCTACATTTTTTCTTGGAATAGTGTTGTTAATATTATTACTACAAAGAAAATCCTCCCAAGATATATTGGGAAATTGAATCTTGAGACTTATTTTACTAAGTGACCAAATTTTTTTTGGAAAGAGTGGATTGATTCCTTTTCCTTTTATACTTAGATGAAATCCTTTCTAAAAAATTATAAAAAAACATTGGTACATTCACCAATATTTGATGGCGTAGATGATTGAGGAGCTTACAATGTACAATATATAATAATGATGGTCTTCCATAACAAGTCAAGTATCTAATAATTTATGTAGTGATTGAGGCCTAGAGAAAAGGTAGAGAAATTCTTTTCGTACCTTGTGATGAAGAATCCAAATTCTCTCTAGATAATGTGAATTTGTTTCTAGTGGGAATTATATCCACCTTTACTATGAATTCTTCTTCTACTCTTGATAGACATGATACCTTTGCTATGACTTCTTTTGAGGAATCAAACCTCAATCCCCTCACAATTGCTTCATCATTTTGCAAATTATTGGAAAATTGTTGGAGAGTGTTGAAGAAAGTTGTCCATCCAACATACTTGTAAGAATATGGGAAAGCATTTTATATCTTCTAGTAAAAAATTGTGAGCTAAGAGATCTCTTCTCACAATATCACCTCCCATTATAATTCAACCAATTTTGATTCTTCTATTATTCTTTATTTTTTAATGCTCTTTGAATTTCCTATACTTAAATATGTTACTCTGTTGTTAAATAACCTTCACTCAATTCTAGGTACCTCTCCTCTATAACTATCATTTTATTAGTGATATATAGGAATTTTAAAATAATAAAACAATAAAACCCTCTTGGCTACCCCTCCCCCAACTAAGGATGCTATTTATCCTAAAATACCAAGTATAGAAAGGGTGTGGGTAATAAATATTAAGCATTGGAATTATGAAACATGAAGTTTAAAAGTGTGCATGAATTATAAATGTATACAAAATTAGCAAGATCAAATGTCAATTATGATAGTTAATGTGAGAAGTATTTCTTTTTATTCTATGAAGTGAAGGTTGGCATGTGTGAAGTTTACTAAATGTTGCCATGCAACATGGGGAAAGATTTGAAATGATATGAGTTGATGGAAAAGTAATATTCATGGAGGGAAAAGTATTTTAGCATGAGCATAGCATGTGGCAAGAAAGTGAGAGTGGCGGGTAAAAAGCTACAAAAAGTATGTGATGGATAAGTGTTATTTATTACATGGTATAGGTGATATGAAAAGTGGATGGTGATTGGTACATGTTATTAAATGAATAATATGTATAAGATAAAAATAAATGATGATTTCTACAAGCACAAAAAAAAATTATGACAATTCAAGTGTTATGGGAAATTGAAGAAATGGGTCCCTTTTGAATGATGTGCCTTGGGGCATGATGTTGTAGGTCCCGTGAGCTTTGTTGTGGGTATAGAAAATGGTGGCTAGTATATGTCACCTATGCATGAGTGTTCATGTTATAAGTTTCATAGAATTATACTTGGGAAATAGTAGTAGGTGAGTTGGGTGGCTCGTCTACTAAGACTTTCGATGTAGTTCTTGTATCTATTGATGTATCATGTAATTGTTGTTCAAATTGATGTTATAATTTTCATAATAAATCATCCTTCTATGGTTGAATCTTGTAAATATTCAATAGATGGCCATTGACTAAGAGTGAAAACCTTACTACATCAATAGTTGTTAGTTGAATTGCTCCATTGGGAAAAAAGTCTAAGTTTCATATGGGTTGAGCCATCTTGTTTACAATTTTACCTTATAATATTTATACTTGGATCCATAGAGTAAGGTCCAATCACCAATATCAAACTTTTTAGTCTTAATGAATTGATCATGCCATCACATCCTCTATTTTTTGATGAAGGGTACTCCCCTTACAATCTAAAACTCACAAAAATAACAGATCATGGCACAAACAAAATGCAAGAAGGAAAGTGAGTATTTTATATTATTATTGAAATGAAAATGAAATTACAACATTATAATTGCCATCACATGGGCCTTATGATTACATAAATCTACAAGTTTGCAAATCAGAGCCACCATCTACTTTGCTCTCACCCCCCTCTTTAGTCCCCCCTTTACATACTTTATTTGGAAGGTGTATCCGCCCTAGAATCTTTTGGAAAGTGTAACCACCCTAGAATCTTCTAGAAAGTGTAACTTCCTTAGGAAGATATTTTGAAATATTATTAATTTTTGTATTACGACTTCGCAAGGTTGTAACTTTTGATCTAACAGTTAGATTTTCTATTATAATACCTTTTTGGAAAGGGCTCAAGAAATCTTGTGCTAGAAAGTAGGGCCTAAAGGCCATCTACTTTCATTTTCCATGAATTTTCAGGCCCATCCGGAGCCTCTAAGTGCCTCAAAATTGACCCTGGAGATTTTAATAGTATTTTTGAAATTAAAATTTTAATCTCTCAAATGACAAATGGTTTTGAAGTGATTTCTTCGCCACTGGCTTCAAATTACCATTTTGTGTTCAAGTATGCATAAATGAAAACTTACAAAAATAGTAACACTACCAAAGTTAGCCCTTATTGAAAAGAAACAACATTTTTTTTGGGTGATACAAGATTGCTCTTACACCCTAGATGCTCTTGCATCATTTTTGGATATCTTAGTATGATGAATTTCTTCCATGTGTATCTCATGCAATGTATTGAGGTTATGCAACCTCTCTTTTTGTGTTGTAGATATAACCATGCCCAATTGTAATATTGTTCTAAGAGGTTTATATTCAAATTTAATTGGAAGGATTTCCTTATTGACATACACCAATTCATATGGTGTGAAGCCTATTGTTATTCTCCAAGTTTTCCTATAGGCCCAAAATGCTTTCAATAACCTTGCTACCCAATCCTTCATGTGGAGTTGTACTATTTTTGTAAGAATGTTCTCTATTTCTCTATTAGTGACCTCCAGTTGACCATTAGCTAGGGGGTGGTAAGGTTTAGACTTCTTATGTATAGTCTCATATTCTTGCACTAATTTATTTACTATACCTAAAGTAAATTGAGGCCCTTGGTCTGTTACTATTTCCTTAGGAACACCATATCTTGTAAAGATGTATTCATAGAGAAAATTAACAACATTTCCATCCCTTTCAAACTATAAGGCCTTTAACTCCACCCATTTTGTAAGATAATCTAGATATAAACGAAGGTATATTCCTTGTTGTTGGATGTTGGAGATATGGGACCAATAAAATCTAGCCACCATTTTTCAAATGGTGCAATGACTAGTTGTGTCTAAAGTGGTGTTTCATCTATTTTAGTAGGCCTTCCCATTCTTTGACATTTGTCACACCTTCTTGTGTACTTGACTATATCCTTGTGAAGTGTTGGCCAATAATAGCTAGTGCTTAAGATCTTAAGAGTTGTCCTGTTAGCTACAAAATATCCTCCACAAGGTTCATCATGACATGCCTTAGGAATTTCATAGACTTCATCTTCCACAATGCACCTCCTCATTATATTATCAAGCCTTGCACGTAAAAGAGATTTCGATCTACCCATGAATAATGAAAAATTCTCTCAACTAAATGTCTCTTTTCCCTTGGTGAGATATGTGGTGGTGTTTTCTCCACAACTTAATAATTAGCTATGTTTGCATACAAAGGTGTATGTAGAGAGAGGGAAAATAAGCATTCATCAAGAAAAGAATCATCCATGATATCTTCTATTTTTTTTGCAGTCTTGAGAGAAATTTTTCTACTACATTATCCTTCCCTAGTTTGTATATAGTTATAATATCAAAATACTAGAATAGAAATAACCATCTCATATGTCTAACCCCGACCACTAGTTTATTCATCAAGTACCTAATTGTTGCATGGACTATGTGAATGAATACATAATATCATGTGATGTAGTGCGTAAATTTATTGATTACATAGACTATTGCTAACATTCTCCTTTTTAGTGACTATGTAATTGATCTCTACTCCTTCAAGGTTCTATCTGACATAATAGATGACATTTTCTAGATTTCCTTCTTTTTGTCCTAAAACAACACCAATTGTAAAATTAGATGCATTATTGTGAATATGAAAAAGTATTGTCTATTTTGGTCCTCTCAAAAGGGTTAGTGGAGGATCATGGGGGTCCAAACTAGGCCCTTAAGTGGTAATGAAAATTCAAAAAAATAAAGTTAGAAAACTTGACATAAAAATTTGAATAGGTTATTAACATAATTTGAAAAATATATAACAACATAATTTATAGAAAATTGAGTTTAGTTTCTAAGATACTAGTCCTTTTTTTGAAAAAAGTAAATCTATTTGATGAAAATTTGAAATTTCAATGTAGTAGTACTAAATTTTTAGGAAAAAAATAAAAAAGCAGGTGTATGTCTGACCAACCTAAATACAAGAATTTTTTATTTTATGTTTTAAACTTTTAGTATATGTAGAGGACACATTCCTGGATGTAACACATTTTTTAAATAATTTTTTTCCAAGTAAACACTTAATTATGAACTTTTTTATTAGAACTTTTTAAAAAAATATTAAAACTTGTTTGTCTAACCACCATAACTTGGTCAAAAATTTATGAAATTAAATTTTTAGTTTTTATCCTATAGTATAGGAAGCATAGAAAGCATTGCTTCTTTAGGATTCAAAAAATGTGAAATAGTTTGAGAATTATAGATTTTTTTCAATCAGCCTATCAATCGAGACTTTAGTCATAATGCATGTAGAAAAAAAATAATAATTATCTATTTACTTTAAAGTAAGGCATATCTTATATTGGTGGGAAGCTGATAACTTACTCAATAAACCCTTTTTGTTTCATTAAATTCAAATAAAAAAAGTTTTTATCCACTTTTTTGTCATATCACCACTTTTTGGACCCCCATGATCCTACACTCACCCAAAACTAGAGTCTTAGTAAGTGCTGCTTTAAGACCTTCAAAGGAATGTTGGAAAGTAGGTGTCCAATCAAATTCAACATCTTTAGATAATAGGATAAACAATGTTGCTGTAATTTTATTGAAGTCTTGTATAAATCTCCTATAGCACCCAACATGACCAAGAAAACTTTTGACATTCTTTTTTTTTTTAGAAACAAGCAGTGTGGAGATTACCTCAATATTGTTTGGGTCTATTTGTATCCCCTTGTTGGACATAAAATGTCCCAAGACTACTTCTTTATTCATCATCATGAAACATTTTTCATTACTTAAGGATAGGTGCTAATATTGACATCTCTTTAGTACTTTCTCCAAGTTATAAAGTACTTCCTCATAAGAGTTCCCATAGGTTGTAAAGTTTTCTATGTAAACTTCCATGGAATCATGAAAAAAATCTAAGAATATACTCAATATTTCCCTTTAGAATGTGGCAAGGGAATTGAATAACCCAAATGAAAATAAAAAATAGGCATATGTACTCTAAGGGAATGAAAATGTTATCTTGTATTGGTCCTCTAGAGCTATTTTGATCTAGTTATATCCATTAAACGCATCCAAGAATGAAAAATATTACTTTCCTACAAATTAATCCAACACTTGATCAATGAATGGAAGGGGAAGTGGTCTCTTATTGTTGCTAGATTTGACTCTTGATAATCAACACATATTCTCCATTTTCCTTCCTTCTTGGGTAAAATTACTAATGGAGACACCAAATGACTATTAGAGATTGGATAAATAAACCTTACATCTGGTAACTTTTATAATTTAGTCTTAACTATGTCATGTACAGCTGGGTTCATTCTTCTTTGAGGTTCCTCACTAGTTTGTAGCCTTCATTAATGTAAATTTTGTAAATGCATAATTTAGGGTCTATTCCCTTCATGTTATGATAATCCCACATGAATGCAACTACATGTGCTTGCAACATGTTTAACAATGAAGACTATTGTGTAATGATCAATTGATTATTTACATTCAATGTTCTACCTAGTGTAATCTATATGGTCGGGGCTAATGTTTTAATAGAGGCAATATTAAGGTCTACTATATTAGGATTGCAATTATGGGGCAATAATATATGGAAAATATATGAGATGGACTTAGATAAATTGAGAGATATTATGTTTTGCAAAGGTTATGTAAGCACTTTAAACAATTATATTTTTACAGATCTCTACCATAAGTATTAAGTATATTTGCAAGTAGCTTATTTTCAGCTTAGGTTTTCACCATAGGACTATGTTAAGTAGTCATTAATGTTTTTAATGGTTATTGATCATCCTTATCTAGGGTAGGCCATATAGTTTGATCCAAATCTGTATGTTGTTGTGCAAGTGGATAAATGACTACCTTTTTGGTCACATTTCCATTTGAAATGATCATGTTACCAAACCTGTAACCTATGAAGGCATCTAGACTAGCAAACAAAGGTTTCCCTAGAATTTGGGGGTATCCTACAAGGTTTTCTTTAGGTTGTAACACCATAAATTCTACACGGTATTCCCATTAGTCCAATGTGATAACTAAGTATTCTTTAATTCCCTCTAGTTTTATTGTATACCTATCTACTAATTATAACATTGTAGGTGTAGGTCAAAGCTCCATTAATTACAATTACTTCATAGTTTCCTTTTTCATCACATTGATGGATACTCCTAGGTAAATTAAGGTATTCTTGATGAGAGTTCCATATATTTTGACATCTACAATAGGGTTCCTAGGGTCTACATATTTAGGGATAACTACGTTTCCTAACATAATATCTACATGCTATCCTAAAACATGCACAATTTGAGGATCCTTCCATTTTTTTGTCTAGCTTCTTAAGGAATGTCACTCTCATTGTCTTAATATATATTTGGATAGACTTAATTTCTTGTACAAGGGGTATCTTTATGCAAACATATCTGAGTTATCCTAATATATCATATTCAACTTTAGCATGATGCTTTTTTATAGTTAGTCTTGCACGAAATTATGGTTTTAGACTTATGAACTAGTTGGTGTAACACAATTTGGTTTAGGTACCTTGGGTTGTTTTTCCATTTTTCTATTGGGAGTTCCTCATTAGGAAACTCTGTGATGTGAAGAGATTAAGGCCCATCAAGCAATTTTCCCTAATTTGAGGTAGGCATCACTCACCTCAACCCCATTGGTAAGGTATTGGATGCTTTCATTAGCATAAGTTGGTTGGACAAGCTTATTTTTGGGGGAAAAGCTTATTTTTGGGGTTAGGTGGAAGTTGTGCTAGTAGTTGAGGTGCTCTTGGTGGTGACGATGTAGCCATGACTAGATTTGATCTTATGACAAGTTGTTGTGGCTATAAGGGTTGCTTTGGTTGAGAATAATTTAGGTTTTGTTTTTTACATTGTTGACCTTTGTGCCACTGTGATGGCCATTGGTTCTTGAACCATCGATTTTTCACTCTTAGGACTTCTCTAACTCTTTTAGGGTTTTTCACCAAAAATGAGAGAATTAGGCCAAAAATGCAAACTAGTTCATTGAAATAATGTTATTTATGATGTTGTCTTACCTAAATGAAGTTAAATAAATGCATTTGACTAATATAAATGGATGAAAATGAATGCAAAAGTGAAATTAAAGCTATGTTTGAAAACATACTGTGATATGCAAACAATGAAGTAAATGAAGAAATTATGCAAAACAAAAAGGAACGAGATGAATCTGAGTGCACCTGGATAAAGTGTGATGAATCTAGAGTGTTCTAGATGCTAGTGAAAATTAATCATTTTTCACAGTGGGATTTATTTGCCTAGGGTGGTGAATTAGTCCTTCTCCTAGTAAAAACTTGTTAGAAGCAAGTTTCTATCTACCGGGATCTGTAATCTGAAAAAAATTAGATTTTAAGTCCTAAGGTGGAACTCATTTACCACAGGTGGCGAATCAGTCCTCTCCCAAATTTATAAAAAAATTAGGAGACAACTCTGCTACACCAGATCTATAAATCACTGATTGTTGGGTTGTTGAAGTCAATTCTATAGGAAATGGAGAGAAAACCTTCTCCAAGCTTGAAATAGATTTGAGTTGACTTGAAGCACCTAGTTAACTTGTAAACTAGTCTTCAACACCAAAAATCTTGTCAAATTTGCATACCTAGGTCTGCAAACAAACATGCAATAGGGAAAAATGGTTCAAGGTTAGTGAATAGGGGTTTGCCTTGGTCAAACCCCATTTTGGTAATCAAACATTTAATAAAATAATGTCATGCATGAGAAAAAAAAATTAATAATATGCAATGGCTATTATCTTACCAACCCTTGGTAATGCAAGTTTGAAGTAATGTCAATGGATGCTTCAAAGTGCTTGAATAGTGCTTGAATTGATGTTGTAGAATGCTTGAATGAGTGAGGAGATTGTAGGAGATGTAAAATAAGGTGAAAATCACATATTTATACACATTTGTTCTTAGTTACCCATTCATACCTCATCACAAGCCAACATCAAGTGATTTTGAATAAAATCCTAGAAGGAAAATGAAAATATTTTGAATTTGGGGCCAAGGGGGACTCATTCGCCACCTATCATGAATGGGTCTCACCTAGGACCTAAAAGAAAATGTCGAGAAATGTGTCGTATGTAATGTTGTTTGTTGGGATAATACAAAAAAAAACTTAATTGAGCTTATGAGAGAATAAAGCGGCCAAATAAAGCATGAGAAAAGGATAAATAGTGAAGATGTTCCTAGAAAAGTGTGAAATCTTGTTACAATACTTTACAACACTTCAAAATAGGACTTGTTGATGAATAAAAAGGTTATTTTTAGGTGAATTGTAATTAATAGAGTCTAGAAGAATGCAGGAATATCTTACAACACTTAACAACACCTTCACAAGATGTTGTTCTTAGATTTTTAGTTCTAGCGCCATTAAACAAGACCTAAAAGGTCATGAAAATGACAAGAGGCCATTTTTCTATGACATATTTAGCCCCCACTTTAGTGAGATGATGAACTTGCTTCAAACTCACACTAAAGTAGCCATGAACATCGAGAGAAGGGTTCAAATGTACTTATGGTAGCAAGATGGAGTGACCACGATCAAGAGGGATGATCAAGCAGCCAAGATGAAGATCCCATGGAAAACTAAACATAAGAACAAAGGAACACACCAGTGTTGAGATGAATTAGATGAAGCTTCAATCATCAATCCAATTAGTTGTTGATTAGATCTAGGTTGATTTTTTGAAAAAGAGAATGCATACTCACTCTAGGGCGATAGAACACATGAAAATCCACTGAGTGGGAAGGCCCAAATGTACTCACTCTAGGGCCACAAAACTAGTTGTCTGTGGGGTGAGAAAACCCAAATGGTAAGATACATATGCTAGTTTGTGTGCACTCACAAACAAATAGAAAAGTGGCTATGGGGAAAATTCATGCCGCTAGGTGGGCTTCTCACTCAACAATATTAAAGTTATACCTGTTGATAACTTTAACAAGGCACCACAAAGAAAAATTCTCATGAACAAAAAGAAAAAAGGTGTACCATAGTCATGCAAGTTGCGTTGTGCAAGGTGGTAAAAATGTAAAAATGTAAAAAATGTAAAAGATGTAAAAGAAGTTCAAAGGAGTCTTATTAAGTTCATGCAAGGTCAGTCACTTAGGGAACATTGTGTCTAATTTCTCCAAGAGAGGACCAATCAAAGAATATTATATTCACAACTTAGGGGATGTAGTGTGTTGCATCATACGACCAAGAGGAATGTAATATGCTTAGAAAGATCACAATTATGAAGGACATCACACCCAAAGTCATGCACAAAGTGACAAACACATCATATTTAAATGACAAGGCTACACTAGGAACCAAGAATGGAAATGAATTATGGTAATGTATGCCCCCCACTTTAAAGTAATTGCTACACATCATTCTATGAGTAATTACTTTAAAGTAGAGAAGAAAATGCAAAAGGAAAATAAGACATGAGAGCCAACTTGGAAATCCCTATGCCAAGTCATCTGTTTTGAAGTTAGGCTGTCTCATGTCAAGGAAAATGAAAAACAAAGAAATGAAGTTGCCCCCTAGAAAAGAAAGTACACCAAACACATAAGGGATCTATGGATTTGGGGTCAATATTTTCGTTGCTGCAATGTGTTTATGAAAGAGCTTACAACTATCATAATTCCCCAAAGCACATAGAACTGGAAGAATGACACAAAGAGAGATAAAACAAAGGAAAATGAAGTACATTTTGGGTCAACATGGAAGATACATTGTGGTCTCGATGCTTTTCATCATCCCCAGAAGGAAAACATAAGCAAAATGAAAGAAAATAAAAAAGCTTTTGAGTCAATATGAAGGAGATATTTTGGTCTCAATTCTTTCCATCATCCCCTAAAGGACAACACAAAACAAAATAAAAAAATACTAGGACCTATTGGGTCAACATGGAAGAGACATAGGGTGTCTCTATGCTTTGCATCATCCTCCAAAGGAGAACACAAAAAAAAGAGAGAAAAAGACAAAGAACTTGTAGGTCAACATGGAATAGACATAGGGAATCTCTATGCTTTGTGTCACCCCCAAAAGGAGAACACAAAACAAAAAGAGAAAAAGGAAAAGACCTTGTGGGTCAACATGGAAGAGACAAGGCATCTCTACACTTTGCATCATCTCAAAAAGGATAACACAAAAAAAAGAGAGAAAAAGACAGACCTTGTGGGTCAACATGGAAGAGGCATAGGGTGTCTCTATGCTTTGTGTCATCCCCAAAAGGAGAACACAAAAAAGAAGAAGACAATGTATGATATATAGAAGAAGAGAGATACAAATAAAAGAAGTGTACAAAGAGAGGTAATATCAAACACACGATATGGGGGAACACAATACACACATGAAAAAGAAAATAAAAATTGAAAAGAAAAAAGTGCTAGTTAGGAGAATGCAAGTCAACCATCTACTAGGTCATCCACCTCCCAATCATGTTTAGTGTAATGTGAGGGTGGTTGACTATCCAAAGGAAGAATTTCAAGTGTCGAACCAAGAGTCATACCAGGTTCTTCACTTGGTGAAGATGATGTATCATTTAAGCTCATTATAGATGAAAATAAATAATTTAAATCATTATGCACTTCTTCATGTATTTTTCTGATTGTTGCATCATCATCATCATCATCATCATCAAGATTAACGACAATAGGAGGATGAAGGGTTATTTCTAAGGATGGATGGATCAAAAGTGGAGGTTTTTGGATTGGTTCAATTTGTTGCGGAGGTTACACTAGATTGTCATGTGGCAGGTTAGGAGAAGGAGGGTGGTTATCTAGTACTTCAATCAAAAGTAAAGATTGATTTTGTTTATCTTCTTCTATGCAAGATTGACAAGCAAGGAGATGACGATGATGCCTTCATTCCCTAGAACCATGGTTTCTTTTATTTCATTTTTTGGAGTTGTTGAGGTGTAAGAGTAGATTGAGTCATCAAAGGTTTGTCTACTTTCGAAGAGGGAAGAACGAAAGAAACTGAAGAGGATGGATCAACCACTTTCTCTTTAGCTTTATACACTTGTTTAAGGAAAGGAGGCATGATAGGAGTGGTTTCATTTTCCTTTGGTCATTTAAATGATGGTGGGGAAGTATCAAGGGGTGGTTGTTCAGGAGATTGTATGATTTTCTCAATGTCAGACTCAAGTTGAAGCATGGTTTTGTCTATGATAGGAGGTGTGGAAGTGGATGGGGTTGAGTTACGAAGAGAAAATTTGGCTATCTTTTTGGCTTTAAACTTTTGATAAGCAATGCAAAAGAAGTCCTTTTGAGGTGTGATAGGTTCCATAGGTGTAGGCCAAAAGGCTTCTAATGAAAAATTACCTTTGGAAGATAAAGGATTAAAGCCACTATAGTGTATGGTGACTATCTCATTGTCATGTGGAAACTTCAAACACTTGTGAATAACTGATGGGACCACTTTCATTGGGAAAATCCAAGGGTGGCCTAGCCACAAACAAAATTGGTCAGATTGTGGAATAATTGAAAATGTTACCTCCTAAGTTTTAGGTTCGATTTGTAAGGGTAGCATGATCAATCCGATCATAAGGCATGGAAAACCATTATGTTTCTTAATCCTTGCAATTGGTTTAATATCTTCATCTTGATATGGCTCATGTAATACTAGAAACTCCTTTGTGATCACATTCTCACCACAAGCAAGATCTATTAATATCCCATTAGTGGGCTTATTAAAGATTCTACTAGCTATGTAAAGAGGACCATTAGGAAGTTTTTGTAGTATGTTGTTAGCAAAAAAGGAGATATCAAGAGACTTAGTGGTTTGGCCCTTACGAGGGATAACATCTATCATAGCTACTAGCTCATACATAATACTTTCCATAGTAACAAGGGGAAGTGTATCATGTTGTTCATTGTTTGTATCAATAGTCATTACATAAGTGGTTGTAGGTTTGCTAGCCTTGAAAAATGAGGTAATATGTTTAGGAATGGGATTAGTCAAAATTTATAAATTCTTGTTATGGGGTGCAACAGACTTATTGCCTTGATCATTAACACCCATAATGGATAGAAGGCTTGAATCAATGAGGTCTTGAACTAGATGTTTTAGACACTTGCAATGTTCAGTGTCAAGTCCATTATGGAGATGAAAATGACAATAAGAATTCAATTTGAAGGTGGGTGGTAAAGGTTGGTTTGGATCAAGTGGTCAAACAGGTGGCAATGTGAGTAGGCGTTGTTGAATTAATTGGTTCATTCTATTATGAAGGGCATCGAGTTGGTGAGTAAACTATCTCTTTGGGTTCCCATAGGTATAAGGAATTATTTCTTTAACAACTGCCACTTGATTTGGAATGGATTGGGTTGGCTGTGGTTGAGGTTGAGGACGAAAATTAAACTAGAAAAAGCCTCTATTTGGTTTGTGAATTATTTTTTGGTTATTTTGGTGTTGATTGTTGTGTTAAGGTTTATCAGCTCGGTTAGAAGTGGATTTTGAATCATGACTTGAAATTGAATTATGGTATTCACACAAGGTTGTGCATAGATGCATAAATGAAGGGAATTTCATCATTGTTAATTTATCCTAAAGGTGTGCATGCCAGTTTTCAATAAACATCTTTTGCAAATGTGTATCAGGAATCTTGACATCAATTTGAGCATACACAGATTGGTATCGTGAGATAAAATCATTTAGTTTTTCATCTATGTTTTTTCTACATTGCATGAGGTCAACCATTGTCTTTTTAGGTGTCATGTGAACTTGAAAGTGACTTATGAAAGCATCCAAAAATTCATTGAATGAATAGATGCAATGATTAGGCAAGTTGGAAAACCATTCTCAGTTAGTTACTTTCAAGGTCCTTGGAAATAGTTTGGCTAATAGTTTATCATCAAGGACAAAGTCACTACACAAAGACTTTGTATAGACATTAACATGGTTGATAGGGTCTCATTTTCCTCCATATTTCTCAAAATGAGGCATTTCTATCCCTTCTAGAATCGAGGTACGTAAGATTTCTAAGGATAAGGGGCTACTATGGACATGATATGTAAGTGGAGCGGATTGACCTTGGCTAATGGTGGAAATTTGATGTTGCATAGATGAAATAGTGGTAAGGAGTTGTGTAAAAAGGGGATTGGGGTTTGTAGGTTGAGGTGGAAGGGAAAATGGTGATGGAGTGTAAGTGATGTTAGGTGAAGTGAAAGGAATAGTATGAGGTGTGAAGGTGGTGGAAGGGAATTGCAATGCCACAAGAGAAGTAGGAATGCTAGTAGAAATCAAGAAAAAAGGAGCCTGATGCATAGTTGTATGGACTTATGGATTGGTATAAGTTGGTATGGAAGCTATGGTTGAAGGGGGGGAACTTGAGGTCCTCCTTGGATTATAGAAATGGTTGTAGATTGAGTATTAGAAGAGGCATGTTTATTGTAAATCTTAGAAATTCTCTTCACCACTTGCAAGCCATCATCACTTTCAATCAAATGATGAAGATTATCAATGGCAGGTATCAATTTTTGTGAAATATTTTCAAGTGGCAAGTCTTGTTGTAAATGTACAAATTCTTCATGAATACTAATGACCTTGTCTTGAGGAAGAGAGTTGTTTTGGTTGTCAACATTCATTGGATGAAAAGGTTAAGGTATAGAAGTGGTATTGTTAGGAATTAATGCACCATTGTCCATACTAGGAGTAGGATCTCTTGAGATACCAAGGTCCACAATGAAAGTGCTATCATGGGAAGCTATGTGTCTAGAACTTCTTCTCACCAAAGTATTACCAACGGGGCACCAAACACTCATGCAAGTACCACTAAGGAGGGGTGAATGCAAATGAAAACTAATCTAAGAGTTTGAAATGAAAATAATAGAAATGTTTCTAATTGTAACAAAGATATAACTACAAAAAACATAAATGTAGAGAAATGTCAGAAACATGCTAAAAATGTTGTTTAACAAGTGCAGAGGGATTAATTCACCCTGGGTGGCGAATGAATCCTAGTATGCAATTTTATTTTATTTTTTTAAAATTTAAAATTATTTTAATGTCCTACAAAATGAAAACAATGATGTAGAATGTAGATTTTATATTTTTTCAATGAGATGCAATGCAAAAATGAAATTTAAACGAAGCTTTCACTAATGCAAGAAAAAATGTCCTAAAATGCAAAAAAAAAAACAATGTAATAATTCAATGTTAATGCAAATGTAAAGTAGGATACAATATGTAAATGAAATCAGAAATGAAAAGTGCTCAAAATTTGTGTTCACCAAAATGAACCGTCAATTTTTGGCTCTTAGGACTTCTCTAACTCTTATAGGGTTTTTCACCTAAAGGAGAAAATTAGGACAAAAATGCAAACTAGTTCATTCAAATAATGTTATGTGTGATGTTTTCTAGCCTAAATTAAGTTAAATAAATGCATTTGACTAATTTTAATGGATGAAAATGAATGAAAATGTGAAATTAAAGCTATGTTTGAAAACACACTGTGATATGCAAACAATGAAGTAAATGAAGAAATTATCCAGAACAAAAAGGAACGGGATGAATTTGAGTGCACCTGGATGAAGTGTGATGAATCTGGAGTGTTCTGGATGTGAGTGGAAATTATTGATTTTTCACAGTTGGGACTCATTCACCCAGGATGGTGAATTACTCCTCTTAGTGAAAAACTATTGGAAGCATGTTTTTGTTTGTCGGGATTCAGAATTTGACAAAATTCAGACTTTTAGTCCTAAGGCAAGACTCACTTGCCATTGGTGGAAAATTAGTCCTCTCCCAAATTTTTGAAAAGTCAAGAGACAACGCTGCTACACCAGATTTGGCAATCACTACTTGTCAGGTTGCCGAAGTCAATTCTGTAGGAAACATACATAAAACCTTCTCCAAGCTTGAAATAGACTTGAGTTGAATTGAAGCACCTAGTTGACTTGTAAACCAATCTTCAACACCAAAAATCTTGTTAAATCTTCATACCTAGGTCTGCAAACAAACTTGTAATAGGGAAAAATGGTTTAAGGTTAGTGAATAGGTGTTTTCCTTGGTCAAACCCCATTTTGGTAATCAAACCTTTAATAAAATAATGACATGAAAGAAAAATATAAATTAATAACATGCAATTGCTATTATCTTACCAAACCCTTGATAATTCATGTTTGAAGTAATGCCAATGGTTGCTTCAAAGGGCTTGAATAGTGCTTGAATTGATGTTGGAGAATGCTTGAATGCTTGAAATATGAGATGAAATGCTTGAATGAATGAAGAGATTGTAGGAGATGTAAAATGAGGTGAAAATCATATATTTATACACACTTGTGCCTTATATACCCATTCATACCTCATTACAGGTCGACATCAAGTGATTTTGAATAAAATCCTGAAAGGAAATTTAAACTATTTTGAATTTGGGGCAAATGTGGACTGATTCAACACCCATGGTGAATGGGTGCCACCTAGGACCAAAAAAAATGTCAAGAAATATGTTGTGTTTAATGTTGTTTGTTAGGATAATACTGAAAAATACACTTAATTAAGCATATGAGAGCATAAAGGGGCCAAATAAAGCATGAGAAAAGTATAAATAGTGATGTGCCTAGAAAAGCATGAAATCTTGTTACAAGACTTTAAACCACTTCAAAATAGGACTTGTTGATGAATAAATGAGATATTTTTAGGTGAATTGTAATTAATAGAGTCTAAAAGAATGTAGAAATCTCTTACGACACTTCACAACACCTTCACAAGATGTCGCTCTTTGAGTTTTAGTACTTAAATAAGCATGTTCAAGCCATGTCACAACATAAAATTAGAGCAACATAGTTCCAACACCATGGAACAAGACCGAAAAGGCCATGAAAATGACAAGGGGCCATTATTCTATGACACGGTTCTATTGGGTTGGCCACTGGGAATTATAATTTGGTACTTGGTAACTTTGTGGTGGTCATATGCCTTTTTGTTATTGAGTCCAATTAGAGGCTTGGGACATTGGGCATTGTGGATGTGCCATAGAAAAATGGCCCCTTGTCATTTTCATGACCTTTTAAGTCTTTCTTCATGATGCTTGGTCCATTTTTCTTTGATTTAATGTTGTAATATGGCTTGAACATTCACATTAGGTCTTTAAAATTCAAATTATAGCATCTTGTGAAGGTGTTGTGAAGTGTTGTAAAATATTTTTTTATAGTTTTCTAAACTCTATTAATTACAATTCACTTTAAAATCACCTTTTCATCCCTTATCAAGTTCTATTTTGAAGTGTTGTAAAGTCTTGTAACAAGATTTCATGCTTTTCTAGGCATAATTTCACTATTTACACCTGGGGATGTGCAGGATCATGATGGGCCAAAAAGTGGCAATATGATGGGTATTTGTAGGGTATGTGGCTGAAGACTTTTTTTTACCCAAAATTGATGAAACGAAAAGGGTTTTTAAAGGAGATTCTCTACTTTCCACCAATTGTATAAATTATTCTTTACTTTGAATTTAATAAATAATTCTTATAATTCATTTTCTATTTGAATTATGACTAAAGTCCTAATTGATAGGCTGATTGAAAAACATCTATAGCTTTCACACGTTATCACATTTTTTGAATCTGAAACATGTGTCACATTTTATGCTTCACATACTATAGGATTAAAAAAATGAATTTCATGAAGTTTTGACAAAGTTAAGGTGGTCAGACATATGATTTTTTATATTTTTTAAAATTTGTAAGAAATAATTCATAATTAATTATTTACTTGGAAAAAAATTACAAAAAAAATTGCATCACATCTAGACATGAGTCCTCTACTTATATCTAAAATATTATAATTGTTTTTTATCATTTTTTTGTGGTTAGGGTAGTTATATAAACACCTACTTCTTATTTTTCCCCTAAAATTAAGTACTACTCCATTGAAATTTCAAATTTTCACAATATAGATTCTTTAAAAAAAAAAAAAAAACCTAGTAGTTTAGAAAATACATTCAATTTGCTACAAATTCTATTCTTACATATTTTTGAAATAATATAGATAACTTATTCAAATTTTTACGTCAAGTTTCCTAACTCTTATTTTTTTGAATTTTTTACCACATAAGGGCCTATTTTTTCCATGATGATCCTGCACATGCCTACCTTTCTTATGCTTTATTTGACCTCTTTATGCCCATGTAAGGCTTAATTAAGTGCATTTTTGAATGTAAACCAGACAAACAACATTAAATGTGACTTAATTCCCGACACCCACTTTCAAGTCCAAGGTGGGACCCATTCGACATGGGTGGTGAATGAGTCCCTCTTGGCTCCAAATTCAAAATTGATCAAATTTCCTTTTGGGTTTTTATTCAAAATCACTTGGTGTTGGCCTGTGATGAGGTATCAATGGGTTACTAAGGCACAAGAATGTATAAATAAGTAATTTTACATCCATTTAAACCCCCATTCATTCAAGCATTCATCAAGTTCACTAATTCATTCACTAATTCAAGCATTCAAGCACTTTACATCATTCAATCAAGTATTTTGGAGCAACCATTGTTCTATATTCATATTTTCTTCAACAAGGGTTTGGTAAGTTGATATCATTTGTATGTTATTTTTTTATCATTCTCTTACATTTCATTATTTCATTAAGGGTTTGATTACCAAAGTGGAGTTTGATCAAGGAAAACCCCTATTCTCTAACCCTCAACCATTTCCCCCTTCTTGCATGTGTATTTCTAGACTTGTGTATGTAGATTTGACAAGAAATTAGGCATTGAAAGGTGTTCAACAAGTCAACAAAGTGCTTGAAGTCAAATCAACCTCATTTCAAGCTTGAAGAAGACATTCTGTCTATTTTTTGCAGAATTAACTTTGTCAACTCGACAAGCAGACAACTTTAGATTTGGTGTTGCAGAATTGTCCCCTTATTTCTTAGAATTTTAGGAGAGGACTGATTCACCATCAGTAGTGAATGAGTCCCACCTAAAGGCTAGAAATCCAAATTTTGTCAGATTCTAGATTTTGACACTCATAAACTAGTTTTTGACAATTTTCATCAAAAGCAGGACTGATTCACCATCACTGGTGATCTCAGTCAGTATTCAAAATACTCCAGATTCTCCATTCTCTTTCCAGGTGAACTTTGAATCAACCTTCTTCTTTTATGTTTTGCATTTGTTCATACTTAGTTCACATTTTCATAGCACAATGCATTTTCCAACATTGCATAATTCTTACATCTTGCATTCATAATCAATCAAAGAGATCAGCTAATTGCATTTAGATCATCTCATAACATCATACATTGCATAATTTGAGTGAGCCTAGCTATAATTTTGAGTGGGGTTTATTTCTCTCCTTTTAGGTGGAACATCCTAAGAGTGCAAGAGTAGCCTATAAGCCCTACCCAAAAATCTACAGTTCAGTGGATTTAGTACTTTAGTCTAGGGTTAAGGGTTCCAATATGAGAAGATTGAATTACTACTTGGAAATGAAATATTATAGGTCAAAGGATCTTGAGTCATACTTTTTCTTGGTTTCCATGGCTTGCATTGAGAGATATATAACACTTGGCCTTCTTCATCCTCTAGGGCATGCAACTATGGCCTCCCTTGCTTCTCTTCATAGATAGTGGCCAAATTTTTGCACTTGCAATTGATCTTCTTCTGGTGGAAGTGTGGACATAATTCTATGAGGATTTCCTCTTATTATTCCCAACTCTTCTTGATATGAAGGGTATTTAGTTGGGTAGCCAAGTGGCTAATGATGCACTCTGTCATATTGGATAGAAGATTGCGATGTTCTACCCTTGAAAATCTAGTGGATGTATTATGGAGAGAAGAGGTATTTTCAGCCTAGTCTTCTTGTTGAATGAAAAAATAATTTTTGTACACTTTTAAAATATCATTAAAGGGAAGTCAAATGATGTCCCCTAATCCTATGAGATTTAGAGAATCCATACAATCTTAATGGACTCCCCTTAAAAATTCCAGTTTTAAAGATTCAAGGGAGATGTTGTTTTGATGGGATTTCTTGAGATAAAACTAAAATATCTCAACATAATCATCCAATGGATCATCCTCTCTTTGTGACATCCCAAATATGTCATCCCTCTTTCTATCTGTACCTCTATAGTAATCTTGATATTTTTTCAAGAATTTTGTCTTCATTTTATCCCTATTGGGAATAAAATTCCTTCACAAATCCATGAACCAACACAAAGAAACATCCTTTAATAGCATTACTGAGAATAATTTTAGCTGATGAACATCTATAGTGTAGTCATAGCTCCAATACAATACATCAAACTCAAAGAGAAAGGTGCCTAGATCTTCTATAACCAACCCATAGAAAATGGCCAATGCTGAAGGAGGTATATTTTTAAGAGAAACAAGACTTTCCTGGCTGGTTATTGGGAATTTAAATGTCACATGCTCTCTTGGGTTATCCATGACTTCTTCAACCATAATATCAAAATGTATTTTTTAACTTTTCTGCTCTATAATTGGTGTAGGTAATGGTATAAGGGACAATTCTTCTTTGTTAATTCCCTCTATCTATTTGCGCTATCCACTAGTGTCTTCAAAAGCTTTGTGTATTGAAGGAATAAATCTTCCCAAAGCATCTTACTACCTCTACATGCAATGATGCTAGATCTTTTAAAAAAGTGATTCTTGCACATTATTATTAAATATTTTTGTTGTTGATTACTAAATACCTATTTACCCTAATGTTGAAGCAAAGTTTTCTATGCTATGGTAGCTTGGAAAGAATTTAAGACACAGAAAAGAATCTTGAATTTAGCACTGTCCCCAAAAATGGTTACAAAATTGTGAAGCCAACTCTAATGCCTAAATAACTTGGTGCCACATGGATTAGAGGACTTGAGGATCCCTAGTGAAATAGATAATCATTCATAAGGGGCTGCTTTAAATCATCAACTAGGGAGTCATAAAACCTTAGATGGTGCTAGAAAAATATATGCATTCATACATTTTGGACATCCTACATCGACTGAGTATAGGTTAATAAACATATGCAAATATAGTAAAATATTGAAATTAGAATAAACTACTAATTCATAAATCAATGTAAAGGAATATAAATAACTACCTTCTACTATGGGTACTTAATGATTAAGATTGTGACCATTAACCATTACACTACAGTGTGTGTCCTAACTTAGTTAACTCCTTCAATATGAATCAAAGTATTAAGCTACATAATCTAATTCATGAATTGCAACATATTCATTCATTATCATATAACTAAAAACTACCAATTAAATTGACAATTCATCATCTAATCTAATAACTAAAATTAAAGTGGTTCAATAGTTCCTCAAGTGGCCCTTGCTTGAGTTGTTGCTTCCATAGGATTTTTTCAAACACTCACTCAAAAAATGATAGTTTCAAATCAATTCTCTTTATTACTCTAGAAATAGAACTTTTAATCAAATCTAATAGTCCAAATCTATTGAAGATCTTTTTTCAATAACACATATTCTATTATTCTCATAATACTACTATTACTACTCGTACTACTATATATCCTCCTCGACAAGGGATCCTACTATATAGGGTCTATGAGGAAGCCCCATTATTCATGAAGTGAAAATAAACTACATAATATATGACAACTCTTCTTCAAGAATAGGAAGAGAAGTAAGTTTTTAAAAATATATATATAATTACTGAAATAGGAGTATATTAATCAAATAAGGATTCTAGATGTGCAAACAATTAATTGATTATATTGGTTGTTAATGTCACAGAATGATCAATAAATTACCACCTTCGTCTTCCTTTGAAAATGACACCATATTCAATTGACTTCTTTGCAATGCACTACAATTCTTATGTTACAAGTTGAGAAGCCCATTGGTACAGGTTGAAAATTTTCTCTACTACAAATGTTAATTAGTCTTCTTTCCTAAGGTATTCTCATTATCAGCGATCATAAATTAAATATAAAATCCTACTAAACTTCCTATACATTCATGAATCCATACACATATTAACATAACATGTTTTCATTTCCAAGTTCTTAAAACTGCTTTAAAGTATATAAAAGGCATAAAAGGTCTTGGTAATGTCTTAAAGCTTAAAAAATAGAAATGACAAAAAGTATGAAAGAGTAATGGGAAACTATCCAATTATAAAGCCCATCACTCATGATTTCATGAATGTGAAAATATAATAATTAGAGTTGGCCACATGTTGCCATATTGATTCTATTAAAATTTGATGGTTCAACCCAAACTAAATATTGTCTTAAGGCCCATCTCTTAGATGCCACCCTATGTTAAGATAAAATAAGGACCCTTTTTAGACCCAGACAAGAAGGCCTAAGCTCAATGTTATTATCAAACCCAAGAAGCTAAGTATGTCCATCCAAGAGAATTTTTGGATGAGTTTTCACTAGGATTTATTGATATTGTAAGACTACATTACTTTATATATAATATGGGAATATTTTTAGGAACTGGAATTAAATAAATAGTCTAATTTTTTCCTATATCATTGGGCTATCATATATGGTACCAAAATATGGTTTGAAAGTAAGGTATTAAATGGCCATTAAGGATTAAATTTTAGCTTTAATTTTTGAGACTGATTAGGGATGGATCACACAACTAGTCTATTGACACAAGTAGTAAGAAAGGTAAAGTTGAAAATTTAGTCTTTTGTCATGCATTAATAGGTAATACTTGTTAATCATTATGGTTTCATAGGTTTAACTTGAAAAAAGATGATGAAGAAGAGAAAAGATAATATAAGAAGGATAAAAGTGGTTCATAGATGAGTTACTATGATCTAATATAGAGGAAAGATAGAAAGGGTGTTTGGATTAGAGAGAATGAAAAAATATTATAAATGAAATATTAAGATCAATTAAAAAATAAATAATCATCATTTGACATAAAATAAGAGACAAAATGTATCCAAATAAATTGATTTTTTTTTTATAAATAAATAGAACTAGAATGAGAAAAAAGGGAACCTAGAAGTGGGATGAGATCTAATAAATTATAAGGAAGAAGCCATCTAAATAAATCTTCAATAAAATATCCATCTCTTAAAGTTCATCATTCTAGATTCTTTCAAATAAATCTTGTCTTCATTTCATACAAGCATGCATGCTTATGATATAATTATATTCTAAAATCAATTAAATAAAAATTATTGGCTTCCACTCATAAGTAGTTAGAAATTATGAAATGTATCCCCCACTATAATTTTTTTATGTGAATCAAGCACAAGAACTTATGATTCTTAATGTATTATAGATTAAGGGTTGTCAACAAACATTAGACATGGCATATGAAATTTAGTCTTCACTAGCATTTCCTAGATATGAAACTAATGCAAAATGTATTCAATTCCTATATTACCCCTTTTTCCTATAGACATATTAACATATTGGGTAAAAAAATAACAAAGTTCATTACAATAGTCAAATATAATTGTAGTTTGAATCATGAATATAGATATAATATTCATTCATCCTTATTACAAGAAAAGATATTAATTAATGCATAGAATATAGAAACATGTGTTACCAATCTATTATTAAAGTGTAGAGTACTTTTCTTGGAGGCCAACCAAAGTATCATGCCTAATTTTCCTCTTATCCACCATTACAATGAGGTATTAAACTTCATAGAGATGTTGTTGAGGTGTGTGTCCATTTAGAGGTTTTTAATTCATTTGAGTGGTATAGGGTTTCTAACATCTAAGAAATTTTGTAGCTAATTTATAGAACCAATCCAAGAAAACCATGGAATCCACCACTTAGCTAATCTAGGAAAATTATTCCATCCACCACTTGGCCAATCTAGAACTCAATATCACTAGATTGACCACTTAAAACATGCACATGCATGTATACCTATAAACAAACACAAGTATCTAAAAAATTGATTCAAAATTTAACTCAACACAATTTGGGGGCTACAACCACTTTAGTAGATTCTAGTGCATGCCAACAAGAAAATACCTTGATCAAAATGTAACTCCTTTCTATAAGAAAGTGAAACATAAGAAAATTGGGTGAAAATCAATAATGATAACAAAAAGGGGTGGGTATAATGCACCTATATTCCTTAGTTCATTAGGAAAAAGACACCCCCTAGGGAAAGATTGTATTTAAACCCTTAGGTGAGTCAACCTTGATGGATAACTTACTGCTTTTCTTATGACCTAGGATAGGGTAAATCTGCTAAAACAACACTTTTGGGAGAAAGATTAAAACTAGTAAATAAACCCAAAAATGCAAAGTAACACTTGAAATCACTAGATTAAAATTTAATCTAATAGAACCTACAACTTTCTAGTAGATCTAAGAAGCTTAAGTATTTTTGCACCTATAAAATGTTGTTGTTAAGTATCCTCTGAGACTCATTCACCCAAGGGCGAATGGGTCTAGCTACAGGGGTTGAAAATATGCTTTCATAGTCATCTCATTCTATGTATGTACTTCCAATTCCTGTAGGTTTCCTATTTGAAAATTTAGAAAGTGACTTTCTATGGCTTGATGACAACTTTGATAACTTTTGCAACTTTGACAACTTTTGCAATTTTTCTCTCTTGATAGATCTTCAATCCTTCTTGAACCTAATGATAGAGCCCTCAAAATTCTTGACATTTTGAGATTCTTTGTGCTTGATATTAACATGTCACATGTTCCCCGTGGGTAGGTTTTAGGGTTTTTCTTAGCTAATCTTGTCTTCAAATGATCCATGTTTGATCCTTGAACGTTCTAATTTTATGTTGAATTTTTTTCCTAGTTGCTAGTCATGTAAGTTGTCTTTTGATCTATGGTTATACATTCCTTACCAACCCCTCTGCTATGGTTGTTTGGTCATTTCAAGGTTGGAAGCTGTAATAATTTTCCCTAAATCTGGTTTTAATATTTTATCATTGTGACTTACATTTAAGTCATCAGTTCCTAAGGGTAAATTCTCGTTGGCCTAGTCAAGGCCCTATTTTATGAATAACCTTGTTGCATGTGCAAGTTGAGACAATTCCGGATCTTGGGATTTAATTTAGACTACTCCTCACATGCTCACCCATCTTAAGTGATGGAAGTTTAGTGGTTGCAAGATTAGCAAAATGCCACCATGTGTATGTGGGCCTAGCCACTGTGTCCCATCCCAATGCCTAAAGTTCTGAGATTGATGGTGTTGATTGAATAAGGAAATATGATCACCACCATTCCCTGCTAGCTCATGGAGGAAAGATGTAAACTCTTTAAAAGCAGCAAGACCCGTGAGAGGCTACCACATGCACCCTACGACTACTTGCAGGTGGAGCCCATAACTACACAGGGAGAATCTAGTCAACATGTTCCTATTGCCCATTCATTCAAGTTGGAGCGGCAATATAAATTCAAATGTTATTTGACTCACTTTGAGTCATTTGAGATGTCCAGCTCAACCGTTGATCAATGAAATACATTCACAGTTGCAAAGTTATCCTATTGCAATTTTTTTGCTTCAGATGAGTGGGCAGTAATGGTAGAGATGGCCTGTAAACTTATTCAACTCCTTTCAAAAAAATTCTATACAACCAAGTCTTGCTTATTTAGGATTCAAGGATGTGTCCAAAATAATAAGAAGAATTGAGAGAAGTGATTCATAGGAGTCATCCTAATTGGAATTAGGGTTTATTGCAGCTAAAAGCAGTAAGTATGACAAACACAATTTTATGCTTTTTCTATTTCTAAATTAGGGCTTGTTTTCAATCTGCTTTTAGATGAGTGTGTTTTATTATTTTGTTTTCATTGCTTTAAATTAGGATTAATTCTCTCTTTTAAAGGTTGTAGCCTTGTAAATTGTCTGGAATTAGCACTCACTCTAGGTCATAGGTTACACTTCAAAGATTAAATAGTTTAAAATCCTCCGTTAGAACCCCAATATACATAAACCCATGGCTCCCAAAGTATAAGGTGCCTCCTCTTCAACCCATTCTAGAACCCTTTCTAAGGATGTAATTGACTTGCTACCCTTGTCCACAAACAAGAAACCAAAGGGAAAGGTATTATTTCATGGTCCTACTATGAAGGAAGGAGTGATTGGTAAAGCTTGCTTCATAAAGGATGCTAAAGTACGTTATACCGAGTGGCAATTGTTTTAGCACTGGTTTGGAAATAGGAACCTTGGAGCTCCTCTCATTAATCCATGGAGGTTGGATATGGGGAAGCTAATTGTTCCCAATGTGTATATGGACATAGATCTCTTGAAGGATATCGCCTCAAAGTATGACCCGGTCTCTAGGATGGTCAGCGCATTTGATGGGGTGGATATGGTAAGAATAACTAGAGAGGAAATTGAAGAAGTATTTGATTTGCATGAATGGAGTCAAGCTATGGTCCCTTTTGACATGGATAGTATTAGAAATGAGCACAACAATACAAAGGTGTTCATCAAAACAAGGATGTTGCCTCTGTACACTGCAATGACCAGTACTAGGAAGCTAAAAGCCAGATTAATATTGATGAAAAGGAGCTCAGAAACCTTTTCCAATGAGCTATTTTGCTAGCTATTTTAGAAATACTATATAATCTTTGTACCAAATCATTGGTGTCAATCCACCTAACACATTCCAGAAGGAGTATAGTTATTTGGCCACACATTTGTAGCACCCACCATTTAGCATTGTCTATGACTATGGTACTTATCTGGTAGAACACATCCATAAGGGCTTAGTTGAGTTGAAAGAAGGAAAACAATGGGAAAAGTTCTAGTGGTACTCATTGTTAATGCACATGTTTTTTCATAAAGGATAAAGGGTTTTTGAGAAGGATATCACTTTGGAGAGGAAAAGGGAAGGTGTTGACTTTCCTATCCAATGCTAGACCCAAATTTTTGATAGAAATGACAAGACGTATAATTTTTTAATGTTTCAAAATGCTTTCACATCTAGAATAAGGAGGTCTCATATATATGAACCACCTAGAATTCCCAGAGAAATTCATGAGTTCTTGAGACCCAAGGAGATGAGGCCATACTTGAATTTGAGTAATAACTGGGGAGATCTGATTTTATATCCTAATAAGACCATATTTAGAGTGTATGGTAATGGTCTAGACCCATATGCCTTGCCAAGAGATGTGCCTTTGAGAATAGGGTTCTTGGAAATCATGAGGCAGTTAGGAGCTTCACAGGAAACACATTTACCTGTATCACGAAGGAAGGGGTCATTCTTTCCAAAATGGACAATGTTTGCAGATTACATTCTAACAAAAGGGGCATGGAATCAAATAGTACATCTACTATCTCCTTATAAATTGATGACTATGCACCTAAGGAATCATGATCTTGAGGCTTCATAAATAAACTCAAAGCATATAATAAACTAGGTAATTTTGTGCATGTTTTTTATTACCCCGAGGATGTCATAAGGAGTGTTTTTAGCTTTGAGGAACAAAATGAAAGGAAAGCTAAATAACTTGCTTATAGGATGATGGTGGAAGAAAAATGGAAAAGCAATCCTCAATATGATCCTCTGCCAAACACACTTGTTGAATTTACCAAATCTATGCATATTATGGACAATTTTGAGAATATTGTTGGTATGTTAAGGGAACAATGAGAAGTCATAGATAAAGAAAAAGCAAGGGTGGTTGAAGAAGACATTGAAGTGACATTTGAAGAAAAACCTACATATCGGCCACCCAAGCAATTAATAATTTACTCTAGGAGAAGGAAAGCAACAGAGGAAGAAAGAAGCCTGACAACCCCTATCACTTTTGAAGGGCTAAAAGTAGATCCTCCTGAGAGTATAGTTCCATCCCTTCCTACATAGGCTCATTTTCCTATAATTGATCTTGACTCACCCCTTAGAAGTCATGCTCCTCTTGAGTAGCCACCATTGAAGAAGAAAAAGACTGAGACAAGAGGAGTGGTTGAATACTCTGACATAGATGAAGATGATATCTGCATCACCTCTGGGGAAATGTAGATAAGAATTCCTCCTCATGAAGGGGAAATCACCTAAATTTTAGGATAGAGTAGTTTTAGATTGGGAAATCTTGACATTAGTGGGCTAAACATTTCAGATGATTTAAGAATAGAAGCTTGCAAGGAGTTTATGGAAGATGACTCCTTCAATGAAACCTCTGCATTCCAAGATTTTTGGTGGAGATCCAAAGCTACAAAATATCCAAAGAAGGTGGCTATTGAAAGGAGCTTACATCCTAAATTTCCTAAAAATGTCATTCAAGAAAATGTAAGAAATATTATGAAGAATGAGTTCCAAAAGATTAATTCCCAAGAGGGTAGAGAGCTTGTTAAAAAGTGTGGTGTACTTCTACTTCCATAATGGAATATTTCTGATGCTATTGTCTTAGATGTTATAAGAAGGGCTGAAAGGCCTTTGGTGCAAACAAAAGAAGAGTTGGAAATGGCACTTTGAGGTTCAGCATTGAGTAAGGATTGGGATGCATTGGAAATATGCTCCCTATCTGTGGGATCTAGAAAACCAACTTTGGTAGAGCCATAAGATTTTAGTGGACAATTGCTTGTGACGAGAGTTGTTGACACCCTAGCTTTGGAGGTAGAAAATATGGCTATCAATGTTGCTAGGTTTACTTGAGAAACTGTGGAAGGTCTCACCCTAGAGAGGGATAATCTCAAAACCAAATATAGAGAACTCCTCAATGATTATGATAACAAGCAACAAAAGGTGGCTTTATGAGAATATCAATTGGAAATTTATAAACAAAGAGAAGTTTAAGGGGAACAAGGTCAACCCCGCTTAAGCCACCTACTTCCAATGTCTCCAATTGTATCCTCCTAGCATTGACCTCCTGATAAGGCCTTAGTAATGGTACCATATAGTTTGGGATAGGGGTCATTCTCAGTGAAAGAATCGAGTAGACTAGGCTCTAGCTCACCCAACAAATAGCAGCTGGTTCTGTAAGTTGAAACATATAAGAAGTTGTTGGATTAAGCTTAGGAAACAATGTATGAAAATGTATCAAAAGTGGTCCACATTATCTTGTAGCATCTTCATTAGAAGATTCAGGCCAAACTTAATAGTTTGCATGACAATTAAGCCTTGATGGTGTGAGCAATGAGATTGTCCCAAAGAGATAAAGAGTTAGCCATGCCAATCTTGCAAGATCCCAAGAGCTAAGAGAGTAAAGTTAATATTAGTGGGAGATGGCCAGCATGAAGATAAGTACCCTCATGTGCTTCTAATTTATGAGTTTGTATGTGAGTTAAGTGAGCAAAAGTTTCAAGGGTACATATCCCCACTGGAGTATAAGATAAGATAATTGATAGCTCAATATGATTTGACTAACTTTTCACCACTACTAGACATTGAGGTTTCCAATTATGAATTGAAACCATTGCAAGTGTGGAAAAGGGAACTGAATGAGGTTATTGATTCCCAGGTGAATAAAATTTGCAAAGAAGCTGATATTGATGTCTTTAGTGATACATTGGAGAGGTTAACATTTCTTGTTAGTTTTTTGGAGGATTTTGACATAGAATCCAATGTTGTAGTAACCAAGTACTCCCCATACAAGAAGACCCTGGATAAGGTTATTGACTTCAATTGGCCATCTGATAAGGAATATGAATAATGGGGAAGGGTCTATGTTGGCAAGTTTGGTTTGTGGATAAGGATGTGAAACATTTACTAGGTCAAGTATTGTATAGGTTTGGCCTTAGAAGTTACAATGTATAAAATATATGTTTCACAAGAAATATCAGTTGTTGATGATGAGGAATGCTGACTGGGATACTAGCTCACTTTTGATCCACATCATTTTGTCATCTTGTTCAATGAAATCAATGTGCTGCTATGAAGAGGTTTATCATTTTTCACATGTTCTTTTTGGAAGGAAAATTACTCATAAAAAACATAAATGATCTTTGTCTCATATGAATTTCCTCCATTTCAATGAATGTAAATATAACTAAATTAGGGAATGTCTTTTAGTGGTCCAATTAGAATGTGACATGTGTATAGTTCGATTGAAGCTTGTTTTTTCTCCCTTATTCTATAAAAGAGAATTCAGGTCCATTTGTGTGGGATCTTTTGTCAAATTCTGGAGCTGAAGTATGAAAATTGAAAATATAGAGTGAACATGTTGAGTACTTATCTAATGCTTTAAGTCTAGGTATCAAATTTTGTAAAATGTATTGTTTCTCCATATTTCTGATAGATAATGGACATTTTTTGAGTCTATAGTCTCTCCATTTTGGTTTTGTATTCAAATTATTAATGAAAATCTTGATCATAGATCATTTCATTAATTGTCACTAATTATGCTTTAACATGTGCTTTGGTTTTAGCTCCCATTCATGGAATGAGTTAAAATGCTTGAATCAAATCATGAATTTGTGTGTAGGGCCATTGGATTTGATAAGTAGTATGTAGATTATGGTTATAGATTTGTGAATTACAAAGTAATATTGCTAAGATCATGAGTATTCAGAATTAAATAAGCATTATATTTTAGTTTTCTTGGACTCCTAGCCCATAGATAACAACATTGATATTTGACTCATTTAAATATTTCTCATGGATCTAGAAGTAACCCAACTTGAGAACAATATTTTAAATAATCATTGACCTATCCTGAATTTGTTGTGTTTTGTGTTGTTTTATATTCTTAGATTAAGTTGTAAGATTCATTCAAGGAATTGCTCACTTCTTGGATAATTTTAGGTTATTAGCTATGGATGAGAATTTATTTTCTTAAACATACAATGTGCATAGGAATTGTTTGAAATAATAGCATAATACACATTGTGGGATCACACACCCATGTTTTATAGAGCCCAAAGTGTAGGGGATAAATCCATTAGTACAGTATCTCATAAGTTGGCCACTTGTCTATAAAACTCATAGGTATCTGTTGAGACTTAATTGGTTCATTATAAAAACAATGAACACCTAAGATTTAAAAAATACACAAGAGGGATAAATTCTTTGTTTTTTGTGAATGGGGGTTTTCCTTGGTCAAAACTCATTTTGGTAGTTTTTGATTAAGGAACAAGTAGGTTTTGAAGGGACCATGAAACCCTTAACAATAAAAAAGAGAAAGATACATCATCAAAAGGATCATGAAGAAAAAATAGATAGCTTCCATCAAAGAAAAAAAAAAGGAACCATCCCAAGGCAGCACAACAAAAAGCAAACAAAAGTCCAGCCACTAGGCCAAATTCCTAAGGATATTTGCTGCCTCCTGCTCAAGTTTGTTCATATTTATAGAAAATTTCTTAATCTTTTGAATGTTAACAAGATCCCGGTCAACCTTCCACCTAGCTTTCCTCTTTCTTAGCATCCATAGATTTGAAATTTTCATAGATTAAAGCAATCAAACCCTCATGGAGAATAGAATGCCTAATCGGATTCTAACTATAGTTGTGAAGGCTAGCATTCAGAGAGGTAGCAAGATAGAAAGGGAAAGAAACCCTAACCTGATGCTGGAAATGGTTGAGGAGAACAAAATGGTACCAAAATACCCTATTGTAATGACCATCCAGGGTAATGTACTCCATAAGGACTTTCAACACCTTCCTCCAATGTGAGACATTCTTCTTTGAATCGTAACTACTTTTGGTAGTCCTTTGCAGATTGTCCTTTTCCTTCTCCGTCTTTAGAAATTTTTGCACAACTTGATCAGAGAGTTTCCTGTCCCTATAAAACTTAATGCCCTTAATGGAAATCCCCATAACCTCAACAATTAACTATTCATCAATAGCAACCTTTCTCCCACACAAATTAATCTCTCCATCCTTCGATTCCTTGGAAAAAAACCTAGTGACGTTCGAGTCCCAACCATGGAGTTTTTTGATATAATTGGTTATCCCACCCTTCTCTAGCAACTGCCAAACCTTAGTGTTACTCCTTAGGTCCTCACAATATGTCAGTTCCACCCTGTGACACTCAGCACCCATGTTGGTAGAATTGCAGGCATGTTCAGAAGACTCCAGGAAATCAAATAAGCCAGCAATCAAAATACACAGAAAGCATGCAAAGCATAAAAAATTAGAATAGTAATTAATATTGTTTTTCTTCAGCTAATGATGAAGAATTATTGAACAACAATCCTGATACTGCATGACAAGACACTTAACACCCATAATCATACATTGGTAGGGGGAATTTGAACCTTTGCATGAATTCAATCATACATTAATAAGGTAGCGATATCAACATCTAGCTCATCACTCCTTTTCCACATCACCTTGTCCTTCACTTGAACTCACTTACTGGAGAAAATGTTTGCCACCATGTTAATTTCCTATATGCATTAGAAATAAATTATTTATCAAAATTACTAATAATCCCCTTGGATAGATTAATCTAATTATCTATAGTCCATGAGGGTTTTTGAAGGCCCTTAATACATTGTGTGATATTGTTTGAGTCCCCTTCAAGCCACACATTTTTAAAGATCAACTGACGAGCAAGATTCAAGACTTGAAACACCCCTATGGCTTCAACAATGTGGTTGTTCTAGGTACCCAAGGGTAGAGCTACCGCTACAATAAAAAAGCCATTTTCATCCCTTATCACTCCCCCACACATAGCTAGCCCAGGATTACCCTTGGCCACCCCATAAAAGTTTATTTTTAACCAACTAGGAGGAGGGAGGTTCCAATGGATTCCATCTCTAGTCCCCTTAGTGGGTTTAAGAGGAGAAGAAATATCAACATTAATCTTCCAAGCATCAACAACTCTGAGCTCATAATCTTGGTAACTGACCTTACCATTAGCTTTGATTTTGCTATTGACCAAATTGAAATTCTCTCTCACAGCTCTGATAATTTTACCAAAAAAAATTTCCTCCAAAAGACCTGAATCCTAGAAGATTCTATTGTTATGCTCTTTCCAAATGCCCCATGCAAGGTGAGGAAAAATGTATCTCCAAAGTAGATTCAACACTTGATTGCCTGAAGGAGCCTTCCACTGGCTATAAAAGTCCAAGATTGACCTAGGAAAAACCCAGTTGAGATCCCCAAATTGCAAAATCTTGCACCAGATGTCATAGGAAAAAGGATAGAGGAGAAAGAGATGTGAAACTGTCTCAACCTCTGCACAACAAAGACAACATTTGTTAGGAAAAGAGAAGCCAAACTTATAGAGATTGTAATTAGTTAACAATTTATTCTGAAGAAGGATCCATGCAAAGATGTTGACTTTAGGTATAAGGTTGTGCACCCATGCCTTCGCCCACACAGGAGAAGGGGAGGAATGATAACATGAGGCCACTGCCAAAGAAAATGAGTAGATCCCTAAGGAGGACAACTTCCAGACCAAAGAATCCTCCTAGCCCCGTGAACTAGGCACAATAGAGTTAAGGAGAGACTACAGGGGGAGAAGGTCTAGACTAATAGTAGAGATACCATCCCACTGATCATTCCTCCAATAGTCTCCAACAAAGGTACGGGTATGTGCAGGATCATCATCGAAAAAATAGGCCCTTAAGTGGCAATAAATTCAAAAAAATCAGAGTTAGGAAACTTAACGTAAAAATTTGAATAAGTTATCTATATTATTTCAAAAATATGTAAGAATAAAATCTATAGAAAATTGAATTTAATTTCTAAACTACTAGTTTTGTTTAAAAATAAAATAAATCTATTTGGTGAAAATTTGAAATTTCAATGCAGTAGTACTTAAATTTCAGGGAAAAAATAAGTAGGTGTTTGTTTGACCACCCTAACCACAATAAAATGATAATAATTTTTTATAATATTTTAGATATAAGTAGAGCACTCATGTCCCGATGTGATGCATATTTTTTTGTAATTTTTTTCCAAGTAAATAATTAATTATAAATTTTTTCTTACAACTTTAAAAAAATATAAAAACTCGTATGTCTAACCACCTTAACTTGGTCAAAACTTTATGAAATTCAATTTTTTTTTTTTAATCCTATAGTATGCAAAGAATATAATGTGATGCATGTTTTGGATTCAAAAAATGTGATACCGTTTTAAAGATATAAATGTTTTTCAATCAGCCTATCAATTAGGACTTTAGTTGTAATTCAAATAGAAAATGAATAATAATTACTTATTAAATTCAAAGTAAGGCATAATTTATATTGGTGGAAAGCTGAGAATCTCCTTTAAAAACCCTTTTCTTTTCATCAATTTTGGGTGAAAAAAAAGTCGTCAGCCACATACCCATCATATTGCCACTTTTTGGCCCATTATGATCCTACACATACCTGTACCAAGTTTGGCTTTGCACTACATATGATTCCTAAAGATAGGATACTACAAAGAGGTTCATTCCCGATCCACTGGTCTTCCCAAAACAATATCTTTTTACCATCTCCAAGTTTCCAAATCACACCTTTACTAACAATATCCCTAGCCTTAATGACATTATTCCAAAGGGTTGAACCAAGAGGGAGATTCCGAGAAATAAGAAAATTTCTAATGGAGTCAACTCCCCATAAATATTTACTATGCCAAATAACATTCCATTCATGGGCATCAACAAAGGTTCTCTAGACCTGTTTCACCAAGAGAGCTTTATTAAAAACTCTAATGTTCCTTAGAACAAGACCCCCATACTTTTTGGGTTTGCACACATTCTCCCAAGCAACTAGCAGAATCCTCTTCTTCTCCTCAACCCCAGACCAAAGGAAACATTTTTGAATCTATTCATTTTAATTTCAGAAAACTTGGAAGGGATCTTAAACAAACTTAGAACAAAAATAGGAAAATTTTGAAGTGAAGCCTTTAGGAACATAACTTTACTAGCTTGACTAAGAAGGGGCCTTTTCTATCCAACCAACTTCTAATTAAACCTATCCACAAGAGAAATACAAAAAGATTCTGGAGGTTTGGTTTCCAAAGGAATCCCCAAGTACATGGAAGGAAGAGAATTAACAACACAACCTAATATGTCTGCAATCTTCCTTTGCCTAGGTTCTGGGTTGTTGAAAAAGAAAAGAGAACTTTTTCGTCTCGTTAATTTTTTGCCTTGAAGCTTCCTCATAAAGAACAAGGGAACTTTTAGAGTTCTGGCTTCTCCAATTGTTGAGCTTCCCATAAGAATGGTCTCATTAATGAATTGCTGATGCGAACAAGAAAGATTAGTTGAAGACATTTTTAACCCTTTCAGACTCCCTTCCATCAATTTTTTGTGCAAAATCCTTCCTAGACTTTCCACCATCAGGGTAAAGTGAATAGGAGAAATCGGATCTCCTTGTCTCACACCTCTAGAGACTTTGAAAAAATAGGAAGGAGATCCATTGATAATGACAATAGTGCTGGTATTTGAAATCATTTCCCATATCAGCTATAGAAATCTCTCTAAAAACCCAAAATATTTTAAAATTTTCATCAACAACTCCCAATCCACACTATCATAGGCCTTAGACATATCTAGCTTAAGTAAAAAATATTGGTTTTTTGAGGCTTCTAAAGAATGGATATTCTCATGAACCGTAATGATGGAATCCAATATTTTTTTGCTAGGGACAAAGCCATTTTGCTGAGGTGAAATCAACAATGGGAGAATCCCAAGAAGCCTAGTGGTAACCACTTTAGAATTGGTTTTGTAAAAGGAGTTGCATAAGCTGACCGGGTAGAAGAAATCAAAAGCATCAGAACTAGGGAACTTGGGGATAAGAACAATAAACGTAGCATTAAACTCTTTCAACAATTTCTTGGATCCAAAAAACTCTTTAACAACATTAACCACATCATCAACAACTATCTCCCAAAAGATTTGGAAAAATAATGTAAGGAACCCATCAGGACCAGGGGCCTTACTACCTTCAAAAGAAAAAAATAACCTTTCTAACATCTTTCAGTGAAGGGATAGAAGTCAAAGATCTAGATTTTGATGCTCATTCAGAATGTTGGGGATAGCATCAATGAGAGTTTGTTGAGAATTCACGTCCAACCTCTCTTCCACAGATAAAAGGTTAGTAAAGAATTGGATGGCCTCATTCCTAATCTCATTCTCCTTTTCAATTTTGACACCATTCTTCAAAATATGAGTGATACAATTAGATGCCATGTGTTTCATAGTAGTGATGTGGAAGAACCTAGTGTTCTTATGCCCGAACGAAAGCCAAACCAATCTTGATCTCTATTTCCAATATTCCTCTTCCTTTGATATAATATCATGATATTTTATGAGGATTTCATTTTCCTTGGATAGGAAGTCTCCTACATAACCATATTTTTGAATTCTATCCTAAATATCTTTTAAATCAGACTAAATAGTAGACTTAGTAGCAAAAATTTTCCCAAACACTTCCTTATTCCAAATTCAAACCTTGGTTTTGACCTCGCTGAGATTTTTAGCCACCCAAAACATAGCAGTACCACTAACCCTTATATTCCATCAACCTTGAATGCAATTAAAGATATTAGGATGAGACAACAACATTTTTTCAAATCTAAAAGGGAAGTTTCTCTTACTTGACATAGAGCCAACCGCAAAACTTATAGGGAAATGATCTGAGCCAATTATGGAAAGAGCATTTAAAGAACAAAAATAATCCTTCATCCAATTATCTGAAATTAAGGCCCTATCAAGCCGAACTTGGATAAGATCAATCCTATCCCTCCTGTTAAACCAAGTGTAGGTAGCCCCCTTAAGGTCCACATCATGCAAACATTAGGACTTGATAAAATCCATTAGGTCCAATTTACTATCCATCTATATTTGAGAACCACCAATTTTTTTTGACACAAGTAGCGGAGTGTTAAAATATCCCATAATGATCCACTTCTCATTACATAAGCATAACCTAAAAGACTCAAGTCTTTTCCAAAAAATCCTTCTCACAATTTTATTGTTGGGGGCATAGATATTAGACAAAATCCAACTAAAATCATCTCTGATACGCCTAAATCTAGTAGCCACATGATTGGCATCTTCCCAAACTAGAGTACCATGAAGATGATCCTGATTCAAAAAAGTCACTAAACCTCCAAAAGCCCCCGCTAAACTCCTAACCTGCACACCACAATTCTTGAAAATATTAATCTTTTCCACTCTATCCTTAGGAATCTTGGACTCTTGAACAATTAAAATATCTGGTTTATGGTCCCTAGCAAAATTGTGCAAAATATCTTATTTATAGGGACTATTTAGCCCTCGAATATTCCATGACATGAACTTCATTTCTTTAATGGGGTATTGCTTCAAAAAATCTCTGAGATGGTTCTTTAAACCCCATCAACAATATTTTGGATGCATTCCTATTCTCTATGCCAGTTTATTGATTTTCTACCCAAACTTCTTTGGACTCCACAATCCTCTTTTGATCTATTTCTTGTAGAAACCCCCACCGTGTTGTTCCCTTTTTTGCTCTTCTTCTTCTCAACTGTTGTATATGAGCTATCCTCATCAAGGTCTAGGTCCTCAAGTCCCATGAATTCTTTCCCATTTATGAAATCATCTTCAGTAGAAACTTTATTGACTAGAGAATGCCCCAAGTCATTTTTCACCTTATAGGTATCCACAAAATTCCCAAAAGTGGATTTCACAACCTTCGGAGAACTTTGAGAACCATCTTGGATAGAAGAATGAATGATCTTCTCCCCAACCTCCAAAGAGACCTCCTCACCACTTGCATTACTTCCTGCTTCTTGACCAAAACAAGATCTTTCCTCCAAATCCTCTACTATAGTGTGTGGAACCCACTTTTCTAAGTTCAAGCTTTCATCCTACTTTTCAATGCTCCCTCCTTTTGTGTTTTCATCCTCCCCTTGGGATCCCTTATTTCTCAAGTCCAAAGCTTCTATGTTATGATCATTAACATCTCCTTCTGGAACTTCAAGGTTTTCAGAACATTTCAAAGGCTCCTCAATATTATTAGCTCCTAGACGGGGGTTTTGGCACTCCCCACTATTTTCCTGACCATCCCCAGGTATATTCTTCTCACCTATATTCACATCTTCTAGGGGTTTCTCCAATGTTTTATCACTCCATATCTTCATCTCCTTGGAAGCCGTCTTAGTGTCAGGCTTAGATACATTGCTTTGGCATTTCCTTTCCCAATGCATAATTTTTTTACAAGTAAAACACACAAAAGGAAGAGTCTCAAACTCTATTTGAACCCACTTTCCAAGTTTTGACACATTTTCTATAGATGATGGCAAGTCAGTAGAATGAGTGATACCCACCAAAATTCTAGAGAAAACCAACCCTTATCTAGATCAAGTCGTGGTTTCTATGGATAAAAACTCCCCAAAGGACCTGGAAATTCCCCTAAAAAAATCCCCATTCCAATACTCCAATGGTAAACCTGGTAAACGAACCCACACAAGCACTGCTTCAAAAGAAGCATCCGAGAAGTCCATTTTCGGGGACCACTTCTTAATAGCCAAGGATGACTTTCCAATGACCCAAGGGCCACCACATAGAACTGCTACCTTGTCCTCTTCTCAAGATAAATCAAAGGAGAAGAAACATCCCTAACCACTTCAATATTTGGTCTTGGGCCCATAAATTTTCCCACCAGCGATGATGGCATTAGAGAAATGTTATGATGAATCACTAGATCAAGTAAAAGAATGGCATATGTCCCACTCAAAGGGACCAAAATATTGCTAATTGGAGGAAAGATTGACTTTCCAATAGGCTTGGTTCCAAATAGAAAAACCCACTTCCTCTTTGAATCCTCTTGTGACTGGTCTCTCGAAACCTTATCCATGCCCTGGTTTCCCAAACACTTGAACCCACTAGCCTTTCCATTCAGAGAAGAGCTAGAGGACAACTTATTTTCTGAAGCCACCTTACTACCTAGGTCCCAGTCCTTAGAAGCTTCTCCCTCTTACTCGTCACCTGCATTCTCCCCTTCCACAACCCAAGAAAGACCACCCCCCAACACAAACCCAACTGCCTTCAAACCAGACACCTGTTGCTAGCCAAAAAATTTAAAACCTCGTTCTCTCTCACCCATCTTGCTCCTATCTCACAAAACTCATTTTGGTAGTTAAACCTTGAATTGAAACAATAAAACATGAAAGGAAGGATGAATAAGAAATTACTATGTTGCAACTCACCAAACCCTTGATTTGAAACCCTTGAAGGCCTAAAACTTGATAGATCTCTCCAAGGTCTTGATCTTGATGCTTGAATCTTGATTTGAAACTTGAAACCTACATCACAATGTTAGCTCTAAAAAAATGCATGATGCTTGATAAATTTGACATGATTCTCGAGATATTGAAGGGTATGTGCAAGATCATGATGGGCCAAAAAGTGGTGATATGTTGGGTATGTGGCTGACGACTTTTATTTTACCCAAAATTTATGAAACGAAAAGGGTTTTTGAAGGAGATTCTTAGCTTCCCGTCAATATAAATTATGCTTTACTTTGAATTCAATAAATAGTTATTATTCATTTTCTATTTGAATTAGGACTAAAATCTTGATTGATAGGCTGATTGAAAAACATCTATAGCTTTCAAATGGTATAATATTTTTTGAATCTAAAACATGTGTCACATTCTATGCTTCACATACTATAAGATTAAAGAAATAAAATTTGAATTTCATGAAGTTTTGACCATGTTAAGGTGGTCATACATACAAAAAATTTGTAATAAAAAATCATAATTAATTATTTACTTGGAAACGAATTACAAAAAAATATGCATCACATTGGGACATGAGTCCTCTACTTAGATCCAAAATCTTATAAATTTTTTTGATCATTCTATTGTGGTTAGGGTGGTAAGAAAAACACCTACTTATTTTTTCCCTGAAATTTAAGTACTACTGCATTGAAATTTCAAATTTCACCAAATAGCTTTTTTATTTTTTTAAATAAACCTAATAGTTTAGAAAATGCATTCAATTTTCTATAGATTCTATTTTTACATATTTTTGAAATAATATATATAACTTATTCAAATTTTTACGTCAAGTTGCCTAACTCTGATTTTTCTAAATTTTTCACCACTTAAGGGCCTCTTTTTTCCATGATGATCCTACACATACCTTGAATGCTGCAACAAATGCTTGAGTAATTTTCTCTTGAGCAATGAATGAAAATAATATTTTCTATATTCTTTGTTCTCATGAATTTGTAGGATGCTTCTAGGATTTGAATTTGAAACATAGGAAAATGGAGGAGTTCACTACATATGGTTTTATACTAAATTTGGAACTTTTTATAAAACTTGTACTATAAATAGAAAGGTAAAAATGAGTGTAATGAACCCACCTATTCTTCTATTTCATTCAGGAAATGAGATCCCCCAAGCTAAAATCAACTTTCAACCCTTAGGTGAGTGAAGTCTTGTAGGAATCTTGCAATTTCCCTTTTTTGTTCTAGGACAGGGGTCTGGGGTCAAACAACACTTTGGGGAGAAAGATTCAAAATAGGAAATCAACTCCAAAATTTTATCTATAACTTGGATTTAGTAGATTAAACTCAATACATATGGAACCTACAAATCTTCTGGACAATTTGGAAGGGATAAGTCTTGCACACCTCTCATAAAAGGGTGTTTTCAGAAGTTGACTGAGGACTCACTCACCCTATGTTGAATGGGTCTTGGATAGGGCTATGTAAAAATGGTTTTTGGGTTCTCTTCTCTTGTGTCCGCACTCCCAAATTCATGATTTTCTTCGTCTGACAGTCATAAATAAATCTTGTAGGTGAGTTTCTATGAAATTTCAACAACAATGATAACAAATGCAACTTTACAATTTTACAATTTTTTTCTTCAAGAGATCTTGCACCTAAATATGAAAACAAAAATCAAGAGGGAATAATGTTTTGTTGTTGGTGAATGGGGGTTCACCTTGGTCAAACCTCATTTTGGTAATTAAAGATTAAAATGAAATGAAATAGCATCGAAGGGATGATGAATGAACAAAGCAACGTCACAACTCACCTAACCATTAGATGAACCTTGATAATGGAGGTTTGTGAATTGCATGGAATGACTAAAATGGATGTGGATCTTGATCTTTGAACCTTTTCTTGAGATGATACTTTGAATTCTTGATTGAATCATGAAACCTACATCACAATGTTAGCTCAAAAACATGCATGGATCCACATAACTTCAACATAATGCTTGGATCTTGAATGTTGTAACAAATGATGAAGAAATATGCTATTGACAATAATCTTGGATCTTGTAAGTGATCTCTCAAAAATATAATTGAAAGCTAATGTTTATTTGATAAAATAACCTTGTATTTATAGTAATTTATCCTTAATTCAAATTTCACAAGCTGACAATGAAATATAGATTTCAAATAATTGAAATACCACCAAAAACATAATTTAAATTTAGTTCCTAGGTGGGCGGATGCATGAAGCTAGGTTACATTTTTGTGGCCAACTTAAAAAAAAAATTGGAAATGACATAATGTGAGCATGTTATAACATGCTCACGTTATTTCATTTTAAAAGGAAAAAAAAAGTGAAAGTTATTCACTTTCTCTTTTCTATTTTTCTGCTTTGCTCATGGCCAAAAACTCTCATTTTCACACTCACATTCTAGGAGGACGTATTCTTCAAAATTCATCAACAATAGTTTCTTTTCGTTCGCAAAGATGACACCACAATGATGAAGAGGTGTAGGAGGTAAGTATTGTTTTATTTGTTTTGAATTTCTTAGTTTCAAGTTGATTTTCTTTGTTTTAGGTTAGATTTCATTGTTTTTTTTTTAATTTGTAGGAGATGCAAATAATCCTAAAAATACTCAACAAGAATAGGAAAATCCTCCTCAACAAAATCAACCTCCCCCACCAATCACTCAACACCCTCCTGGCACTCAACAAAATTCGAGTGAAATTGAAAACAACAAAAAATAAATTGAGGATCTTATCAGTAGGTTGAGTGATCCAAATGCTTCAACTACGAAAAGAATGAAACTAGAAAACTCAATGAAAGAGATGTTAAAAAATGTAGGTTCAATAACCCAACAAATAACAGGATGGAAAAATAGGAGGCATGCAGCTAAGGCATATTATGCAGATAAACTATCATATAAACAAGTAAAAGATTTAAAAATTACTAAAGGTGATTTGTGCTCTCTATTCATTGACTGTAGAACAAATAAAAATCTTAGCCTCAATGCGAAGAGGTTTCCTATTCATTGGTGCCACCACCAAGAGATTAGGAACCATTTTTATCATAGGTGGTACTTGGTCTTTGATTACCCACTGTGCAATAATTGTGAAGTCCCCCAATATTTTCTTAGGAAACTATACAATGAGTTCATATTGAACCAAATCCCAAATTATTTTTTATATGAGGGAGTTCTAGGGGAGAGGTGGTGGGTTGACTCAAGATAGGCCTAGTGCACAACCTAATCCTACATGGAAAGGGAGTTGACCTCTCGTTAGGCCACCTCATGAGCACATTGTTGTGCCTGTCATTGTGAACGAGAGTGATGACGTAGAGACATTGTAGGCAATCAACACTTTGACCCAGAGTGTCATCCATCATTCTAGCCCTATTGCACAATGCCATCCAGGGGAGTCTTTGGGTGGTGGCCTTCGAACCCATGTGTGTCAATCTTGTGGGGTGACTTGTTCATATGACCCCACCGACACTCAGGAGGCTGCTAAGTAGGATCCGTATGTTGCTACATAGGATCGGTATGTTGCTCTGCAAGATCTATATGCTACTACAAAGGATCCATATGCTGCTATGGGGATGGAGAGGATGACTGAAATTTTTCATCATGCATATGGAATTGATAGTCAGGTAAAAGTCAGCATGTTCATTGAATTTAATTTATTAAATTTTGATTCTGAAATGCATGATTAACTAATTTAGTTTTATTATTTTAATAAAATTGCAGGGTCATAGTGTTGAGACTGGATACATCGGTCCTCCACCTACTTATTTCTGTAGTACACCTATCAATTGGGTATGTAACTAGTAAATAATTATAAATTTATTACATGTTAATAGCATTCTTTTACGAATGGTATTTTAATACATGTGATTTTGGATGTTGAACAGGCTAATATTGGTGGTTTCAAGCAAACACCTCCTAGTGCCAATGGATTCACTCAAACATACACAAAGGTAATAGAATAAAGAGAACTTAACTAATGAATTATACTTAATAGATTTGTATAGTTTATATTCATATTGTTGGTTACATTGCATTACACATCATTCAAACTCAAAGCATTACTTCAAATTCCATAACTAATAACTAGATGTTGAGAGATGGAAAAATTTCAACTGTACAATATAGTTGTTTAGAAATTCAACATAAGCAAGACGATGCAATTACTTCACATGGAGGCATGTGCTGTCAAAGGTGCACCACCACGACAAACTATGGATGCTTGGAAAAAATATATCAAACCATAATAGTACGAAATAGCATAGACAGGGCAGTTAGTGATGTAGAGCATCATATCAAAACACTCATTCATCAGGGTACATCTAATGTAGAGCATCCAACAAACACCATCAACATCATTTCTTCAAGGGATTTCAATCCCAAATAGAATCAAGAGAAGATCAAATATAATTTCATTAGAAATCTACTTTTCATTCAACCAAAATCCACTCAAATTCTCTTAGCCATTCCATAGGCCACCATTCATCATTCCACTAATCAATATTCCAATTGATTCATTCAAATCAAAAACCATATTAAAGAAAAAATTTAGTTAATCAATTAGATTCACATCATTCTCAACCACCATAAAAACAACATAAACCTGATTATTGACACTTGAACAATTCATCCTTTTATTTATTCACTAAGGCAACAAATCAATTAAACCATACCTCACTGTTATCAGTCCATTATCAAGCACTGTACTCACCATATTTTGATTGCAATAGTCTATTGATAGGTTACAAACTCCCGCTACAATAAAATCTTGACTATCATCTTGTGGTTAATCACCAATTTGCTCAAAAGGCTTCATAATAGTCACCCATCCAACTATCAAAGTCACGAAACTTGTCTTATACACCTTAACCCAATTTAGTAGCATCAATCATATCACAAAAGCTTTGAAAGGATACAAGTTAGAAATGTTGAAGATAGGAGAGATTGCCACCCCAGGAGGTAGCTCTATGTCATAAGCATTTTGGCCAAACTTGTAGACCACCTTGCAAGGTCCTATCTTCTTCATCATGATTTTGGTATACTTTCCTTTTGGAAGTCTCTCCTTCTTCAAGTGTTCCATCACCAATTCTCTAACCTTGAATTGGAAATTTCTCTTTTGTAAATCTGCCTTTTCCTTATACTTCTCAACATTCTTTTGAAGGGTTTCCTTCACTTGTTGATGAATATCCCTGATTGTAACAAAAAATTCCTCACCTTGAGCACTTATCCTAGCAACTCCTTGTAGATCCTTTAGTTCATAGACCCCTCTAGGGTGGATGCCATAGACTACCTCAAAAGGGCTTCTACCAATGCTCCTATTCATGGAGTCATTATATGCAAATTCAGCCTGAGGTAAAATCATATCCCAAGCTTGTCCATACTCCTTGATAAGGCATCTTAAGAGGTTTCCCAATGATCTATGCACCACTTCAGTTTGTCCATTCATTTGTGGATGGTATGCTGAACTAAAGGACAGATTTTTTCCTTGAGTTTCTTCCACAAGGTCCTCCAAAAGTGACCAATGAATTTATAATCCATGTCAGAAACAATGCTTAAAGGAAGTCCATGTATCCTAACAACCTCCTTAAAGAAGATACCTACTATATGAGATGCATCATTGGTGCATTTGCAAGGAATAAAATGTGCCATCTTACTAAATATATCAACTACCACAAAGATACTATCAAAACCTTTTTGGGTTCTAGGCAACCTCAAGAAAAGTCAATACTTACACACTCCCAAGGCCTATTGGGAATGGGAAGTGGTTGATCAAGTCTTGCATTTGATGAAGTTCCCTTTTCCCTTTGATATATTGTACAACCTTCCACATACCTTCTCACATCAACCTACAACTTTGGCCAATAGTAAAATCTCCTAACTTGTTCTAAGGTCTTGTCAAGGTGAAAGGGACCTCCAAGACTCCCTCTGTGTTTATCCTTTATGATATTCTCCCTCATTGAGAATTTACACACACACAATTGGTTTCCTTTCAAGAGAAAACCATTCTACAATAAAAATTTAGAGAATTCACCATGAAAAGAATTCAAATGCTACTCACAAACATTGTATACCTCCTTGAAATTTGAATCTTCATGATACATATCCTTCAATGCTTCAACCCCCATGCTTTGGAGTTGGATCTCTTGCACTACAAGTGCCCTTCTACTGAGAGCATCTGCCACCTTATTTTCTTGGCCCTTCTTATGGTTTATTATGAAAGTATAGGCTTGCAAAGACTCTACCCACTTCATGTTCCTATGACTAAGTTTGTCCTGTGCATTCAAAAAAGTCAAGGCATGATTATCAGTATAAAAAAAATTCTTTAGGTAACAAGTAGTGCCTCCAGTTTTTAAGGGTTTGGACCATAGCATAAAATTCCAAATCATAGGAAGAATACTTCCTCTTTGCTTCATTGATCCTCTCACTATAAAATGCAACTAGTTTGCCTTCTTGGCTCAAAATAGCCCTTATTTCTTGATTGCTAGCATCACACTCAATGGTAAAAACTTTATCAAAATCAGTGAGCACAATTATAGGCTGTTGTGCTACTCTCATTTTCAGATATTCAAACCCTTTATCATCCTTATTGGTCCAAGAAAACTTACCTTTGTTACCTCCTTTGATGGTGTCCAAGATTGGTGCACAAATTTGGCTAAAGTTCTTGATGAACTTTCTATAAAAGCTTGCAAGTCCATGGAAGCTTCTCACATCTCCCATGGATTTTTCTGTTGGCCTTGAGTAAGAATAGCATGCACCTTTGAAGGATCCATTTTCAAACTTCCCTTGGAGATGACAAAACCAAGGTAGACTAGTTCTTCCTTCATGAATTCACACTTTTCCATGTTGATCAACAACTTCTCCTCTTGTAACCTCCTTAGTACCATGTCAAGGTTCTTCAAATGTTCTTCTTTAGACCTGCTAAACACAAGGATGTGATCTAAATAAACTTCAACAAAATTTCCAATGAAAGGTATCAATACCTCATTCATAAGGCACATAAATGTACTAGGGGAATTTGATAACCCAAAGGGCATCACCAACCAGTCATAGAACCCTTAATTAGTCTTAAAAGTTGTCTTCCATTCATCCCCCTTTCTGATCCTTATCTAATGGTACTCGCTCTTTAGATCAATCTTGGAAAAGTAAGATGCTCCTAATAGACAATCCATGAGGTCCTCCATTCTTGGCATCAGGAACCTATATCTGATTGCACGATCCTATTAATGGCTCTTGAATCAGTGCAAAGCATCCAATTCCCATCCTTCCTTGGTGCTAGGATAGTCAGAACAACACATGGGCTCAAACTCTTCCTCACTAGCCCTTTATCCATCAACTCTTGCACTTGTCTTGCAATCTCCTCATTTTGAGTAGGTGTCATCTTGTATGCAGCCTTATTGGGAAATGTAGCCCTTGGAATCAGATCAATACGGTGGCTTACATAGCTAATGGGAGGTACGGAACTAGGTAATTCATTCACCATTATTTATTTGTACCTTTCCAACAACTCTTGGACTTCATTTGGTGCATCTTCCTTCTTCTTTGTGGGAAGATCTGCTTCACTTTTTGGCTTCATAATCAGGAAGAATCCTCTTCTTCCTCCTTCATTCAAGGTCTTCATGAACTCCTTATCACCCACCATCAAAACACTAGGCCCTTCATGCTTCGCCTTGTCTTCTTCTAGGAGAGGTGAAAGGTTGTAAGTCTTCCCATCCTTCACAATGAAGTATGTGTTCTTCCCATCATGCTTGGTATTCCTATCAAACTACCAAGGCCTACTAGAAATATATAGCTTAATACTTGTACTCAAAATTTTGTTCATTAGATCTCATACATTATAAGTCATGACGTGGATCTTGCTATAGTAACTTTTTTGTGGTTGAATAATTTGTTTTTTATTTTCAGATGTTGGTTGTGGGAACACCTCCAAATGTTACAAGGGTAATGGATATCAATGTTTCATCTACTATAAAATCCTCCATGGCTCTGATAGAGGAGGTATGAAGCAAATTACTAAATTTCAATTTACATTTGTTGTTATAGATGTTAGTTCTAGTGAAAAATCAAACCATTATTGATCATTCACAGTTTAATTCCTCTTTGGATGGTTTACACAGGGCTTGAGCACGCCTGAGCATTGACATGCAAATATTTCCATCATGGAGAGTGATCATGAGATGGCAGTAAGTGATTATTTTGTTAAATATATAATTTCTTATAATGTAATTTCTATATATTAATGTCTTTACTTCTTATTGTAACAGTTAATACTTCACTAGGAGCACTCCTCGAGCACAGCAGAAATGAGTGATGGAATTATTGCCATCAGATCGCCAAACAAAGGGAAAGAATTTATTTCCAGAGCATGGAGAGAAATGAATTTTGATTCCAGAGCCCTTTGTTGTATGCCTAGACATGGCAAATTTGTACATATCTTGTATTGGATGTATTTGACATTGTATGCCTATATGGAATTAGAGCATAAGCCTATATGGCTATTTTTTAACTATATTTTATAGTTATATCGACATATATTGATGTATGTGTACATGGGTATTTAGTTAATACAAATATTTTTTTATCGATGGTGTCCATATTTTCTCTTTTTGACAATGTCAAAAGCATGGCTACATATAGATTAGGAAAAGACTTTTCCTTTTAGATTATCAATGCATGGAAGTCTCAAAAATTATCCTTGATATTACAAAAATATATGTGTTTATACCATAGCATCAAAAATCTTTTGGGGAAAAAATCGGCAAACCAAAAGTATAAGATTTTTTGAAAAAAATAGGAAAAAGTCTAGAAAAAATCATAAAAAAATTAGATTTAAAAAAAGGGTAAAAAAAAGTAGAACAAGAGATAATTTTTTTTTAAAAAAGGTTTAAAGGCATTTCCATAGCATAGAGAAATAGAGGGCAAGTAAAATAAAGAGTTTAACTAATAAATTGTAAAAAATAGATTTTTGTAGTTTATATTCATATCGTTGATTACATTGCAATGCACATATTTCAAACTCAAAGCATTGCTTCACATTGCATAACTAATAACTAGATGGTGATAGATGAAAAAATATCAATTACAATATAGTTTTTACAAAGTCAACCTAAGAAGTTATGCAATTACTTCACATTGCATAACTAATAACTAGGAGCAGCTCCCATTTGCATTTGCTTGTCATGGCATTCTATGAGACCACATTTCTTTGAGGTATTTTTTCAAACAATTCACTGCCTTGTCTATACTACCACATTTTTGATACATGTCTACCAAATCGTTTTGTCAAATAGTTCACTGCCTTGTTGCTATGCTGAAAGCCTAAAACAAGTGCTTTCGAACAAGCTATGAATGCTTTGAAAAAATCTATCAAAAGCATAATAGTAGGCAATATCATAGACAAGGCAGTGAACTCTTTCAAAAAATGCCTCAAAGAAATGAGGTCTCATGTTGATGGAATGCCATGACAATCAAATGCTTTTGATTGTCATGGCATTCCATCACCATGAGACCTCATTTCTTTGAGGCATTTTTAAAAGAGTTCACTGCCTTGTCTATGCTAACACATTTTTCATACATGTCTATCAAAGCATTTTATCAAACAGTTCATTGCCTTGCTGCTATGGCTAAAAGCCTAAAATAGGTGCTTTCAAACAAGCTATGGATTGTCATGGCATTCCATCACCATGAGACCACATTTCTTTGAGGAATTTTTTCAAACAGTTCACTGCCTTGTCTATGCTACCACATTTTTCATACATGTTTACCAAAGAATTTTATCAAACATTTCACCTCCTTGCTGCTATGCCTAAAAACCTAAAATAGGTGCTTGAAAACAAGCTATGGATGCTTGGAAAAAATCTATCAAAGCATAATTTAATCAGCAATAGCATAGACAAGGAAGTGAACTGTTTGAATAAAAGCCTCAAAGAAATTTGGTCTCAATGGTGGTGGAATGCCATGACAATCTATATTAATTTGCTTTTCATGGCATTCATTATGGCATTCCATCACCATGAGACCACATTTCTTTGAGGTATTTTTTCAAACAGTTCACTGCCTTGTCTATGCTACCACATTTTTCATACATGTTTACCAAAGAATTTTATCAAATAGTTCACCTCCTTACTACTATGGCTAAAATCCTAAAATAGGCACTTTCAAACAAGCTATGGATGCTTGGAAAAAATCTATGAAAGCATAATAATAAGCAATAGCATAGACAAGGCAACGAATTGTTTGAATAAAAGCATCAAATAAATGTGGTCTCAATGGTGGTGGAATGCCATGACAATCCATAGCAATTTTCTTGTTATGCCATTCCATCACCATGAGACCACATTTCTTTGAGGCATTTTATGAATCAATTCACTTGCTTGTTGCTATGGCTAAAATCCTAAAATAGGTGCTTCCAAACAAGCTATGTATTCTTAGAAAAAATCTATCAAAGCATAATTTAATTTAAGCAATAGCATAGACAAGGCAACAAACTATTTGAATAAAAGCCTCAAAGAAATGTGGTCTCAATGGTGGTGGAATGCCATGACAATCCATATCAATTTTCTTGTCATGGCATTTGTCATGCAATTCCATCAGCATGAGACCACATTTCTTTGAGGCATTTTCTGAAACAGTTTGCTGCCTTGTCTATGCTATCACATTTGTCATACATGTTTATGAAAGCATTTTATCAAATAGTTCACCTCCTTACTGCTATGGCTAAAAGCCTAAAATAGGTGCTTCCAAACAAGCTATGGATGCTTGGAAAAAATCTATCAAAGCATAATAATAAGAAATATCATAGACAAGGCGACAAACTATTTGAATAAAAGCCTCAAAGAAATGTGGTCTCAATGGTGGTGGAATGCCATGACAATCCATAGGAATTTTCTTATCATGGAATTCGTCATGCCATTCCATCACCATGAGACCACATTTCTTTGAGGAATTTCTTGAAATAGTTTGTTGCCTTATCTATGCTATCACATTTTTCATATGTGTTTACTAATGCATTTTATCAAATAGTTCACCTCCTTGATGCTATGGCTAAAAGCCTAAAATAGGTGCTTCCAAACAAGCTATGGATGTTTGGAAAAAATCTATCAAAGCATAATTTAATAAGTAGTAGCATAGAAAAGGCAGAGAACTATTTGAATAAAAGCCTTAAAGAAATGTGGTCTCAATGGTGGTGGAATGCCATGACAATCCATAGATTTTTTTTTTTCATGGCATTCGTCATGGCATTCCATCACCATGAGACCACATTTCTTTGAGGCATTTTTTGAAATAGTTCGCTGCCTTGTCTATGCTACCACATTTTTCATACATGTTTACCAAAGCATTTTATCAAATAGTTCACCTTCTTACTGCTATGGCTAAAATCCTAAAATTGGTGCTTCCAAACAAGCTATGGATGCTTGGAAAAAATCTATCAAAGCATAATAATAAGCAATAAATAGACAAGGCAGCAAACTGTTTGAATAAAAGCCTTAAAGAAATGTGGTCTCAATGGTGGTGGAATGCCATGACAATCCATAGCAATTTTCTTGTCATGGAATTTTTCATGCCATTCAATCACCATGAGACCACATTTCTTTGAGGCATTTTTTCAAACAATTCACTGCCTTGTCTATGCTACCACATTTTTCATACATGTCTACCAAAGCATTTTATCAAAAAATTCACTGCCTTGCTGCTATGGCTAAAAGCCTAAAAAAAGTACTTTCGAACAAGCTATGGATGCTTGGAAAAAATCTATCAAAGTATAATAGTAAGCAACAAGCTATGGTCTCATGGTTTTTTTTCATGCGAAAATTAGTTTGATTTTATTCACTTTTTTTGCAGGTTATAAACATTTTTATTTTTTTTGCCAATTTTGTTGTTTTAAATGACATTCAAGTTTATGGTGGTTTTGTTGCTTATATGATGATATGTGATATTCTAATCCTAAGTCATGCTTCTAGGTTGCATAGATATATATTTTGTTTTTACATGTTTTTTATACCAACGAACCCAAAACTAACTGAACCCCCCTCCAAAGAATTTTGGCCAAACTAGCATGTTTGGGTGAGAAAGAGGACCATTCCTAGCATGAAAATGCCTATTTGAATATGCTGGAACAATCCGTTTGCTCACATGAGCTGCAAAATGAAAGTTGCACCACTTTGCAACTTTCCACTACTTCCATTTGACACTTTTTCCTTGAACTAAAATCTAGACACCACGGGAAAACCACTCCAAGATAACGAAAACCAAGAGAGTTTATTGTAGAGGGGTCCAACGCAATCCCATGGTATTAGACGAGAAGTTTCTAAGCATCACAGTGTCTAAGTAACCTCATGCTGAAGTTTGCAACAATTTTTCCCTATGGACCCTTAAGGGATCGATCCGGTTGAACATAGCTCAGAGTGATTTCGTGTGTTTGGATGCGAAAGAGGACCATGCCTAGTGTAAAAATACCTATTTGGATGCGTTGGAATAGTTCGGTTGGTCACACGAGTTGCAGAACGAAAGTTGCACCACTTTGCAACTTTCCACTGCTTCCATTTGACACATTTTTCATCAATTGAAACTTTGACACCATGGAAAGACCACTCTGAGATAACGTAAACTAAGAGAGGTTATTGTAGAGGGTCCCAACGGGATCCCATAGGATTAGACAAGAAGTTTCTAAGCATCATGGTGTCCGAGTAACCTCATGCTGAAGTTTGCAGCCATTTTTCCCTTTGGACTCTTAAGGGATCAATCTGGTTGAACGTAGTTCAGAGTGATTTCGTGTGTTTGGGTGTGAAAGAGGACCATGCCTAGTGTAAAAATGCTTATTCAAACATGTTGGAACAGTCTGTTTGGTCACATGAGTTGCAGAACAAAAGTTGCACCACTTGGCAACTTTCCACTGCTTCCATTTGACACTTTTTCCATCAACTGAAATCTAGACTCCATGGGAAAACCACTCTCAGAAAACAAAAACCAAGAGAGGTTATTGTAGAGGGGCCCAACTTGATCCCATGGGATCAGACAAGAATTTTCTAAGTGTCATGGTGTCCGAATAACCTCATGTTGAGGTTTTCAGCCATTTTTCCCTTTGGACCCTTACGGGATTGATCTAGTTGAACGTAGCTCAGAGCGATTCTATGTGCTTGGGTGTGAAAGAGGACCATTCCTAGCGTAAAAAATCATATTCGGATGTGTTGGAACAATCCATTTGGTCACACGAGTTGCAAAACAAAAATTGCACCACTTTGCAACTTTCCACTACTTCCATTTGACACTTTTTTCATCAACTAAAACTTCGACACCAGAGGAAAACCACTCCGAGATAATGTAAACTGAGAGAGGTTATTGTAGAGGGGCCCAACATGATCCCATAGGATTAGACAAGAAGTTTCCAAGTGTCATGATGTTCGAGTAACCTCATGCTGAAGTTTGCAACCATTTTTCCCTTTGGACCCTAAGGGATCAATCCAGTTGAATGTAGTTCTGAGTGATTCTGCATATTTGGGTGTGAAAGAGGACCATTCCTAGTGTAAAAATTCCTATTTCTACATGTTGGATTAAAAATTCCTATTTCTACATGTTGGATTAAAAATTCCTATTTCTACATGTTGGAATAGTCCGTTTGGTCACACGAGTTGTAGAATGAAAGTTGCACCACTTCGTAACTTTTTGTTGCTTTCATTTGACACTTTTTTCATCAATTGAAAAGTGGACACCACTCAAAAACCACTCCGAGATTAAAAAAATGAGAGAGGTTATTGTAGAGGGGCCCAACATGATCCTATTGGGTCAAATTAGAAGTTTCTAAGCATCACAGTGTCCGAGTAACCTCATGCTAAAGTTTGCAGTCATTTTTCCCTTTGGACCCTTAAGGGATTGATCCAGTTGGACAAAGGGTCTATACTCTAAACTTATCCAAACCTTACCAACTCTTGGGGTAGAAATTATAAGGTGTCAAAACTTCAAAATCCACAATTATATCTCAGTTATACCACTGTACAATGGGTAAACCACAAAACCCTCTATTGTAGTCTAAACCCTAGGGGTTTATTGAAAATGATACTTCCAAAGCTAACCACAACCTATGAATTACTCAAAAAAGTTTGTGATACCCTACACAAGCTCAATCAATCATAAAATAATGCTTCCCTACACAAAAACACAATTTAACTTTTTAAAACCACCATTTTTCTTAAAGAAAGCTCACTTTTACACACATGGGTTTCACACCCATCTCACTTTCAGACCTCCTCAACACAAACACATCATTCCCACACCTTAATAATGTTAGTGCAGACCCATTCCTCAAGTTATAGAGGCTATAGAAAGAGGAATGGGTCAAAAAGCCATTTTTATTGACTCAAAACCTTCAAATGTACAAGTTTGGGCCAGTTTTAGTAAATTGATGATATTCTACTCCTTATTTTGCTTGATGAACAAAACCTACTGAATGGTGCTTCTGCACCAATCATACATAAACCTTTTTGTCCCTCCTAAAGTTTGGACCACATCCATTACCTCCACATAAAACTCGGCATCCTTGGTCTTCTTGGTTCCCATGCCTTGATATGGTTATGCAAATGAAAATGAAGCAAAGTAATCATCTCCTTATCCGTTGGTTGGAAGAATGTATGCTTAATGTTTTGATACATGATATCAGCTCTCATCTACTCTCATTGTTGAATACCAAAATCCAATATGGTGGGCCTCCATAGTTCCAATCATCTTTCTTCCTCTTCCACCAAATGCTGGCCCGATCTACACATTTGCAAGCCTAATTGAATTTTTTTTTGAAAGTTGAAGTTTCTCCCAAGTCACAAGTGTTGCTTTGTCTACCTTTTCAGACTCTTTGATTACTACAGATCATCTCTAGGATTTAATCATTTGTATCACACATGGTTGATGTGCTTTGAATCCTTGCATCTAAAGGAAATTTCCTCAACATAAATACTCTCTCTAGGTTAACAATCATACATTGACCTTCTTGCCCATCTTAAAGTTTGGACCACATACATTACCTCCACATAAAACTCGACATCCTTGGTATTCTTGGTTCCTACACCTTGATATGGTTATACAAATGAAAATGAAGCAAAGTAATCACCTCCTTCTCTGTTGGCTAGAAGAATGCATGCTTAATGTTTTGATACATGATATCAATTCTCTCTTCTGGTCTCATGATTGAATATCAAAATCTAGTATGGTGGGCCTCCAGAGTTCTAGTCATCTTTCTTCCTCTTCCACCAAATTGCTGGCCTAATCCACACATCTCCCAGCTTAATTGGATTTGTTTTTTGAAAGCTAAACTTTCTCCTGAGTCACCAATGTATCTCTCTCTCCCTTTTCAAACTCTTTCATTGCTACAAATCGTCTTTGGGATTTAATCATCTATACCACATGGTTGATGTGCTTTGAATCATCAGTAATAGTCTTCAAAATTGGCTACTAGTACAAGTTCATGCAGCTTTCATAATACTTTATAACCATGGAGTTCATTCATTCCTTGATGCCATCAAGTGAAGATTAAGGAATGGCGTCAATGCAGAGTACATCTCGCTTGAAGTCTTTGAAAGTAATATCCATATCATATTCCTTTTGCCCAAGTTCTACTCTCTCAAGGTTAACTCCATGAAAACCAAGCTCTCTAAATGGTACATATCAAAGTCTACTTCAAAATATTTTAGATGACGCTGCTCCCATAGCTCTCTTACTTGCTTGACAAAACCTTGAAACTTTGTATAGATTTTATTTTTGCTATCCCTCTCTTGTTGTTTTTTTCTCAAATTCATCAAGATCATACATTGACCTTCTTAACCCTCCTAAATTTTGGACCACATCCATTACCTCCACATAAAACTGGACATCCTTGGTCTTCTTGGTTCCCATGCCTTGATATGCTTATGCAAATGAAAATGAAGCAAAGTAATCATCTCCTTCTCCAATGGTTGGAATAATGCATGCTTAATGTTTTGATACATGATATCATATCTCTCTTCTACTCTCATGGCTTAATACCAAAATCTAGTATGGTGGGCCTCTAGAGTTCCAATCATCTTTCTTCCTCTTCCACCAAATTCTAGCTCGATCCAATGTATGCCAACCTAATTGACTTTGTTTTTGAAAGTTGAATGGTGCAGGAGCACCCACAACTCACCCTCAATTTTTGATTGTTTGATGCTAAAATGGGAGAAAATTTGATAAATGTTAGTATGTTGAGGTATTTTTTTCTCGAATAAGGTCTAATAGACCACTCTATTTTGATACACCTTTGGTTGTTTTAGTGAAAGGAAAATCCATTTTTCTTTATTCAGCCTGTACAAACCAGTAGGGTCTAAGTTTACTTTAATTTTTGTGATGGAGCCCTTCCTATTACTATGGTGAATTGTGACTTAGAGGAAAGGCTTACAATGTGTTGTTTTCAAGTTTCCTTAACTCTTTTAATAATGGTAAGGTGTTTATAGGGCTAGTGATGTTGTTTTAGGTTGAGAATGTGATATTTTGGCTTGAAATGGAGGAACCAAAGTGATGTTTTTGAGATCTACTGAGTCTAAAGGCTAGGTGAAGGTTTATTATGTGTGTGCATACCCTAAAAAACTTGTTTGATGCTTTGGTGAGGTTTGGAAGGCCTTGGAGTTGTGAGATGCTAGAAACCCTATGTATTTGTTAGAAAATTGAGGGTTTTAATTAATTATGGCTTAGAGGTTGAGTGATTTTCTAAAACTTGTGTAATTGGGAGTTTTTTGACCTATTTGATGACTTTCCAAGAGCTTGTGGGGTTACAAGAAGTGTAAAGAGTAGTTTTTTTGTAAAATAGGGCTAATTTTCTAGCCTTTTTGCAGGGCAGTTTGAAGGATCTCCAAGAAATTGCAAAGAAACCTTGTATGTTTGGCTTGGGAATGGTTTTGGGTGTTTGAGTAGATGCTATATTGATGATGAGATGGTCCTTGAGAGGCATTATGTAAAATTTAAGCCAAATTTTTCAATTTTGAATCATTTTTGTTGGTAGTTGTTCCAAGATGGCCAAATGAAATAACAAATGTTGTTGGTTTACTAAAATTTGATTTGTTTGAGTCCTCTCCACCTTGACTCAACATCACTAAAGTTTCTCC
>VDFB02179234.1:28786718-28954860 GCA_007258455.2 Sequoia sempervirens | reverse complement strand
ATTACATTTTTAGAAACTATACTCCATTCTACAAATTTTAAAAAATAAATTTTAAAAAAAATCTATTACTTTCCAAAATTTGTAGGGGGAGAACGACCAAAATTATGCTTTTTAGGAAGTGCCCACTTAGAAAATTAGTAAAAAATCAAATATTCATTAAAAAATTATCAGAAAAATTGTGCATCAATTTGTGTACATCCCTCTTTTGAACCCCTTAATCTCAATTGTTTTCAAAATAAATTAGTGGTTTAGAAAATAGACTCAGAGCACTTCGATCCTTGTCTGTGTTCCATCCAATTTTTTTGAGTGTAACTATCCTCAATTTCATGTCCAAGATCAGCATTTCCTGATTTCATAAAAAAAGTGGCCACTTAAGCCCCTTTTTTGGGAACCATCTTGATTCACTTACCCAAGTCTAAGTGAGGATCCATTCACCCATGGGCGAATGTTTGGGTCACTTACCTAGGACATAGATTGCTTAATGAGAAGTGTTATGTTTATGCATTAATGAATGTTGGGTTTTCCTCTTCAAAAATTACAATTAATTAGTCTTGGTTTTGAATTAAAGGGGCCAATTAAGGAAAATTAACCTCAATTAATTAATAAATCCCTAAATAAGTGTGAAAGTGTAAAGAGGCACACTCTACAACACCAAAATAAGGAATAATTAAGTCTATTTTAATTAATAGGACCCTAAACTCAATGTGAATATGTAAAATACATATTACAACACTAAATTAAGGCATAATTTAGCTCATTTTAATATTAATTCCCAAATTAAGTGTGAAAAAGGGTTACTTTTCCTACATTACATTTAGCCCTCACTTTAATAAGAGGAGGAACTTGCGTCAAACTCACTCTAAAGTACACAAATATGTGTGAAGAGGGGTCGAAGTGGATGGTATAGTATGAAAAAGATAAAGGAGGGTGATCAAGCCCCTAGGATCCAAGATCCCATGTCAAACAAAAATGAGCACAAAGGGACACACATAAGATGTATGATGCAAAAACAAGACTAGACACATTAACATACCATTTAAAATACTAAAAGAAAAAAAAATAAAAAAAATAAAAAGGGGTGGATCAAGCCTCGATTTTTTGTCCAACTTGATGTAGATCAAGCCTCAACTTTTTGTCTAGGAATGCTAACAAGAAGAAATCAATGTCTACTATGAAAAAAACATGTATGCCCACTCCGAGCTAAAGGAACCTCAGGTCATCCACTAGGTTAGCCCTTAGGAAAGTGGCTTAGTGAGAAAGTCATGTTGGGTCTATAGGTTCTCACTGTACTTACCATACCAAATCTATCCCTCTGAAAACCCTAATAAGGTGCCACACACAATAAGGTTTTGAGCTTCACAAGGTTAACAAGTTATATTATAATAAAAACTTATGAACAAAACTACAAATAAAGGTTTTTTCAAAGATACTTTGCTTAATTTGTGTAAGGTCTCTTCTTACGGAACATCATGCCTAATGTCTCCAAAAGTGGACAAGTCCAAGATAAGAGAATCATAACTTAGGGAATGCAAAACATAGAATCACCACTAAGAGGAAAGTAATATGCTAAGAAATATAACACTCTCAAAGAACATCAAACCCAAAGACACCACCAAGAAGAAATAAATTCATAAAAAGAAACATGAGTGTTGATGTATGCCCCCACTTTAAAGCAATTTCTAACACCATTGGTATGAGAAATCTACTTTAAAGTAGAAGAAGACTTGATAGCTTATTTGAAAAGCCCTATGCCAAGTCATATGTTCCCAAATGAAACTACATCATGAATAAGGGATTCCCCAAAAATACAATGCTAAACATAGAAAGAAAAGTACACCACGTATGAGCCAACTTAAGGCATTTCATCCACTTCCCAAGCTTACATGGAAGGTGGTGAACTAGCAAAATGAGACAATGATAAGTACCATAGTAGGAAACTCTACCTAACTCCTTTCCCCCACTTAGTGCAAGACAATTTGAGCCAAGGTAAATGACGAGGAACATGAAAATGAGTATCAATTAGAGGAACTAGGTGCTTCAACACAAGGAAGAGCATCACAATCCTTAAGATGTTAAATTTTATCACTTAAAGCCTTACATTCATTAGTAGACTAACCATGAACTTTATGATACATGCACAAAACAAAATTTTGTTGTAGAATTTCTTTTGTTTTTTTGGAGGGAGAGATACCAAGTGATCTTGGAGGAGTCTCAATAAGATACTCTCTTGATCAATAGTAGGGGATATTTCTTTCTTAGCAAAAGATGTCATACACACAATAAATGATAAGGCCTTATATGAAAATGGAGATAAAGGTGGAAAACCTAGATCTTTCTTGAAAAGGTGTGCTATAGACTTATCATTTTTCTTAATGTTTTCATTATATCCATGTTTAGAAAGGAGTTTGTATCAAATACCATAACATTCTTCCAACTCACATGAAGATGGTTTTGAGAAGGATTTCCTTCTTCATGAGAACACAAATCCTTTTTAGGTTTCTTAAAGTTATGGGCCTCTTCTTCTCATGAGGGATGGGAGTTAAAGAGCCCCCATCACCACCATGGGGTGATGTTGTTGACAAAGAACCAAGTTGGGGAAATGAAACACAAGGTTGTTTAGGTGTAGATTGTGAGATTTTTTACTCTCCCATAAAGGAGGGTGTAAATTCTAATAAACCCCAATCATCACTAAAACATGTGTCTCAAAATGAATCATTTGTATATGACTCTTTGGAATTTGAGGTTGATATTTTGGACTCTTAATTATTCAAACAAGTTGTAAAATGACCCCTAATGATCACTAAAGAGTTTTTTTGTAGGTGAATGAAATTTATAATTAACATCAACTTATATAGGTTCTACTTTTGATTTTCGAATGGAAGTATTAGGGGAGTTGGAAGTGTTATGATCATGTTGAACTTGTTATTTATAGCTTCATTCATCTTCTTCAACTATGCATATCTTGTTGGTGTATTCAAATTTTAACTCACGATGAAGAGTAGATGGGACTCCTCTCATAGCATGAATCCATGATCTCCCTAGAAGAAGATTGTACAAAAGAGGTTCTTGCATTATATGAATAGGGGTAGGAAAAATTATAGGTCTGAATTTAATAGGTAATGTGATAATTTCTAATGGTTTCCTATTAACATTTTTAAAGCCATAAATATTAACATCATTAAGTTGCATAAGCCTCATTTCCACACCAATTTTATCTAGGATATCTATGCTATAGACATTAATACCCGCTCCACTGTATATAAGTATGCATGTAACTGTGGTTTCATTAATGATCACCTCTATGATTAAAGCTTCATTTTTTATTTTGGATCTCAAGAGGGGGTAATTTATGTTTAGGGAATACAATTTCTAGCTTTTTGACTTGTATTCAATCAAAGGAGGATGCCACACCATTCAATTTCATAGAAGATTGGATATCCTCTTTCTTCATCTATAAAATTTCTTGGAGTATTCGATTCTATGTAGGTGATGTTTGAACAAGATCCCATATGGATATCTTAGTGGGAGTATTTTTAAGTTCTTCAACTAAAGCATACAACTTTCCACCATGTAAAGGAAAATGAGAAGAAATAGCTTGAGGCAATGGTAATGCAGTTGAAGTGGTTTTTTTTTTCCTATTGTTCCATGTATTATATGTGTGAGCAATGGTATTGTAATTTGGTTGTTGTAAAATGTTATTATTATTAGGTTGTATTATAAATTTCAAGATATCTCTTAGTTTCTTTTTAGGTGGTTTGATGATGGGAGGTGACTTAGTAGGGTAACTAATTAAAGGAGATCCAATATGTGTGTTCATAACCTCAACTAAGTTACCTAGATGACCTTCTAGTGAGGGGGATCTTCATCTAAGGAAGCCACATTAATATTGTTTGAAAGACATGCATTAATCATATCATTCTCTTGCACCATGATATCTACCCTAGTAGGAGAGATTTTAGGAGAGGAGAAAATGATATTTTCATCACATTGCATTGTTAGATTTTACAAAGTAACTTCATCACTAATAGTGGAGGCATCAAGAGAAGAACAACTATCATTAATTGAATCCTTTTGTTCAAGTAGATCTTTCCAAGTGGGAGACACATTAGGAGAGGAAAAAAAAAGACTCTCATGAGTCTCAATGAGTGTATCTTCTAACACCATGATATCTTCTTCACAAATAGAAGAGATATTAGGAGAAGAACAAATGTGTTTGTCATGTTTACAGTCCATGATTTCTTCGTCTTTCTCTATAGCATTCTTATAAGTGATAGATGAATGGAGACTGGGTAAAGAGATATTAAGAAATGTGTTAATGATCTCATCCTCTTGTTCCATAATATCTTCCAAAGTAGGAGAGTTTATAGAAGATGAGATTTTAATGTTGTCATGATTCTCAAAGGGTGTATCTTTTAACACCAAAATACCTTCGCCACAAGTAGGAGATTGGGAGAAGAGAAACAATGATTATCATGATTTTCTATGCTTACATCCTCTTCTATTACATCATTCCCACAAATAGAAGAGATGTGAGGGAGTGTGGGATTAAGGAATGTGTCAAAATTTTCACTCTCTTGCACTAAGAGACTCTCAAAACTAGGAAATATATGGAATGACTACCATGCTTGTTGGTGAGATTTTTCTTGGCATACATGGAAAGGAAGATAATAACATTGTGAAAATTAATCTATCCAACTTATGCAATGCTTCAAAATTTAAATAATTTTATAATAGATATGATGATTTTTTTCTACTAAAATGATTTTGGAATGATTTTAAAAATGACTACACTAAATGGATGTTTAGACCTAGATGTATAAAATAGAAATTCCTAAAACTTTCCAGATTGATACTATAAGTTACTAGTAGGCATACGAAGTGTAGAAACCTAAGAAAAGCTCAAAAAAATTGGTTTTTGTATGCCCCCAAGGACTCATTCGTGTAAGGGCGAATTGGTCCCTGTACAGGCTTTTTAGAAATTGAAAAATGTAATTTCAAAGTGATTAGATGTGTTCTCTATTTTAGGTGTCAAATTGTAACTTTTGTAGTAGAATTTTCTAGAATTTGATGTTTAAATGGAAGTGCAAAGAAAAAAATAATGAACTATATGACACTTTTTCAAATGTAATTTTGATCCAATTTTTGAATATAAATGATGAAAAGTACACTGCTATGCAAACACTATGCAAAATCAATGTGATATTATGCAATTTGTTTTGAATTTTAAGATTTAAAATGAATGCAAAATGCAAGTTTACACCTAAAATGGAATGCAACTTTATGCCAAATGTGGAAACCCTAAATGAAATCAATTGATTCCAATCCTAGATCTAGGGTTTGAATGTAGTTTTGTTGTAGAAAATTGGACCCTCTTAGAAAAAGAGACAATTTCACGTGTAATTAGACCCACTTTTGAGCTCCCTCACATCATTTATCCTTCACAACAACATTTATAAGCCCCTAACCCCATTATTTTTGATCTAGAGGCTCGTTTTACCTAAGAAATCACCTAAAACCCGACAAAAAACATTTAATTACCTCATACCCTGAAAACCCAACTTCAAAAATGAGTAGTGGGACCCATTCACCACCTTGGGTGAATGAGTCCCCTCTAGTAGGACCCATTCGCCAAGGGTGGCAAATGAGTCCCCTTTGAGGGAAAATTCAATTTTGAGTAGGAATTTGATTAATTTAACTTGAATTTATGATGAATGTCAACATCTTAGGTCTAAATAATAGGAAAGTAAGATGTTGTTGCTTATAAAAACTCATTTTAAGTCATTTCACACATATTTTTGTCATTTTCCAAGAGAAATTTCTAGAGTCAAGTCTTGCAAAACAAGTCTCATTAGCGAAAGTTGAAGTTTTAGGGCAACAAACTAGGGTCTTTGTAGGTCTTGAAGCTCACTCTCTTGGTCAAGATTCAACATTGAAAAGGGTTGATGATGGATGCCTATGGTGAATCATGAAGAAATCTAGGGTGAGGAAGTGGAACTGGCCACTAAATCACACCTAAGGACTTGGTTTCATATTCATTCCATCTTCCATTTTCACTCTATTTTCAGATTAAGGTTTCCATTTTGTTTGTTTATCACTTGCATGTCATTTCACTCCTATTTTTAATGTGTTGTAAGGTTTCTAGGGCTGAGATCTTGCTTTATATAAATCATATTTTTATTTCTTCTTCTAGATCAATATAATAGGGTTTTTGTTATGATTCAGACTTTCCTAGTCTTTAGCACATCTAAGGCTAGGGTTCTATGTAGATTTTCCTTAATTCAAGGTTTAATTACCCAAATAGGGGTTTGAACAAGGAAAACCCCCATTAGACAAATAATTTTAAGTTGTATTGTAGGAATTTTTTGAGATCCAAAGTCAGGTTTCCAGTAGAAATTGTCATGCAGGTGTCAAGGTACATAACATAAATATAAAGTTACAAAAATTTGAAGGTGTAGATTTGATTCAGATGTAGATCTCGGTTCCTGATTGACAGAAAACCACTTTTGTGTAGAAAAAGTCCTGACCTAGGACTGATTCGCCCAAGGTGGTGAATGAGTCCTAGTCAGCTCAAGTTCATATTTCATCAGTTTTCCAGACTATTTTCTATCCTTCTCTAGTTTTCCAGGTGCACACATTTTAGAAAACAATTGTTCATTTAGCTTAATTTGCATTTTTTTCATTCTTTCAAGCTCTTTGCAAACAACACTATGTTTTCAATCATAACATAGATCTTTAGTTTTTCATTCAAATTCCCTCATTTAAATCACTTAATTGCATTTCGATTACTCCATTTAGCTTAGATAACATCTCACATAGATTAATTTGAATAAACCCTTAGCATTTTTGGCGTAAGCTTTCTCCTTTTAGGTGAAAAACCCTAGGATAGTTAGAGAATGCATTGGAGCCAAAAATGTATGGTTGATTTTGGTGAACTTGCATTTTGGACATATTAAGTTTCTAATTCCAATTACATCTTGCTTATTAGGCTTCATTTGCAACAATATTTTATTAGGGTATTGTTGTGTTTTTGCATTTTTCAAAGCATTGCATTAGTGAAAGCATCAATTACAGTTCATTATTGCATCGTGTTTCATTAAATAAATAAAAAATATCACATCTGTATTCTTTCTTGGAATTGTACAAACTTGATAACCTTTAGAAAACTACAAAAAAAATTAGAAAGAAAAAAATAGCTACCTTGAGCAAATCAATCCCTCTATAGTCTTTTATTAGAATTTCTAGATTTTAATTTATTTCAGTTTACTTTTCTATTGTTTGCAATTTCTTTTCTGTTATAGTTCAGTTGTTTCTATTTTCTTAGCATAAATTTTACTTCATTTCATGGAATTCATAGATAGTTTTAGGTCTTTGCAAATTTCCTTTTCTACTTTAATTCCTAATTCTTTTAGACTAGATTCCTCGATACACAAAGAGTCCAAAACTAAAACATCATATAATCCCTTAAACAAATGATTAAAGTTAGAAATAACATCTCATCCAAGCCTCTTAGTAGTGATGATGCTGACAAGTTAGATGAAGTTCTTTAAGACTTTTTCTCACTCACGTCATCCTCTAACACTTACAATGAGACACCTAAACCCCTTAATGATAAAACCCCCTCATCCCTTTTTCTTGTGATGACTTTGATTTGTTAGATGAAGTCCTCCAAGGCTTCATCTCGCATAATGCATCCACTAAGGTTTGTTGTGACCAACTCCCCATACCAAGCATTAACATTTCTAATGCTTCTCTTGAACACCTTAAACCAATTGATGATAATTTATCCCTCAAACCTTTTACTCATGATGACTTGTGCTTGATAGATGATACTCTTTAGGACCCTATTTGACCCACATCATCCACTTTGGTTTGTTGTAAAGACGTTAATGTAATCAAACCTCAACTTATCCTTTACCCACCCTCACATAAACTTCATCCCTTTAATCAACCCCAATACACTCTCTACTCCCCTAAAACCAATGTGTCACAGCAAAATATGTAATTGCCACAACCAACCCCACCTTATTTACCCTTACCTAATCCACCTAGTGGTCCTCTCTATAGCCCACACACAAAGGAGTATGATCTTGTTGAACAATTAAATAATACTCCTATCAAGATTTCCCTTTGGGATATGCTTCAAAACTCACCAAATTATCACAACATTGTTCAAACAACTTTAAAAAAAATTGCAATCCCTCTCGGTACCACTTTGAATGATGTGGAAACTATCATCCAAAAAATGAATCTTGACATTACTTTCCACCAACATGAGCTCCCTCATTTCGAGTTATGTAAACAAAATCATGCCTTTATGATAATTACCCAATTCAATCACATAGGTATCAAACGCACTCTCATAGATAATGGTTCTTCCCTTAATGTGTGTAGTGTGACTCTCCTTGATCGATTAGATGTTGACAGGTCAAAAATAATACCTGATTTTGTCACCATTCAAGTGTTTGACTATAGAACAAAGAAATCACTCAAGATACTTATTTTTCCTATTATGGTTAGGGTGGCTACTTTTCAAACTCCAATCCATTCATTCCTTGTGATATTTCATATAATCTTCTTTTAGGCCAACCATAGATTCATGAGATGAATGCAGTTCCTTTGACTCTTCATTGTATCATGAAATATGTTCATAACAATCATATCTATCAAGTTGACATAGATCTTGTGCCTAGAATTTTCTTGCACCTTGAAAAAAGGGTTACAAGTCCTTTGAAACAATTAATTCCAACATCTAATATCAATCCTCTTGAAATTGAACAACACGATAAGGATTCAGTCTCTAAATTATTTTGCGATGATTGGGGATCCTTAGAATTCACACCGTCATTTATGGGAGAATACATACTCACACAACAAAATGATGAGAAACAAGAATAACCAACAATCATGTCCACTCAAAATTCTGAACATTCTTCTCAAACATCTATCTCCTATAATTTGGATGACAATGCAACATACACAACAAATTTTGATGAGATAGATTATCAATCCCTACCTACTTCGCAAGAAATGGAAAATTTTTATGGAAAAGGCTATACATTTGTCAAACAATTAGGCTATACAGGAAAATGGTGTGGAAATCATGAGCAAGGTATTCTTGTACCTATTGAGCCTAATATGCAAGAAACATAAACTAGATTAGGGTATTCTTTTTCTACAATGGCCAAATCTACTCAATGACCATCTTTGACCATTAATGCTATAACATGTCAACCACAACACAAAATTACAATCAAACATCTTTAATTTCTCGATATAACCTTACCACCTTCATGCCTCTATGCTGATAGCGATGAGGCTTTGAAACAAATGTTAGGTGTTTATGATAAGAAGCCCTCACTTTCTTCCATGGAAAACATTCCTCATGCCATGACTGTTACCAAGCAAATAACAAGTGATATCACTGAATAGCTCTATGAATCTAATGGTCTTAAATCTAATGCACTCCCTTTAGGAAATACAATTGATGTGCTAATGTTCATCAATGATCATGATAAAGTTATTAAAATTAGGAAGTTCCTTGATGATAAAGAACAGGAAGATACTACCACTTTACTTTAGATACTACCACTTTACTTCATGATTTTCTTGAAAGTTTTGTTTGCAAATATTCTGATATGCCAAGAATTGAACCAAAAATTGTGATGCATAACATTGTCCTTGCTGAAAATACTAAACCCATTCATCAAAATATTAGAAAAATGCATCCTAGCATAGCCTTGCATGTTAAAGAGGAGCTCGAAAAACTGCTCGATGCAGGATTTATTAGAACTATTGATTATTCTCCTTGGATCTCAAACATTGTCACAATTAAAAAACTTGATAAGCATATTAGGATATGCACAGATTTTTGAGATTTGAATAAAGCCTCTTTAAAAGATGATTTTCCACTTCCTAATATAGACATGATCGTGGATTCAATTGTTGGACATGCTTTGTTGTCATTCATGAATGGACTTTATGGTTATAATCAAATCCTTATTAACCCTCAAGATCAATACAAAACTTCCTTTACAACTGTTTGGGGAACATTTTGTTTGGTTGTGATGCCCTTCAGTCTAAAGAATGTTGATGCAAATTATCAATGTGCAATGACATTAATATTTCATGATTACATTCACAAGATTTTGGAAGATTATGTCAATGATATCCTTACTAAATCATTAACATGACAAGACAATGCAAATTTCCTTAAAAAAATCTTCGAACGAATACGGAAATACAATATGCGATTGAATCCAAAAAAGTGTGTCTTTGGTGTAGATAGTGGTAAAATTTTTGGGGTTTGTCATATCTTGTAGAGGCATTGAGGTGGACAAAAAGAAAATCAATGAAATCACTAACATGCCACCTCCTAGGAATTATTTTCAGTTGCACACGTTGCAAGGTCGAATTCAAGCTATTCATTGTTTTGTTGCATCTTTAGCCAATCACACATTACCTATCTGAACGCATCTCCATAAAAGGGGTGTACCTTTTGATTGGGATGAGGATTGTAAATAGGCTTTTGAGAGTATAAAAGAATATTTCGTACTCCACTTGTTTTACAACCCACGGTGCCAAATAGTCCATTTATCTTGTATGCCACATCTACCCATGCTCTTGCAGTATTGTTGGCTCAACATGATGATCATGGTAAAGAACATCCCGCTTATTACATAAGTCAAACCTTATTGATTATGAAGCATAGTATTCACCAATTGAAAAACAATGCTTGGCTCTTGTATTCACTAGTAGTTAGATATGATATTATTTACTAAATGCTGAAATACAAGTTTTCAAAATAATTGATCCCCTTAAATATCTTTTGAACAAAAAAAATCTCTTTGGACGGTTAGCTAAGTGGGTGTTGTTGTTAATTGAATTTGACCTCAAATTTGTTTCCTAGAAAGAAATCAAAGTCCAAGCCTTAACCGATCACCTAGCTAACGCTCCTTCTCCTTTTGCCTTACCTACTTATGATTCCTTTCCTAATGATTATGTCTTAATCACTAACATTAAACCATGGGAGTTATTTTTCTATGGATCTAAGTGTAGAATAGGTTCTGGTGTTGGAGTGGTACTAATTCTACCTGATGGTAAACCTATTCCTTTATCCTATCAATTAAATTTTCTATGTATAAATATTATAGCTAAGTATGAGACATTGATCACAGGTTTGCAAGCTGCTTTATCAATAAATGCTAAACATATCAAGATATTTGGTGATTTGCAATTGGTCATCAAACAAATCAATGGTACATATAAAACTAAACATGAAAAATTATCAAAATACAAGGATCTTATAATGAAATTATTAGAAATTTTTTATTCATGCACCATTGATAACATCCCACGTAAAGATAATCGACATGCGGATGCAATGGCGAGTGAAAATTCTCTTATATCCCACACGATCCTTCCACAACCTTCACCTTTGTTATCCATCCCATCATGAAACCTTCGATCGATACTCCGTTAGAAGACATTTTGGTGATAATGCAAGATGCCTCATGTGAATGGTATGATACAATATACAACTACTTGGAAGATGGTACCATTCCCAAACCCACTACAATGAATACTCGATTTTTTTTACATAAAGTCATGGCTAATTATGTGATCCTTGCAAATGCATTGTATAGAATATATTTTAATTGTCTCCTATTACAATATCTTAAAGATTTTGAAATCCCTTTAGCGCTTGAACAGGCTCATGTTGGTGCCTATGGAGGTCACTTTGGAGGTCATTGATTCATGCAAAAATTTATTCATATGGAGAACGATTGCTTCGCCAAATTTAAACGATGTCACAAATTCAAAGAATATAGTAATTTGATCCATGCTCCTGCTGCTGAGCTTCATGCCAATGTTCCCATTTGGCCATTTTCAGTATGGGGGTTGGATCTTAGTGGAAACATTTCACTACCTTCTTCTGTTGGACATACGTTTATCATAACTGCAATAGACTATTTCATGAAATGGGTGAAATCTATTCCCCTCCATTCTATAATTGTTGAAGCCATTTTTCGTTTCATCTTAGACCACATAATGGCTCATTTTGGGCTCCCTTCCACAATCATTTCCGACAATGAAACTCCATTTAAGAATAACAAAGTTTACAAATTTCTTGAGACATTCAACATCCAACATCATTTTTCTACACCATGTTATCCACAATCCAATGGACAAGCTCAAAATACTAATAAGCTTCTTGAACAAATCCTCAAGAAAACTATCACCAAGCATCATAAAGACTAGCATGTATGCAACTATCTTATGCACTTTGGGCTTATAGAGCTAATGCTCGATCATCCACAGGAAATAACCCTTATAATCTCAAGTTTATGGCACTAATGCGATTATTCCCTTGGAGTTAGAAATTCCTACTTTGTGAGTTTCTCTCCAAGATTTTATTGACACTGACACTTATAAAGATCAATTTTTACATCAACCTGAGATGCTTGATGAATAATGCATTAACGCTCTTGAGCATCTCCAAGCTCACATCAAACAATTACAACACAAACACAACATTCATGTCATCCCTCAATCATTTTGCAAGGGAAATTTTGTTCTTATTGAAAATCAATGAACTACTAGTGCTGAAAATGAAGATAAAGATAAGTTCAGCCCTAATTGGTTGGGACCTTACATAGTTGATACCAATTATGGATTTGGTGCTTATCTCTTAACACAACTTGATGGAACATCCCTTAAGGAACCCATTAATGCCATGAATTTGCATTGATATTATCACTAACCCCCCTTGAATAGTATGATTGATACAACAATGTAGTTTAAAGTCATTTGATGTTATTCTAAATAACTTTCACATTGCTTCATTCTTGACAACTAATTTTGTGTTTGTCTTGAACACTAAGGTAATTATTTAAATTCATTTTATAATTTCTTTAGGCTTCATACTATTCACATTCCTCTTGTGTTAAGTTAGATCCTTATTAGTATATTTAATTTAACATATTATTTTTCATTAATAATGTTGTATCTACATTAAAACTGAAATATGTTTTACACTAGATCACATCAATCACGTTAAATCATGTTGACACTAATTAAATAATTTTACCTTAAGTCATTTAATTAATCACATTTTATTTGAACATCCACACAAAGAGATACATCATAAAAACACCAACTGTGCATGTCTATATATATATCAAAGTTTTATATGCATCTCAATATCATATACAAAGTCATACTAGTCTGTGAAAGCTAGACCCCTTGAGATCTAGTGCTTGTGATCTGGTCCCAATACATTGTGAGATGGTTGTGTGTGAATGTGATCGCGAATTCTAGAGTCTAAGTGCATGCTCCAAACCCTGTACTCGACCAATAGCTATAAGCCGCTCATCTACCATCTAGTCCCTCTTCCCTCTTGTTTGTGCCAGCTCTACATGTAGTCTCTCTACTTCTGTTGAGGACTATGTTGACTGTAATGCATTCTCATCCCCACAGAGTGACCTATAACACTCTTGTATGCTACCTGTAACCTCATGAAAGGTATGAGTTACTCTAGGTCTTCCTTCATGATTAGTGGGGGCATGTAGTCAGGGTCCATCTCCTCCTCGTCGATGATTGCAAGCACTATCTTTGTGGTGGCTTGATGATAGAACTCTCACCAGTCTCTTCTCACTCCTACAAGATAGACAATGTACACAATCAGCAACCCATCATCATGATGTATATAAATATAAAGCATAAATCACTAAAGGACATGCATAAAATCAAATATCATCACCTATCTCTAGATGCATGAGGAATGTCAACCTTATCCTCTCTGGGGGGTATCGAGGATTTGCTAGCCTTTCTTTGACTTTGGGTGCTAATGTCTATTGTAGCTACTACCCATGATCTGGTCTTGTAGGTATCTGAGGATTCTCCATGCTCGTACCAATCCTTAATAGCTACCTCATCACCCTCACTCAGGGGTGGTTCCTCCTCGTAATAATCATCTTCCTCCCAATCCTCCTCCTCCTCCTCTCCTCTATCCTAGTCCTCATAGTCAGGATCAACATCAGACTGGTACTCCTCATCAATAACATCAATAAAAATATCTATTGGCCTATACCATACCTCCTCTACTCTCTCCTTTGGCTCATCACCCTCATCTAGTGTTGGTCCCACATCACCTATAGGGAATTCCATGGGGAACATAAGAGCTAGTCATGTATATGACCACCACTCCTCATGCTCATTTATGCTACTGACATCACCAACATTAGAAGTTGGTGTCTGGTCATGATCTGAATCATTGAAATCACTCTCATGAACATGATATATAGTCAACTAAATAGTATCACCTAGCCTCTGGGAACTCTGCACTGATCGTCTAATGAAGGGGCATGCCCTCGGTGGTGTTTGGACCTATCCAAATTGTCACATGACTCACCCATAATAGATGGGTGGTACCACATAGTCATGCCTTCCAGCTAGATACCTATCCATCTACATCCTTCGTAACTGTCCAGTGGGATCTAGCCACCGTAGAGTAAGTAGATAAGGTCTCCATAGGATCCCATACTCCTCTAGTTGGTCAAATCTCACCCTCCAAAAGTGTAAATACCCATACTGCTACAAGCATCACAAAGGATAGATGAATGCTCATGGGTATCTTGCAACTATAGCACAAGGGAATCCAATAGGACTAGTACATGTGATATGCTCAAGTCACCACACCTGTTGAAGTGTACAACGGACCATATTGTCAATCTCTTGAAATAAAAATAGAGCAAGATCATAATACAAGTGTGCTAAAATGAAGCAGCCCCAAGCATAGACTGTCCTCTACTCATACATCCCTCATATCAAATGTACCAGTCCTCCATCCAAGTGTGTCACTCATCCATCTGGATTGAGAACCAGTGCCACTATGTGTATCATAATCCATCTGACCATAGGAGCTTGTGAATATAGTAGCATGGGAAGCTTGATCTATGCTCTAACTCACTCATCATGTACAAACCCACCTAGACAATATTGCATATCTCTCTTCTTCTCCTAGAAGGTCGGATCCCCCCAGAAGTATAATCCCTCTCCTTGAATAAGAGCTCAAAGAATACAGTGTACATACTCGAGAGTGATAGTGATTTCCCTAATGAGAAGATGAAATGTACAAGTATCAACATCCCAACACTCATACAGAGCCATAAGCATGGTGTCATGGTATCTTATGGGTGTCATAAGATATGCCCAATAGATACCCACTGACTATAAATGCTCTACCTTTGCTATTAATAGCATTGACACATGATCTCTTAGAAAAGTAAGTTGTCTTCCCCCTAGCCGCTATCGCAACTGGGCAGGGACCTATCAAAATCATCAAAAAATGCTCTAAATTTCATCCATTTTTTTCAATTTTCACATATTTCATCATGCAAGTGTGCTAAAGTCAATCTAGTGTGCTTTTATAATAGCCCTGAACACTTTAGAACCAATTTTGGCCATTTTCATGAAGAAACATGACACTTCGTGAAGAAACGGGACACTTTGTGAACAAAAGGGACACTCTGCAAACAAATGGGACACTTTGCAAACTTTTTTCCAAGAACCCTAAATTAACCTATCCATGCATTAAAATCATTAAATTATTACAAAATCACATTGCAAAATTTGTAGAATCCACTTACCTCATGATATAGCTTGTTGCATGCCACCTTCTCACGAAGATCGTCTAGTCATGAAGGTGTGCAATCTTGTTTGCATGGCATGTTCTTCTCTCACTCATCACTCTCAAGCTACACAAAGGTAAAATAAATAGTACATGAAAAGTTACTTTCATCTACTTCTTTTAATCCCTTTTCATCTCTTTTTACTTTTGTGCACTAAAGTAAGGTTATTATGTTTTCAAGCACTCATAACATAGACATTCTTCAAATAAACATAGCAGGAGCTAGGGTAATCCTTTTTTGACACTATTTGATGTGTTGGAAACGTCATTCTGCACTCAACACCATCACCAATCTATTCTTAGGTGGCATGGTAGTTGGAAATTCCCTACAATACAATGTTTTCTTGTTCGACGTGGATAAATTGCTACCTTGATTCCACCTCCATAAAGAAAGAAAAATCAAGGGGGGCATGCATCTATCCTAGAATTGGATTCATAGGACTTAGATAAAAGCATTTTTGGATAACTAACAAATGTGTGTTGCAAGATGTGGTTCCTAATGATGTGGTTGTGTAGATAACTACATTGGGGGCTTCGTTCTCTAGTCTCTTGAATGAGTATCCTTTAATGTAATAAAGTGCATCATTTAGAGTCCTTTAGCTTACAAATGCACATAGAGTCATATAGGCACTAAAGTGGGGGCTAAATGTGTCATAGAAAATTGTACCCTCTTGAGAAAAGAGAATTTCATGTGTAATTAGATCCACTTTTGAGTTCCCTCACATCATTTATCCTTCAAAACAACATTTATAGTCCCCTTAGACCCATTATTTTTTATTTAGAGGCCCATTTTACTTGAGAAATTACCTAAAACCCAACAAACAACATTTAATTATCTCATACCCTAAAAAACCACCTTCAAAAATCAGTAGTGGGACCCATTCGCCACCTTGGGTGAATGAGTCCTCTCTAGTGGGACCCATTCACCAAGGGTGGTGAATGAGTCCCCTTTGAGGTAAAATTCAATTTTGAGTAGGAATTTGATTAATTTAACTTGAATTTCTAGTGAATGTCAGCTTCTTAGGTCTAAATAATAGGAAAATATGATGTTGTTGCTTATAAATACTCATTTTATGTCATCTCACACATATTTTTGTCATTTTTCAAGAGCAATTTCTAGAGTCAAGTCTTCCACAACAAGTCTCATTAACAAAAGTTGAAGTTTTAGGGCAACAAACTAGGGTCTTTGTAGGTCTTGAAGCTCACTCTCTTGGTCAAGATTCAACATTGCAAAGGGTTGATGATGGATGCCTATGGTGAATCATGAAGAAATCTAGGGTGAGGAAGTGCAACTAGCCACTAAATCACACCTAAGGACTTGGTTTCATATTGATTTCATCTTCCATTTTCACTCTATTTTTGGATTAAGGTTTTCATTTTATTTTTTTATCACTTGAATGTCATCTCATTCCTATTTTTCATTTGTTGTAAGGTTTCTAGGGTTGATATCTTGCTTCATATAAATCATCTTTGCATTTCTTATTCTAGATCAATAGAATAGGGTTTTGTTATGATTCAGACTTTCCTAGTCTTTAACACATCTAAGTCTAGGGTTTTATGCATATTTTTCTCTATTGAAGGTTTAATTACCCAACTATGGGTTTGGCCAAGGAAAACCCCCATTAGACAAATAATTTTAAGTTGTTTTGGATGAATTTTTTGAGATCCAAAGTTGGGTTTCTGTCATATATTGCTTTGTAGTTGTCAAGGTACAAAACAAAAATTTAAAGTTGCAAAAATTTGAAAGTGGACTGATTCACCATGCATGGTGAATGAGTCCCTCCTGAGGTACAAATTTGAGTTAGATTCATATCTAGGCTCCCAATTTACAGAAAACAACTTTTGTGGAGAAAAAGCCATGACTTGAGATTGATTCACCCAAGGTGGTGAATGAGTCGTAGTCAGGTCAATTTCATATTTCATCAGTTTTCTAGATTATTTTCCAGCCTTCTCTATTTTTCTAGGTGCACACATTATGAAAAACAACTATCTGTTTAGTTTAATTAATTTTTTGTTGATTCTTTCAAGCTTTTTGCAAACAACACTGTGTTTTAAAACATAGCATAGATCTTTAGTTTTGCATTCAAATTCATTGATTTAAATCACTAGCCTACATTTAGCTTAGATAACATCTCACATAGCATAATTTGAATAAACCCTTAACATTTTTGGCCTAAGCTCTCTCCTTTAAGGTGAAAAACCCTAAGAGAGTCAGAGAGTAAATTGGAACCAAAAATCTATAGTTTAGTAGTCTAAATCATAAATTAGAATGTTCAAAATTCAGGTTCACCAAATGAAATATAGAAAAATGTAGTTCACTACATATGGTTAAATTATACTAAATTTGGAATGGTTTACCAAACTTACTATAAATAAAAAGGTCAAAATGAGTGTAATGAACTCGACTAATCTTCTATTTTATTTAGGAAATAAGATTCCCCAAGTTAAAATCCACTTTCAACCCTTAGGTGATTGAATTCTTTGAGGAATCTTAAAATTTCCCTTTTTGTGCTAGTACAGGGGTCTAGGTCAAACAAAACTTTGTGGAGAAAGATTCAAAATGGAAAATCAACTCCAAAATGTGATCTATAACTTGGATTTATTAGATGAAACTCAATAGTGATGGAACCTACAAAGCTTTTGGACAATTTGGAAGGGATAAATCTTGAATACCTCTCACAAAAAGGTGTTTTTGGAAGCTAACTGAGGACTCATTCACCATATGGTGAATGGGTCCTAGCTAGGGCTCTATAAAATTGGTTTCTAGGTTCTCCTCTCCTATGTCTGCATTCACAGATTCCTAATTTGCATAGTCAGTCAATCAAGTTTCCATGAAATTGCAACAATGATGACAACAAATGCAACTTTTTTCTTCAAGAGATCTTCCACCTAAAATCTACAAACACAAATCAAGATGGAAAAATGTTTTGTTTTTGGTGAATGGGACAATTCCATGGTCAAACCCCGTTTTGGTTTAATTCAACCTTGAAATGAAATGTAATAGCATGGAAGGGATGATGAATGAGAAAACCAATGTCACAACTCACTGAACCCTTGGATGAACCTTGATAATGGAGGTTAGCTACTTACATGAAATGAATTCAATGGATGTGGATCTTGGTATTTGAACATTTTCTTGAGATGATACTTTGAAAGCTTGATTGAATCGTGAAACCTACATAACAATGTTAGCTCCAAAAACATGGATGGCTCCACATAACTTCAATATAATTCTTGGATCTTGAATGCTACAACAAATTATGAAGAAATCTTCTTTTGAATGCTCTTGACAATAATCTTGGCTCTTGTAATTGATCTCTCAAAAATCTAATTGAAATCTAATGTTGATTTGATAAAATAACCTTGTATTTATAGTAATTTATCCTTAATAAAAATTTCACAAGCCAACATTGAAATATAGATTTAAAATCATTGAAATACCACCAAAAACATAATTTAAATTTAGGTCCTAGGTCTAAGTGAGGACCCGTTCACTTGTGGGCGAATGGGTCCTAGGTCACTTACCTAGGACACACATTGCTCAGTAAGAAGTGTTATGTTTAGGCATTAATACATGTTGGGTTTTCCTCTTCGGAAATTATAATTAACTAGGCTTGGATGTCAATTAAAGTGGCCAATTAAGGAAAATTAACCTCATTTAATTAATAAATTCCTAAATAAGTGTGAAAGTGTAAAGAGGTAGACTCTACAACACTAAAATAAGCCACAATTAAGTGAATTTTAATTAATAAGACGTTAAACTCAATGTGAATATGTAAAATACATATTACAACACTAAATTAAGGAATAATTTAGCTCATTTTATTATTAATTACACTACAAAATTGATAAAAAGACCTTGCTTTTATAGACAAATTTCTAATTTGTTGAAAATGAAACACTAGAAGTTGACACTAAAAACTTGAATTTAGGAATTTAAGATGCCACCAAAAAAATGTTTAAAATTTTAATTTTTGATCTTAAAGGGGACCCATTTTCCCAAAGGTGAATGGGTCTTGACCTAAATTATCAAGACCTATTCATTTTGGGGTGATAAAAATAATAATTGCATTAATTAAATCATGATTCCCCTTTTGGAATTTGTAACTAATTAGGCTTGGAAATGAAAAATAGGGCCAATTAGAGGCTTAGTTAAGTCCAATTAATTAAGGGACCCAAACATAGTATCAAAATGTAAAGGACTATATTTTCCAAGAGTACATAAAGCAACACTATACAACATTAAAATAAGATAGCAATCATCCTAAGAACACCTTGATAATCAAGGTAACACCCCACTATGGAAAGAGCTTCTATTAAACTTATTATTAAGATATAAAATACACCATCTCTACTAGGATGACCATCATTTGGATTTTTTATTCACCAAAATAAACACTCTATTACTTTATGAATTAACGACCATGAAGCTATTCCCTTTGTAAAAACTACCACTCCATTAAGGTTTGAAGGATGATAAAATTTAGTCCATAGAGTCTTCCTTGTCATTAGATCACAGACATAACATGCTAAAATAGATCAAACTCATACATGACGATCCCAACTTAGACACGAGACCATGAGATTCATAAATTTAAAAACATAGAATAACATATTTGCACAACAACCACAATGAGAATTCTAGCTCAACGAAAGAGATCATCAAAATTTAATATCACAAGTCACAAACACATAATACACATCCAGAAAGATATTAATTCACCAGTTTCAACCTATGCATATACCTCATTTAAACCTTCGTTAATTCCCTTAATCTCAAATATCTACACTAGTTTGTATGGTGAATTGTAACCACAATTATCTATGATATGAAAATTATAAATTTTTAAAATGTGTAACTATATTTTGTATACATGTCTACCAAAATAGTTGCAACTACCTCTAAGAAAATTCCTTTTCCTTTATTTTTTGATGGATTTCCACACCTTGTTCTAAATCTACCATTTGACATTGGCTGAGAGGATCCTAGAAAAGGCTATAGAGTCTAGCCTTACACTTTCCAATTGTATTTGTTTGAAAGTTTCTAAAGTATTTTCAAGAAATCATTTTGGTTAATATCTTGTAATCAGGGTGTTCGCTGAGAATAGTGCACTTTGAGGCATTTTTTCAAACAATTTAGGTTCCTTACATCTATGCTTCCACATTTTGCATATCTTGCAATCATTTCATTCTATAAACAATTATCAGAGGCACTTTGTCAAACTTGATTCAAATTCCTTTTCTAAATTTTGCATACATGTATACTAGTGTAGTTGCAAATACAACTTCTAATAAAATTCCTCTTTCCTTTATCCTCTGATCATAGATGTCCATAACTTTTCCAAAGATCCCATTTTGCAACAAGAAGGGAAGACGCTCACAAAGAAATTGTAGATTTTGGATTTACAGTTCCAATTACATTTTCTTAAAGTTTTGTAATTCTTTTCAAAAAAACACATTTTGTGCATTATTGCAATCATAGAATTCCACAAGGCCACATTTTTTTGAGGTATCATGTCAAACAGTTCAAGTACCTTGCCTATGCTTCCATATTTTGGATACATTTTGACTAAAGAGTTTCCAACTATAATATGTGAATAATAACCCTTCCATTATTCTTTGATGGACATCCATACCTTGTTCCAAAGCTCCCATTTTTGTACAAGACAAGAGTATCCATGCAAATGAAGACTAATTGGGTTGGAAACTTGTTCATTACTTATGGATATCTTACGTGCGAGAGAAATAGTATAAAAAATAAAAATGGATGGAATTCTACATGGGATTACAGGAAAATAGGAATGATGAACAATAAGTAGGATGGGTTACGAGGGCCCACATCAACCACCTAAGTAGTAAATTCTTAGACTGTGTTGGTTAAGCCTGACCTCAAATAACATATTCCTGAAAATGGGAAATGACTCTTTTGAAAGAAAAAGAAATGCCAAAAAAAATTGAACACTTCCCCTTTTATTAACCATTTTTATTTGTATTTCTTAAGCCAATATACTGGACAAAAGTATTATGTCTACAAAATTTTATCTTACACCACTTAATGCTTGAACCTACTGAAATAATCATTTGTAAATTGACATTAATTAGATAATTATTCAAATTGGAAAGGGACATCCCTTTTACTCAAATTTGCACAATTTTGGAGGAAATAAGATAGCCAAATCATCCGTAGCTAAAATATAAATGGAAGGGGCAAGAGGAAAACCTTTCCCAATGAATCAAAATTGTCTAGAACAAGTTGGCTTTTTATTGTAAAAAGAGAGAAAAGTAGATGCATCAATAAAAAGGGTTTGAATAGAGTGAGGAAAAAATATTCAAATCCTTATGCTTTATGTATGAAAAATCAAAGATCACTCAATATAATCATAAGATTCCTTAAAATAAATTTTAAGAAATACATTGCATTGGTGAGAGAGACTAACCCATTTCATACTTTTTGAGAAGGAATTGACATTGTTAAAAATGTATTGGCTTTTCATAAACCAAGTTTGCTTTAATTTCACTATTATGAGAAAAATCTAGGATTAATTGAGGGCTATCATTCTAACTAGAATATTTAATAAACATTCAATAAGCTGACGGGCCTTACATATGGACTTGTTTTGAAGATCTTTTTTGTATAATCAAAGAAGGTAAAGAACATTGAACTACCATATGACCATCTAAAATTCACAAGGGAAGCCACTAACACTAAGGAATTTATCACTCAACACTTGTATATGTGATGAGTGAGGATCCTTGAGAGTGAGTGGAACATCAAAATTCTTTGGAATAGGAGCCCATAATCACAAGGAACAATGTCAAGGAATTCGTGTAAAGCACTCATTTGTTAGATTGGAAATCCTCTTGCACTTAAAACACATATTTATAATGATCTAAAATGATCTTCGAAATATTAAGAAGCTCAATGAAACACCCATCAAATGTTTGGATAACTTTAACCTACTCCTTAACGTGCTTAATGTGTAATGGTTTATAAAGTACTTTATCAAACATAAGCCTAGGCAAGATCAGATTTATGCACCTTTGACATAATAGCTATCAATGAGCTTGAGTTTAAATGCTTGATTCGTCAAGCCACCAATGAAGCACATTTTGATTATAACCCATAAGTTAGAGCACTTTTTCTCTCTTATTTCTCTTGGATACTAATAAAATTTATATTGTTCCATCCAATGTATCATCCATAGTCATATTTGTTCAAGTCGCCCCTAACAATTTTTCTTTTTGCAATCTTTGACCTATGGTTAGCTATGGAAGCCTTCCCCAACTTTTCCGTAGTATCCATTTCCTTGAATGTTACTTTAACATGGGTTTATTCTTATCAGCATACCTTGTTTAATTTAATTGAGTGAAGATGCAATCCTTGAATAAATAAAATCATAATAGAACGATGTGATTACAAGAATATTGCATATTCAATATATTCAACTCTTTTATATATATACACACGAGAAATAAACTCGCATCTCGAAATTATCTACCGAAATATTGTTGTACATGTCCTACGAACGTTAATAACAAGATATAAACCTTGCCACTTATCAAATAACAATGATGGAGTGCAAAACAAGATATAAATCTTGTCACTTATCAAATAACAATGTTGGTGTGCCTGTGTAAAGTATGATACAAGATCTAACCAGTTCAAACGTCAATTTGTTCAAATACGTTTCATGGATTTTTCTCAAGCAATTTCTATGTTAGTAGAGGAAAAAAACTATGAGAAAGATCGTAGCGGTGTTTCTATCACTGGCTTTATTGCTGTCTTATGGCCAGTGCTACATGCTTGATGGTGAATTTGATTACAGAGAGGCTTTATCCAAGTCTATCCTCTTCCTGGAGGCCCAACGATCTGGTAAACTCCCAAAATCTCAACGAGCAAAGTGGAGAGGGGATTCAGGTCTTACAGATGGACAATTGAATAAGGTAAGCCCATTCTTGCAATATATAACACATACAGAAGATGCATGCAATTGTTCTCTATAGTTTAACTTCAAGATATTGTTTGAAATTGTTAGAATGTGTGTGCAGGTTGATCTTGTTGGGGGATACTACGATGCAGGAGATAATGTAAAATATGGGCTTCCCATGGCGTTCACTATCACCACACTGGCCTGGGGGGCATTGCATTATGAGAAACAGTTGAAAGCTGCAGGAGAGATTCAAAATGCAAAAGACGCTATTAAATGGGGCACTGACTATTTTCTCAAAGCCAGTGCAACTCCAAATCAGTTATGGGTACAGGTACTACGCAATCAGTGTGTTGATTACATACGAATATGTTGTTGACTGTTATCAACAAGTTTTTTAAGATCACTCAAATTAACTATAATAGATATTATGTATCTTAAATACTAGCATTCAATATCCCAGCGAAAGAATATCTTACTGTGTTTGATGCAAAATAAAAAAACAGGTTGGAGATCCGGTGGCAGACCATGATTGTTGGGAGCGTCCAGAAGATATGGACACTCCTCGAACTCTTTACAAGATTGATAAGGACACCCCTGGAACAGAAATTGCCGCAGAAACTGCTGCAGCCTTGGCTGCCTCCTCTATTGTTTTCAGAGGCACAGACCCTCATTATTCACATCTTCTTCTTCAACGTTCTCAATCGGTATGTTATTATTTATTCTTTGTAACCTTTATTGAATGTAGAACGGTGTGTTATTATTGATTCTAGAATAACTGTATTTAATTATGTCGCGAGGCCTGCTTACAGTCACAGAAAAGTTTTTAAGTAAAAATTGGCATGCAGGTCATAGTTTTTTATCACAATAGGAAAGTAAGTAAAAAAAACTAATTTAAATTTATATTAAGTTTCTAAATTAACATATTTAAAACTAAAAATTATTCAAGATTTAAAAAAAAAAAGATATTCTTGACATTTTATATATTCATAAAAAAACAAAAATTCTAAAATTTAGAAAATTAACTAAGAACTTTCATAAATTTACTATTGAATAAAAAGTAAGTTACTAAATTAATATATTTAAAATTAGAAAATATTAAAAAATTTCAAAAAAAAATAAAATTCTTTGATGTCATTGTAAAACGATTTTTAATAATAGAAATAAAATTATTAAAACAATGAAAAATAATTGTTCTTTTTAAATTTTTTGAATTAATACACTTCAAATTAGAAAATTCAATAAAAAATAAATATCCTAAATTTATTATTACACAAAAAATATTTAAAATATACGTCTCCAAAACATATCTTTGTGTATTATATATATATACTAAAATAATATATATATGCTAGCAGTCTTTCCATTAGAAGAACACATACATTTGATGTATTGTAGTTATAACATCATCCATTTACTCACAACAATCAACATTCAACAACTTTTCTTGAAATCAAAAGAGTTTTGTTTATAAACCAAATAAGTTGACAAGGTAAAGTAGGAGATATTTGAATTTTACACTCTCAAGGATATTTCTTCAGTCCGACATACCTTTTCCATACTTTACTTTTTAATCTTAACTTTTAATAGACTCCTTACAAACTTTTATGATGAATAGTGCTTTCCTATATTAAACATGTAAAAATAATATATAAAATCTAGATGGAATATCGATGGAATGGGATCACATTTCTAAAAGTTTATATTGTATGCTTTAATAAATTAAAATCAAACATATTACTAAACACAATAGTTATTTTGGCGAGAGGAGGAGAGGATCATTATTAGGGAGTTTGACCTAGCCATTTAACATATCCTAGCTATCAAGAATAGGTTATTGACTAGTGATAATGTCCTCTTTATCTTTTTCTTCTTGTAGATCAATAAGTCTTATGCAAATAAGAGAAATAACAAGGTTCATCTAAGTGAATTTCTCACTTCCATATAAACAAGGAATACCATAGTCTTGGAGAGATGAAAAATACTATCCATGTGTAGTGACTAGCCATGATGGTAGCATTTAGGGGATCCTTGGGACCAATGAGATTCACTTCTTTAATGAGCACTATAGCTATGATCTTGATGGTGTCCACATGTAGAGGCATCCCTACTAGCAAGAGAAGGTGGCACATGAGCAACAATACAAGGAGCATCGTCTCAATTCTCAATAAGTGTGTTTAAGTGGGAAACCTCTAGAGAATTTATTGGCTTGCATATAGATTTCTAGTATAATATTAGAGCATATAATAGCTTTAGTATACAAAGAGAAATGACCAGCCATTGTAGAAATTAAAAATAAATTAGTGTTTATATAATTTTGTATGATGGATAGAATTTCCACTGTAAAAGAATGCCAAGTTTGGGTAAACATCACAAACATCTCTAGGTTAGTTGCTTAAAATAATCATATACTCGGAAAAAAATCTAGTTGGAAAGGATTGAAGAAACTATTTATTCAATTCTAAGGCATTGGTCTCATGAATAAAACCAAAACTTGTGCTTTGGAGTTTCCAAATGTCCACAAAAATGATAGACAAGGATAGAAACACCCAAATGGATAAGGTGAGATCTAATGGGAATACCTTAATATGGGAGAGACCAAGAAAAGTGAGTAAGTTTAGGCTTGAAAAATATTGGACAAACTTTTTGAAACCTATGATACTATTGAGTGATAATGAATTGGAGAATTCTCCTAACATTGAGGTTCAAAACAACAAGTAGGTGAGGAGAGAGTCAATAATATCACTAGAAGAGTTTGTAGTTTCTAAAGGGAGTTTCTAGATACCACATCCAATTCTTCCAATAGTGTGTAATCCCAATGCAACATTTATGTAGGCACTAAACCCATAATGGTTTGAAATGACTCCAAATTCTAGTTGGGAAGCCCATATTTAGATTTACATTTAGACCAAGATAGCTAGTTCTTAATGAATTTATAGAAGAGGTCGAAAATGAAGTAGATCAATCACTTAAAGATATTTAATACAATGATCCTAGGAACTTTGGTAAGAGGTTGATCCTAACATTAGTCATAGGAGTCCATAAAAGCAATTGCTAGTTCAAGGATTCCCTAGTCTTAAAATCATTTTCCTTTTAGATAACCCATTACTCTATGGCTTCCCAATCCTTCCAAATATTTTTGCTAGAAAAAGTGCCTTGAATTTGTATTAGCTCATATATGATGAGGATGGAAGGAAGGATTAGACCTTGCTAGGCCTACCTAGCATAAATTGAATAAGCTTTTCTAAGATTTATGTCCTTCTCTAAGGGAATAAATTATCCATTTGACATAGAAGACTAGCCCCTATTTGTGAGTATGAATAAGGTTCAAAACTACCAAAATCATGTGAGGGATGAGAAAATTCCTTGGAAACTCTTTACCTTGATCCAAATAAGGCCAAGTAAATACATGAGAAATCTTTCAAACTTTTGATAGGTAGATTTTTGAGGAGCCCATTAGGAAGAATAGTGCATATGAGTGGTTGCATGTACGTTAGATTTTTTTTTTTTTCTAACATGATAAAGAGGCTTAGCAATTTAGAAGTGTAGTTTCTTAGAAATATAAAAATAATTTCCTTGCTAAAGAGCTATATACGAGGATTGAAAAGAAAAGGTAATATACATATAATTATAAAATATTTACCATGGTGAATCCATTTCTGATCAAAGAATCAAGCCATAAGGGTTTAGGAAAAAGGAATTGAAGATATCATTGAGTCTTTTTCCATTGAATAAATAAACTAGAGCCAAGATGAAAAATATCTAGACATTACAAGGCATGGATCATTTTTTTTGTTCTTTTAAAATAGTATAGGAGTCGTGAAAAAATGGCAATTAGCAAGCTAGAGACTAGAGTTTGGAAGGGAAATACCTTTAACCCTTTATTGAATAACCTCATTAGAAATAAAATATCCAAATCCTTTAGTTTCAAGAACATATAGATCTAGAGAAAGAGGGAGGCATTGACATATAGATTGGACAAGAAAAAACTAATATTATTCTCAACAATTAATAGTGAGATAGACTAAGGCATTTGAAAATATCATTTTAACTGACAAGAGGAAATTAGAGTCAAATAAAAGAGCTAGGAGCATGACTAGAATAAATCACCATTTGATGTGGTCACAGGCTTTAGCAAATTTAATTTTGATGAAAATAGTTCATTGTTGAGAACAATGGGCCCATTTCATACTTTCTTAAATGACAATAGTATCATCTAGGACTTTTTTTTTAAATTTTGAGCAAGCTATTTTTTTCAAGTAAAGCAATTAGTGAAAGAAAGTGACAAATCTGAAGCACAAGAGATTTGGATATGATCTTATAGGAATTAACTTCATTAGCTCATGTGGAAAAGTCAAGGACTCTAGCTGGCTAAATTTTTAATACAAATATTAGAAAGGTAAAGGTCAAGTTCTGATCATTGGGTCAACCCCATAGTCCTACAAAAGTGATCTTGGATGAGAATAAAATCATATCTAGGTGTTCAATTCTTATATTTGGAATATGCAAAGATTAGAGGAATGAGCCCAACTTCACAGAATATTACCCCATTTATTGATATATAGATGTATTGAAACAATTCCTCAAAATAAATAAGAAATGACATCAACATATTAATTTTACCATTAAACATATATGAGTAAATTAAATTATTAGTTCCATGACATTCTAGGAGAGTAAATGAAGTTATTATTTCCATGACTTTCTAGGCTCCATTATAACAGCTGCTAAGGAATATATTTTTATTTGAAATATTAGTTTTCATGATATATAGGAAATTAAAATAAAATTTGTGAATTTGTTTACTTAATAATTTAAAATATTATTGTTTTAATATAAACTACTAAATTTCACCATTTTGGTTCCAGCTTTTCTCTTTTGCCAACACATATCAAGGCACCTACATGGGGGAGTGTCCTTTTTATTGTTCTTACTCTGGCTATATGGTAAGTAAGAACTCAAACTCTGATTGTTTTATTTTATGCTTTTATGACTTTCGACTATTAATTAATTTATGTTTATTTAACAGGATGAGCTTCTCTGGGCCGCATCTTGGCTTTATAAAGCTACGAGATCTAGATACTACTCCGAGTATATAAAAAAGCATAATGCTCTAAATGCATATGTTACTGAATTCAGTTGGGATCTCAAATATGCTGGAATTCAAGTACTTCTCACCACTGTAAGTGATTATTATTGTAGTTTATGATGAAAAAAATATATGAACAAAACAAATTTCCCATCTTAAAGATATTCTTGGTTTCACAGTTTCACTAACCATTTCAATCAATTAGTTGTATTTCCAAGGCGAATCTCAATTCTCAGGCTACAGAAGCCATGCCGAAAGTTTCATCTGTTCACTTCTTCCACAAAGTCCAATTCGTTCGGTTCATAGGACACCAGGTCAGATCAAGTTATTTATGAATTATTATTGAACACCCAATCATAACAAATTTAATAAAGTTCTAAAACTAACATTATATAACCTGAATCATTTTACAGGAGGGTTGATGTACATTAGAGATGGTGCAAATACTCAATATGTTACTAGTGCCTCCTTCCTACTAACGGTTTATAGTGACTTACTATATTACAATAACCAAACAATTTCTTGTGGAAAAGTTGAATTTAAGGCAGCCCATGTTATGAATTTTGTAAAGATACAGGTAATTGATCGTCAGAATGTCTTGTAAAATATGAATGATGGGTAGTTATATAATAATGAAATTATTTCTAACATTAGAATTTTAATGAATTTCTGCAGATTGATTATTTATTAGGGAGGAATCCTTTGAATATTTCATACATGGTAGGATATAGTAACAAATATCCAGAGCAAGCACATCACAGAGGAGCATCTATAGTTTCTATTCATCAACACCCACAGAAGATCTCATGCGGTGACGGTTACAATGATTGGTTCAATAGAAATGCTTCCAATCCAAATTTATTAACAGGAGCAGTAGTGGGAGGACCAGATAGAAATGACCACTTTGCTGATAATAGGTCTCAATCCAGCATGCTTGAACCTACAACATATATTAACTCTCCTCTTGTTGGAGTTCTTGCAAGACTTTATTCCATCACATGTAAAAGAAAATGGCTATGTTGATTAATTGGTCTACTAAAAATGGAATACTAAAATAATATTTATTATTAATCTTTTAGCTGACCCTATCATCCATATAAATAAAATTCATATTATTTATTTTTATTTGATATGAAAAACTTGTAATGTTATATTTGATTCTAATAAACAATATAATTATACATTATATTAAATGAGATTTACCTAGTAAAATATATCTAACTATTTTTATAACAATTAATGAATCATTTAAATATAATATAGTAATAGTAATATTTTAATTCTTATTATAAAGGTGAAAATCAGACATGTTTTTTAATTTCTATTTTGAGTCTGGTTTGACAAGGTTTACTTTTATACATTGATTAGTATGCAAGTTGGTGTATTATTATATTGAAATTGGAAAATAACCTTATTCTAGCCTCATTTTATCTCCACATTTGAAGACTCTAGACCTAATATATAATCTCTATTATTCATCACATTGATTTGAATTTGAAAATATGGAATTGACCTAGATCAATCTTGAGCACACAAATTTGAACACAATAAACTTTAATTTTAAATTTGGCTCATGCTCCCTCTTTTCTACTAGAAATTATAAATCAACTAAGGCATAAATTATTTCAATTGCATGATAGGATGGCATATTTAAATATGCACCTTAATTTAAAATTATCTACCTAGATCCAAGAATCATTCATGATATATCTATCAAGAGAATAACTAGAATGCCAATAATACATCATACTAGACATATTTCATGCTTTCCTATTGTCATTATTATTTATTGATCACCATGAAATCAATCTACCTAAGAGATAAATTAGAGGGAAAAATCATTACCTAGAAATTTCCAAAATGGTGTCTCTTAACACATCCCCACTTTAGACATATATATACCAAATCAAGGTTAATCCCTTTTAGTCAATATATTTTAGATAGGTGATTTCTATAAATGAAACTTAAACCTAAGTGGATTAGGTTCACTTCCATAGGAACAAAGATTAGATCCATAGGTACAAAGATTAAATTTGTATGTAGGCCTTAAACTTGATAGTTGACAATGACTTTCATTGTCATAAGGTCAACATCTAGCAAATCTAGATTTATTGATACAAAGTCAAATGAATTTGAAATATTCATCGCAATCATTACTTTGTGAATTCTACGTATAAGGACATTTATTTTTATTTATTTAGTTACCCATTATTTTTATATTGTAAGTAATCTTTCATATATCTAAATCTTATGTTTTTTTTTTCTCTAGTAATTTTCGCTACGATATGAGACTATCATCTAGTAGGATGGAAAAGTATATGGTCAAGCACATAGTTGTTTCTTTTTGTTGTAATTTTTTTTCTCTTTTCCCTCCCCTTCATATCTCTAATTTGAAACACATAAAAATATAATTTTAGTGTTTCCTTTCAAAAAATTTGTCAACCTACAGTAATTTTTCCTAATTTATTATTTTCCTTATACCAGTTTATATACCTTTTTACCCACACCAAATTTTCAAAGTTGTGATTTCACATATGTGGTTTTCCCTCTCTTCCAACCTTTTCTCTAGCTATATTTACCTATTTCTAAGTAATCTTCTATTTGTACATATATTTACTTTGATTTCTAAGTATAAATTTATTTTAGTGTTCTTATCAATGCTTTATTTTAGCACTAGTAGAATTTGGCAAATAATGACTATGTGACTAAAAAGTTTAGTCACAACAACTAGAAATGACTAAATAAATGACTAATTTGATCATTGGGTAAAATCACAACTATAAATGACTAAATAAATAACTAAATAATTAGCAACACAAATAAAAATTTGACAACATGATATTAAAGTGGGTAATTAAAAAATATGAACTTTTGGGAAATTATTGTGGGAGTGGGTTATATTGCACATAGGGTTAGTAGGGAATTAAAAAATTGTTGGATGGAGTTGGGAGTAGAATAGAGTGCAAAATTTGGCAAAGGTTAGCAGCTTGTATGGGTGAGAAACCTAGTTTGGAGAGGACCTAGAGACTTCTGAAAAGGAAAGAAAGGAATTTAGAGTTTGCTACAAGGAATTTGAAGTCGACAAGGACCTTTGTAGTGAAGTCAAATTTGGGGACACCCTCTGTAGAAAATTTAGAGGTAATTCAAAACCCTCGTTACATTAAATAGTTATTGTATGGTTCCTTGTGAAGTTCATGAATGGCTATAAATTTGAATGGCCAAGTATTAGTGTTTGTGGGTCCTTCTTGAGCATCAATGTATCCATTATTTGAATAAATATTGTTTATTTATTTAGTTATTATTTTGTGTCTCATGTTGAATCTTACAGCCATAAAAAAATGTAATCCCTATTTGTGATGTTGTGATGAAACTAGTGTAAATCTTTGTGTGTATAAAATGTAGTCATTATTGTTCTCATTGTGTATACCCCAAGTATTCGAGGGTTTAAGATATTCCTGCAAAAGGGTGAAAACTTAGTTGTCTGCTTCAAATAGAAATTCTAAAATCATATGTATGAATGAATTTCATATCAAAGGCTTTCTATGTTGGGTTTGAACTTTTTATTTGGGTCAAGTTCCTCTTTATGCTATTTTATTTCTTAGTTATTCGATTTGAATTGTTGAAAGAGTGCTTGTAAAATTATTCATGGGGCCTGTAACTATAAATGAAAACCATAGATAGCTATGGAGAAATCAATCCTATTGTATTGTACTGGGACAAAAAGAAATATACTTCCTTGTGTATTATAAGAGATGACTTGATAAGTTGAAAGAGTTCTTATAAAATTATTCATGGGGCCTGCAACTATAAATCTAAGCCATAGATAGCTAGGGAGAAAGTAATCCTATTGTACTAAATTGGGACAAAAAGAAATATACTTCCTTGTGTATTATAAGAAATGAGTTGAAGTGTTGAAAGAGTGTAAAATTATTTATTGGGCCTACAACTATAAATGAAAGCCATAGATATCTACGGAGAAAGCAATCCTATTGTATTGTAGTGGGAAAAAAAGAAATATACTTTGTTATATATTATAAGGGATGAGTTACATAAATAGAGGGTATCTTGTCATAAGACATTGACTACCATGTAACAATTTGGAGTTCTTGATATTGTGAAAGAACTGGATGCTTTTATTCATTGTACAATCAATACAATGTAGTGACCATATCTTGAAGTTGTCTATTTGTGTTCCATGTTATCATGTATGGGTTTGGTATTGATTTCTAATTTTCTAATGAATTCACCAACCTAATCCTCGAGGCTCCTTTTCACTAAGTCTTCATGGAATGGGTAGTGCATGTACATCATAATTAGTTTGTTATTGGTTGGTGTAACTTATATTAGTTACATAGGAAACCTAGTACTAAAACCATATAGGAAATTCTAATTTTAGCAACAAAAAAAATTTCATTAGTTTCCTCTACGCATTTTGGAGCATATGGGAGTTAAACTTGTAACATGCACCCAAATTTCAATTCCTTTGATAATTTTTCCATTAAACCATGGGATCATGTCCCTATCCTAGACCTCAATGCTTGGGTAACATTATGTGCAAGCCTAATCTATTAATTGCATGGAATCCTAGAAGATGGTCTCATATGGCTGGCAATGCAGATGATTATAATGATGTTTTGTCACCTTAACTTGTAAGCTTGCAATGCAAACTTTTGCTATATGTATGGTGTAATTTATTATTGAATGTAATAAAGATATGATTATAAGTGTACTTATTCACTTTTTTTTTACTGATACATTTTTTAATGTAATCATCATTATTCTACTAGTAAATTGTATACAAACCCTAAGATGTTCACTACCAATTTGAATAGAGATTAAAGTTAGGTTCAATCATTCTTATGTTTTATTACTTTGGTTGAAATTGTTATTTTCTAGTTAGAATATAATTTCTTGTATGTCTTATATCTTCTTTAGATGCTAGAATTTCCTAACTTCTCTAGAACTACTAGATATGAAAAGAAGAAAGAAAGGTTTAAAGGTATCAAATAATGGAACAAGATAACTATGAAATTAAACAACTCTTTAAAATCCTGGCAATAAATTGTAGTAATTTCTTTGATATTTGGAAAGCTTTAGTTTGTAATATAGCTTCTAGCCTCCACATGCATTGAATATGCTTGTGTGAAGGAAACAATAATGAACATATGTGATTTAATAATTCATATAGATATCTTAACATTAGGTCTAACTAAAATTGAAAATCCCCATACAGTTTCGAAGATTTAAGAAATCATCTTATATGCTTAAATAAGATGTCTCTAGTGCCTTTACATTCATAAAAAATCCATTACTGCACCCTTGAGGGAGTATTTGTTCAATTATAAGGGCCCTCGATAGTATGAATGGGTGGAAAATAAGATGTAATAATATACTGCTATAATACAAAATTCATAATAGATGTGTGTGGGATGGTGGTGACAAGTCTCTTGAGTATAGAAGTATATTGCTACCCCACGACAAGCAGTGACTATATAAAATAAAAACTATAGTATGGTAGTATGATCTCAACTTAATAGTCAAACATTAACCCACTATCCCATAGTCAACAAACAATTTGACATTAAAATAATATGTGGTATGGTGGTGTTAAGTTATGTAACCTACTATCTCATGAATCTATAAAGCAAAGGTAAATGTGTGGTATGACAACATGAAGCTATATAACCTACCACCCCATGGTAAATGTGTTTTAAAATTAAAAGGACTTATGGTATTGTGGTATAAGGATGTATAACCCATCGTCCCACAATGAACAAACTACAACATAAAAGAAGTGTGCAGTATGGCAGTATGAGAATTGTAGTATCGTAGTAGGAAAGTGATAACATAAATAAAGCCTGTAGTATAGTGGGATAGCCTTAATGAGTATATTACATGACATTTCCATCTTGCAATGGTTAAGAGAAGTGATGGAAGTACTATTATATAGGTTGGAGAAAGCATGTTTATGTCAACTATGACAATAATTATTTGATTATCATGAACCATTTGATCTTCTAAGATCAACAACATCTATTCAAAATTGAAAAAGGCATAGATTATGAAATATTTTGAATGAAGTAGACATTAATATTGAAATGATTGAGCTCAAAAGAAATTATATTATAATTTGACGAGATTGTTTGCAATCATTTATAAAAGGATCAATGTGGCAAGATCTTGGAATTTTGAGGAAGCAAAGCTTTGCAACTACAACATCACCGAGTAAGTGCACAAACACTCTTTGTAAGAAATTATAAAGCATTTAGTTGACTAGGATTTCCAATTAAGGGTTTAGAAAATTCAAAAGGAAGTAAAATTTTTACAACATGCCACCTAAGAAGAGTGAATATGTGAGTAAGAAGGAAGAGCCCAAGGTGAAGAAAAGGCCTTTGCAACAATCCATACTAGACATTTTATCTGATTCAATAGATAGAATATTTAATAAAGTGTTTAGAGACATATCTCACAGGTGTCGAGATGCAATCATTCCCATTTTTGGGTGGGATTTGTTTTGGTATTTTTATGATAAAAGAGATACCAAAATCCTAGTGTTGAACCCTTGGACTCTAGACCTAGCCAAGCTCATAGTCCCAAATTTCTTTATAGATGTTGAATTTCTTAGAGTATTGGAACAAAACTATCATCTAGCCACTAGAACTATAAGGATGAAAAATGGTTTGCCACTGGTGGTATTAACCAAGTTTTCCATTGTGTAGTGATTCAACTTGAATAAGCAATCCCTTCCTAAAATTGACTTGTAAAAAAGTGAGGAGGAGTATAGTAGGTTGAGGAAAACTTATAGGAGTGATGAACTCCCTATGCACATGAGGAAGGGTGACAATAACAAAAGGATAACTATCTCCACTTCCCACATTGAACCATTTCTTGTAGAATATTTTCAAATATATTTTAAGAGAACTTGTTTCTCTTGTGTCAAATTATTGGAATGGATTCTCAAGAGAATATGCTAAGTGGCCTAATGATGATGGCCATAAGGATCAAAAACCCTGAGATAAATAATGAGTATGATTTTGCTTCATTTATTGAGAGAGCATTGCATGGAGGATTTTTGCAAGTAAGAGAAGATAAATCCCCCATCACATTTAGAGGTTACTATTTCTTTTGTCACCTAATCCTATATCAAAACAGTGATAAATGGACCAGGATTATTTTTTTGGGAATGGTTGATCAATAGGTTCATTAGTTTACTTTTCAAAATTGGTGTTATATATGGGACAGTAGATGGAAGAGGACAAATTATGTGATTTTTCATGATGATTTTCTAGTAATAATTATGTTTGTACTTGGTCATTAATCACCAAGGTTACATACACCACTACAACTATAAAAACCCTTGGCATTGAGGCCAGAGGAAGGGAATACCCACAACATTGGTGATTGGTTCTTTTTTCCAAATGTTATAGTAATAAGAGTATATGGATGTCCCAAAGCCCCACATCTTTTTCCTAAGTTTGTTCCTCTCTAGTTGGATTTCTTAGAGTTTACGTGGAAAATGTTATGGATGGAGAAGGAGGTCATGCATAAATAGAATAAAGGTACATTCTTTCCCAACTTTACTATATGTGAAGAATTGTCCACCTAATCTAATACTCTTGAGGAGTTGCAATATTATTTTAAAACGAGATATTATTTTGAGGCTAGGGGAGAAAGGGTCTATGACCCTAAAGTCCACATGAATTTTGTAAGGAAAATAATCCCCACTAAGTCTGGGATCACCCATAATGTTGATAATGGGGAGGATGTGATAAAAAACTACTTGACTCTCCAAGAAGAATTTCAGAGGAGAAGAAAATGGGTGATATTAAGATGGGGGAATGGCCATAAATAGCCCTTACTATCTTTATAATTTTGAAATGTTGTATCTAGGTATTGTTTCCAATCCTTCCACCAATGGTCGAGAGATCTAACCCCAATTTTATGAAAAATATAGGGAGGTATAACTTCTATAATAAATTAAAATCTTAATTGGTCTTGAGTAGAGAGTTTGAAGATCAATTTTGAACACAAATAAATATGGTTCCACCTTTTAGGAGATGGAACTATTGATTAGGGAACCTATTTCACTCTTAGTTCATTAGGAAACCTAGAACCCTCAACTAAGTGACTCAATTGAGGGAGGGGTATATATGAGGGTTTCCTTAGTGTGATTAAAAAGGGGGTTCAATACTAAGAAAATCCTTAGAAAGAAAGAAATGAAAGAAATATTCAAATCTAACTATATGATCTATAAAATGAAACTTAAAATCAAAATGTGAGATTAAGGATAAAAAAAGAAGCACTTGGAAGACTTAATATGTCCAAAAAATGTTACCAACTCTAAAAAATTGACTTCTGATGTGTATTGGGACTCATGCCAAACTTGATGATTTAGTCCTAGTTAAGGTTTCTGTGCTAAATATGGAATCTATTGTTGGAAAATTAGGGTGTTCAAAAAACTATTGAAAAGTGGTATATTGGGACTCATATGTGCAAGGTGGTGATTTAGTCCCAGTATTAGGGGTTGACTAAAAATTTTTTAGCCTCAAATAATTTTATGTAGATTTTGTCTTGTCCAATCTCTAAGTTTCAAATTCCAAATTTTGCCTTGTAGGTGGGTTTCTATGAAGATGACAACTTCTTGACAACTTTGACAAATTTTCTTCAATATTGTAACCACCTGGATCTGTAATCATACATGAAGAGGGAAAAATGTTGTGTTAGGGAATAGGGGTTTTCCTTGGTCAAACCCCATTTTGGTAATCAACCCTTGAAATGAAATAAAATAGAATGAAGGAATGATGTATGAACAATATGCAATGTTGCAACTAACAAAAACCTTTAAATAAAGATTCCAATTTGTGTCAAATAGCTAGCATGAATGTGGATATTGACTCTTGTTTGAATGCTTGAAACTTGATCTTGAATGCTTTCTTGAATCATGAAAACCTACATGACAAATGTTAGCTCAAAAACACACATGATGCATGATGACTTTGACATCATTCTTGAATATTGAATGCTTCTCCAAAATGCTTGATAATAATCTCTTGAATGATTTTGTGAAAGTACTTTTGATTGCTTGTGAAATTCTAGCTTGTTAGGATAAACTATGTGAAATAACCTTGTATTTGTACTTATTTACGCTAAATTTCTTGAAATTACAACACTACAAGTCAACATCAGATCTAAGAGAATAAAATCCTACCAAAAATTAATTTCAAAATAGGCCCAAGATAAAGCATGAATCATACACTAATTGAGGTGTACAAGTCCAAGTAGCCTAATATTGGCACATAAACTTCAAGAAATGTCTTGTTTAATACAATATTTAGGATCACACCTTGAAACCTAGGTGGGACCCATATTCCCAAGGTGGCATATGAGTCCCAAATCACCAGATATGGAATAAACAATCAAAAAACATGAATTATGATTTTCCTTTAGATAAATGTTGGGATTATCATGAAAGAAATGCATTAAATAAGGCTTGTGGATGCAAAATGGGACCAAATATGGCATAGAGAAGCCTAATTTTAGTAGGGATGGCCTAAAGATGTGTGAAAATGTAAAAGAATACATTTTTATACAATATATATAATTAGATCCCACTTTAGTGAGAGGAAGAACATGCTTCAAACTCACACTAAAGTAGAAAAGCTTTCATCAAGAGGGGTCCAAGTGTACCAATGCTAGTAAGATAGGACACCAATAATCAAGAGAGATGATCAAGCCCCTATGATTGAGATCTTATAGAAAACCAACATAGGTACAAAAGAACATGCATGTGAATAATGTATGAAGCAACAAAAAGATAAAAGCATAGACTACCAAAGGTATAAAGAAAAAAGAAAAAGAAAAGAAAGGGTGGATCAAGCCTTGACTATAGGTCCAACACGATCTGGATCATATCTAAGTTGTTTATCCAAAAACTATTTACAAGTGGAATATTATGTCCACTATTCAAATCAAATACACACTAACAAGGGCTAGTGAAACCTCGGGTCGTCTGTTAGGTGATCCCCTAAAGACACATACACACATAGTTGGTATGTGCTCACACAAACAAGCAAGTGGCTATAGGAAATTCATGCCTAAGTTTGGCTCCCATATGTTAACCATACCAAAGCTATACCTCTTGATAACTTTGACCAGGCACCACACAACACGAAAAACAAGATCCATGAGGCAAGAAAAAAAATTGTATGCTAACACCCATGAACAAGCAGGATAGCTCCATAGGCAAGCCAAGTGTATTATGCAAGGTGGCTATATAATAGTTATTGTAAATGCAAAAGTGTGTAAGGTACGTTCAAAGGTTTTTTGCTTAGTTCATGTAAGGTCTTAAGTTAGGGAACATTGTTCCTAATGTCTTCAAGAGAGGACCAATTGAAGAATAGAAGATTCACAACATAGGGGATGCAGTGTGTCACATCAAGCCACTAAGAGGAATACAATATGCTTTAAGAGAGATCACACTCTTGAAGGACATCACACCCAAGGTCACCACAAAGCGAAAGACACATCACATGAAGTAAGAAGACTACACAATGAAACATGAGTTGTAAAATGCAAAATAGTAATGCCAATGTATGCCCCCACTAAATAAATTTCCAAACACCATGTTGTGAGAAATTACTTTAAAGTAGCAAATGATAAATGCTAACAATAAGGAGGACATGAGAGCTTATCTAGAAAGCCATATGCCAAGTAATATGTTTCTTAATGAATCTATGTCATGAAAAGGTGTTGCCCCTAAAATGAATCCCAAAATCAGATAAGGGATCCACAAATTTAGGGTCAGTACATCTTTGTTAAAATGTTTTTAGAGAGCTCGTAACTATCATCATTCCCCAAATACTCTAGGAATAGGAAGAATGGCATGAAGAGGGAAAAAAAAGAAAATATTTAGGATCAACATGGAAGAGACCTAAATTTCTCAACACCTTGTGTCATCTCTGAAAGGAAAAAAAAAAGACAAAGAAAAGGTAAAGGAAAAGCGTTTGGGTCAACATGGAAGAGATCTAAATGTCTCAACACCTTGGGTCATACCCAAAAGGAAAACATAAAAAAAAAAGATAAAAGAAAAGATTTTGGGTCAACATGGAATAAACATAAACGTATCAATTCCTTGTGTCATATCCAAAAGGAAAATACAAGAAAAATAAAAGATAAAAGATAATCTTTTGGGTCAACATGGAAGAGACCTAAATGTATCAATGCCTTGTGTCATCCCCAAAAGAAAAAAACAATACAAAGAAAAGATAAAAGATAATATTTTGGGTCAACATGGAAGAGACCTAAATATCTTGATGCCTTGTGTCATCCCCAATACGAAAACATAAGACAAGCAAAAAGGATAAAATGTTTACGACATATAGAAGAATGTAGATAAAAATAGAGGAATGAACACAAAGAGAGAGATACATAAAAAAAAATGGTATGGGGAGATCACATTACACACATGAAATCACAGACAACATTAAAAAGAAAAGAAATGGAAAAACTAGTAAGGCACTTGCAAGTCAACCTATGTTGAATAGTCCAGATAACTAAGAGGGGGGTGAATCAATTATCCTAAAACAATTTTTTTACTTTAATTAATTCAAAGTAGGATTATGTCAATTAGATAATAATCAAACAAATATGAACATGAAAGCAAATAACAACACCATGCACAATGAACACCAAAATTTATGTGGAAACCCAAGATGGGAAAAACCATGAAGAATGCTAATTCTCAATTATAAAACACTAGTTAAGGTGACACCGGTTAAGGTGATTTTTACAAAGGGCTCATTGCCATAATGCTCACTATAGATAAGGCTCGTTGTTGGTAGGCTCGCTGCCCAATTAAAACATTTGATTACTGTTGTGCATGTTTTGCAAACACGCCCCGGCGGGGACCCCCTTTTTTTCGCTCCTTACAGGCTACTTTTCTCCTGTCTTTGTGTGCCCCATTTCCAAGCCCAAATTGGTTACGTGCCATCAAACAATCAAATTCCCCTACCCAAATTCACCTACTTGGGGTATTCAAATCTGCGGAGAAATAAAGTTGCCCATCCCCTTTCTACCTTTTGTCTTGCTTTGGCTGTTTCAGAAACATTCGTTGACCCCTGTTGGTCCAGTTTCCACATTTTTTGGTGGATTTGGGATGTGTTTGGGGTGTTTCAATGAACTGCCAAGGTTTCGTCAACATTTCGTTAAGTTTCGATGGTTTTGGATCTTTCCCTCCAGAATTCCCTTCCTCCTTGGCTATTTGGAAACATCCGTGGACCCCCGTCGCTCCTGTTTCCTCATTTTTGACTTTGGGGTCACCCTTTTCTGGATCTGGGATGTGTTTGAAGTGTGTAAATGAACTGCCAAGGTTTCGTCAACATTCCGTTAAGTTTCGATGGTTTCAGAACTTTCCCTCCAAAATTCCCTTCCTCCTTAGCTATTTGGAAACATCTGTGGACCCCCGTCGCTCACGTTTCCTCATTTTTGACTTTGGGGTCACCCTTTTTTGGATCTAGGATGTGTTTGAAGTGTGTAAATGAATTGCCAAGGTTTCGTCAATGTTTCATTAAGTTTCGATGGTTTTAAAACTTTGCCTCCAGAATTTCCTTCCTCCTTGGATGTTTGAAAATATCCGTGGACCCCCGTTGCTCCTGTTTCCTCATTTTTGACTTTGGGGTCCCCCTTTTTTACATCTGGGATGTGTTTGATGTGCTTAAATGAACTGCCAAGGTTCCCTCAAAGTTTGGTTAAGTTTCGGTGGTTTCGGAGCTTCATCCCCCTTTTGTTGTTTTTGGAACTTTCGTGGCACCTCTCTTCGCCTCCCCGGAGCTCAAATTCTCCTGGTGGCTTCGCGCCTCCCGGTAATTTTGAACTTCCATCAGCCCCTCCCTTCGCCTCCCTGATTCGCCCCTCTGCCGCTTCGGCTCCGCTTCTCCACTATTTGAACTTCTCCGTAGCACCTCCTTCCGTGTCCGGAGCCCAAAATGTGCGGTCTCCGGCTCCACCTCTCCATGTTTTGAACTTTCTGGGGCCACCTTCCTTCCAGCCTTCGAGTCTTCCCGGCCATTTCCATGGTTTTTAGTTCTTTTTTTGAACTTCGGCCACTCCTTCTTCCCCTCCTTCCAGGTTTCCGTGGTGTTTTCAGAGTCCATCCCTCTTTGGCCATTTGGAACATCTGGCGGCCATCTCCTTCCTGCCCTCTGGAACCCGAGCCTTCTATGGCCGTTTCTGGGAGCCTTTCTCCTTCCCGGTTGTTTTGAACATCCGAGAGCCTGCCTCCTTCTCGGCTGTTTTGAACATCCAGGAGCCTCCCTTCTTCCTGGATGTTTTTAACATCTGGGAGCCTACCTCCTTCCCTACTGTTTTGAACATCTAGGAGCCCACCTCCTTCTCAGCTATTTTGAACATCCAGGAGCCTGCCTTCTTCCTAGCTATTTTGGCTTCCATTTGTTGTCTACCTTTTGGTTTTCTTCCGCTGTCTTTTCGCCCTCTGGTGCTCCCACCCTTGAAGCACGCATTAATGTTTATAGTCCAAATGAGCTCCAAATATGAATATCAAGATATTTTGATGATGCAAGGATAGATCTAACAAGGAATTTGTAGGTTTGACTAAAATTTTCCTTAACTCATGTATAAATGCACTTACAACACTTTATGTTTATAGGAGTCAAGAAGCTTTCCGTAGGTCTATCAAAGAGGCCCATTGAGGGAGTTGTCTTACCTTTTTCCAGATGATGATGATTTCTAAGGAGCTTTCTACCCAAATCAGGGGCCACCAATCTATTGATGCCAATCGTCGACAGACTCGTTTGATCAAAGGAAGAATACTGCAAGCACATCAAGCAAAATACAACTTTCAGGCAGTTTTAGCTACAATAAAAAGAAAAATCAACTACATGATGAAATTGTTATAGTGACTGGCACTAGATGACAAAATAGAGAAAAGACAAGGAATGTATTTTTAATTGTTGAATATTGTGGGGTAGGTGAAACCCTAATGTAATTGAATCTAGGCCATTCGATGTAATTGAATCCTAGCCATTTATTTGGGCTTTGGAAAACTATAAATAGGGGTTTGCCCCTCATTTGTAAGGGTTGGAGAGCTGTTGTAAAAAACATTTGCAGCAATAGAAGACAACATTGCATGATTTTATGGATGTTTTCTTTGATTTTGCTTATCTTGCATGCATGGTTTTTCCTTCCATGTTAGTTTTAATATTAGTTTCTTGAATGGAAGTGATAATGGAAATTGCTGTTTTGGTATTTGATGAGCTTTTAGCCCATACTTTTAGCACTTGTTGATGACAAGCTGTTGTGCAAAGTTAGCTTGGGCTTCTTTATTCCAATGCTGCAACTTAGTTCAATTGCATGTGCAATTTGAAAATCAGCAGACCTTAGAAGATTGCACTAGTTTTGTGTAGCTGTAGGTTTCTCTTGGTCAAGCAAAACTTTGTTTAGGAAGCATGTCTACTTTAGCAACCACCATTGTTACTGTTCATTCGTAGCTTAGGATTAGAATAACTTTCTTAACCCTTCTCCTTTTGTTGTTTCTTTTAATCCTTGGTTAGAGTAGGATCCAAAGCATCACCATGAAGCTAAATCAAATGAACTTGATGAGTTTCAACTTGCTATTTTGAGTGGAAAACCACTGTTTATTCACTTTTAGCACTTTGAAACTACATTTGCAAACCCAACTTCCATGCTTTGTAACTCATTTGTAAGACCGCGTTGTGATTCCAGCAAATCATATAAAACAACTAAGATATTTCAAGCACTATCAAGACCTGACATTAGAGACCTTGGGATAGTGTTATGCAATTTGATTGTGGAATATTGTCTTTCAAGAGAGGTAGTGCACCTACGCACTACCTGTGTTGAGAGGTGCATAAAATACACATCAACAGAATTGGCTCTAGGAGGGCTTGACACATTGGGAATACAAAGCTAAAGTTGGAAGTGATTCATTTTATGCCCTCCTCCTCCTAATGCCATCAACATAACTGGCGCTAGAAGGAGGGCATGACATGTTGAGGCTACAAAGCTGAAAGTTGGAAATCGAAAGGAGCACTTGCAAATAAGAAATCTGAGATAGGGAGATCTCTTTCAATGCTAAAATTCAGAAAATTTTGAAGGCAAAAGAAGCTGAGTCAAAATGGAGCAGCATGCACAAATTGACATCACTCAGCTGCATACAAATTTGAACAAGAGACTGAAGAAGCCATTGCAGCAATTTGCGTTGGCGGATAGATGTCGGATCCATTGCACTTGTAGGCATAGTGAATTGAGGTGTCTAACATTCTTGGATAGAATTGAGGTCTTGCAGGGAGAAATTCCCTTTTGGGAAATATATCAGCCTTTAGCCCTTGCAAACTCGGAGGAAGAATTGACAACCATGGTAGCCAAGGCATTCAAGGAGCTGATCCAAGAACATTTGAGTAGCAAGGATGGACCAAGATTGGATGAAATATTGATGTCAAGTTGGTGCAGATTTCACAATGCACCCCACTCTGAATTCACTTGCTCATCATGTACAAATGTCATCGCCCAAGTTAAGGATCATCTGAACAAGTTGGAGTAGCCATCTCCTAGTAAAGGGGACTCATGCCATGAGGTGGGAAAGTTGTTGGAAGCTTGAGGACAACACACCACAGATGAATCAAGAAATCTGACACAGGCTAGTGCTAGGACAACAGACATAGAGGATCAGATCCAAAAGGAAGAGGATAATTTCCTTAGGAAAACAAGCTGCCTTGATGAACAATCAGCTAGAAACAGATCATAAATTTGTTCCTCCATTGAAGAAAAGCAGTCCCTTGCTCTAGAAGATGGATTGGTAGTCGAAGATGAATCAAAAGAGTTTGCAGCAGTGTATGCTGGGGCAGCAAATGATGATGTTGAAAATCATAAAGAGGAAAAGGTTGACAACCTTGGGACAATAGAGAATGATGGAAAAGAAATAAGCGAGATTATATTAGAGGACCTCTCCTTCATGAATGAAAATGATCAAGCATCTAAAAATGCAGATTTGGAGGAGTGGGAACAACCACTTGCCACAACTGTCTACTACTCACCTTCCATCCCAAATGATGATGAGGACCCACTAGTGGAAAAATATGACCAACTCATCTTGAGACTAGTGAGGGATTGGACTGAGCTGAAATACCAAGTGGATTTAGAGATATTGTTTCTCCCAAATTGGTGCCGACTCCATGATTCATTGCACTCAGAGCTCACATGTAAGCTATGCCAAGAGGCCATCAAACAAGTCAAAGAACAAGCAAGGCAGCCAAGTGCCCGACCTCCTCTACTTGCTGCTCAGATCAAAGTAGAAGACCAAGAGCCTGAGTCAAGTGATGGCTCAGTTGAAGGTGGACCTCAAGAGGATGTTGGGGCAGCAATAGAAGAAGGACAACAATACAGGTTCATACTTCTGAGCAATGAAGTAAATCAAGTGGGAATGTTGTCCACTAGTCATCAAGAAGTTCTTCCTCTTCAATAGCAGTTATGTGCCATGGATAGTGGGCTTTTTGATGAGTCTTTGGAGGGAAATTGTGTAATAGACTTTGGTCCCCTTGATGAGGTTCCATCAATTGATGACTTCTTTCCATTAGGAGCTGCACTACGGAGGTATGCTCATGTTGAGGAAGAGCACATCCTAGAAGACGATAATGATGAATACATACTCCTTGAGCCCTTGAACAATGATGCACTAGAGTTTCCAGATTAGGAGAGGAGCTCCTTCTCCATTTATAGTGATAGTGACCAAGATGAAAAAAGTGGGCACCATGAGGATATACATGAACAACAAAAGGAAGAAAATAAAGGTGGAGGTGTTTCGATGGCTGCCAACAAATACAACGAGCTTGGTCAACTGCGGGCTGCAACTGAGGGTCCTTTTGCCTCAATCCTTGCAGATTTTCCTTCACAACTAGAGAGCTACAATGAGACAGATTCATGCATGTCATCATCCCATGACATTGAACATCACAAAAATTAGGTAAACACTTGGGAAGGGAAATAGGACAGCATGCTACCTTTTGAAGATGACCATCAAAAGGGCACCAAGATTATAGATGATCAACAAGGTGAGGTGTTCCTCCTTCAAGATCAACCAATTAGGATTGTGGATCTTGCTCACAGCTTGGAAGAGTTGTTTTCTGCCCCATCCTCCCAGCCTTATGCACGCTTAATGTCCAAAGTGCTGCACCCTCCACCACGCCCACCCGAAGCTGCCAATGCAATAATCAAGGATGTTATGCTTGCTCTCGACTGTCCAACGCTGCCACCTCTGTGTGATGACATCCAAGTTTTATCCTTCCTTGCCCCTATCATTTCTCATAACTGCACTTATTATTTTGATTGTGGGAATAAGTGAAAACGAACATGTTTATGGATTAACCCTGGGTTCAATGAGCCTCCTCAATTGCTAATTTTTCATGATGACATGATTGAACTTGAGTGTTGCAACATTGAATTTATGTTTTCAGAATATAAAGACAAGTTTGCATGGTTAAGAATGACAACAATCGTCCATTTTCTTGTGCATGCACTGCAAAATCCAATGAACATTAATGTTGGCTCAACCTTCATGAACATAGTTCATTGTAAATATCTTTGTACATAGCCCGTTTTGAGTAATATAGGTTTCCTGTAAATACTCCACTTTCCTGCTTTTCTTAGGTTAGTTGGTGTGTGTAGCTTGCTCGCTTTGTAGTTTGTTTTCCTTTCGTTTGCTTTCGCTTTATTGTTGCTTTGCTCAGGGTTCGGTGTGTGTAGCTTGCTCGCTTTGTAGGTTGTTTTTCTTTCATTTGCTTTCGCTTTGTTGCTACTTTGTCGGGGTCCCTTTGCTTTTATCTGGGCACATTTGTGCACACAACAACCATACTTATCGCCTGGGGTTGTTCTACGTATTTCTTTGTCAAACTCTAATCAAGTTTTCAGAGTGGATAGTGAGGATCTTCTGTTGGTGTCAAGCGATTTGGGTGTTTAATTCGAAGAGGATAAGTTGTTGGTTTAGTCTGACTTTGATGTATTTTGAAATCTTATAGCTCTTACACATCTTAAGAATTCGACGGTCACTATAGGGCCTTTTGTGAAGTCTAGTTAAGTGAAAAATCTAAAATTATACTCTAGTGCCACTAGGATTCTCAGCCCTGAGCGCGAGCTTCAATGCTTGCGGGTTGAAATAAAAGAGCTAAAAAGAGAAAAGAAAGAAATAAAGAAAACACTAAAAATTAAAACAAAGGAAAATTCTTCTTTTCAGGGGTATCCGAGCAACTCTACTAGGGCTATGGATGCTTGGCCGACAGTAGAGCAATGTTCGAGAGAATCACAACGATAACCTCGTCGGGGCTATGGATGCTTGACTAGCAGCGAGGCAATGTCCCGAATGCTTTTGGAGTTAGAATAAACTACGTAACTTAACTTAACAGAGCTTGGGTTCCTATAGCAACTGAAGAATCAGAATTAATGCAATTGCACACACTAGGATTTTCAGCATAATGAAGGTTGGGTTGTCTAATGGTTTTCATCCTTTGGTTGGGCATCTGGTTTGTTTGCCCTGGCGTGAAGGTCGAAACCAGAGATTCTGGGTTCGTGATTCCAGTTTGTCATCAAAATGTTCTCGAGCATTTCCCCAGTGAGTCGCCATTTGTTGTGCATGTTTTGCACACACGCCCCATCGTAGGCAGGGACCCCCTTTTTTTTGCTCCCAACAGGCTGCTTTGCTCCTGTCTTTGCATGCCCCATTTCTAAGCCCAAATTGGTTATGTGCCATCAAACAATCAAATTCCCCTACCCAAATTCACCTACTTGGGGTATTCAAATCTGCGGAGAAATAAAGTCCCCCATCCCCTTTCTGCCTTTTGTCTTGCTTTGGCTATTTCAAAAACATTCTTGGACCCTTGTCGGTCCAGTTTCCACATTTTTGGCTTTGGGGACAACTTTTTGCTGGATTTGAGATGTGTTTGGGGTGTTTCAATGAACTGCCAAGGTTTTGTCAATGTTCCATTAAGTTTCGATGGTTTTGGAACTTTCCCTCCAGAATTCCCTTCCTCCTTGGCTATTTGGAAATATCTGTGGACCCCCGTCACTCCCGTTTCCACATTTTTGACTTTGGGGTCACCCTTTTTTGGATTTGGCATGTGTTTGAAGTGCGTAAATGAACTACCAAGGTTTTTTCAATGTTCTATTAAGTATTGATGGTTTCAAAACTTCCCCTCAGGAATTCCCTTCCTCCTTGGCTATTTGGAAACATCTGTGGATCCCTGTCGCTCCCGTTTCCTCATTTTTGACTTTAGAGTCACCCTTTTTTGGATTTGGGATGTGTTTGAAGTGCGTAAATGAACTGCCAAGGTTTCATCAATGTTTTGTTAAGTTTCGATGGTTTTGGAACTTTGCCTCGGGAATTCCCTTCCTCCTTGGCTGTTTGGAAACATCTGCAGACCCCCGTCACTCCCGTTTCCTCATTTTTGACTTTTGGGTCACCCTTTTTTGGATCTGGGATGTGTTTGATGTGCTTAAATGAACTACCAAGGTTTCATCAATGTTTGGTTAAGTTTCGGTGGTTTCGGAGCTTTGTCCCCCTTTTGCTATTTTGGAACTTCCGACGGTGACCTCTCTTCCAGCCTCTGGAGCCTGGCCCCTCCGTGGTCATTTCTGGGGCTCCGCCTCTTCATGGTCATTTTGGAACTTATGGCGGCCACCTCCCTTCCAGCCTCTGGATCCTGGCCCCTCTGTGGCTGTTTCCAGGGCTCCGCATCTCTATGGCCATTTTGGAACTTCCGGCGGCCACCTCCCTTTCGACCTCTGGAGCCTGGCCCCTCCATGGCCTTTTCCAGGGCTCCACCTCTCTGTGGCCATTTTCAAACTTCCGGTGGCCACCTCCCTTCAGGTCTCCAGAGCCCGGCCCCTCTGTGGCCGTTTCTGGGGCTCTGCCTCTCCGTGGTCATTTTGGAACTTCTGGTGGCCACCTCCCTTCTGGCCTCTAGAGCCCAGGCCTTCCATGGCCGTTTTTGGGAGCCTGTCTCTTTCCAGGCTGTTTTGAACATCCGAGAGCCTACCTCCTTCCCAGCTATTTTGAACATCCAGGAGCCTCCCTTCTTTCTGGCTATTTTTAACATCTGGGAGCCTGCCTCCTTTCCAGTTGTTTTAAACATCTGGGAGCCCACCTCCTTCCCAGCTATTTTGAACATCCCAGAGCCCACCTTCTTCTCGGCTGTTTTGGCTTCCATCCGCTGTCTGCCTTCTAGTTTTCTTCCGCCATCTTTCCGCCCTCTCCCACTCGCACCCTTGAAGCACGCATTAATGTTTATGGTCTAAATGAGCTCCAAATATGAATTTCAAGATATTTTGATGATGCATGGATAGATCTAACAGGGAATTTGTAGGTTTGACTGACATTTTCCTTAACTCATGTATAAATGCACTTACGACACTTCGTGTTTGCAGGAGTCAAAAAGCCTTCTGTAGGTCTATCAAAGAGGCCCATTGAGGGAGTTGTCTTACCTTTTTCTAGATGATGACGATTTCTAAGGAGCTTTCTACCCGAATAAGGGGCCACCAATCCATTGATGCCAATCGTCGATGGACTCGTGTGATTAGAGGAAGAACACTACAAGCACATCAAGCAAAAGACAACTTTCAGGCAGTTTTAGCTACAGTAAAAAGAGAAATCAACTACATGACGAAATTGCTATAGTGACTGGCACTAGATGACAAAATAGAGAAAAGACAAGGAATGTATTTTTAATTGTTGAATATTGTGGGGTAGGTGAAACCCTAATGTAATTGAATCTAGGCCATTCGATGTAATTGAATCCTAGCCATTCATTTGGGCTTTAGAAAACTATAAATAGGGGCTTTCCCCTCATTTGTAAGGGTTGGAGAGCTATTGTAAAAACATTTGCAGCAATAGAAGACAACATTGCATGATTTTATAGATATTTTCTTTGATTTTGCTTATCTTGCATGCATGGTTTTTCCTTCCATATTAGTTTTAATGTTAGTTTCTTGAATGGAAGTGATAATGGAAATTGTTGTTTTGGTATTTGATGAGCTTTCAGCCCATACTTTTAGCACTTGTTGATGACAAGTTGTTGTGCAAAGTTAGCGTGGGCTTCTTTATTCCAATGCTACAACTTAGTTCAATTACATGTGCAATTTAAAAATCAGCAAACCTTAGAAGATTGCACTGGTTTTGTGTAGCTGTAGGTTTCTCTTGGTCAAGCAAAACTTAGTTTAGGAAGCCTATCTACTTTAGCAGCCACCATTGTTACTATTCATTCGCAGCTTAAGATTAGAATAACTTTCTTAACCCTTCTCCTTTTGTTGTTTCTTTTAATCCTTGGTTAGAGTAGGATCCAAAGCATCACCATGAAGCTAAATCAGATGAACTTGATGAGTTTCATCTTGCTATTTTGAGTGGATAGCCACTATTCATTCACTTTCAGCACTTTGAAACTGCATTTGCAAACCCAACTTTCATGCTTTGTAACTCATCTATAACACTACCTTGTGATTCTAGCAAATCACATAAAATAACTGAGATATTCCAAGCACTATCAAGACCTGACATTAAAGACCTTGGAATAGTGTTATGTAATTTGATTATGGAATATTGTCTTTCAAGAGAGGTAGTGCACCTATGCACTACCTGTGTTGAGAGGTGCATAAAAAACACATCAACAATTATAAAATAGTCTCACTGAGAAAAATGAATTGATGAGGCTGCATCTACATATGTATGAAGTTAGTTCCTATTTAGAGCATAATATCTGTCTGCAGCAGATCTAGTCAAGAATCTTCTGCACACCTTCCTCACACAACCTCTGTAAAGAAGATTACTTCTTCTTGACACTTTCCTACAACTTTCTTATCTCATAATCCTTCACACCCTTTTATCTGCTCACACACACCACACTTCTTCATCAAACAAAATAAAATTTTACTTATACTATTTCATTTCCTTCATAATCTCCTAAGTTGTCTAGACACAATTTGAATTAGATCACCACAAAACATGTCATCTTGAAGAACAGCCTTGAAATATTCAATAAGGCTTTGCACACTAGCACCACACCCAAAAAATAGGTCACACATAAATATATCCTTACCACATTACCAAGGGACACAGAAATAGGTCATACATAAGATAGGTTCATCACATAACATAATTATCAAAAGATAGCAAACTTGGAATTACATGAAATATATTTTGGAGCTGATGGGAATGCCACAACCAAGACCAAATCTTGATTTTCATCAATTTCAATACCAACTGGAGAAACATAATTAGACATATGAAAAATTGTTACATGCAAAATGAATTTTTAGATAGCAAGGATAATTGGAGTAAACTTTCAGTACGACAACCAACATCAAAATATTAGACTTCATTATTTTGCATTAACTGACTTCCACGGATGTCCCAAAAATGAGTACTGTCGTATCCAGATCAAGAATAACATCCACACTACACAACATCATAGCACTCAATAGAATAGATCATTTTTGTATATCATCCAAAGCATAACCTTCTAGATCCCAGGTTTAGACATCAATGACAATAATGCTAAATAGGTATGTTCAGGATCGTGATGGGCCAAAAAGTGGCAATATGATGGGTATGTGGCCAACGACTTTTTTTTTACCCCAAATTGATGAAACAAAAATGGTTTTTAAAGAAGATTCTCAGCTTTACACCAATATAAATTATGCTTTACTTTGAATTTAATAAGTAATTATTATTCATTTTCTATTAAAATTATGACTAAAGTCTTGATTGATAGACTGATTGAAAAACATGTATAACTTTCAAATGGTATCACATTTTTTGAATCCAAACAATATCACATTCTATGCTTCACATATTATAGGATTAAAAAATAAAAATTGAATTTCATGAAGTTTTGACCAAGTTAAGGTGGTCGTACAAGTATTTATATTTTTTAGAAATTGTAATAAAATTCATATTAATTATTTACTTGGAAAAAAAATTACACAAAAATGCATCACATCAGGACATGAGTCTTCTACTTATATATAAAATCTTATAAAATAATATTATCATTTTATTTTGGTTAGGGTGGTCAGACAGACACCTACTTATTTTTTCCTAAAATTTAAGTACTACATTGAAATTTCAATTTTTCACCAAATAATTTTTTTTTTAAACAAACCTAGTAGTTTAGAAACTAAATACAATTTGCTACAAATTCTATTCTTACATATTTTTGAAATAATATAGATAATTTATTCAAATTTTTATGTCAAATTGCCTAACTCTGATTTTTTTGTTTTTTTTGCCACTTAAGTGCTTGTTTTTTCCATGATGATCCTACACATACCCAAATTATCCAAAAAAATTCTCAACAATATCCCCCTTTGGCATTGATGTAAAAATAACAAATACTCAAAAATACAAAACTCCGAAACTCCAAGCGCTCCCCCTTTGTCAAGGAAATCAAGTAAAAATAACACATTTCACATGAAATTTTTTTCTTGTACCTTCCCCTCACAGTTGGAAGAATCATTTCCCAGCTTTGTACAATAGAAAACATTATGGGACACATACTGTCTAGTAAAGTCAATAGCATAAATGAAGATGACCAAACTAGAGATAGGTGCTATCGTCCACAAACCTCTACATTAGAAAGTGTCCTGAAGATATGATCCAACCGGACCTCAACAATTTCTTTGACCAACCAGGGTATGTGTAGGATCATGATGGGCCAAAAAGTGGCGATATGATGGGTATGTGTAGGTTAGGTGGGTAACTATTTTTTTTACCCAAAATTGATGAAATGAAAAGGGTTTTTAAAGGAGATTCTCAGATTTTCACCAATATAAGTAATGTTTTACTTTGAATTTAATTAATAATTATTATTCATTTTCTTTTTGAATTATGACCAAAGTCTTAATTGATAGGCTTATTAAAAAATATCTATAGCTTTCAAATGGTATCACATTTTTTGAATTTGAAATATGTGTTACATTCTATGCTTCGTATATTATAGGATTGAAAAAATAAAATAAATTTCAGAATTTTTGACCAAGTTAAGGTGGTCAAACATACGAGTTTTTATATTTTTAAAAATTTGTAATAAATAATTCATAATTAATTATTTTCATGGAAAAAAATTACAAAAAAAATATCCATCACATCTAGACATGAGTCCTCTACTTATATCTAAAATCTTATAAAAAAATATTATCATTTGATTATGGTTAGGGTGGTTAGATAGACACCTACTTCTTATTTTGTTCCTTGAAATTTAAGTACTATTGCACTCAAATTTAAAAAAAATCACCAAATAGATTTTTTATTTTTTTTAAAAAGCTAGTAGTTTAGAAACTAGATTCATTTTTCTACAAATTCTATTGTTACATATTTTTGAAATAATATAGATAACTTATTCATTTTTTTACGGCAAGTTCCCTAACTCTGATTTTTTTGCCACTTAAGGGCCTATTTTTCCATGATGATCCTACACATACCCACCGGGAAGTTTTAACAAAATCTTCCCTTTGTATCTAAATAGACAATAACTCAACTTGCAACTCTCCAAATATTTTTCTTTGTTTCCCATCTTTATATTTTAAGAAGTCAAAAAACTTTCCAATATCATTCAATTTAGATTCAATATGTTCAATTCTACTTCTAAAATTATCAAGAGTAGTAGGCCAATGAAGAAAATACCTATAGATGTTAGACATCTCCTTAATGCATTCTCTTGTCTCACCAATGAGCTTGGATAATTTTTGTTTGGCTTTGAAACAAATTCGCCCAATCATAGCTTGAATATTATGTCCTCCAAGTCCTTCCTGCAACAACCTTCCTTCAACAACTTCTACTAAATCATCTGGTAATGAGTCAGAAATAGCTCAAACAGTAATACCCTTTTTGAGAAGATAATCAACAAAAGCATCTCCAATTCTAGGCCTACTGTCTAGAGAGTAGTCATGCCACATTTCACTAATCTATTTCATATCACCTTCATCCAACACCGAATGAACTTCATCTAGATCGAAAGAGTCAAATCTAGGTAGATACTTTTCTTTCTTCTCCTCCTCTATAACATCCTTTGTGTTTATTTACCTCCTTTTAGGTTCTAGATGGGAATTGCCAATGACAACTTCTAACTTCTTACCGGAGGAGGAACCCTCCTCAAACTGACATATAGGCATAGCACTAGCCACTATCACATTGCAGCATAGATTCATCTGCAAGGATGAGAAATAAACATTGCATGTACTTGTTTTACCTTCCATACATTCCAAATATTTGTAAACTTACTTTTTGATGAGGATGCTATAATTCCACTTAACATTCTCCTTTGACGGTAGCGAACTCAAAAAGTAAAATACTAAACATATGAGTAGAGACCCAAATCAGAAGGGATAACTCTCAAGCAAAGACATTCTGACATTCTAAAATATGTTTCCCATTATTAGGCTACACAAGTCAATTTTTTAATTTTCCTTCACCATCTTATGTGCAAGATACATAATAATAGCCAAAGTAGAACCTTCATGTTTTCTGAAATAGATTTTGTATGTAATACTATAAACAACATACTTGTGTCATGGAAACTTGGACCCTCTTGAGAAAACAGACAATTCCAAAAATAATTGGACCCACTTTTGAATCCCTTTGCATCATTTATCCTTCAAAATGACATTTATAGGCCACTAAGACCCATTATTTTTTTTATCTAGAGGCTTGTTTTACCTAACAAATCACTTAAATCTTGGCAAAAAACATTCAATTCATTCATATACCGAACACCCAATTTCAAAAACCAATGGTGGGACCCATTCTCCACCTTGGGTGAATGAGTCCCCTCTGGTGGGACCCATTCACCAATAGTGGCAAATGATTCTCTTTTGAGGGAAATTTCAATTTTGAGCGTGAATTTAGTTAATTCAACTTAACTTTTCGGTGAATGTTGACGTCTTAGGTCTAAATAATGGGAAAATTAGGTGTTGTTGCTTATAAATACTCATTTTTTAGTCATTTACACATCATTTAATCATTTTACAAAAGAAATTTCTAAAGTCAAGTCTTCTACAACAAGTTTCATTAGCAAAGTTGAAGTTTTAGGGCAGAAAACTAGGGTTTTTGCAAGTCTTGAACATCACTTTTTTTTCAAGATTCAACATTGCAAAGGGTTGATGATGGATTCCTATGGTGAATCATGGAGAGATCTAGGTTGAAGAGATGCAACTAGCCATCAAATCAAGCCTAAAGACTTGTTTTCAAAGTGATTCCATATTCCATTTCTTGTCTGTCTTTAGATTAACGTTTTCATTTCATTTGCATGTCATTTTTTCTCCATTTTTGATGTGTTGTTAGATTTCTAGGGTTGAGATATTTTATCACACAAATCATATTTACATTTTTTATTCTTGCACAATAGGATAGGGTTTTTGACATACTTTAGACTTTCCTAGTCTTTAACACATTTAAGGCTAGGGTTTTATGCATATTTTTATTCAGATCAAAGGTTTAGTTACCCAACTAGGGGTTTGACCAAGGAAAACCCCCATTAGACAAACAATTTTAAGTTGTTTTGAAAGTATTTTCTGAGATCCTAATTCCGGTTTCTGTTAGAAAGTGTTATACAGGTGTCAAGGTGTAGAACAAAGATTTGAAATCACATAAATTTGAAAGTGGAATGATTCTCCTTGCATGGCGAATGAGTCCCTCTTAAGGTGTCATTTTTTAGTCAGATGTAGATCTAGATACCTAGTTAGTAGAAAATAGTTTTTGTGCAAAAAAACCTTGTCCTGGGACTGATTCGCCCAGGGTGGCAAATGATTCTCAGTAAGCTCAAATTCATATTTATCAGATTTCCAGAATACTTTCTATTCCTCTTCTACTTCTTAGGTGCACACATTTTGAGATTTAGCTTTTTTTTTAGTTTAATTTGCATTTTCATTAATCATTTTAAGCTTTTTACAAACATCGTTGTGTTTTCAAATATTGCATATTTCTAAGGTTTTGGATTCACAATCAATCAATCAATTACTTAGATTAGTTTCATTTAGATCATCTCATTTAGCTTTAATTACATCATACATTTCCTAATTTGAGTGAACCACCTAGACTTTTGGTGGGTTTTATCTCTCTTATTTTAAGAGAAACATCCTAAGAGTGCAAGAGTAGCCTATAAATCCCTACCCATAAATATATGGTTCAATACATTACTAGAGGATCAAAAATGGTATTTATTAGTAGAGCTCGGGGGTCCTTGTCAATACCAGTAAGTTCCTCCATGTCTATGTATTTCATCATCTTTTTCCCAAAGAGGTCATCAACACTACACTGTATTTAGTAATAGATTCAATGGCTTCCTTAGTGATCAGATAAGGTTTATCCAAAATGATATTGCCATCATTGAATCGACTCGATAGGAACAAGATAGACTCTTTGTTGGCAATCCAGGGACATTCTCCCCATAAATCCATACTTAGGGAACTTACATTATGCAATTCATCAATCTTAAACCCTAGTTCCATTTCCTTCATCTTTCGATAATCAAATTTGTCTAACTCTACTTCCTTTAGCCTTAGCAGAATACCACCACTGGATTAACTTTCAACCAACGCAGATTCCATTTCTTAGCTTCTTCAATCCTTTATCGTTCAGCGAAATCTTTTCTCCTTCTTTGTAAGCTATGAGTAATGATTTGAAAAATCCACCTTTTATCCTTAATCATAGCTCATGATGATTTTTCTGCCAAAAAATTACATCAATGACACCATCAATAGTACTTCACTTTTCAATCAGCTACATTGAGCTTCATCGATCGAATCAAACTTAGTCATGTTGAAAGCACATCAATATTACTTCAGAGAGGGGGAACCAACAGGATATGTATTGCAAAACTCCACCTGAGCCAAGCAAGTTGGCCTAGATTCTGGAAGAGATTGTACCGGGCTCTAGTATCATTTAAGATATCCCCACAATCGTTTCCTTTTCCTTCCAAACCATGATGGTATTCTTCTTAGATTCATTTGATTCTACAACCATCTTTTTAATTTCAAACTTTTCTGGAGTAACATATTGGCATGTGTTATCATAATGTTCGGGTTAACTACACTTGTACCATGTTTGTCTTGACTTAACTGAGTGAACCCTAGATCTACACTAATTGGCTCTGTGACCATAACCATGGCATAAATAACAATTACCATGAAAGATTTTATTCATTCGATTCCTTCTAGCTAGATTAGATAATTCACTTCTGCAATGACTTGCTTTGTGACCAAACTTGTGATAGTTAAAGCATTGAGTACTCGTTTCCTTCTTGCTTCTACACTCTATAGCCCCATGTCCAAAAAAAATTCATAGAAAATAGTAGCCATTAAATGATAAGTAACTTTGAGCAATTGGTTGCCTGATCGAATGTCTTTTCGTAGGTGTTTTAAAGTCTCAGACCTTTCTTGTTATAACAGATCTCGCTTCAGCTTCAACTACTTTGTCTTTGCCCTTAGTGTTTTGGTTTGAGCTTTCACCAGAGAATCCAAGTCCTCCCCTATCCTTGTGAAATTTCTGTAGGGACAAGAGATGATATAGAGTTATGCTACTTTCACATACTCTTGCTTATGATTTCAGCCTTCTTAACTCTTGATCTAACTTTTCATTTTCTTCTAATTTTTGTTTGATGGTTTCCTTGAGATTTTCTTCAGTCTTCTTGCATTCATCCAATTGTTACTTTAAATCCACAATAATTTTCTTTGACTCCTTTAATTCTTGGTTGAACTCTCTATGTATTGCTTTGAATTTCTAGATTTGCTCCCTTAGCTTTGTGATACAAGCATTTTCCTCCTGGATGTTTTCTTTCATTTCTTCATTTTTAAATTTTGTACTTTCTATATCATCTAACATTATCTTCAATTCTTCCTCAAAGTAATAATCTCTTGCCATCTTCTTCAAGCTTCCAAGATCGCCCTCAAGTAGTTAAGGTCTATCTATAAGGGACCAAGCTCTGATGCCAATTGTTGAACAATATAAATAACTCAAAGGGGTAGTGAATTAGTTATCCTAAAATAGTTTCTTTACTGTAATTAATATGGACTAGGATTATATCAATTAGATAATAATCAAATAGATATGAACATGAAAGCACATAAATACACCCTGAACAATGTACACAAAAATTTGCGTGGAAACCCAAGATGGGAAAAACCACAAAGAATGCTAATTCTCAATTATAAAACACTAGTTAAGGTGACACTAGTTAAGGTGGTTTTTACAAAGGGCTCACTGCCAAAACTCTCACTACATGTAAGGGTCATTTCTAGTGGGCTCACTACCCAATTAAAACATTTGATTAAAAAAAGTCTCATTGACAAAAATGAACTGATGAAACTATATCTACATATGCATGAAGTCAGTTCCAGTTTAGAGCACAATATCTATTTGCAGTAAACTTGATCAAGAATCTTCTACACACCTTTCCTGCACAACCTCTACAAGTAAAATTACTTCTTCTTGACACTTACCTTCAACTTTCTTATCTCATAATCCTTTCCACCCTTTTATCTACTCACACACACCACACTTTAGCTTCATCAAATAAACAAAAAAATTACTTATACCATTCCATTGCCTTCATAATCTCCTAAGTCGGTCAAACACAATTTGAATTAAATCACCACAAAACATGTTGGCTTGAAGAGCAACCTTGAAATATTCAATAAGAATTGGCACACAAGCATTGCACCCAAAAGATAGGTTTCACATAAATATCTCCTTACCACGAACTACCAAGGGACCCATAAATAGATCACACATAAGATAGGTTCATCACATAACATAATTATCAAAAGATAGAAAACTTTGAATTACATGAAATATATTCCCTAGTCGATGGGAATGCCACAACCAAGACCAAATCTTGATTTTCATCAATTTCAGTACGAATTGAAGAAACATAATTAGACATATCAAAACTTGTAACATGATACATGAATGTTCCGATAGCAAGGATACCTGGAGTAAAATTTGAGCACAACAACCAACATCAAAAGATTAGAATTCATTATTCTACATTAACTCACTTCCACGGATGTCCCAAAAATAAGTACTTCCATATATGGATCAAGAATAACATCCACACTACACAACATCATAGAAATCGATAGAATAGATCATTTCTATATATCATCAGGAGAAAGACCTTTCAGATCCAAGGTTTTGACATCAATGACAACAATTCTAAATCATCCCAACAACTTCTCAACAGTCTATTCCTATGCTCTATATCATTCATGTTTCTTTTGGTATGATTTTTAAGTTGTGTTATCTAGGAGTGGGTTTATCAACCATAGGTTTCTTTTCTTCCCTAAGGGAAGGAGAAAAAGGAACCATGGGAAGTTGTTCAAACACTTTCCCTTTAGTTTTGTAAACTTGTTTTATTTTAGCAGCCTTGATAGGATTGTTTTGGTTGTCTCTTGGTTGTTTGTGGGAGATAGGAAAATGATCTATCTTGGGTTGGTCTTGGTTTTTTGGATTTTTTTTGGTTCTATCATGATTTCATCAAGGATAGGAGGCTCAATCCTGGGTTGAGGCATGTTTTGAAGGGATAGCTCTACTATACACTTCACCTTAAAATTTTGATAGGATTTGAAAAAGAAGTCCTCACGAGGTTTAATAGGTTCAATAGGCTCAGGCCAGAAGAAATCCAATGAGAAATTCCCATGGGAAGACATATGATTAAAGCCACTATGGTGCACAGTAAATATCTCATTGTAAAGGGTAAACTTAAAAAAATTATGCACAACTGATGGGATGGATTCCATGGATTGTAGCCATGGATAACCAAGCTTCACACAGAATTGATCCAATGTCGGGATGATGGATCGACTGAGACATCTAATTGTTTCATTCCAACTTTTAAATAGAGGATGATCGAGCCAATGATAGGGCAAGTGAAACCATTATGTATTTTTATCCATGCTTTTAGTTTTCATATGTATCTTGATAGAGTTCATGCACAATTAAGAATTCTTCAGTGATCACATTCTCTCCACAAATGGGATCACTTAATATCCTATTAGTAGGATTTTCATTGATTCAGTTGACTATGTAAAGAGGACCACCTAGTGCATTTATAATTATACCTTTTGAGGAGAAAGACATGTTAATAGGAATTTTATTTTGGGCCTTACGAGGTAGAATTTTGATCAATCCCACCAAACTATCCATAGGAATTTCTTCATTAGTATCTATGTTGTTGTCATTCATGTCAACATTCATCATGTCATTCTTCTTATTTTCACTAGCTTTGACAAACAAAATATTATTAGTTGGCATGGGGTTTGTAAAGTTTTGCAAGTTTTGGTTAGGAGAGGAAAAAAACTTATTTCCTTGATCATTAACGCCTCCAATTAGGATATGATTAGAATCAATGAGGTCTTGCACAAGATGTTTAAGATTCTTACAATGTTCTGTATCATATCCATTTTTTTGGTGGAAATGACAATAGGAATTTTATCTAAATTTAGGAGGTAAAGGCTTATTTGGATCAGGAATTTAATAGGATGTAGGGAAATCAAGTTCTTCTCTAGATAGATACCCAAATGAGTATGAGGTAAGGGAGTAAATTGTCTAGCTGGATCCCCAAATGAAAAAGGATTTGTCTTCTATATAGTAGCCACTTGGGTCTCAACATATTAGGTTGTTTGAGGGGGATTTATTTGAAGAAAACATTTATTCTATTTATTAAAAGGTTGATAATTATTTTAATTTGTGGATTCAAACTTTTCAAGATGGCTAGAGGTGGATTTTGTTTCACGACTACTAATCGAGTTTTGATAATCACAAAGGGAAGTACACAAGTGTATGAAGGAAGGAAAATCCATCATGCCAATCCTATCTTGCATCTTACTTTGTAAGTTTTCAATGAACATTCATTGTAGGTGAGGATTAAGAATCTTTACGTCAATTTGTAAATAAAGTATTTGGTAGCGTGAAATGAAGTTAGTAACATTTTTATCATCTTTTTTTATTACATCTCATCGAATCAGCTAAGGTCATTTTAAGAGTCACGTGGACTTGGAAATTGTTGATAAAGGCCTCAACAAGTTCATTGAATGAACGAATTGAGTTATTCAATAACAATGAAAACCATTCTAAAGAGGTATCTTTCAAGGACCTAGGGAAAAGCTTAGCCAAGAGCTTATCCTCAAGATGAAGTCACTGCATACAGTGGTATAAGAAAAAAATGTTTAAAAGGATCTCCTTTTCCTCCATATTTCTCAAACCTAGGAATCTATATAACTTGCGGTATCAAAGTTCTTAATATCTCCAAGGATAAGGGACTGCTTTTGACATAGTATGAAGGTTGGCCATTTTGATTTTGGTTTATGGTGGAAATTTTTTTGTTGAAGGGTTGAAACATTTTGCAAAAGATGGTTAAGGATGGAATCATTAGCTATGTTTTGGGATATTGGAGGTGTATATGTGTTTGAGGGGAAAGTGAATGGAAAAATTATGTGAGGTAAAGTGGTAGGAGATATGACGTGAGATACCACAAATGTATAAGGATTGCTAGTGGAAATACCCAAGGTAGGAATGCAATTACTAGTAGGTTGCATCATTGTTGCAACTTGAGGGTTGGTGTAAGTAGGAATATACACAATAGTTATAGGATGAGGAATTTGGGTTCCTCCATAACTTTAAGTATTATTCAAATTTTGAGCACAACTAGAGGTTGAGGTAAGATATTTTCTAGAAATTTGAGCTAAGTTACATGCAAGTTCTATTCCTTGTTCACTTTCAATCGTGTAGTGTATGTTATCTATGGTAGGAATAGTGGTGTTGGAATTTTTTTTAATAATCACTTAATGTTATAGGTTTTCTAATTCTTTATGGATTTGGATTATGTTTTCTTGAGGAACACTAGTAACCATTGTTTCAAACTATGTCTAAATATAGTATTAGCAATAGGACACCAAGTTGAAAATCTCATGCAAAGGAAGGACAATCAGTGAATGCAAGATAAATGCAATGAAAACAAGATAAGTAATATTCTTTAATTCCAATTCTTATGTTTAAAATTGTAGTTAGAATGAAACCAAATCAAGATAGATCCAGTGAAATGTGAATAAAATAGGAACTCGGTTATTTGAAATAGAGATCTAACAACAACAATCAGGAGCACAAAAATGATGTTTTTAATGTTGTAAAATGTAGATTCAATTCTAATATGGTCAAATAAATTTTTGAAAGGGGTGAATGAGTCTCAGGTAGGGTATTTGAAAGGTTTAGATAGTGAAAAAAACACAAAACAAAATTCCCAAAAATTAGTTAAAATAACCTGTATCAGGGATAAATTGCTAAGGTGGGTGAAGGAGTCCTAGATTAGGGTTTTGACACTAAATTCAGAAAATTATGAGTCAATGTTAAGGTTTCTAACTTGCATGTTGACTTGACTATTTGCAATGACAAATTTCAAATGAAATTTAATATTGCAAGATGCAAAAATGCAACCTATATGCACTTTTTACTAAAGCAACATTTAGAAGTCCTAAATGCAATTTAAGTAATGGGTGATCCCACAATACTAGTTTACAATTTTTAGCCAAACTAGGCACTGAACTGATTTTTTCTAACTAAATCTTCACTTTCAAGCACCTATAGTGGCTAAACCGTGAGGAATTTGAAGAGGATGCAAACTAGTGATTTGTGACATTTTGTCTATAGATTTTAAATATATTTTTTTCAAAAATTTTGGAATCATATTTCCCTTCTTTTTCCATCTCCTTAGAAAACTACCTTTTCTTAGTAGACACCATTTTTAAGGAGTGATGCTCACTGTATACAACATAACTTTTTTTTCATGAAGGATAAAATTAAAAAAAATCGGATTTAGATTTGTAGCTACAATATCTAGCACTTTAATTTGGTTTCATAGTGTTTTATTGAATATTTTTTCCTTAATTAAGTCTCAAAGTCGAACCAATTACAATTTATACATAGGTGGACTATATACAACATAACCCTTTTTGTATGTATCAAAATTCTTTTTCTTTTTGTTGGATCAAGGACTTCAATATCTAGTGCACTAATATTTTTTATTTTTTTTATAATTTTCTATTTTTAATTAAATTTTACTTAAAATTATACCTTTTGAGAAGCTTATAATAAGGACTACATAATTACAAAAAAAAATTAAATGAATTCATTTGATCCCCCAAAAGGTAAGTCAAAAGTGTTTTCTTATCAGCATTTTGATAGGTGTAAAGGAGACTTTGTTATAGGTATGGTTTAAAACTAGAGGGGTTCTATGCAAGTGGGTTTGCTCTAAGGTGGTTTGATCAAACCCTCTTCAATTAAAATCCTTTAAATGGAACTTTTCAAGGCTTAAATCATTATATTTTCTAAAAATATGTAATTTCAACAAAAATCAAGATCTCCCAAAAATTATAAACCAGTATTGTGGGATCACCCTAATGCAATATCTAATGCAAATTTAACCTTGATATAGGAATATGATGCTCTAAAAATCAAAATGCAAGTGTCCAAAGGTAGGGTTCACCAAAATGAACAAAAAGAAATGGGGTTCCACCTTTTAGGAGATGGAACTATTGATTAGGGGACCAATTTCACACTTAGTTCATTAGGAAACTAAGATCCCTCAACTAAGTGACTCAATTGAGGGAAGGGTATATGTGAGGGTTTCCTTAAGTGTGATTAAAAAGGGGGTTCACCACTAATAAAATTCTTAGAAAGAAAAAAATGAAAGTAATATGAAAATATAACTATATGATCTATAAAATGAAAGTTAAAATCAGAATTAGAGATTGAGGATAAATAGAGAAGTACCTGGAAGAATGAAGATGTCCAAAACAAGGTCAGCAATGCTAAAATTCTAACTTTTGATGTGTACTAGGACTCATATGCTATACTAGGTGATTTAGTCCCAATTAGGGTTTTTATGTTCAATATGGAATCTATTGCTGGAAAATCAGGATCTATAGAAAACTGGTTAGAAGTGGTATACTTAGGCTCATACGCACAAGGTGGAAATTTAGTCTCAGTATTAGGGTTTGACTGAAACTTTTGTAGCCTCAAGTGATCATCTTTATCTTTCATCTTATTCGATCTCTAAGTCTAAAAGTATGAATTTTGGCATGTAGCCTATGAGTTTCTATGAAGATGATAACATCTTGATAAGTTTGAAAACTTCTATTCAATCTTGTAGCTTTGTCTTCAAAGGATCTTCAATCTCCAAAACACCTAGATCTGCAATCACACAAGAAGAGGGAAATTTTTTGTTATGTTAGGGAAAAGGGTTTTTCCTTGGTCGAACCCTGTTTTGGTAATCAAACCTTAGAATGAAATGAAATAGAATGAATGAATGATGAATGAACAATATGCAATGTTGGAACTCACCAAACCCTTGAAATAAAGGTTGAAATGTTGTATGAAATGGCTAGCATGAATATGGATCTTGGCTCTTGATTGAATGCTTGAAACTTGATCTTGAATGCTTGCTTGAATCCTGAAAACCTACATCACAAATGTTATCTCAAAAACACACATGATGCATGATGACTTTGACATGATACTTGAATCTTGAATGCTACTCCAAAATGCTTGATAATCAACTCTTGAATTGTCTTGTGAAAGTAATCTTGAATGCTAATGAAGTTCTAGCTTGTTAGGAGAAATTATGTGAAATAACCTTGTATTTATACTTATTTATGCCAAATTTCTCAAAATTACAACACTACAAGTCAACATCAGATCTAGAAGAGTGAAATCTTTCCAAGAATTGAATTCAAAATTGGTCCAAGCTAAAGTAGGACTCATATGCTAGTTGGGGTGTATAAGTCTTAGTAGCCTAAGCTTGGGATTGAAACTTCATGAAATGTCTTGTTTAATGCAATAGTCAAGATTAGACCCCAAAACCTAGGTGGAACCCATATTCCCAAGGTGGTGTATGAGTCCTAGATCACTAGATGTGGAACACACAATCCAAAAAGATGAATTATGATTGGCCATTAGATAAATGTCAACATTATCCTTAAAGAAATGCATTAAACAAGGCTTGTGGATGAAAAAGAGGACCAAATAAAGCATAAAAAGCCCAATTTAAGCAGGGATGGCCCAAATAGGTGTGAAAAATGTAAAGGGATCCAAACGTTTTTCTACACTAAAAATATTAACTCAAGAAAAGAGAGAAAATTATTGGTGACTTTGTCAAGAAAATTTGGCAACATATAAACGCCTCTCATAAAAAATTAAGGCATGCATCTATGACACTTTAGCCAAAGGGAAGTCTAGAAAAGAGAGAATTGGAGACCACCAAATAGTTTTTTATTGATATAAATTTCATTGTGGTAGCCATTTCCTACCCAAAAATGTTCAGGCTTGATGCTTTCCCTATATTTCTATATTCTTTTGATGATAAATTTTACCTAAATTTTGATAATTTCCATTATAGTAAGAAGAGTGGAAAATCCTAGACCCTTCCAAGAAAAATACTTTGAAGTCATTATAAAATTAATACAATACTTGATTAGAAATTCCTATGATTCATTTCCCTCAAGTCCTTTGATTATCTGCTTAGAACATAGTAGTAATTCCTTATTTTTCAATGGAGAGCAAGCCAAATCCTCCAAACTTGTGAGGTAGACAACAACAATTCTATGTGACATTATGGAAACTATGATTTCCTTCATTGGTAGCTAAGAGAATATACCTAATTTTTTTTAATTCATATGCATGATGAACATGCATGGCTGCAATTTTTTTTGAGAAAATTTGAAATTTACCTACCAAAGAAAGTGCCTTGGTAATCACATAGTTGAGAATTTCTTCAATTACAGATAAAACACTACTTTCTAGAGTGTGGAGGTAAAGGTAAGGAACCTAAAGGTAATAGTCAAAAGTGAAATGCTTCTCTTTGATTGATTTATTTTCAACTAAAATGACAAAGACAATTTGGGTTGGGAGGAAATAATTACTTGCAACATTGATTCTTTTGCAATTGAATACTCAACCTAAAATTCTAATAGATGGTGTATAGGTATTAAAGGGCTTGAGTGACACTATTTTCTTCCTCAATAATAGTAAGAAGAGTCATCAGTGCAATATGACCATTGACTATTTTTTGAGAAGAATCAAGAAGAGTTATCCCCTTGACAAGGGATTGGGAGACTGCATGAGCCAAGAGTTGACCAAATCATTTAGTAGAAATATTATAAAGCATTAGAGCATGAGGATGAAATTTATATATAGATCTATGAATCCTACAAGAAGTAGATTGGTGGCTATAAATTATGATGCAAGTTGAAATCCATAAAGAAACATCTCCATCGATTGAATGAAATAAGGCCCAAAACTAGGAACTTACAGAATGGTAAGAATAAATTGTAATTAAATGCAATAATAAGCCTTAGCAAATTCAAACCTAATAAAAGTTATGGTTTGTTTAATAAAAAAAAGCCCATTCTATTCCTTTCTACATAGAAATAATGTTATCCAAAATTATCTAGATTTAATGAAGCCCATCTACTATGATGAAACAAGATAGGGGAGAAAAGTATAGAGATTTTGAATTTAATCTTTGGTAATTATTTTGTACTAGGAAATGTTCATCAAAGCAATTGACCACTAATTGAAATTGCATTTAGGATCGCTAGATTGAGGTATGAAGTTAATATTTCCTTTGTTAATTAGATTCCCTAAGGATTTAGAGTGGAATGCTTTAGTGCATAGACCTTATGAATTTTTTCAGACCATGTTAATTTATTGTCGAGAAAACCCCCTTCAATTTTTTAGATGTTCTTTGGTGAGAAGTTAGTCTTAGAGAATACACTGAGAATTGGACACTTGGAAGAGCACCACATTGAGGCATTATCATAAAAAACCTTATGTATCTAAAGTGTACTCTTGAGTAGAAAAATATTTCTCATAATGCCACAGAAAAGCTTGATGAATATCAAGAAGCACATTTAACAACCCACTTCTACCCCTACTCATATGAGGCAACCATGTTAGACCTTTATCTAGTCACCACCACTTTGGAAAGTGCTCTATTGAAGGAAAAATAAGTGTGAAACAAAAAGAACATTTTCCCTCTACTTAACTATTTCCATGTGTATCTCTTAAGCCAATCTAGTAGACAAAAATATTATGTCTACAAAATTAGGTCTTACTCCATTACATTCTTGAACTTGAGAAAATAAATTTGTAAAAAATATATTAATCAACCTTTAGAAGAAAAGAGATAGCAAAAACATTCATAGATTCTATAAAACACAAATTGAAGAGATAAGAAGAAAAAATTCTACACACAATGAATAAAAATATTCTTAAAAAAAATAAAAATTAATGAATGAAATAGGAACTCTTGGAGGTGTATGAGCTCTACTACGGTTTTCTTGTGTCTGCGCTCTTTGTGTAGGAATTTTCTCTTTTCCTGTGTGTACAATCGCATTTACTGTGGTTTTTTTGTTTTAACATGCCTTCAATCAGCTATAACCCAACAATTCTTGTTGGCATTGGAAGTTCAATAGATTTGCTCAATGGATCCTCCTCCGAACAAATGACCTTGGAAATTTGTTTAGAAATTGTTTCATGAGGTAAGTCTTTTGACTCCCCAACTGATGTGGTGTTACGTTTTCCTGAATTTGATTATGCTTTTCAATGGATTGAGCAACACACCCTAGTTGGGTATTGTTTTGGGAGGAATCCCCCTAAAAGTGTGCTTAAAGAATGGTTCAACAAGGCCTGGGTCCCTCATGGGGTCCACCTTGATATGGACCAAAATTCAACCAAGAGCTTTTTTGTTCTATTTTACGGTGGTCAGTCATGTTTAGGAAATCCTAAATCATGGTCCCTAGTATGTGAGGTCTTCTTTGTTGGTTTTCTATGTGTGGACCCAAGACTTCGATGTCTCGGATGACACCAAGTTGTGGGTCCTGATTTGGATTGAATTTCTAGGTTTACCTTTTCCTTGTGTTCCTTTTGTGAATCAAATTGCATCCTCTTTGGGGAGGGTCACTAGTATTGAGCCAGATAGGTTTTGTCAGGCCCGACCCTAGAAACAGGTTTGCATTGAAGTGGACCTTTCACAAGATTTGAAGGACTCCATTAACACTCAAATTAGAGATCTTTGGCATACCCAAAAGGTCACTTATTTTAATCTTCCTAGCATGTGTTATAGATGTCAGTCTGCAGACCACAAGATCAAAGACTGTGCTTTGGCAGTGCCTTATAGTCCTTCTCCACCATGAGAGTTTGAAAAACCTTGTTAGGCATATAATTATGTTACCAAACATGATGAAAAATGGACCATGGTTACGAACATAAAAATAAGTCTAGTGATTCTCGACCGGCTTCTAAAGCCCCTAAACCAACAAAAAATGTTTCAAACTCTTTGGTGAAGGGGAAAGGCTCCGGTCGGGGTTGATAATATTCTAGTATGGCCTAGGCCAAAGGATATGCCTCATCCTACTATCGTTATGATAACACAGCCGAATGCTTCTCCTCTCATGTTGAGAGCTCAAAGGAGGTATCATAGTCCTTCTCCACCATTGGAAGAAGGTGAATTTTTGCAAGAGAAAAAAAAGACTTTCTTCTCTAAATATTCAAATAGGGTCAGTTCCACTAGAGTTTTTTTCCAATTTTTTTCTCTTCTCTAAATGAATAGGAGTTGAACTTCGATGATATGGAGGAGTTTCACTCATGAATTTCCACTCATGGAATATTTGAGGTTTGACTGACCTCTCCAGAAGTATTTTGTTAGGGATACTTTGAAGAAATATTCTAGTATTGAAGTGCTTTGTCTCCAAGAAGTTAAAATTTATGGTTTTTTTCTCATGTCAGCTTGTTGCTCTATTTGGCCAGCCAGTCAAATGTTTTGGATTGATCATGAAGCTAGGTGTAGTAGAGCTATCACCCTTTTTCCCCCATACTGGCATGCTTGTGTGGTCAACCATGGGTCTGAACCCACACATGCTATGATCTCAATTTAATCCTTTTTCTCTTTTGATAGCTCTTCACTCTCGATTAAGTCGTTAGTGGATGTGAGTTTATCGGATCATTTCCCCATTTATTTTCACATTGAATGGGAGACAACATAGCCCCGGGCTTGCAAAACATAGTTCTTTTTTAACACATGTCCGCTTTGTCATCAAACTACATTGGCCCACATTCATAGATTTTGGGATTTGGTATGCAGACTAGCTCATAATACATGTTGGATTAATTGGTGGAATAATGCTATCACTCACATGGAATTATTTTTGCGCATCTATGGGTGCCAGCTATCCATTTTTCACCTGTAGTCTTATGAGGCTACCATAGCTGACCCGTGATCAACAACCAAGGCTCTGGTGGCTAGCCCTTTCTCCCCATCACTACAAGCTAGGGTGGTGGAATTGAGACACAAAAAGAAACTTGTACACTTATGTTGTTAGTTGTGTGCAAATCAATGCCAAATTGCACTAGTTAAACATTGGTGACCATGCCTCCAAGGATTTTTTTCTAACCCTACATGTCAGACGCTCATCTCCAGGCTTAAAAAAATTAAAGATGGAATTTAGGTGCTCTTTGAGCTACCTAACATTCTCCAGGCCATGAACAAGTTTTCATTGCTTACGAGTTTGCACCCAAAGATAGCAAGCCCTTCAGGATTATCTTGTTGTTGTGCCAAATAGGCTATCTTTAGCCTAGAAAACCTTTTTTGAATAATTACTCATAGTTGAAGACTTAAAGGAAGTTGTTCATTCTATGGCTAATGACAAGGCCCTAGGGATTGATGGTTTCCCTTAAGAATTTTACAAGTCCCTTTGGGACTGCATTAGGAACGACATGAATCAAGTCTATCTTGAGGCTTTTCATTCCAAATCCCTAGGTAATTTAATAAACAAAGGAAATATTAAATTCATATCTAAGTCTAGAGATTATGAGGATATCTATAACTAGCGGCTTATCATGATCCTCAATGTTTCTTACAAAATTATTACCAAATCTTTGGTTTTGAAGATTCGCCATCTTTTGCCTCAGATTGTGTGCTCGGAGCAAACTAGGTTTATCAAGTCTAGATTTATCTTCAAAAATATCATTGTTGTGTGGGAAGGTATGGAGTGGGCCAGGTTTTCGGACTAGAAAGTTATTTTTCTTAAAATTGATTTTGCTAAAGTTTATGACCACATTGAATGCCCTTTTATTCTAGCCATGTTGAAAGCCTTGGGATTTGGGCCTAATTTCATTCAAATTTTCTAAATGCTCTTCTTACACACCTCTACTTGTATCACCATTAATGGCCACCAATCTCTTGCCTTTGGGCTTTTCCACTCCATTCGGTAAGGATGTCTACTTGCTCCTTCTGTTTATATGCTTGTTGTCGAAGGATTTGGCTATCTCTTGGTGAATGTAGTTTCTCAAAACTATGTCGAAGGCATTACTCTACCTAACTCCTAGGCTCAACTAGTTAATGGTCATTTTGTTGATGACCCTTTCCTCACTCTTCTAGAGGAAGAGAATAATATTAAGGTAGCTCTTGAATGTTTTAACATTTTTTACCAAGTGTCTGCCTTTACCATTTAGTGGCATAAAACTTTGTGCTATAGACAATCTATATTGCCCACTCCTCACTGGCTTCAATAGTATGGTTGGAAACAGATTGGGCTAGGGAAAATATTTTGGTTTCTGGGCATTCCTATTGCATTCCAAGCTTCTCTGGTTGAGTTGTGGCAAGTTGTCCTCTCCAAGATTGAGCACAAGTTGGCGTATTGGATTACTAAGCCTCTTTCTCTAGTAGGGAAATTGCAAGTGTGCTCCAAGATTTTAGCGGCCACACATGTCGACTACTCCTCTTGTTGGGCCCCTTTGAAAGCTGCCTATGTCAAGCTTGAAAAGCCACTTCAGGACTTTCTTTGGGTCTTTGTGTAGTCCTAGAGAGGGTTTCACCACGTTTTCAAGGAGTTTTGCTACCTTCCTAGAGAATTTGGAGGACTTGGGTTTCTCTCCACTTAATGACAAGGGACTGCCTTGTTTGTGAAATGGATAATTCATGCTCTTACTAGAGATGAAGCTAGGAAGATTCTCCTCAGACATTGCATTCAGTCTGGTTTTCCTTTTCATAGACCCACCTAGAAGGGGATTGGCTTTCAAACCCTTTTGTTCATGAAGGAACTAGTTTAAATTGTGGGAACTTTTGTGGCCAAGAGCATTTGGAGAGCCTGAGAAGTGGTTAAGCCTTGGCTCCACTTGGCTGAATCTAGTTTCCATGATGGGCTTTCGTTCAATCAACAGAATGTTTGGCGGTCACCTCTCTTTGCTAGTAATGGTTAGCCACTGGCTAACTCGCCTTGGCTTAAGGCAGTAAGATTCCACAAGAAATCCATTGAAACTTTTCAACAAGTGTTTCATAGAGCCACAATGCGCATCATGTCATGGGAAGATTTTTTGTGCCCTTTATAGGCTTCAAAACCATGACTGTGATGCTTATGATGGTCTGGTGAATGCTATTCCTACAAAAATGCTTCATAAGGTGGGAATTCATGGGTCTAAGGCCTGGTGGAAGGACTAGAAGTGGTACCTAAACACTCCTTTTAGGGATTACAAGCCTAGGCTTGGTTATAGATGACTTTCACCACACTTTCCTATAATTGAATGTCTAAACCAAAGGTGGCTTCTTCAATCCCCTATTCATGTCTAGAAAAAAAAGATTCTTTGCCACTTGGTCTGCAAGTGTTGAGTTGAAACTTTCCCACTTTGCTTGGTGTATTCTTTTACAAGGCTTACCTATGGGTTCTCGACTTGTTCACGTGGGAGTCTAGGACCCTCATTCCCTTTTTGTGGGCAAGCTAAGTCTTTTAAGCATCTCTTTTGGTTTGCACTAGAGCTCAACAGTTTTGGAATTAGATTCATGACTTCTTTCCACCTTTCAAACTGGAGCCCTTCTCTTGGCATATGATTCTGCTAGGAGATTCACCCAGACTTCCTACTAAATATACCCAACATTGACACACTTTTAGGTTGGAAATCCTCTTCAATATGTGGAAAGACAGATATGCCTACATATTTTCTAACACACAAATGGATAAAAATGTTTTTTTGTATTCTAAAGCTATTATTTGCTTTAATGTACTCTTGCAGATTCAAGTTCAAGACAACAAGGTTGCACTTAAGGTGGCTCACCTTTAGGTGATTTTGGATCATTGCAGTAATGCCTCGTGTACTATTGCTCGAGTGCCCCCTTTGTCCACTTCCTCTTGTGGTTGGTTGCCTTCTCGGGGCGACAACAGAGTGGCTCTGCTCACCCCCACTCTCAGCCTCCTCTTCGACATGGTTCCCACCCTCCTTGGTGGACTTGTTCTTCTCCTCCATGGGCTAGCTAGGGGTGGCCCTTCAGAGGAGCAGTGGGGAGCAGCGGTGGCTGTTCTGGGTGGCCTTCTAATGATACTCTTGCTAGTAGCTCTAGTTGACTAGACTTTGGTAAATGCCTTCCATGTCTGGCACTTGCAATCTCGCCTCAACGTGAGGATAAAGATAAAGAGAAAGATGTTGATGATGGATGGGGTCCTCCTTCTAACATCACTCTAGACTCCGCTGATGTATGGGGAAACACTTGGATGAAAAAGACCCTCCTGGCTCTTCTAACACTGCTTTGACCACTTGATGGTTGTTTTATTTTATATATTTGTAATGTTTATGGACTTCTAGCCTAGGCCCAAGTGACTCTAGTTTTTGGTTTTCAGGGCTCTTCCCATGTGACTCTCGAGGTGTGCCTTCTTACCACCCGCCCTTTTTTTGTGAATATATAACTTTATCTCTATTAATAATATAGATAGCTGCCTATTCATCAAAAAAATAATCTAAAATTAATTAGCTTTCTATTGAAAAAAAGAGAAAAATAAATACATCAATTAAAAAAAATTGAATAATGAAAAAAAAAATTCAATAAAACCTTATGCTCAATGCATGGTGAATATAAGAGACCACTCAATGTGATCATAAAAATTCTCGAAATCAAATTTAAGAAATAGAATGCATTGATTAGAGAAATCAACCCATTCACCCATTTATGCCTTTTGAAATAGAAATGACATTATTAAGAATGTATTTACTCTTTGTAAACCTAATTTGCTTCATCTCACATAAATGGTCATCATTTTGAGAATCTTGGAAGAGACATTCCATAAACTGATGGACCTTGGCCTTGTTTTGAATAGCTTCTTTTTACTCGAAGATGAGGACCATTGAAATACCACGTGGCCTTCTAGAATTCAGAAGGGAAACGATTAAAGCTAGGGGCTTTGTCGGTGAACATTCGCATAAACATTTGCATATGTGATGAGTGAGAATCCTCGAGAGGTGGCACATCACTAAGCTTTGGAATAGCAGCCCATATTTCAATCCAACGTATCATCCCTAGTTATATTTGTTAAAGTCGCCCCTAATAAATTTTCATGTTGCAATCTCTGACCTATTTCCAGCTACTAAAGACTTCCCCGTCTCTTCTGTAGCTGTATTCTTATCACCATACCTTGTTTAATTTAATTCAGCGATGATGCAATCCTTAACGGAACCAATAAACAAAATCATAATACACTGGCATGTGATCATAAGAATATTGCTCGTTATATATACTTCAACACTTATCTTCATATTATTACCTGATATACATTTAATAAACAGCCAGAGGAAATAAACTCTCGGGAATCTATGAACAAGATATAAGATTATTCTTGATCTTCATCTCGAAATTATCTACGGAAATATTGTACATGTCCTTCAAACGTGCATAACAAGATACAAATAACAATTATGGTGTGCATATCAAGATATAAATCTTGTCAGTTATCAACTAATCTCATGGTGTGTCTGTGCATAGATTTTTCTCAAGCAATTTCTATGTTGGTAGAGAAAACAAACTATGAGTAAGAACATAGTGGTGTTTCTATCACTGGCTTTATTGCTGTCTTATGGGCAGTGCTACATACTTGACGGTGAATTTGATTACAGAGAGGCTTTATCCAAGTCTATTATCTTCCTGGAGGCCCAACGATCTGGTAAACTCCCAAATACTCAAAGAGTAAAGTGGAGAGGGGATTCTGGCCTTACTGATGGACAAGTGAATAATGTAAGCCCATTCTTGCAGCTTATAACACAGGCAGAGGATGCATGCAATTGTTCTTTAGAATTTAACAACAAGATATTGTTTGAAATTTCCTAGAATGTCTGTGCAGGTTGATCTAGTTGGGGGTTACTACGACGCAGGAGATAATGTAAAATTTGGGCTTCCCATGGCGTTCACTATCACCACGCTGGCTTGGGGGGCATTGTATTATGAGAAACAGTTGGGAGCTGCAGGAGAGATTCAGAATGCAAGAGACGCTATTAAATGGGGCACTTACTACTTTTTGAAGGCTACTGCAACTCCAAATCAGTTATGGGTGCAGGTACTATTCAATTTATCGAATGTTCCTAACACGTTTTTTAAGATCACTCAAATCAATTACAATAGATGTCCTGTACGTTAAATACTAGCATTCAATATCCCAACAAAAGTATATGTAAATGTGGTTGATGCAAATTAAAAAAACAGGTTGGAGACCCGGGGCCAGACCATAGTTGTTGGGAGCGTCCAGAAGATATGGACACTCCTCGAACTCTTTACAAGATTGATAAAGACACTCCTGGAACAGAAATTGCGGCAGAAACAGCTGCAGCCTTGGCTGCCTCCTCTATTGTTTTCAGAGGCACAGACCCTCATTATTCACATCTCCTTCTTCAGCGTTCTCAATCTGTATGTTATTATTGATTCTTTATGAACTCTATTGAATGTAGGACAGTATGTTTTTGATTCTGTACTACCTGTATCTAATGCTCTCTACATTGGGAAAACATAAGCATTCGATGTTTTGTAGTTAATCTCTCTCTTCGAAGAGATATACATATACCTCCATCATCTGTTTACTATCTGTTTGCTGATAGAGATCAACATTCAAAAACTTTTTGTGAAATCAAGAGAGTTTAGTTTAGAAAACAAAAACGTACGGGGAAAACTAGGAAATACTTGAATTTTCTCATGAAACACTCTCTTAATTGCCCATTGCACTTTTCTACTAAAAACTCCATTGACCTGCAACAGCCGTTTCCGGTCATTCAAGATATAACCTATGAATAGGTCGTCGTTTATTAAAACTGGCCCCTTGGTTCCTTTTCACCACTTGAGCCCGCGTTTTAATATTATTTATTATGTGGCTAAGTCATTGCCCATGCCTTTATTAAATTTGGCCCAGTTTTAATATTATTTATTATGCACGGCTAAGTCATTGTCCATGCCTTTATTAAATTTGGCCCCACTCCTTCACCTATCGTATTAATGTGTCTTTGTTTTGATTAGTTCCGTGCTTCCTGAAAAATTATTTTATTAATAAAATGAAATATTTTAATAATGTTCACAAGACCACAGCAACCTAAGGGTACCGTCCCATGGAGGGGGGCTTCCTAAAAAATTTCAGGAGTGCTGCTGAGATTTTTTAGGAATATTTTTAAGATGATGGTCCCATGAATTCAATTTTGCAATTCAGCTTAAAAGTTTGAGCTCCAAAATTCAAGGGACGAAGTGGAGTAATTTGATAAAAAATAATAAACAAATAAAAAATCTCTCATTTTTTAGGAATTTAAAATTCAAAGTGATAGACAAGTGGCAGAAAAAATTCCTAAGCTGTAGGGGCAATTTCTAGCCCCACCTCAATTTCACCCGCTGAAATTTGCAGTCCTAAAAGGTAGGGGCTGCTATTTTTCAGGAGGAGATTCCAATTAATCCTGTAGCATAATTTTTTTTGCTCCATGGGACTGCTTGATCCATGAAAATAGAAGCCCAAGCCCTGCCATGGGACCATACAGTAAGAGACCGGAGAACCACACAAGACGGCCAGCAAACATATGCAGAACTGTGGGAAGCTACCATCTTGCAAGCACTTGGCTGAGCATTTAGTGGGGCTCGTTGGTCGGTTCCACCTAGGCTTACGGGATGACCTTTAAAGCTTTCTGTCATTCTGCTAAGGCCTTTGTGGTGGACCTACAGCCGGCATGGAAGTGACAGCTCATTTCCTCAAGCAGTCCGATGGGTACCACGTGACGCAATCTAGTGGACTATAAAATAATAATATTATTATTATTATTATAAGGCCTAAGCTGCCTTCAAAATAGCAAGAGCTCGCCACGTGGAATGATCAGAGTCGTCAAATGAATATATGCAGATTGTCGATGGAAAATGGCTTGTGTTATGGTATAAAGGGAAAGTTTAAACAGTGAACATCTAGTGCCACATGGCATGATCTAGAGGGTTTCTGCCATTCCACGAGCCTTCATCTGCCGCTTTATTTCATGACCATGAAAGCACGGGAGCCACCACGTGGACATTGTTGACTCATTCCCTTGGCGGTGAGCCTTTGGCTGAGCTATAAAGTAATAACAAATGTATTAACCTCATTGGCCCGTGATCTTTTCAACATAAGTCAAATCTTTTCAAATCTAGTTGGCCAATTAGCGCCATCCGATCAAGCCTTTTGCATGGAGATCAACTACCCATGTTCAAACTTGTAGAACGGGTAGTTGTGCATGCTTTGGCTCGCGCGAGTTGAGAGTAATTGCAAACATGATGACTTTTAGATAGGAAAATTAATGCTTTCCCCAAAAAAGCTTCAATCCAAGCATTTGAACACTTCACCAAAGCATTCAGAGCATCTAGAGAGAGGAATTTGGAGGATTCGAAAGCTTTCCTACGTCAAACTAGGATTTTCAGGACATAAAACATTAAGTACTTATGTTATCCTAATTTTCACTCAAATTGCCTATTGTATTGAATTGCTTGATGTTATTTCACAATTTTGTTTTATAGCTTTATCTTGAGCTACATTATCTTTATTTGCATTCAATTATCTAGAAATTGTCCTAGTTGTTACCTAAATCTTCCAAGAATACCATAATACCTACTATAAACCCTAGTTTCTTCAAATTCAACTGCAAAATGACTCCCCTATGAGCCCAAGATTTTTCCTCCTCCCAAAATAATGCAATGCATGATGATTTAATAGCTAGCTTTCGGGTTTAACCACTATAAAAATCATTCAAAGCCTAGGAGCTAGAGAGGGTTTAGTTGACGATTTCCATGGGTGAAAAGATGTTGATATCCCTCTATCTAGATGGTTAGTCTTTTGCTACTGATATGGCAAAAGGAATGCCAATGCTCGCATGTCTAATGTATGGAAATTTGACCTAGGGAAATTGGTGATCCCTAATGTTTTCATGGATTTCGATGTATTCAAGGCTATTGTTGCAAACTATGATGAAGTAGTTAGGGTAGTTAGGATTGGAAGGGGTAGGGTTATGGTGAATTATCTAAATACCACAGAGGATGAAGATGAATATGAAATCATAGGAGATCATGTGCTCAGAGCAATACCATCCCCACAAAGAGATAAAAATGTGCACTGCAAGAGAAGTGTGACTTGAAGCCCTACAAGACTATCAAGAACTATTAAATGAATACAACAAGATGAGGGAAATGCTAGCTCAACAACAATAGAAACAACATCTCCACCATCAATGTCACTAGTGATAAGAGGTGGTAGGAAAAAGGTTGTCAAATCTTCATTTTCCCCACCTCCTAAGACTCAAAAGGATAAAGAAAAAGAAGAACTTTTGGAGCAGCCCAATACTTATGAAGAATTTTTGATGCATTTCAATGAAGATAAGCATGAAAATAATATGCTTATTATTTCATATGTTCTTGGGAACTTGACAAGAAAAATAATGAAGAAGGTGGACAATGTCCACAAGAATGATTTCCAAATGGTGATACCAATTGGAAAAATTTCTAGTGATAAAGAAAGGGTCATTCCTTTAATGCAAAAATGAAATCCTTAGCTCAATTCATCAATTGCAATGTGCAAAGGATCTACACATGATCCTAAAAAGAAAAAGGAGACTTTTCCCACCAACAAAATTAATAAGGAAATAGGGGAACAAAAGGGGTTAGTGTGTCCATTAGAAGATAAAATGAAATAGATGGTCCAAGAATTAGATGAAAGCAATTTGGGAATATTTCCTAAAATAAAGAAGGATAGTGGAGAGATAAAGCCTTGTGGGGTGTGGAAGGCTTAGTTTGAAAGCATCACTACAACATTGGATTCCATTATACCTAAAAGAAAAGGTTGATATTGAGCTCTTGAAGAGTAGTTTAGTTAAGCTCTAGGATACAAATTGATTCTTGGAAGATTTTAGAGAGAATTTGATCATGTGGTCATAAAGTACAATAAATATAGAGATAATATGGAAGAGTTCCTTCCTTTCAAATGGCAAAAAAAAGATGAATACAAGGCTTGAGATGATAAGTACTATTATTTTCTTGAGTTGTAAAATTTTGAATGCTTGGCATTAATTATTCCTTCATTTTTTATTGAGGTAGAGATATCATTTTTTCCTTTCTAGCATATTTGGCATCAATTGGAATCTTCTTTAGCTTCAACAAATATTTTATCTTATAGTGGACCTATTTGGGTCCTCATCTATATAGTTGGTACTTCCTAGACTTTTGGAATTAAAAGAAGGTGGATAGAGAGTGGAAATGTATGTACAATATCCTTCTATGAGCACTTTCTGGAGGCAACAATATTTACAATTGCACATGCAACTACATTTGTCCCTTATGGAATATTCTCTCCATGAGCACTTGTACACATTTCTTATTATGTAACTGTTTGTCAAATAAAACTGACATGTTTAATTTGGCCTGAGACTTGTTTTTCTCTCTTGTTTCTATAAACAAGAATTCAAGGCCACTTTCATGGGATCTTGGAGAAATTTTGTATCTACCAAAAATTTGTAATAGAGACTATGTTTTGGTCTAAGTCATTGTCTTAAAATAGGATTGTTTTGTAGTTTATAAATATTGTATGGCAGTACAAGCATCAATTAATAAAAGTATAGTGGCATATTTTCTTTCCAATTGTCTCCTATTTTGTAATATTTGTTACATTTATGAATAAAAATTGATCAAGGATCATTTTGTTCATCTCCATAGCCTTCTTTGTGTGTGTGTTTTTCTTCTAGATCTCACTCAAGTTGTGAATTAAATGCATTAAGAAAAATATTGAATTTTATGAAAGTTTACAAGGAGTTGTAAATATAATTGGTTTCAAATTCTAAAGGGTTATAGTGTAATGCATTATTACATAGCTTTATGATGTTTGGGTAAAACATTGTTATGTGAATTTTAGTTACATTCATTTTATCTTCATGCCCTAGGTTTTAACACATCAATTTGTGGCATTTGTGTTTGATACAACTCCTTGTTAATTCTGAAAAACAAACAAATCATCTATTTTCAAGCTATAATTCTTTTTCTTTGTTTTATTTCCCTTGTTCTTCGAGTAGTAAAATGCAAAAGATCTCAAGAATATAGCTAATTCTTGTGTTTATTTGTGATTCTTAATTTCATTAGTCATAACATAAATGTTTGGTAAACAATATTCTATATAAACTGTGATCTGCTACATCCACTTGATCACTTTAAAATCTAAGTGAATATTGTAGGATCACCCACCTAAGTCTTGTAGAGCTTGAAGTGTAGAGAATATAATTGTAAAATCCACCTCCTATTTGTTGGCCACCCCTTACAACTTTAAGTCATTTAAAGTAGCCATCCTATAGATTGTTGTGAGATATTGGTTTGTAAAGTATAAACTCCAATAGATTGGAAACTCTATTGGGGATATACTTTTATTATTTCAAGAAAACCCTAAAAGTCTCTATTTATTCTATCATATTCATTTGAAGTGCCTTCTATTTATGTGTTGGTCTTGTCCCATGATTCTACTGTTTCAAATTTTTTTAAGGGAGAGAAATATGAAGAATTAAATCAATTCCTTAATTAGGTGGCGACTCGAAAATTATCCTTTCCATTCACGAAAATGAAAAGGAAAAGATGGAAAAAAAAGCTCAAGAAGGTTGAAGAAATCATGAAAGGGACAAGATCTCAAATCAACAAGGATCTTGATAAGAAGCTAGAAGGAGAACTGACACATAATGCTTGATAGTCATGGAAGAAGAAAATAGAAGTCTATTCTTTCTCCTCCTCCTTCTCTTCGATCTATGCGTTCCCATGATAGTAGTCATGAGAGTTTGGAATATTTTCTTGATCTTGATTATGAAATTCCTCCCATTGATGAATCTAATACAATTGTGAAGTCTATTGTAATTGAGGAATGGCCCCATCCTAATATCCTTTCCAAGAAGCAAAGACAAAGAGAGAAATATTTTTAGTATAGTGTAGATGTTGAGCAAGTTGTGGGTAGCTTGAACCCTAGAGAAAACACTTCTAGCCCCTATAGTTTGACTTGTTATGTGGCTCTATCTAGAAAATAAATTTTCCAACTTCAGCTCCATCATTAACCAAAATACCTCAAATACTATTGAGGATGTTGAAATCCAGAATGACACCTTAGATATATCTAGACTAATTTTTCAAATGACGATGAGTTGTCATGTGAAGTTCAAGAACTTCAGGAAGAGATGAAAGGAGTAAGCATAAATGGCAATACAACATCTCAAAAGGTTACTATATCTATAGTACCTGATCCAAATTATTTGCAACTACAAATGGAGGTAGACACTTTAAAAATGGAATTAGAGAGAGTGGAACAACTAGCTATTAAGGCAGAGTTGCAAAGGAAAATGGATTTTCTAAAAATATCTTATGGACCTGGAAGTTCTACAATTTCTAATTAAAATTATCAAAACCCAATTGCCACTTCTATCACAATTACTTCAACAATTATTGTTTAGCCTTCATCCTATGTAAGTCAAAATATCCCATAGTTTGAACCACAAGTTGATGCAAATATTGTAGGTTAGAACACTAGATTGGTTAGCAACAAGTTGCTCAAGGGAATTCCCTTGCAAGAAGACCTTTACACATGGAAAGGTACATGAAATTAGTTTTCACTAGAATTCCTAGTTACCCAAATTCCTTGTAAGATTTTTAGGGAATAATACTATATCAAATGAAGATCATCTGAGAAATTTTGTGAACATGATAAATGAATTTGAAATTAAGGATGAAGATGTCATTAATGAAATTATTCATGCAATATTTGATAGACAATGATAGAGATTTGTAAAAGGGTTGTCCTGATGCAAGGATTAGGTCATGGGAAGACTTCAAAATACTTTTTAGAGAACAATGAGGGAATAAGACTGATCCCAGGTTTATGATTAATGAGTTTACTAGCATTTCTACAGGTCATAATGAATTAGTCTCTAATTTAAATATCTAATTAACTAAATCCATGTATAGAATTTGTACAGGTGCGAGATTTAATGAATAAGTGCATTTATTCCTTTAATGTAATGCATTTGATTCCAAAATGGGATATTTGTTGAGCGATAAAAATCCTCAAACTTTGAGAGATGCATTCAAGAATGATTTGCATATTAAAAGCAACAAGAGAGTATCAAGAAAATTTGGCAAGACTGATGATGTTAAAATATTGAAAAATCCATGACAAAACATCTTCATCTAAGGATAAGTTGGATAAAGTGATGAACACTCTTAAGGATTTAACCAACTAGATTGCTAGGAATGATAAAAGGATATCTAATGAGAAGCCTAATTTTCAAAGGAATGAAATAATGCCAAAATAATCATATCAGACCTATAATACACCATGCCATAATGGTAAGCAAGTAAATAAGAATCAAAATAATGTACCAAATAAAGAGGCTCATGACCCTTTGAAGATTTTTTTTTCTCATTTTGTGGATGATACTCCATGTTGTGTAGCATGTCAACTACCACATTCACCTCATCAATGTATAGTAGCACAATCCCTAGAGGGAGATCAAGGTCATATGATGACTATGATATTCCTCATCAGAGAGATTTGATGAAATTAATATGTTGATAAATACATTGAGCTTTGTCAATGAAGAATGTATTTTTGATGAGGAGTCCCATGAGATTGATGTAAATGATCAGAGATATAGATTTGGTATTACCATTGAAAAGTATTTTCTAAAGATGAAGGACAAGGTCAAAATGTATACAATCTTAAAGATGTGAATTGTGATGTTAAATTGACAAGACCATTAGAATAAGATGTTAGAATATTTACTATTCTTGTGGTAGCCTAGGCTAGAAGCACATAAAATATGAGAAATAGAACTATCAATTATGATCAGGGGAAACCTAGCATAATATTCATCAAGGACAAAGTAAGGAGAAAAGAGATTGTGAAGCACCTAAAATGGTTGATGAACCTAAAGCAAAAGAAATAAAGGCGTCAGGGAAAAGGTTCGGAGTTGTGAATATTGATGAGTAGGTGGTGTCTCCTTTGATCAAAGAAATGTTGGTATATGGCTTCTAGTGTTATCATTGATGGCAACCTAAGTCATCATTTCAGTTCACAAATAAGAATTTGTTCCTATCGGCAGGCACAGTGAAGATCAGAGTTTTACTGGAAGTGAGAATGAAGAATAGGGTATCCGGTTAGTATGACGATCTATATGCTTCACTAGATTATCAATTTAGGTTGTGGATATCGAGGAAGGTTATTGAGCATCTATTTTATCTTATTGTTAATTTTTGTGTTGCATTAATCAGTGTATGAGTTGGTAGATCTGGCGGGATGATTTTTCTATTTATTTGCTCATGGTGGTCGACTTGGTGAATGTAGTAGGTCACAAATGTATAAGGAGTAATTGTTTAATTGTTTCTTGTGTTGCATTTTTTTTTTTGGGTCCCAGCATAACATTAGCCGACTTTGATGGGTGTGCATTAAATATAATTTATGATTTGAGCCAACTATTGGAGAATATTTCATGTTTTGCTGAAGCTAACTTGAAGCAATTGAAATCCTTGATAGTGGATATATATATGTGATTTCGGGTAAGTCATTTTGATGTGTGAATAGGTGTGAAGAGTAGAGAAGATGTGTGTGTGAATATCAGAAAATTAGTTGAGTGAATATTTCTTGTGCAGAAGAAGATTTTTGTGAAGTGAATTAAGGCATAGTAGAGTGAAGTGCAAAATTAGATAGAAGGTCTAGAATCTGATCTAGGAGCTTCAGCAGAACTGATACTAGGCATTTGCAGATGCTAATTTCTTAGTTCAACCTTTTGTTGTAATCCAAACATTTTGTAAGGTAGTGAGCCTTCCTTATTTTGAGTAGTGAGCTCTAGGCAATGTGCTTGAATGCATGTGCATTCCCTTTTTCTTCATACTTTTAACTGAGTATAAATTGTAGATTAATCCACTATGGTTTTTCCCCTAATAGGTTTTCCATGTAAAAATTCTTAGTATTATGGTGTTTTGATTGTTTGCTTCATGTGCTTGCATCTTTACTTCTATTGAAATGTTGTAAATGGATTAAGATCTGAAATGGAATTTAAATATTGTTGAACATTGATTCAACTCCCCTCTCAATGTTCCTTGAGTCCAACAATTGGTATCCGAGCAGGTTGCTCTAAATAAGTTTTAAAGTTTGAGGTGGATCTTGAAATTAAATGTAATCTAGTAGTCTTCAAAAACAATTTTTGGTGGCACTTGATGATCTTGATCAGTCTAAAGCAAAAGTCATGGAATTAAAAGCAAATCTTGAGGATGCTGAAAAATTCATTCAATCATTGAAGGATAAAATCAATGAGTCAAGAGAAAAGAGGAAGGAACTATGTGATTAGGTGAAGCAAAAAGAAAATAAAAGCATGGAAGATGTTCACTTGAATCATACCTTAAAAGAAATAAATGAAGAATGTGAAAAGCTTGCTAGAGACAATGCTACTCTAAATCTTGAGATGGAATCTATGGTAATGAGGAAAACTAAGGAGATTAAAGAAAGAAAGAAGAATGAGGAGAATTTGTTTTGGTCCTTAAAAGAAGGATTTGATGAATGCAACAGAGTTAATAGTGGATTCATTTAGCTGGAGATTGAACTGCAACGATCTAGAATAATGAACAAAAGCTTGAAAGATAGATAGTTATTCTTAGAGATGAACTCACTACTTCAAATGAATACATTGAGAAGTTTAAGATCAATTTTTCTAAGCATGATGAGTTGACTAAAGGACAAAATGATGCAAATGACAAGGAAGGCATTGGATATGAGAAGGTAGAAAGCTCTAGATCTGAACATGAGGATTCCAGACAAAATTAGATGAACAAAGGAAAAAGTATTTGGTAAGAAAATCCAATGCTCGGAAGTTTAATGGTCACTACTTTGCTTGTAATAAATTCAGTCATATGGCTTCTCGGTGTAGAAGTAAAATAAATTCAAGTTATCCATCATTTCTTGGTCAATGTTTCAGTAGCAACAAGTTTGGTCATAAGTCAATTGAATGTAGAAGTATGTCTGTCAATATAAGGAATGCTAAATGCTACACATGTGGAAGATTTAGGAATATTTCTAATAAATGTAGATTAAGAGGAAATCAATGGAATGAATGGTCTAGACAAAGAAATCCCATGTGCTAAAATTGCAACAAACTTGGTCACATTGCAAGATTTTGCTGGAACGAAAATATGGATAGAAGAGGTCCAGTATACAAAGGAAAAATTTCACAGATAGATTATGAAGGAAAAGGGAAAATGAAACTGGAAGAGATAAGAGATCAGATGAAGAAAACATGGGTAAGGAAGAGTGAATCTGATGAGGGAAATAATCCTACACCAGAAGTAGGTTCCGGTAATTCCTTTAGAAATTGATCTCAGGCCATTGGCATAGGAGGAGTTGTTCAAGAAAATCCTTTGTCCCCCTGTTAGTAGTTGGCACCAAAATGTAGGAAGTTGTCTATAGTTGTGCTAGTGATTTACAATTGTATCGATGGTCATTTATGTAGAAATTTGAGAAGTAGAAGGTCCGTAGATGAATTTTTCTATTTTTTCTATGAGAAAGCAGAGTATCTAGAACACCTAGGGAAAAACATTTAATGTGATAAAGAGGTTAGGTGTGCAAGTTATAAAAGGGTATTTGGAACCCCCATTTGTCATCGTACATTGAAAAAGAATAGGAGAGCCTCTGCAACAAAATTTTGAAGGAGTAAAGACATTTCGGTGGAAAATTCATTAGGTATTTTAGTTGATTGTAAAATTCTCACTAAATTTGGTGTTTGGTAGAAAAAGCGTTTGATACAAAAGGAAAAATGAAGAAAATCAAAGGAATAGGGAATTTAGATGAATACAGTAGTGAAAAGATTAGGGATGTGAGAAATATGATGCCGACCGATGAATTGAAATGGCTTGAAGGTGTAAAACATAAAAGTTTGGACATTTGGAGTGAATTTTCATACTTTGATAACACAAAAGTATTTAGGTTTATCTTAAACAAATTGAATGATGGCATTCTAACTCTATATAAACCCTATCACATTTTGAAAGAGGTAATCAATAATTTAACTGGTTTATGTAATGTTGGTGGATATTCTGAGAAAGAAGTCAATTTGGAACAAAGGAGGTCGAAACCCTAACCGGAGTAATAGGAGATCAAAGGCTTTGATAATTTCAACAATCAAAAGATCTGATAACAATGTACATTGCACATGGAATTTCATACAAAATATTTTTCAAAAATAGGGAAGGCGCAACTTCGGCAAGCACAGTTTATATCTCTCATAAAATGATAATGGAGGATCATGATTTTGATTTGTGTGGACTACTAAAAGATAAATTGAAGGAAAATGTGCAACTAACAAAGGAGGTAGATTACCCCTTTAGGTTTGGCACCTTGGTCATATGTCTTGTGATGTATTTGTGCTCATTCAATTTTGAATGAGCACAAATAGGTCCTAATTTGAGCTCCTTGAGCTATATGATTATCAACCCTTTTTTTTGTTAAAGATAAAAAATGCACAATAAAAAGTAGGAGAAAATAGAAACACCCCTAACTTGGTAATTACACGATGGATCTTTGTAGTGGTGGCCTCATATGAGTAATGGTGGACTAAAGCCAATAGTTAAATATTAATTCATAAAAAATAAATAATGTATTTAATGAAATCATTATATGATTTGTTTAACCAATCCAAAGAGTCAAAATGTGGCTCAATATTCCAAATTCATTGAATATGATCCAACATGGCATTATGACTCAATAATGAGATATTGAGGAAAAAATATATTCTTGAAGCGTTGGAGCCATAGTTTTCCACTTGTTACAAAACCAAATTAAAAACTTTATAAAAGGATAATATTCAATAATGTTTATATTAGTAATTGAAAATAACCAACAATTTTTTTTATTACTCTAACCTAAAAATATAATCATAGAAATATGTTTGAGTCATTTCTATAATCCGTACAATCTTTTTTACATGCAACAAACTATAAAAATATTGATCAAACCATATTGATTAGTAAAATAAGCTTCACTTGTGATTAATTTAGGTTAATTGATTAAATATTATTAAGTAAACATAAATAAGTTTAAATTAGTTAATGATAATTAGGAATAATAAATGTGAATGACAAATTAAATAATTATATTTATTATTTATAAAAAGGTAAAATTAATGATTTTTTTTTTAAACTTTATGATTTCAAGTGTTTAAAAATGGTTGGTACATATAGCAAGTTCTATTATAATGCAATAGTCCAACACACAATCATACACATTATGAAATATTAAAGAAATTTCAAATAATTCTAATACGATAGAAATAGTTAGGTAGCCCATGGAACCTTTCGTATTTTCATTTTATGTTTATTTAGTTGCTCCTTAAGTCCTCCATTCTTGTCAATTTCTAGGAAAAAATATTTTTGACTTTTAAACCATGAATTTGATTGTATTGATTTAATTTTTATTAGTAGTGTTTAATATGTCTGAATGGATCCACATACTAATATTAAAAGGGGTGAATGAGTGTGTTATTAATTTCTTTAGGATTTTTTTACATACACTAATTTTTGTAACACTATTTATTTTTAATTTGGATTATCTAATATGTTAAATCTATGGTTAACATTCTTGATTATGTATCTCATCTTAAGTTAATAATTTCCAAAAATCTTTTGTAAGGGGTATTTTTTCTTCCTTAAATTCTTTGACTTCCATTGCTTCTCGAAACTTAACCAAACTTACAAGAATATTTTGGGAAGGAATGACACTACAATATCAATAACTCATAGCTCTATACATGTCCAAATTCAAAATTTGTAATAGTTCTAAAATCTAGTTCTTATCATAAAACCATAACACTTGGATTTATTTAAATCCTAATATTTGGGGTCTTTTGCATATTCTTTCCATGATCAAATGAAGACCTTTTGATTAGAAGAAAGAAAATTGAGGAGGAAAAAAATAGGTCCATCATGATAATAATGTCAAAAATCTTTTCTTTCACATTTTGGATCATTCATATCCCATTTGTGGGGATTTTAATTACATTTATTTATATTATTTTTTTTAGTACAATATGATAGTCATTTTTTTTAGATTATTTATTCTATTAATCAAAATTTATAATTTTGTTTCAAATTTTAAAAAGAGGTAGATTAATTTTTAGTATGTAGAATAATTTATTTTCTTACAAATTAATTTTTTTTAATTATCAACATTTTTAATTAATCTCAAAAGTCTTAAACCAATCAAATTAAATTGATAAAAAGGAAAATAAATCTTCTCATCATTGTGATAAATATAATTAAGAAAAAAATCAATAGAGATTTATTACATTAAAATTCATCAAGTAATGATAATTGGTTGTAATTTGCAAGAGTATAGTTTTATTTAAATAGTGTAGATTCATTGTCGATTCATTCCATTCTCTTTCTTCCTAAGATTTTACATTCTAATAGTGAATTGGAAAATGAAAATAAACTTGGTTTGTTCACTTTAGCCTCTAAATTTATCTTAGCAACATAGAGTAGCTTTCTTTTTATCTTTTAAATTATTTTAAAAATTTACTTTTTCATTTACTTCAATAGCTTTGCATAATTATATTTAATATATTTTAGCTCTAAAATATCTTTAAAAAGAAACCTTTATTCATTTGACAAAATATCTTCAAAGGTCTACTACTAAGAATTTACACATTTAAAATGTTTTAATATGCAACATAAAATTCTAAATATTCAAAACAAAAGTTAACCTTGGAAAATTTGATTAATATTTCTTGAAGTCAATGCAAATGAAACATAAAAAAAATGTATGTATCTCGGAATTTATTGGAAAATTAGAGTAAATTTTTATTAAAATAGAAAGGATTTTGAAAGGGCCCTAAACCCTTTTATATAGAGAAAGATATAGCAATCATCCCTACAAAACAAAAAGGATCAAACAGACAACAACAGGATAGAACATAACAACAACAAGTGAAACTATAACAAATCTACAGAAAAAAGAGAAAAACAAGCATAAGGCACCACCTAGTTAGCTCAAGGTAGTTTAAAAAATTGTTCCAAAGATTTCTTTTGAATCACATGCAAGGGTTCTTCTCCATAGATCTTTTCATCTTCTTTTTACAAGGAGGAGAAATAAGTCCACTAACTAGACCAACAATAGAGGGTTTTGTTAAAGAGGGACCATTCAAATCTTCCTTTTGAAGCTCCTAAAAGAATGTGGAATCCTCCACAACAAAGGAATCTTCTCCTTTTCCTTCCAAACAATTTTTTTTTTCTTATTCCTTGAGTAGGTAAAAGAGGCATGACCCACTTTACTACAAGACTAAAAAATTATTGGAGATTTTTCATATTCAATCTGCTACACACACTTAGAAAATTTTGAAGATAACGTTATTTAAGTAGGGAGAATGAGATTATCATCCACTAACACACAAAATATAGTAGACAACAATAACTTCATGGATTTAGTGATCTTATCCATAGTAAAAAAATTCCCAAAAGAATTAGCAATACTAAAAAATATTTTCATTCCAAACTCCAAAGGTAACCCTTAATTTGACCTCTTTTTTTCCAAACTCAACTAATCCATGATCTTTTAACAACATTTATGATGGGGAAAATACCACATAATCTCACAACCAAGGAGCTCTTAGGCCAGTCCAATATCAGTTTGAATTTGTCCATCATCCAAGGCAATAGTAGAACTTCCATCTGTAACCTTTCCATCCAAAGCAAGAAGCTCATCGAAAGTATGGACATCCATATGAGAGGAGGAAGAATCCATCTGACTAGTACTCCAACACCCATCCCTACAAGCCTTCTCATCCATTGGAAGCTTAGCAACCATAAAGGAAAAAGAAGAAACAACACCCTCCACAACAACCTCATGGAGAAGAAACCACTTTTTGAGGCCTAAAAACAAAGCATTGTCATGATTTTTCTCCATAGAACTCACAATTGAACTCCTTTGTGCCTCTCGATGGGCTTCAACAATGATATCCTCCTCAATAGACCTATCATAGAACCAATCCTCAAAACAGCCAATAATAGAGCATCACACTTAGAAGAGCAAAACTCTTCATCATCCCATTCGTTAACCCAAATCCATGGGTTTGGTTCAAGTCTAATCTAGGGTTTGGTTCAAGTCTAATGTGGATTCATTCTCTTAATCCAAATTTGATCTTGTGTGATGTAGAATCTTTCTCTATAGTGGAGAGGACCCTAACTTCGTGCTTCTAATTATCCTATGTGGAAATTTCAAATCACTCCCAATTTTTTACAATAGCTTACTTGGCAAGTCCCCTACTTATAAATAGGGTTTTAGGGCCACATCATCAAATATGATGCCACATCAGCATTCTTTTTGTAAAGGTGTCCAAGAAAGCCCAAAAAAAAAGTGAGACAAATACTTGTGCATTCACAACATGTTTTATTGAGCACTGATGTGGAATCACATGATTGGTTGCTTTTTACATCAAAGGAATATATTTTGTTTAATTATGTGTGGTCATCATCAACACTAACAACTTTAAAGTCACAACTATTGGTCCAATATTGATAAATATATTGAACATTATATAAAACAAATACTATCACAACTATTGACACATGCTCAGGTACTGGGTCCTCTCCTCTAGTTTTCTTGACTAATAATTTTTTTATAATTTTTTATTTCTAGATTTTGATTGTGTTTGAGTCTTTTCATCAATGTTTTGGAACACACTCAATGATCCATAATAAAATTTTTATCTACTTTTCTCTTTCTTAATAGCTAAGGGTTAGGGGTATTTAGTATTACCTTAGAAGGATTGTCATTGTGTTAGAAAGAGATGTATTCTTCGAGGTCAATTCCCACAAATACATGTAATAGATTGGCGAACAAAAGAAAATTCCCTAGACTGATGTATGTATATTTGTTACTTCTTTAATGCACCAAATATAAATGTATTTATATTGATTGCTACATTAATGCTCTAGGTTGAGACATTACTTGTGAATTGAAGATGTGTAAAACAAATGTTAATGAATTCATTTAAATAGTAGCACATAGCATAAATCTCACAAAAATGTATACTTAAGTAGTTCATGTGGAAAAATCAAGGGAGCTATTGAAGGCTAAATTTTGAATACAAATATTAGAAAGGTAAGAGTCACATTTGTGATCATAGGGTTAACCCCATAATCCTACAACAATGACCTTGGGTAAGAAAACAATCAAATATAGGTTTATAATGGTTATATTTAGGATAAGCCAAGACTAGAACAATGAGCTCAACTTCACACAAGATTACTCCATTTATTGATATATATGTATTAAAATATTTCTTAATTTATAGAAATAAATTAGATGATTAGTTCCATGACATTGTAGATTACCTTATGAAAGTGGACAAAAAAAATGCTTTTATTAAGTTATATAGTTTGCTTTCATACATATAAAAAAATAAAATAAAATTTGTAAATTTATCTATTTAATAAATAAGAATAGCATTATTTTAATATAAACTACTGAATTTCACCATTTTGATTGCAGCTTTTTTCTTTTGCCGACCAATATCAAGGCTCCTACCAGGGAGAGTGTCCCTTCTATTGTTCTTAGTCTGGCTATATGGTAAGTAAGAACTCAAACTTTCATTGTTTTTATGTGTTTTAACTATTAATAAAGTAATGTTTATTTAACAGGATGAGCTTGTCTGGGCTGCATCTTGGCTTTACAAAGCTACCAGATCTATATACTACTCTGATTATATAAAAAACCATACTGCTTTTAATGCATATGTTACTGAGTTCAGTTGGGATCTCAAATATGCTGGAGCTCAAGTACTTCTCACCTCTGTAAGTGATTATTAGAGCAGATTATGATGGAAACGTTTATAAACATAAAATTATCCCATGTTAAAGCTATTCTTCATTTCACAATTTCACTCCCTGTGCTAAAATATTTTTTATAACTTATGCAAGTCACTAACCATCTAAATCAATTAGTTGTATTTCCAAGGCGATTCTCAATTCTCAGGTTACAGAAGCTAGGCCGAAAGTTTCATTTGTTCAATTATTCCACAAAGTCCAATTCGTTCGATTCATAGGACACCAGGTTAGCTATGTTATTTATGAATTATTATTTAACACCCAATCTTGATAAATTTAATTAAGAAGTTCTAAAACTAACATAATATATCCTGAATCTTGTTACAGGAGGGTTGATGTACATTAGAGATGGTTCAAATACTCAATATGTTACTAGTGCCTCCCTTCTACTAACAGTTTATAGTGACCTACTATATGCTAATAACCAAACAATTTCTTGTGGAAATGTTGAATTTAAAGCAACCCATGTTATGAATTTTGTAAAGATACAGGTAATTGATTGTCAAGATGTCATAAAATATGTATGAAGCGTAGTTATATAATAATGGATTTAGTGCTAACATTAGAATTTTAATTAATGTCTGCAGGTTGATTATTTATTAGGGAGGAATCCTTTGAATATTTCATATATGATAGGATATAGTAACAAATATCCAGAGCAAGCACATCACAGAGGATCATCTATCGTTTCTATTCACAAACATCCACAGAAGATCTCATGCAGTGATGGTTTCAGAGATTGGTTCAATAAAAATGCTTCCAATCCAAATTTGTTGACGGGGGCGGTAGTGGGAGGACCAGATAGATATGACCACTTTACAGATATTAGGTCTCAATATACCATGCTTGAACCTACAACATACATAAACTCTCCTCTTGTTGGAGTTCTTGCAAGGCTTTATTCCATTTCATGCAAAAACAAATGGCTATGTTGATTAATTGGTCTACTAAACATGGAATATTAAAATAATATTTATTATTAATCTTTTCAACGCTATCATCCATACAAATAAAATCATATTGTTTAGTTTTGTTTGATATGTATAATTTACAATATTAATTTTCACCCTTATAAATAATTTAATTATTAAGGCATTAAATATATGGAATTATTTATTAAATAACTTATGAACTATTTAAATGTATATTAAGTAAAGTAAATACTTTCTTATTATAATGGTGAAAATTATACAAATATGTTTTTTCTTTATGTTTGTGTCTATTTTCACAAGGATTTCCTTTATGCAATTATTTGTATGTAAGCTGGTGTATTGTTGTATTGAAGTTAGAAAATAACCTTATCCTAGCCTGATTCTATTTCTACACTTTGGAATTCTCTAGACCCAATCTATAGTATCCATTATTGATCACCATGATTCCAATTTATGGGTGAATTTGATATATATCAATCCTAAACACTCAAAGTTGATTCCAAGATGTTTACATTTTAAATTGGGCTGCTCCCTCTTTTGCACTAGCCATGATAAGTCAACTAAAACACAAATTAATTTTATTGCATATTAGGGTGGTCAATTTAAAGACACCCTAATTTATTATTGTCCATTTAGATACAAAAGTATCCATTGTCAAACGATAGAGAGTATAGTCAGAATCTCATCACATCATTATAGGAATATTTCATGATTTCCTACCATCTTTGATACGTTTTTATCACTATTAAGTTAGTTTACCTATGAGATTTATCAAAGGATAACAAATCATTACTTAACAAGTTCCAAATGGTGTCTCTTAAAATCATCACACTTTAGACATAGGTATATCAAATCAAAGTTAATATTTTTTTGTAGATTTTAGATACATCATTTGTAAAGGAAATGTTTAAATCTTCATGCAGTGGGTTCTTTTTTATAAGAATAAATTTTTTATCCATAGGCATAAATATTTAATTCTTATGTATGTATTGAGTATGATACTGGGCAATGAATTTTATTATCATAAGGTCAAAATATAAAAAATAAAAAATATAGATTTTTTGATACAATGGTGAATTAATTTAAAATATCTATCACAACCATTCCTCCACAAATATATATGTTTTTCTTCATTTATTCAGTCATTGATTTCTATATTTATTATACTATAAGTCATAATTCATACCTCTAAATATTAGGTTCTTATATATATAATTGTTTTCTCTAGGTTATGAGACTCTTTTCTAGTAGGATGGATAAATAGGTCATCATGTTCTTTTTGATTCCTACATGGATTCTCCTCCTATGTAATTAAATTTGTGAATTGTAATTATAATGACATGATTAAGTGTTGTCTAGTATAATGTAAGACATCATTGGTGCACATGAAATTATCTTCTTTACTAAGACACATAATAGTCATGAGCATCTTCTACCTATTTTTCAAGATTTTATTGGTTCATAGTGATAGAACCCCTCAAAAAATTTCTTTGGTTCCATTTTAAAAAAAATTGTAGTATTTGTCTTAGACCCTCGTTTTAGGCTTAGGGTTATGTTCCTCATCATTGTTTTAGGGTTTGTGTTACCAAAAAACCTTCCAAATTAACCTTTGAGTCCAAGGATAACTTTAAGAAACCCTCCCCCCTTGGAGAAGGTGTAAAATCCTAGTGAATCTTGTATACTTCCCGATAAAAATATTAATTTTGTTGACAAATTATTTTTCATTTTTTAGGAAAAATAATCTCAATTCGTGAATCTTTTATAATTGCTAAACTCTATGGAAAATCCTAGCAAATTGTAACATTTTTTGAACTAATAAAATATTTTCATTGGCAATTAAAACATATTTTCAAACTAATAAAATATTTTTATTGGAAAATTAAACATGTTTTCAAAATAGAGAAAAAAAATTGTTGGCAATTAAAACTTTTTTCAAACAAAAAAATATTTTCATTGGTGAATTAAACCTATTTTCAAATGAATAAGAATTTTTTTTGGTGAATTAGCATAATCTCAAACTAATAAAAAAATTTAGTGACAAAATGTCAACACAAATCAATATAACCATGATTGTTTGATGAATTTTTGATGGATGGCTATAGTTGCATTCCAAAAGTAAATCTTTGAAGCACTATATTTGTGAATTGAAACCTTTGTAATAACACTAGAATTGTTAGATGCGAACACATGGAAAAATCAAGGCTCATTACTCATTGCAGTAATGAACCTGATGGGTTGAAGGATTTTGGTGATGAGTGATAGAAGAACTTATGTGGCTAAAATATGCATGTGCATAAAGTTTGTTTTAAAAGAGGGACTTCCTAGGAAGAACATAGGACCAAGGATTAAGAACTTAAGAACATTTTACACAAAGGATGTAAAGGCCAAATAAGGATGAATTATCAACCTTATAAAATAATTGAATCCCCGAACCAAAGTAATGAAGGAAATATGTGCAAAGTATATTCCATATCTATAGCTAGATGTCAACACAAATCAATATAACCATGGACGTTTAATGAATTTTCTATGGACAGTTGTAGTTGCATTCTCAAAGTAAATCTCTAAAGCACTAGACTTGCAAATTGAAACCTCTAGAATAACACTAGAACCATTATATTTTCAAAAATCAATGGTTGAGATTTTATTACTTATTAAATCACTTAAGGTTATGAAAACCAAAATAATATTAAGGAATGATTAGAACCGTCAAAGGAACTATAGGAAGGTGTGAAATATTAAAGAAATATTAAGGAACTAGTGTTAAATCCTGTGCTACTAAAGGGTCATTTTAAGCACGTGTTTTTTTTATAGTTAAATAGCTACTAAATGGAGCAACAACCTATATTAATTAAAAAGAGTTTTTACATTCCTTCATTTCCACAAAACATTAAAGACCCAAGTATTGAACAGACTGACACTAGACACTTATATGGACTACAAACCAAAATGACCTTCCATAGACACTAGATTATGCATTGTTGTAGCTAGCCTCATTGGTCTTTTGGGATTTTCTGTAGCCAACCTTGTTGGTCTTCTTGGATTTGATTGCATTCAAAATCATGAAACAATCACCACCGTAGGCACTATGGGTAGGATGGTTTGCTCATTCCTCGTAGCTCCTAGTTTCATTCGCTACCCATTATTCACTAGTGGCTAGCTCCCAATCCTCCTCATTTGAAGACCACCTTTCCCCATCAAGAGCTTCCACCACCACAAATTTCCTCACCCAACCCTTCAACTAGGCTTTGAGAATGTCAGCCGCACGTAGAAGAAAGTAGATACATCAGTCAATCTCCCTCCACTAGTTTTTGAGGGTTGCATGGTCTAGGGAGCACATCATGAAAAACTTTGGTATTGACCTTTCATTCCCATTATCCCTATAGTAGTGCAATGGTAGAGGGGTCATTGAATTTTCATTGATGTTGTCTAGTGCCGCATCGATATTTTCCAATAAAGAGTGTGGAAAAATCATTTGGCATAGCTTCTTCACCTAAGCTTTCAAGACACCCATGTACAAAAGCATTGCTAGAAGCATGGTGGGTATTTTTGAATTCCCTTCAAGCTTGTGGGTAGCCATCAAGAAATTCTGATCCCAAAACACCCTTCACCGCCTGGAGCACTAGTTGGTTCGTGGACATGATTATCCCTTTTAGTAATTTCTTAGTGATTTCACCACAAAAATCATTTTTTTGCTTCATGGAATTTAGAAATAGAGGAGTCTCCATTGCCCCTTAGTGTTTGTCTCTAGAGTGCTAAGCCAATTTGAGAAAAATGAGCACGACAACCCCAATTTGTAGCAAAACCTCCCACAACCTTATGAAGACCGTACTGAGAAATGAAAACCAATGTCAAATGTGTAATGCATTCTTTATGAACAAATCCTTTTGTGATCCTGCTGAATGCTAGCTGCCACACATTCCTTGAAATTCCTAATTGAATTAACATGGACATTAATGTTGATTGTTGCAACCATGTTGTCATCTGACGTGGAAATACCTTTTAAGCACTTGTTTGAGAGGTAAGCAAGACATCTTAATCTGTGCCATCCATCTGGTCTGAGGGTTATGCACAAGCAAATGGTCTTAAGGAAAATAGCACACAGATGTGAAGTGCCAGATTTAATCTGGGCTGCTCCCCACTTCCCTATTGCTAAAAGTTGCACATGAATTAAATTCAATGGGGAACTGGGGGGCTGAAACACGTATTTTCTCATGGGTAACTTGGAATAATATTGTCACAATTTTTTCAAAATAATATTGTCACATCAATTATTAAGGATTAAAGTGTTGAAATAAATATTAATTGTGACATCAATAATAGTGGTGAATTTAAAAATTTTAAGTGTGATTATTTGATGTCATACTCATTATCTTCATTCTAACTTCTATATATACTTCACCAACTTGATGTTCTTCATATCATTTATAATATATTTGGTTTTGATTTCTTTCTTCTCTATTCTCAATTTAACTATGATATTATGGAGTCTTCATGGGGTGACATGCTACCCAAATGTTTTTGGGACAAAAGAAGGGATGATGCATATGACAGACGAAAGTTGGGTATGGATTTTACCACTCCTTGTGTGTAGGTTGAGGATGCTATAAGAATAATTGTGGGTGCAAAATGGCTTCAGAATAACCCTCGTGCTCTATATTCTGAGGTAGCTCCAACTTTCTTGTCCAATTGCATGGACATTTTGCTCAATAAATATTTGGTGAAGACATTGGAAATATGTTATTAGCAGCCTTTCATTTATTGTATATCTTCATTGGAGTTAGAGCTAGAGCATTACAATTTTGAAAGTGGGTTAGCGCTTGTTGGTGGAATCTTTAGGAAAGTGCAATTGCATGCTTCTACAGTGTAGGATCTTGCTGTTGTTAATATGAGATGGGGTCTACTATGTGAAACAAAAACTAAATCATTAAAGAGTCTGGAGTTTTAGAGGAAGGTTTTGGGTGATTCACTTTTCTTCTCTGTTGTTACTTTGTTAAATTTGATTCACATTCTACTCAAACACCCACTTGATAGACTCAACTAATGTTACAAAAAAAATTAGTAATGAATTGTGTGACATGTCACGTGTCTATATTTTATTGTACAATGTAATAGTTCTTGTAATATATACTTTGTGACTGGTTTTTTGTCATGGTTAGTTGCTTTTTGGCCATGCTAGCTATATGTACTATGTACATCAATCTTTAGCAATAGATACTTAAATTAAAATACCTTTTGTGGCTCCATTCTTGTAAATCCTTTTTTCTTTGATCAATATAAAAATGTGTCTTTTAAAACTAATATTAATTATCAACATATAGTTCTGATCACAAGTGAACAAAATTTATTGTGACTTATTAGTGGACATTGATAATGATTAAGTTAAAACAAGAAATTTAATTCTCTCCTTTCATTGTGTCAAATTACTCTACCTTTCATTTATTCTATTGAAATTCTCAATCTTAGTTTTTGAAGAAAGTGAGGTTGCCTTACTACAAGAAACAACACAAATTAATGCCATCTGAACATCTAGAGAGATTGATTGGATAGATTTATATTGAAAACTTCATGATGTACTATATAGAATCATATATGATGATGTCAGTAATCCAGTGATCTAGTGAAATAAGAATTGTAATGATTTCATATCATTTGAGTGGCACTAGCAATTTTGACAATTGATAGTTTGTTGAATATTGAGGTAAAGTTTGCATGTAGTCAGGCTGCCAAAGTCCAAATGTTAATCAAATTAAACATTTTAATTGTGAATGTAAGGCTTAAGTTACACGAATTGATTAAGTTGGTTTTTTGGTTTGTGCAAATCATGATTATGATTATACACAACCTCACACGTGACATGTGTGAGGTGTACAGAAGGATCGAGCTATTAGTGTCACTATTGGTGTTGGAAAAATATGCCGCAATCAATGTAGGCTGAAACCTCTTTAGAAGCGAAGTCGGTGTGATATTCTAAATGTTTGACCAACAAGTAGTTTGGAACACCATGTTTTGTATAGGTCGCTGTGACCTAGCTTCTATCTTGCCGAATGCTTTCCCTGTGGAGTCTATCGCTGTGACATAGAGTAATCGGTGTGACCTCTTACCGCTCGTAGAGATCTTTGGCCAACAGGCCATTCAATCGTGTATCTGGTAGACTCATGGTGACCATGGGCTTTGGGATAAGCTTTAGCGGCTCGATGAGAAGTCCCAGTGAATAGTTAAAGTCTCGCTAACGAGAATGCACTTGGGTTCATTGGAGTAACAATGGTTGTTTCATTATGATGTCTCAGCGATGTGCAAATGTCTCACCGATGGAGGCTCAAGTGTTGGTCATCGGGGTAACACAAAGGGTTTTGAAGAGATTTCTTGGCGATAATGTTAAGTCTTGCAGACTATCTTGTGGTGCTTGGTATGAATTAAGTCTTCAGAGTAACTATGAACCCTCGATATGATGTCTTGGCGAAATCCAATTGTCTGGCCGATGTGAACACTTAAGTCTATGTGACTTGCAAAGCTTCAGTATAATGTCTCATCGAAAGCGATGAGTCTGGGCGATAGCGATACATGTGGAGAACATTAGTGTGAGGTCCTGGCAACATAAGGAAGTCTTAGCAATAGTTTCTTGAGCTCGGTGTAACACAAGAAGGCTCATTGGAACATCTCAGCGAAAGCGATGTGTCTTGGCAACAGGGCGAAAGTTGAGTGATAGTATTCTGAATTCGGTGAAACCTCTTGCCAATGGAAATGATTGTTGGCAACATCGATATGAAGGTTTTGTGGCATTAGTGAGACACTGCTGGTGTCTCACTGAGATGACGACAAAGTTTGTTTCTTCTGACCGAGAGATGACTATCTACGTGGCTGGTATTCGCCAATTAGAGGAGCCAAATTGGAACCGCTAGGAGTCTGTTCATTGTGATAGTTATGTGAGGAATCTCAACAGCCAAGAATGACATGAATATAGTTTTTAATCTTTGTAGTGATTCGGTTGGTTCGATCAATAGTTGTGTGTGAATAGTTTGAATTGTATCAGAGTGAATTCTATTTTGTGTTGACTGTAATGTGAAGGTTACTGTACAAGATTGTTCATGGTGAATGCTACGGCAAACAGACACTAGAAAGGTAAGTCTGACATTTGTATGTAATCTCCATTACTGTAATACAAAGTGATTTCTCTTGGTGTGGTGAGTTTTTCTCCCATAAGGGTTTTCCCACGTATATCTAGTGTTCATGTGTGATTGCCAAATACTCTATTTTTGATATTTACTTCATAGTGCATCTTAATTGGACTATAATTGAAAAATTAAAAGTTTATCTGCATTCTTTCCTAAAGTATTGATGTTAGGAGAGTTGTTTTCCACATCTAGCTTTCCTTACAAGTGGTATCAGAGCCTAGCCAGTTGTGCTATCCTTGTGGGTATGTTGGGTTTTTTGTGTCAATTCTATTCAGTGGGAGTATTGTAGAGTTTGTTATTTCTGATTATAGGTTGAGATGGCTAGTACATCTGGCAAGATTGAAATAGAGAAGTTCAATGATAGTAACTTTTAGTTGTGGAAACTCGAGATGGAAGATCTTTTAGTGGATCATGATCTTTGGATTGTTGTGGTTAGAGTGAAACCTACAGGCATGAAGTAAGAAGATTGGGACCTTGCAGATAGAAAGTCTAAGGGGATGATAAGGCTCTATTTGGCAGACTCAATTCTTTTGAATGTGCATGAGGAGAAGACCGAATCTTCTTTGTGGAAGAGATTGGCATCTATTTATCAAGGGAAGTCCTTGGTGAATAAACTGTTCCTGAGGAAGAAGCTGCACTCGTTGAGAATGCATGAAGGAGGGTCTTTTACTAATCATTTGAATGCATTTAATATGTTGATTGCTCAATTGACATCTGTTGGTGTGAAAACTAAAGAAGAGGATCATTGTATGCTATTGTTGTGTTCTTTTCCAGATTCATGGGATCATCTAGTGATGGCTATTGGGAGTACAACATCGAATTTCAAGATGGAAGATGTTGTTGCATCTTTTTTTTCAGAAGAGATGAGAAAGAAATCTTCTGAGATGGTGAAGGAAGCTCTTGCTATTAGAGGAAGATTGAAAGTGAAAGGCAAGAAGAAGGACAAGAAATCAAAATCAAAATTAGAGGGGAGATCAAAGTCTCCTGGCAAGAAGTCCAAGGTGAAGTGTTGGAACTGTGGGAAACCTGGTCATGTCAGAAAGGATTGTAAAGAGGAGAAAAAGAAGAAGAAGGGCTCTTTCGATAATGGTTCTTCTCATAGTGATGGTGACGCCTTCATTGTAGCCTTGGCTACTCAGGCATCAATTGATGTCTGGCTGATTGATTCTGGTGCATCTTTTCACATGACATCTCATAGAGATTGGTTCACAAAGTATGAAGAATACGATGGTGGAAAGGTGTACTTAGCAAGTGATTCAACTTTGGTGATAGTTGGTCGTGGAAGAGTCAGAATACAATTTCCTAATGGTAGAGTAAAGGGAATTAATGATGTTATGCACATACCAGGTCTGGCTCAAAATTTACTGTCTATCAGTAAGCTGAATGATATTGGAGTACAAGTCACGTTCTCTAGAAATGGCTACAAGATGACTAGAGGTTCAATGGTTCTGGCTAAAGGTGCTCGAATTGGTACCCTGTACAAGCTGGATGCACAGGCTGTTCAATGCAACAGTGTCTCTGGAAAGTCACTGAAAGCTACTCATGGAGGTAAATAGGGAAATATCCCTATTTATGTAAACTCTATGGAATTAAATCTTCTAGTAGAGAAGACTATGCTTTGACATCATAGGTTAGGCCACATAGGAGAAAAAGGTTTAAAAACCTTGAAGAATAAAAACTTGGTTGAGGGGCTTGAAGATTGTAATCTTGAATTTGAATTCAGTGAACATTGTATATATGGAAAGAAGCACCGTGTTTTGTTTTATTCCAATCCTCATAAATCTTCTAGTTTGCTAGATTATATTCATTTAGATGTGTTTGGTCTAGTGGATGTTCCTTCTTTGTCTAAGTCAAGATACTATGTATCATTTATTGATGATTACTCAAGAAGAGCATTTGTATATTTTCTGAAAAGTAAATTAGAAGTATTTAGTCAATTTAAGGAATTTAAGAACCTTGTTGAAAATCAAACTGGTAGAAAAATAAAATGCTTAAGGACTGATAATGGCGGTGAATTTTGTTCTGATGAATTTTAAAGATACTATAAAGACCATGGGATTAAAAGACACAAGACTACACCTTATACTCCACAATAGAATGGAGTTGCAGAAAGGTTCAATAGGACAGTGATGGAGAGAGCACAAAGTATACTTAGTAGTGTTGGCTTGGAGGAGAAGTTCTAGGCTGAGGCTGTATCTACTGCATGTTATCTAATTAATCGTTCTCCAAATTCTGCTCTTGTTGAGAAAAAACCTTTGTAGGCATGGTCTGGTAAGAAGCCCTCTCTTAGACATATTCATGTTTTTGGCTGTGAGGCATATGCATATGTGTCAGATGTGAAAAGATCTAAATTGGAGAACAAGGTTGTCAAATGTATTTTTTTTGGCTATAGTGCTGTCATAAAGGGATACAAGCTTTGGAATCATGATATGGAGAAGGTTCTGTATAGTAGAAATGTAATATTTCATGAGCTGAAACCTTCTAGCTTGGATCTACAATTAGAGAAAAAGTCTAAAAACAATAAGGATGTAGTTGAAATTCCTCCTACACCTGAGAAAGACGAATTGGAAATTCAAAATGTACCTGAAACTAAGGAGAGCTCGAGTAGTTCTGAAAGTTCAAAAAAAGAACAACAACCTTAGCCTTAGCCACTGAGGTCAACCTGATAAAGAAAATAACCAGATAAGTATGGGTTCTCATTGATTGATTCTACTTGTGCCTATGCTTTGATTTCTAGCACTGATGAGCCTAGGACTGTAAAAGAGGTAATTAAAATGTCTGATTCAGACTCTTGGTTGGAAGCCATGAAAAAAGAGATGGCATCATTAGAGAAAAATGAAACTTGGATTTTGGTGCCCTTGCTTGAAACCAGAAAACCTGTGGGCTACAAATGGGTATTTAAGAAAAATATTGGTCTAGATGGTAGTGTAGAAAAGTACAAAGCAAGACTGGTTGCAAAGGGTTATTCCTAGGTTGAGGGAATTGATTATGGGGATATTTTTTCTCCTGTAGCAAAGTTGACATCTATCAGATTTATTTTGTCACTTGTAGCAGCATATGACTTAGAGGTAGAATAGATGGATGTGAAGACATCATTTCTTCATGGTGATCTTGAAGAAGAAATCTATATGTCCTAGCCTGAGAACTTTGTTGAAAAAGGTAAAGAAAAACTGGTATGCAAATTAAAGAAGTCTCTGTATGGGTTAAAGCAGTCACCTAAAATGTGGTACAAGAAATTTGATACTTTTGTATTGTCTTTGGGAATTGTGAGATCAAAATCTAATCACTGTGTCTACTATAAATCTAAAAGTGATCAAGTACTTATTATTGCTCTCTATGTTGATGATATTCTATTCATAGGAAATAGTAAGCTAATAATTTTTTATCTTAAGTCTCATTTGTTTGCTAAGTTCAAAATGAAAGATCTTGGTGTAGAAAGGTATATTCTGGGGATGGAGATAACCAGGGACAGGAAGAATAGAAAAATATGGCTCAGTCAAAGTAAGTATATTAGGACTGTTCTTAAGAGATTTTGTAGGAATGATTGCAAATAGCTAGTGGTTCCAGTCTTGTAGGAAACAGAGTTATTTGTTGAGGACTGTCCAAAATATCCTACTGAGATGGAGGACATGACTAGTGTACCTATGCTAGTGTGGTTGGTAGTCTCATGTATGTAATGGTCTGTACAAGGCCAGACATTGCCCAAGCAATGGGAGTACTTAGTTGATTTATGGCTAATCTAGGAAGAACACATTGGGATGCTGTGAAAAGAGTTTTCAAATATTTGAAAGGAACTTCAAATTTTTCTGTGTTACCATGGGAATTTGGTTGAATCATAGAGGACTCTAAGCATTTGTGGATATGCAGATTCTGATTGGGCAGGGGACATTGACAGCAAGAGGTCCACTAGTGGATACATTTTCATGATGAATGGTGGTGTAGTGAGTTGGATGAGCAAGCGGCAGGCTGTAGTCGTTTTGTCCACTACGGAGGCTGAATACATGGTAGCTACTCATGCTTGTAAAGAAGTAGTTTGGTTGAAACATTTGTGTTCTAACATTGGTTTTGATGCAAGGGAAATAACTATTTTCTGTGACAGTCAGAGTACAATTTTTCTGGCAAAGAACCCTACTTTCCATGCTAGGACGAAACATATAGATGTACAATACCACTTTGTATGAGATATGTTGGAGGATGGAAAGGTCAGTTTGGAAGAGGTTGATACTCTGGAGAATGTTGCAGATGCATTGATGAAGCCAGTGAGCACAAACAAGTTTAGGTAGTGTGCCAGTTCAATGGGCCTTAGTGCCCATGATTTTTAGTAAGTTTTGTTGTGCTCTGGAGGTGCCTGTGTGATCTTCATCAAGTGGGAGATTGTTGGAAAAATATGCCTCAATCAATATAGGCTAAAACCTCTTTAGAAGCCAAGTCGGTGTGATATTCTAAATGTCTGGCCGACAAGTAGTTTGGAACACCATGTTTGGTATAGGTCATAGTGACCTAGCTTCTGTCTTGCCGAATGCTTTCACTATGGAGTCTATTGCTATGACATAGAGCAGTTGGTGTGACCTCTTATTGCTCGTAGAGATCTTTGGCCGACAGGCCATTCAATCGTGTATCAAAGAGACTCATGGCGACCATGGGCTTCGGGATAACCTTTAGCAGCTCAGTGAGAAGTCCCAGTGAATAGTTAAAGTCTCGTCGACAAGAATGCACTTAGGTTCATCAAAGTAATAATGGTTGTTTTGTTATGATGTCTCAGCAATGTGAAAATGTCTCACTGACGGAGGCTCAAGTGTTGGTCATCGGGGTAACACAAAGGGTTTTGAAGAGATGTCTTGGTGATAATGTTAAGTCTTACTGACTACCTTGTGGTGCTCGGTATGAATTAAGTCTTCAGAGGAAATTTGAACCCTCGGTGTCTTGGCAAAAGCCGATTGTCTGGCCAATGAGAACACTTAAGTCTATGTGACTTGTGGAGCTTCGGTATAACGTCTCACCAAAAGCGATGAGTCTGGGAAATAGGGATACATGTGGAGAATGTCAGTGTGAGGTCCTGGTGACATAAGGAAGTCTTAGTGATAGTCTCCTGAGCTCAATGTAACACAAGAAGGCTCGTTGGAACGTCTCAGCGAAAGCGATGTGTCTTGGTCATAGGGTGAAAGCTGAGTGATAGTCTTCTGAATTCGGTGAAACATCTTGCTAATGGAAATGACTCTTGGTGACATTGATATGAAGGTTTTGTGGCATCGGCAAGACACTATTAGTGTCTCACCGAGATGCCAACAAAGTTTGTTTCTTCTGACCGAGCGATGACTATCTACGTGGCTGGTATTCGGCCAATCAGAGGAGCCAAATTGGAACCGTTGGGAGTCTGTTCATTGTGATAGTTCTATGAGGAAGCTCAATAGCTAGGAATGACATGAATATAGTTTGTAATATTTGTAGTGATTCGGTTGGTTGATCAACAATTGTGTGTGAATAGTTCAAATTGTATTAGAGTGAATTCTATTATGTGTTGACTGTAATGTGAAGTTTCCTGTACAAGATTGTTCATAGTGAATGCTGCTATAAACAAACACCAGAAAGATAAGTCTGAAATTTTTATGTAATCTTCATTACTATAATACAAAGTAATTTCTCCTGGTGTGGTGCATTTTTCTCCCGTAAGGGTTTTCCCACATATATATGGTGTTCATGTGTGATTGTCAAATACTCTATTTCTGATATTTACTTCATAGTCCATCTTAATTAAACTATAATTTAAAAATTAAAAGTGTATCTACTTTCTTTCCTGAAGTATTGACATTAGGAGAGTTGTTTTCCACATGTAGCTTTCCTTACAATTGGCTCATAAATAAGGACAATGAAAACAACTGAAATCATTTGTTTAAGGATAAAGGCTTTACTATTGAGTGCAATGTTCTAAATTGTCATAAATGGTTTTCATTTTGTAGGGTTAATAAGGATTCAAGAAGAAGATGATGTGTTATTATTGGGGATACTCTAAATTATAATGCCTCTAGTTATGTAGTTACATAGTAAAAGAACAATTTCCTTCAAGTTCATAATAGGTGGAATGGGAAAGAAGTTGATTTGGTTCATCTAACTTCTAAGGTAGGTTTTAAACTAGGATGAGTAGCTCTGATGGAGATAATTGTTATTCCAATGCATGGAGGATATGTGTAAAAGATAGGGGAAATAATACTACCCCTCATCTTCTGCGTGACTCTGGTTCTCAAAGGGGATAAGTACATTTTGTATCTTCATAGCTCCCCTTTCCCCAACATGATTTGTCAGGCAAGTATCATGCATTTATTTTGAGTGGCCATGGCCTACCAGGAAAGTCCCATGTGTTTACTTTTAGAGCGCACGGTTGACTGGGAAAGTCCCATCACCATGCATTTATTTTCATAGTGACATTTGTATTATGTTCTCACCAGTGGTCTAGCAGAAGCTTGGCACTTACATTTTTATTTGTACTATGTAAAGTAACATATGTTTTTTATACAAAATAGGAGTTTGGAACTTGCATGCTCCACTCATATTTAAAAAGATATGTAATAATGTGGCATTGAAATTCAGTTGTAATAAAATAAATGGTTGTGTTATTCTTCATTAGTCATTTATAGTAATGAATTATTTTCTGAGTTCAGTGTTTATGAATCTATTCAAATCAATTTTTTTCCTTTAAGAAATTAAGCATTATCTATTTATGAAATAATTACCTGTAGATTTAAAACTATTACCATATAATTTTGACATGGAATTGTGATATCTCAAGATTCCCAATCTGTTAGCTAGTAAAAACATAAACCGATACAAATGAAAAAAGAAAGTTGCCATCAAATTGACAAAAAATATTATACACTAAAAGTTGTCACTCTTGTTAGGGTTTACTGAAATCTTATTGATTTCTAATTTGTCATTGACCTTCTCCCCTAGTTCTTAGTAACATTATCCATTTTATTAAGTCCTTTGCAATGTTAAGTTACCATCCACTTGGCCTTGATGTCAATCCTAGGGAATTAAAGTTTAAAACAAATTTAAAAAACATGTTTATTATTTGTATCATAAATAACTGAACCATTTGATGAACACTTGATGTATTGTTGTATTTGCATTCTGGAATGAAATGCACCAAGATCTAGGCTTGTGAACTTAATCATCTAGAATCACCCTATAATAGTTAGATTTACAAAGATCAATGGTTTAGAATTTGTTGTCAATGTAGGACTAAATGGCTTGTTTTAAATGCTATTAACCATGTACTAATTGTGTAGTATGAAACCAGCATGTAGATGTTTCATTCACTTTAATGTTATAAAAAAATCACTTTCTACTACTAAGTGATTTTATTTTTAAGTGAGAGTTAGAGGGTCAACACACAGGGAGATTTTAGTCTTCTGTTTTCTCATTGCAGTGCACCACCCTGTTCTAGGTTCCATAGTTCCACTTCCAACAAAGCCATTCCAGTAACCTAGTTTCCACAACTTTCAACATTAATCTTTTCAAGAATCAAAATTCAGGTAAGTGAAAGAATTCTTGTGGCTACGTTTCATCATTTGATGTTTCTTAAAATCTTATTTTGTCAAACTTTGAAGTTTGGGTTTAGGGTTGAGAGACTTAATAATTAAGAAAAATTAAGGAGGACTAATAGGTAATTCACAATTTCACATTGTATAAGCATGTCTACCACCAGTACCAATAGAGTGATGTTAGATAAAAAAATACATTATACAAAATTGCTTAAAACCCCAAGTTTCACTAATGAATATCATGATATTTATGATCTTGAAACCTATGGTAGGCATACCTCAAAACTTAGATTTTCATCTCAGAATAAAGTTGCAAACCATGTGCAACTTAATAGTATCAGTGCACCATGGGTAATTGGGGGTGCATGATGTTACATGAGGTTTTCCCTTTCCCAAAATTTATCATTGTCTATGCCCAAAATTATGATGATAAAAAAAGATAAATTGTTAATAAAGATAGCAAAGAAGAATTTTTATCCATTAATGCAAAAGAACTTGGAAATGTGTTGGGGTTTACAACTGAAGAAGTTGGAAATGTACACATTGACCTAGAAAAGCTTGCTTGTGATTATGAAGTAGTGGATGAAATGGAGAAAAAATATTTCTTAAATAAAATAGTTCAGGATAGAAACAAATTGAAAAGTGATCTAGATATTTTTAAACCATCGATTTAGGATACTATTTCTATGCTAGCATTTTTCCCTAGACTGGATAGAAATTTGGAAGTGGGTTCAAGACTCCTTGAAATAGTATATAATATCAATTATTGTGTTCCACATGTCAAAGATAATTTTATTGAGCACATTGTAGAATCCATGCATAAAAAAAATTTAATGATCAAAGGAGGTTTGACCAAGAAATTTAGGTTCACAACCTACTTGTGCTATCTTTTTCTATTCAAATTTATAGGAATGTTTTAGACCAACAAGCTTTAGATTCAGCCCTATAGTAATGCTAAGGAAAAGAACATGGCTCTAGTATATAATTGGATCACTAAGATAAGGATGCATGATTCTCAAAGGAACTACAATCATTTTGTACACTACTTTTTGGATCCATTGCATCAAGCAATTACAAATACTCCAATGCCTAGATTTCCTATGTATGTCATGTATAAATTGCATTCAACTAGGAAAATAAATACAATTGGCTAATTGGTACTTAATGGAAGAATATACTATGCTAAGATTTTATGGATTAGAAGTACAACCATACAAACTTCCAATACATGTAATAGGAAGGGTTTTTGCATTGCAATATGTAAGGAAAATGTAGAGTACTAATGAACTACACTTCTTCGGTCAACGAAATAAGACCTTATTTCATTCTTTACCTTTTTCATGTGGAGGGTCACATTTGAGAGAAAAGCATTTAATGTGGCACATAATCTTTTGAACTTTCTTTTATTTTGATGCTATTTGTCACTGGCAGTATGATCCATGTTACACTATTAAATCAATGATTAAGGCCAATAAGAATGTTTCAAACTATAGAATTCAACATCAAAGTAAACCCTTTCTTGAAAACTTGAGAAACAAGGATTCTTGGGATGAGGTCAAAATAGCAATGGAGAAAAGTGTTGTTGAGAATGACATTTCTTTTGAACAATTATTAGTACAAATTATGGCATTGCATTGAAAGAAAATAAGGAGGTACAACAATTTTTATGAAAAAAGTGATAATCCATCTAGTAGAGTAAAAATGCCAAATTATTTAGAGAAGGAAGTTACAGATAAAACTTGGTCACGATAAAAAATTACTGCCTTTTGGTCTATGAGGAAGGAGCTAGGTGATCCAAGAGCTCTTGTAGAGTATGGAGATAATGAAGAAGATCGAGAGTTTAGCAAATTGTGGAATATGGAGATAATGAAGAAGATTGAGAGTTTAGAAAATTGTGGAATACAGAGAATCTCGATGAAAATGGAGACAAAGAAACTAATGATGATAGGGAAGAACAAAGCTATATCAAAGCTAGTTTAAGTGAGGCCATAAAAGAAGCATATACTTCAAGAGCAGCCATAGCTAAAAAAATGGGCTATGAAGGTGGTGTTTTGGGGTCCCAATGGAAAGGAATTCCTATATTAGTAGATGTACAACAAAGAAAACTAGTTGATAAATCTAGCCTTGGAGCTAATAAAGTATACTAAGGGCATACAAGTAGAGTTGAAACAATTCAATTCTTTTGAGATTCAAATCCTCATCGTCATGGTCAGATACAATCACAAGTAGGACATGCCCATGGTGGAGAGCTTAGTGCAACTTACACTACCATTGGTGGTGATGGTATGGGTAGTAGTACTAGTATTGGTCAACATGTGATACAACAAAAAATTACACACAAGAGGACAATAATACAAGATACCACAAAAACACCAAGTGATCAAGGCATACAGAAGAGGCAAAGGATTTTGACAGGTCCAAGTCACACTACCAGTGGATCCAGCACAAAGGAGTTATTTCCAAGCACTCCCCCACTACGAGTTAGTGTGGCTATGACATCATTAGAAATTGCAACTACTCCTATTCCTTCACCATTCAAGCATTCCATAATTGTTCCTGTGTCCCCAACTTTTGATTACATTGAAGAGTTTAAAAAGAAATCAGAGTTGAATAAAAAAGAAAAGAAGAAACTAATGGAGAGTTTGTTTGTTGTAACTTTAGAGCCTAAAACAACCACGGTATTACCCACATTTGACAAAAATAAATAAATCATGGAGTACATAATTCTTGTTCCCATAGTTAAAAAAACCAGTAAATCAGATGGCTTGATCTGAAGGGTATGTACAAGATCATAATGGAAAAAATAGGCCCTTAAGTGGCGATGAAAATTCAGAGTTGGTCAACTTGACATAAAAAATTGAATTATAAGTTATCTATATTATTTCAAAAATATGTAAGAATATAATCTATAGAAAATTGAATGTAGTTTCTAAACTACTAGGTTTTTTTTTTTTTTAAAAGAAAAATCTACTAGGTGAAAATTTGAAATTTCAATGTGGTAACTTAAATTTCAGGGAAAAAATAAGAAGTAGGTGTCTATCTGACCACCCTAACCACAATAAAATGATAAAAAAAATTATAATATTTTAGATATAAGTAGAGGACTCATGTCCCAATGTGATGCACATTTTTTTGTAATCTTTTTCCAAGTAAATAATTAATTATGAATCTTTTATTACAACTTTTAAAAAATATAAAAACTCATATGTATGACCACCTTAACTTGGTCAAAACTTCATGATTTTTTTTGTAAATCCTATAGTATGTGAAGCATAGAATGTGATGCATGTTTTAGATTCAAAAAATGTTTCAAAAAATGTGATACCGTTTGAAAGCTATAGGCGTTTTTCAATCAACCTATAAATCGGGGCTTTAGTCATAATTCAAATAGAAAATGAATAATAAATATTTATTAAATTCAAAGTAAAGCATAATTTATATTGGTGGAAAGTTGAGATTCTCCTTTAAAAATCCTTTTTGTTTCATCAATTTTGGGTAAAAAAAAAGTCATTAGCCACATACCCTACACATACCCATCATATCGCCACTTTTTGGCCCATCATTATCCTACACATACCCTGAATTCCAAGTGAGCAATTTTCAATTGGATTTTCTAGACTAAAAAATATTGATAAAATTAATGTATCAAAGAAGAACAATAAATTGGTGTACACATCATTTCTAAATAAAGATAGAGAGAAAAAAAGGTTGCAGATTCAAATAGAAAAGTTACAGAAAGACCTAGCAAACGAGAAAGCAAAGAGGAAAGCAACAGATAACAAGAGCATTGAATTAGAAAAAAAGAATAAAAAAATCTACGTCTACATCAACAAGCAAAGAGGATAAACAAAATGAGATTGAAGTGAATGAACTGAAGCAAAAGATAGATGAGAGAAACATGAAATATGATGAGGAAAAGTCTAACTTCAGAAAAATTAAGACTAAGCATTATGAATGGAAATGCACAGTGGGAACAAAAAATGGAGAGAGAAAAATAAATGAAAGATTGGAGGTAGAGTTGATGGAAGCAAAAAATGAAACTAAGTCTTGTCAAAATAAGTTATCTACATTTTGTAGAGAAATAATGAGGCATATGAAACAAAAGATCTGGGATAAAATAATATAGAGGATTGATCATTTTTGTGACATGTTTCAATTGATTGATGCTATCAAACAACATTATGAGAAGCTTAAAAAATATTTAGTGGACAACAAAAATGTGTTGGCATTAGAGAAATTTGCAAATCAAGTTCAACAAATAGTCTACAAAGCCAGTGACAATGTTTTGAAATCAAAAAGCATTACTAATTGGATTGCTACATCAATGATGCTATCAACTATCATTGAAAAGTGTTTGAGAATGCATGAAACAAAGGAATAATTAACATATTCCTATTACACTTTCATTTTGGAGAAACATATCTTTTATACACTACATTTTTTGAGGCCAAACCTATATTATACTTGACCAAGTATATGTGTTCTCCATTCTTGTATTTACAAATCCAATTCATCAATAAATATTCTCTTCCACTGCTCATATTCTACATCAGATGGCCAATTGAAATCAATGATTTCATCCATCTTCTTTCTATATGGAGAGTACTTTGTCATTACTGAATTGGATTCCTTATCGAAATATTCTAGAAAGCTTTTGATGAAAGACAATTTTTCCAAAGCATCTTTTAATATATCAATTTCAACCTTCTCACAAATAAGAGTTTCTTGAGAAAAAATCTATTTTCCGCTCAGTTCTTCCACATTTGTAGGGGTTTTACCTCATCATAGGTATGTTGAATATTAGGCAACAATTGCAAATATGCCTCATCAAACATGGCCTTCAATTCTCTTATTTTCTATTCTAATGTGGTGACATATGCTTGATACTTTTGTTCCTTGACCTCACTAAAAAAATTATAATTTGGGACCACCCTTGGATATCTATCCTCCTACTACTTAGCCCCAATTTCCATGAATCTCAAATTATCAACTCTAGGAATCCATTTATCTAGGATTGGGGTAGCCAATTCCTTATCCCTCTGAGATAACTTTTTCACTCGTAGCATTGAAGAATAATTTGAATGAACACTATTTAATTTACCTTGAATCTTTTTATTTAGATGCTTCAAAATAATATGAACAATATTTGAATTATTCTCACACATGGTGTCCTGAGCTTGTTCAAGCAATTTCTTATATACCTCAATTTGTTGAAGTAGTTGCTCCCTAGTAGGCTCCTTAGATGGAGCTGCACCTTATGTGCTTGGCTCCTCTACTATAAGTGGCTCTTGTCCCATATTGTAAGGAACAATTGAAAATGATTGATTAGGTGGAGGAGGAGGAGATTGAGGATGAGTCATAGGATAAATGGGAGCAGCATAATTTGAACTAGCTTGTCCTTGAGAACTTAATATTTCCACTTGTTTCCACAATGCTTGATCTGTTTCAAGTTTAGCAACCTTTTGTTGATTCTAATTATATTCATCAATAAGCTCATTATACTTACTTCTATGCATGCATCTATCTTTAGTAAAGCTCTCAACTATTACTTTTGTGAGCTTAGCAACATTTATGGTCATGTCAACTACTTCTAATGTTGTAGTATCATAAAATATTTTTTATAATCATTTTCCCACTAAAGTCAGTCAATTTTGTACCTCTAGGCTTCCTAGAATGAAGAGAAAATGACCATATAGCCAAAACATCCCACACTTGACTAAAATCTAACCCTTGAAATGTTAATCTGGCTTCTTCTTCAGTTTGGAATAGAGGCTTTTCAACTCTCCTTATAGTGTCAAGTACAACTGCATTGGCTATATCCCATTCAAGCAATAGTAAAACACCACTCTTTTACAAAAGTGCCCTTCCTTCCCTAGCTGTGATACTGTGAAATTGTTTCCTCATTTCCTTCCTCACATTAGTTTGGATAGTTCTCTTAGGTGATTCAGGATGTAAGCTTCTCTCATAGGAAACCTTCTCTGCATATTCTAAAGCTTTTGCTCTCCATACAAAATCTCCAAATGTTGTTGTTACAATAAATGAGTTATCGTCCATGAATTCCCTGCAAGCCTCCTATCTCAAGTCATCATTACTCAAGCCACTAAGTCATCATTCCTTCCCTAGCTGTCCTAACTTTAGGTTGCTTCCTTCAGAGCTTGATGTGACTTCCCTTGGGGGAGAAGGCATTCCCTACTGCATATCTTTAAGTGTTATTTAAATTTCATCTTCATCAGTATCAAGGTAATCAACTACCTCGCTCATGTTAACCCTTTGTATTTTGGTTGGTGGTTGCTCTAATGGAGGAGAACCTCTTGGAGGAGAATCAACATCAACTACAATATGTGAAGTTTGTCTAGGAACTAATCTCTTAGGAGAAGTTTCCTTGATCCCTTCGATGTAGTAGGGGTTGGAAAAATTTGTTGTTTCTTTACTTTCTCCTTCCTCCTAGAATAAATTCTAACTACTAGTTCTGGCTAGTACGAGGGTCTTTCCTAAAATACTATTGCAGGATCCTATTCAACTGCCTTTGATTTCCCTTTATCTGTTATTGCACGTTCTACCCTCAAGAAACCCACTATGTTCTAAAAGTTGTCTATAACATACATAGCTCTGTTCAATTTTCCCTTAATGTTGGGGATTGGGTCATAGCTAGGATTTTCCCTTTTAGCTTGCTCCATCATCTTCTTGAAGGCTAAATACTTTCCTTTCCTTTATTCTTTCTCCTAAAATACCACGATATTCTTGATAACATCTTTAGGGTAATAAAAATTATGTATAAAGGCACCAATCCTATGCTTTTCCTTCAAAGCAACAATAAATCCCTCAGCGTCATGATTCCTTGGGTGTACTGATTTCAATTTTTAGGGTGCCAGGTGTTTTCCTAAGTTCTTCCATCCTCCTTTTATCATCACAAAATTTGTAAAGCCTGTTGACTTAGGGAAGAATGAGCCTTTCTTCTACTGTTCTAGAAAATGTGTCATTTATGATGCTCCCAATTTCCTCATGAATTCAATGGATCCAATCCTTAATGGTACATCCATTGGGAGTACATAAGGGTTCATGGTTGTGCCATAGATTCTAAAAATAATTGTGTGAGTGCATGCCATTATATCATCCTAGTTGTGAGTCAAATTCAAGTCAAGTCTTTTCTCCATGGGTCTCAAGAAATCATGGATCTCTTTAGGGATCCTTGGCAGGTCATGACCTAAAAATATTATCAATTTTGAGGAAAAAAAATTGTGGAATAAAATGTAATCAAATTTGCAGTCATCCTTATCTAGGATTTGGGTCGAACATTAAATAGGAAAATCAACATCATGCTCCTTCTTTTCCAATTGCATATCAGTGCAAAAATTCTTCTCTCCCCTATACAAGAACATATGCATGAACAAAGAATACCATTTGAAGTGTTGGTATGTGGTGACTAATCATGCTATACTATACACTCTTCATGTATCTTCATGTCACCGACAAAAGAAAAAAATGACTTTGTAAAACCCTAATTCTGGAAGCTTCTAAAAGGCTTGTTATAAGTGATTTGAATGGGGTTTGCAAAAGGGGGATTATTAGCGAGATTGTAATATGTTTTACATTGGATAATAAAATAATTGGATGGTTATGGTTTTTTGGATGTAGCCTAGATTGGGTGAACCACATTAAATTCTCCATGTTGTCTTGTTTTTGCTATAATTTTCATTGTGTTTTATTTCTCTATTTTATTGATCAAATCTACATTTAAATATTAGATATATGTCTTCCAACCCTAAAAACTGGTATCATAGCAGGCTGTGTTTGATTATCATCTACAGGAAAGTCTCATGGTTGAGTGGGAGTCTCATGGTTAAGTGGGAGCAATGGTGGACAAGGGTAAATTGAAGGTAGATAAATTCAATGGGTAGAACTATTAGTTATGGAAGATGTAGATGAAGGATTATCTCTATCATAAGGATTTATGTAGGTCATTGGAAGGAATAGCTAAGAAACTGGAAACAATGAGTGATGAGGATTGGAATCTTCTAGACAGAAAGGTATTGGGATCCATTCATTTATGCTTGGCACAATTAGGGGCATTCAATATTACAACAACAAAGACAACTCAAGAGTTGATGGAAACCTTGGAAAAGTTATATGAAAAACTTTCTGCTACAAATAAGGTATTTATTATGAAGCATTTATTTAATATGAAAATGGTAGAAGGTGGGTCAATTGCTAATAATTTAAATGAGTTTAATACAATTACTAGTCAATTAAATTTTGTAAATGTAAACTTTGATAAAGAAGGTAGGGATATTTTGATTTTTTGTTATTTTCATGAAAGATAGAATAGCCTATTAATGGCTATTAGCAATTCTATTTCTAGTTTGAATACATTGAAATTTTATGATGTTGTTGGTGTTATTTTGAGTGAGGAAATTTGTAGGAAAAGCTCAGGTGGAGCATCCACATCAAACAGTGTTTTGAATGCAGAAAGTAGGGGCAGAACAAAGGAGAGAGGAAAAAATTCTAGAAGTCATGGGAAGTCATGAGGAAAATCAAAGGACAGAAGGTCCCAATCTAGAGACAAGAGGGATTGTTAGTACTATGGTAAGCTGGGTCATTTAAAGAAAGATTGTTGGTCTCAGAAAAATAAATAAGGAGACAAAAAGGAAGGAAATAAAGAGGAAAATATGGTAAATAATAAATTTTATGAGGATGCTTTGATTCTTTCCCTTGGTAATCCTGATGATTCTTTGGTGTTAGATTCAAGGGCTTCATTTCATGTTATGCCCCATAGAAGTTATTTTCTGGATTATGTCCAAAGAGATTTTGGGCTGCTTTATTTGGGAGATAACAAACCCTGTCATATTGTTGGAAAGGGAAGAATCAAGATTAAGATGTAGAATGGGAATAGTTGGCTACTAGTTGAGGTAAGGCACGTTCCAAAGTTAAAAAGAAACTTAATTTTAGTAGGGCAACTAGATGATGACGGTTGTGTTGTTACATTTAGTGATAAAAAATAGAAGGTTACAAAAGGTTCCTTAGTTGTAACAAAAGGTGTGAAAGTAGGCACCTTATATCTTTTGCATATAAAAATCATTGTTTAGGAATAGTTGTTGTAGTTCAGTAGGTAGGAAATTAGATAGTTGTTATGGATTCTGATTCAACATTGTGGCATAATAGACTTGGGTATATGAGTGAAAAAGGTATGAAATTACTTCATTCAAATAATGATTTACCATGTCTAAACTGTGTTAATATGGAATTCTGTAAAAGTTGTGTATATGGAGCACAAAAGAGAGTTAGTTTTCTCAAGAGAAGGAAGCAAAAGAAAGATGAGAAATTGGAGCTTGTGCATATGAATTTATGGGGAACAAATCAAGTATCTTCTCTCAATGGCTCTCAGTATTATGTCACTTTTATTGATGATGCAACAAGGAAGGTATGTATTTATTTCCTTAGGCATAAATATGATGTATTTGAAACTTTTAATAAATGGAGAAGCTTGGTTGAGAATGAGACAGGTAAAAAGTTAAAATGTCTTACAAACAATAATGGTGGTGAGTATTGCAGCAAAGAGTTTGAAGATTATTTTTCCTCTAATGGTATTCGTAGGTAGAAAATAGTTTAAAGGACTCCACAAGAAAATGGAGTGGCTGAGTGCATGAATAGAACAATAATTGAGCATGCACAAACTATGAGATTGCATGTTGGGATACCTTTAAACATGTGGGAAGAGGCTATAAACACTGTTGTTTATTTAATGAATAGAGGTTCCTCTAATCCTTTGGGTTGTGGTATTCCAGAGGAAGCATGGAAAAGTAAGAAGGTGATTTATTCTTTTCTCTAGACCTTTCATTGTGAAGTATTTGAACATGTTGATTTTGAAAATAGAACTAAGCTTGATGCAAAATCAAAGAAATGTATATTTGTTGGATATGAAATTGATGAATTTTGTTATATTCTTTAGGATTTTGAAAATCAAAAAATTTTGAGAAGCAGGGATGCCATATTCAATGAGAAAGTGTTGTACAAAGATTAGTTATAGTAGCATGAGAAGAAAGAAAATGATTATGTAGTGTTGGATGATACACCAAACAACAATGTTTTAGTGGTTCTTCATGCTTTGCAACAATAGCAACAACAAATAAGTGAATGTCAGATGATCTTCAAGGATAAGTAGACCTCCAAAAATATTTTCTCCCTCTTTAGATTTTATTTTATTAAATTATGTTAGTGAGCCAAAATGTTATGATGAAGCTATGTAGGATGATACCAAGGTTCAGTGGGAGCATGGAAGGGAAGAAGAAATGGACTCCTTGCTAAAAAATATGACTTAGGAATTATGCAAGTTGCCTACACGTAAAAGGGTTTTACCAAATGAATAGGTTTATAGGCTCAAAGAGGAAGATGGAGGTAAGAAAAGATTTAAACTTAGATTAGTTGTAAAGAGATTTTCACAAAAAATGGTATTGATTTTAATGAAATATTTTCTCTAGTTATTAAAATGACTTCTATTCGTACTATTTTAAGTATTATGGCTGCTGAAGATTTGCATTTAGAACACCTTGATGTTACAACAACCTTTCTCCATGGTGATTTGGAAGAGGAAATATACATGGAACAACCACAATGATTTGAGGTGAAAGGGAAAGAGAAATTGGTGTGTAGATTGAAGAAAAGTTTATATGGCTTGAAGCAATCACCTTGACAATTTGGTATATTAATTTTGATAGCTTTATGGCGAAGCATGGCTACAATCAATGTAATTCAGGCCATTTTGTTTATTTTAAGAGGTTGGATTATGATAGGTACAATATTTTATGTTTATATGTTGATGATATGCTTGTAGAGGGGTCTAACATGGATCACATAAAGGAGTTAAAATAGTAGTTAGAAAATTCATTTTCTATGAAGGATTTTGAGGCAGCCAAGAAAATCCTTGCTATGAGGATTACATGCTCAGATAGGAAAAATAGATTTTTTATTTTTTAATCTCAAGATAATTATGTTGAAAAGGTGTTGCAAATATTTCATATGGAGAATGCAAAATTTGTCAGCACACCTTTGCCTAGTCATGTTAAATTGACAAAGGATATGTGTCCATAGACACAAGAGGAGAAAGAAAAAATGTCCAAGGTACCATATGCTTCAGTTGTAGGAAATTTAATTTATGCCATGGTATGCAAAATACTAAATATTGCATATGTTGTAGGAGTTGTTAGTAGGTATATGAGTCATCCGAGAGTTGAGCATTAGAATGCGGTAAAATGGATTCTTAGGTATTTGAGAGGCATATCTAATAAATGTTTAAGTTTTGGGGGCTTTAATACTGATTTAAAAGGTTATGTTGACTCAAATTTGGCAAGGGATGTAGATACTAGGTAGAGTACCATAGGTTATGTATTTACAGTTGGTGGGATAGTAGTGAGTTGGATTTCTTGATTACAAAAGGTGGTTGATTTATCCACCATGGAGGCAAAGTATGTTGTTGCAACAGAGGCAGTAAAGGAGATAATATGGCTGAAACTTTTCATAGAAGAGTTGGGAAAACAAAAAGCTAACAATCACTTGTTTACATATAGCTAAAGTGATATATATCTTGCAAATAATTCTACCTTGCACTCTAAAACCAAACATATATAGTTGAGATATCGTTTCATTCAGTCATGGTTGGAGGATGGATAGGTAAAGTTGGAAAAGATATATATAGATGGCAATCTAGTGGATATGTTTACAGAGGTAGTGACAAGGGAGAAGCTAAGATCCTCTTTAGTTCCAGTTGGTCTTCATGGTTAAATGTATAACAGAGCAGGAAGGTCCAAGGTGCTTATTTCCAATGGGAGTTGTAAGTGCAGTGGTGTCATCCAAGATTAGTCTCCAAGTGGGAGACTGTTTAGTGTGGAGCTTGCTCAGTCCCAAAGTGGGATATTATTAGCATGTGGTGACTTATCATGCTATACTATACACTCTTCATATTTTTCACTTCGTCACCAATAAAAGGAAAAACCAACTTTGTAAAACCCGAATTCTAGAAGCTTTGAAATTGTTCTAAGTGGTTTGGATGGGGCTTGTAGAAGGGGGATTATTAGCGAGATTGTAATATGTTTTACAATGGATAATAAAGTCATTGGATGGTTGTGGTTTTATGGATGTAGCCCAGATTGGGTGAAAAACATTAAATTCTTTGAGTTGTCTTGTTTCTGTTATAATTTTCCATGTGTTTTATTTCTTTGTTTTATTGATCAAATCTACATTTAACTGTTATATATATGCCTTCTAACCCTAAAACGAAGCTCACTAATTCCTTTCCTCCTTTGAGTGAGAGAAAACCCTTGTGCATCCTTTTTGACAAGTATGTTGCATAGTCATAAAATACGTTATATGTTGGGTGTTGGAGATGTGCTACCATGTACATGAGGTCGGTTGGCATGGTAGATGGTGCATCAATACCAAGGATTTTGCATAAAGAGAAAAATTATTCTTGAAATAATTTGAAAAATATTTCTGGGGGAAAGGTTCTTGTTCATCTTTGCCAATATTTATCTTTATCTTTTTCTTCCCCACCCTAGTAATTGTAGTGTGCATGGGTAAAATTTATGTTTTGAATAAAAAATTTGTGTTCTTATACTCCTCCCTAAATACTTTGAGGTCAATAGGGATCAAGTTATTATCCCATTCATGTAGACTAAAAATATTTGTTATCTCTTCCCTGGTTATTTTAACCATTTCTTTACTATCATATGCCCTGATCACTCATGAAACAAGGTCATATCTTGTAGAAATTTCCATTAATGGGCCAACATCCATATACACATTTAGCACCACCAATTTTCCCAAATATAATCTCCAACTGTTGCAGATAGGGACTCAGATTTTCTATTCCCAAACCAATTTTAGAATAGTTGCCACCATAAAAATGGAAAATTGGAATCCTTGTTACTACACCATTTATCTGTTAACCCTTCTTGAATTTGATAACTATAAAAAAAATCTACTCCCTCAACTCTTTTACTTGTGGAGGGTTTCAATTGATCAATGATATCTTGGGAGAAAGGTCTTGTTACAGTTCTCAAATCAGAAGCTTGAGTTTTGGGTGCCATAGGTGAAATGTAGAATCAAACTACTCTAGATTTCAATAGAAAATGTTCACTGTAACCTAGCTCTTCTATTCAAAACCTAGGGCACAATTTCAGAGGGTTTGACAAGGTTTTCAATTCAGTGAAGTAAACTCAAACCACAACAAAGCAATCGAAAAGAACACAGACAAATTTGACAATGAATATTTTCCCAAACTCAAGATACTTCGAAAATAACATAGAGAAACATGTTTGTCAACTTACCACATTACGCTGATAGGAAACCCTAATTGTGATCATGAAAAACTTTGAAATGCTTTCTCTCAATCTCCAGGATGTTTCTAAATCTTTGGAAATCTTTAATGATGCAAAATATTCAACTTTCGGTACATTTAAGTTGAAATAGGGTAGATCTAGCTATAATTTCTACAATTACTATTTGCTCATGCAAAAGGGAATGGCTCTCATGTTTGTAGCTTTGATTTTGAATAATGGTCATTAATTTGGTTATGAGATTGCACATCGGATGACTCAGATTGAGTCAAACTAGTTTGAAAATTTGTCACCACCATTTGGAAGTCCTTCGACTGATGAAATCTTGCCATTTGGACACCAAGTAATCCACTTGTAGGTTCCACCATTTATTTCTCTAAGTGGCTAAGGAATCCACATGTTGTTCACTCACTGACCCTGCAACAATTCAAAAAATATATTTTATTCGCATGGGGTGAGTAGGGAACAGTGGAGATTAACTCTAAGTTTGTTCACAGTTGTTGATCTTACAAGCACAAGGCATCAGACGTGATAGTGGACAATCAGTCCCACATTTGCAGAAAGACATGTAGTGCAAGCCCACTGACCCTGCAACTATTTGGAAATGAATTTTTTATTCCCATGGGGATGGAAGGGAATGACCAGGATGAAAGACCTTTTATCTAATGGCCACCAAAATCTACTCATGCATAAACATTTTTTTAATAAAGGGGCCAAACTAGGCTGATGAGACACAACCCTCAGGAAATAAAAACCCAGAACTTAAGTCTTTTTTCATAAAATATTTCACCCGACTTTGGGAAAAATTAAATTAATAAAAGGAACGAGGTGACCAACAGACCTAGGCTAATGGGTTGGTAAAGACAATGGCTTGGATTACTTAAGTTGTAACTCAAATGACCAAACTAGGTGCAATAGGTCAATGAAGAATTAAAACACTAAGGGTTTAAAACTTAGGAAATTTGAGACAAAGGTTTTAGAGCTAAAACCCTAAACCCTACTCTTGGGAGTAGATGCAATAGAACAATATAGGGCACAAAACAAGCTCAAAATTTTCAAAAATGTTATTAGCTCTACTAGAAGTCAAAAACATCCTTGACTACATCCTTAGGATTAAAAAAATTATGGACCAAAATTATTTTATTCCCTCGAGGTGAGTGGGGAACGGTTGAGATTAAATCTCAACATTGCATGTGGATTGTCAATTTAAAACCTAAACTTTTCCAGGATGTGAGTGGAGACCAAGCCCCAGACCTATAGCAAAACATGTATCTTCAACCCGCTAACCTTGCAACATTTTATAAAGTATTATTTTATTCCCACGGGGCTGGTAGGAAATGGCCAGGATTGAATCCTCTGATCTAATGGCTAGGATCAAATCCTTAGATCCAACCATCAACAAATCTTAACCATTTATTTGAAAACCTTTAGTCATTATTTCCTTCAAGTAATGGTAAGACCCACCAAAAGGGTGTCCAGGTGTCACCTACCCACTATCTTGCCAACTCCTTAATTTTAATAATTTAATTCCGCGGGATGGAGGGGAACTAATAGAAATTAGTCAATGGGACCCGCCAAGCATAACAAAGGATTTTAATAAGCACATACACTTATTACATGACTTAAAATGGGTTTCCATCCTAGTTTTATAACATGAATGATATTGAATGAATATTAAAACCAAAACCTAGGGAAAGAACAAGAATTAAAGAATTTTATGACCCGCATAAGACAAGAATTCTACAAGTAGTAATCGGGAACACTAAGCTCAAGGGGTCGGTGAGTAAATGGATGGAAAGGCATAAGATATGACTTAAGAGACTAGGAATGGGTAAAACAAAATCAACTTCAAATTAGATTATTACAATGTAGGTAAAATAAAAATACACTATAATATCTTTAATTTTAAATATAATATCAACCTATCTTGCTATGTAGTATTGTATTCACTATCCTCTAACTCAAAATAATCAATGGTTATTTATAAGTTATGGATGTTGAACTACTAGCTTCTATTCAAAGAATGGAAAAATATTCCTTTCAGTTATTTATCAAAGATTGTGTGAATGGAAATGTAATAGGAATTTATAAGTAGCATGATAAGTGTTGTTCTTTAAAAATGATGCATAATCAAATATCAAATTCAATGTGATGGAATACAATATAAAATATAAAATATAACAATTTCATGGAATACAATATAATATATCATAACTTCATGAAATACATTATAAAATTTCACTCTAACCTAAGTTTGTCCAAACCTTTTTTATTGATCCCAACTCAAAGGAATTCTCTATGCCCATGGAGTTATACTAGTCCCTCATAAATATTGCAAAATTCTTACATTTTTGTCTAAGCTTATCTTCATTTTAAATTCCTTCTATTGTGTACTCATTGTATTTTACACTTTTTGAAAATAGTTCGATCAATATTTTTATTTTATCATGAAAATATTTTGGGTTATCTCAGTTTACCCAAAATTGAGGATACACAATATCCATGGCTTCAATTATTTCATGTTGAGGGAATCTTTCACAAATATCTAAGGAAAGAGATTTTGCAATTTCCTTTAAACTATCACTAACAGATTTAACAATTTCGTTAAAATCTTTCTTGTTAATAGTTGCTTCTGTACTAGAGAGCCTAGCTATCTTACAATGGTACATTGGTATCTCATATCAATGTACATAGATATATAAGTTCCCGCTTGCATTAAATTGTAACTAATTATCAGGATTATTCAAATCAGTAATTTTTGACCACATGAAATAATTTGGGCCTTCTTGTGTTAGATCTAGATATAGATGATTGACAGCCAAGCATGTATGTTTATGTAGATTTTCATATTCATAAATATACATAATTTTATCTAGGACTTTCCTCACAATATTTTTCATCACATCCAATGTGGGGAGAAGACTAGCTAAATTCAAGAGTGTCTATATCGCTTAACCTATGTAAGAGGTCATGAGCTTTATCTATTGTATTGCAATGCTCGTACATCAATCCAATCAAGCATTGATATTTTGAAAGAACTCATTGCATTGGTCCATGTAGGGAGATCCATCTAGTATTGATAACCTTGAGAAGCTTGTTTCTTGGTGTTATTCCCTCAAAAAAAAATAAAAAATTATATGAAACATTTGGGACTTTGGCAGAAGTATGTGTGGATTTCATGGACTATATTTTCAAAATTTGACACTATAGGAAACTTTCTTACAATTTTGAATGCTAAATTCATTATATGGTCCATGCAGTGAATGCCAAGCATGTATGGTGCATAAGTAGTTTGTAACTTTGTGCAAACACCGCTCCTTTGACCTTGCATCACTGGAGCTCCATCAGCTCCTACACACACCAAATTTTTGGAAATTCTCAACTCATCCATACCTACAATATCATTCAAATATTTCTTGACTAATTCAAATAGATTTTGTGGTGTTTAACTGTCCTTCATTTTATGAACACAAAGAAGATGAGCTTGGAGAACATGTTGTTCTACAATATACAAATGCATACATACCCAAGAAGTATTGTCTATTGATATAAATTCATCTATAGATAATGCAATGACCAATGTGAGAAGGGAAAGTGAGGAATAGCCAAAAATATATGATAAAATAGAATATTCTAGGTAGTCTGTCATAGAACACCCTCTGGAAAAAATATGAAAAATAACACTCATCTGAATAGTTTTTAAAATATTTTGTCCTTCCATTTCTTTTCCAAATTGAGCATCAAGTGTACCTTCACATACAACAAGCTTCGAAATTATTTTCTTATGCTCTTCATATTTTGTGGCATACTTAACATGAAGAAATTATTCCTATGATTTCCATCATACGACTAATTGTTCCTTTTTGTCTCTGATTTGATTTTTATAAACTTTACCAATATTCTTTTCTATAGTGTCAAGCTTTAGCTACAACTTTTTGTCTCTCCCATGTTTCCAACTAGAAATCTTACACTTGCATTCTATTGCACTTTCACTATTGTTTTCTTTCCCCACTAGTACAATCAATGGGTACTTTGAAATCCAACCAAGTTGAAAATTCCTTGTCATTTCCCACTCACACCCCATTTTTTATTTTCTTTTTCTTTTCTTGCTACCAACATCATCCTAATCCAAGTCAATTATCTCATTCTAGCTAACCAGGGTATCCCTTGGAACATCTTCTGTGATATTGCCATCCTCATTTGATACATTTTTATTTAACTCAATGACAATCTCACCTTGACCTTCTAGTCGAGGTGCGGTATTGTGAATTCCTTTTTCATTAATATTTGGTGCAAGAGTTGATGATGTAGCTCCATCTTGATCTAATGGATTAGATGCATTACCAATTCCAAAGTAAGACTCTATGGTACCTCTATTTTTTGGGTGTTTTAATGTCCTCTCTGCCCCTTCACTACTCTGAGGAGTCTTACCCTCTCTAATTGAAATATTGATCTCTCACTTTGAATAAAAGATGGAAAAAATGTCTTCTTTTCTAATAAGGACATAGAATAATGAATATAGATCCCATTCCCTACTAAATATCATCTTTAAGATTGAAGAAAGAATGGAAAAGAGATAAAAAAATCTTATTATTATAACTAATAACACTATGAAGAAATTATCACTCACCTTTAAGTCTACGTTTTTGGCTTTCATTGACTTCCAAATAGAGAACCTAAGAACTGAACAAAATGTGTAAGAATAAATGATAGTTTCGATTATATTTATATCTATCCATATTTAGTGAATTCTGCAGGATTTTTAAATGGTATATTAAAAATTTGGCAAATCAGGCGTGCTTATACACCGATACGTTATAATTTTCAAGGAAAAAAGGGTCCTCAAATGTAATTATTTTTTAATGTTATTGGTGAAATAGGTCCTTATAAGCAACAATTTATAACTTTTTATTGGCGAAATGCATCTTCACAAGCAACTATTTGTAAAATTTAATTGGTGAAAGAAGTCCTAATATAATGCTATTTTAATAGTATTGGTGAATATGTAGGTGTTTTATTACATTGCTTCTAGGATTCTAGGAGAAAATATTAATTGGTTCATTTGAAATGCATAGTTTTTTATGGTGAATATGTTGCATAAATATTCCTCATAAAATAAATCATTGGAAAATGGACATGCATTGAACTGATAATTTGTAAAACTTGATCAATTTGGACACCTTGTTGGGTACGATTAATTTGCCAATTTCAACTTGGCCAATTTCTAGAATTCTCCAATTGCTGAAGATTCACCACTAAATTTTTCCTTTTTTGAGTCTAAAAATTCCTGATTAATGTTCTCTTTTATTGTTGACTCTCTGATGCAATTTCTCAATTGTCTAAGTTGTGACTCATGCCATCAAGTTTGTTCTTTTACTGGCCCCAAAGTCCTAATGTTACCAGTTGGTGCCCGTGGTCTTTTTAAAATTGTTGTCATTATTTTCAAGGGTTGAAGCCTTTATGATAATTTTCCTAAGTTTGAGGTCAGGTTTTAATATTGCCTAGGGTATTAATCCATGTCTTCATGTCTCTGACCATCGTTTGCCTAGTAATGGCCCTCTTGTTAAAACTAACATTTTCCACATGTGTAGAAATTAAGTTCTATTCCAATCGTTCGATCATCACGATCCAATCACCATTGTTCCCTGTGCTCCCACTCTATTTCATTCTTCATTAAAATAATTAAGCAGGATGGTGGGAAATTATCGCGTGTCATGTCTAGTGATGGCTCGATTTCTTCCAAAGGGTCAATGGGTAGAGCTTTGAGTAAGATCAAAAACCAATGTCATAATGTGTGTCTTCATCTGGGACATTCCCCACATGCCCATCTATTCTATATATTGTATTGGAGTAATCACATGGGCTAGTGGGCATTGAAAATGTGTGACCTCTCTATGGTGGGCCTGATATCCTTTTATGATCGGTGAGTGGTATCAAAGGGAAATCTATAGTCGTTGTTGGGTGACATGGTTTCATCTTGACCACTCCCCACCAACTCATCAAATTTTATTTGATACTTACAAAATATTGCAGGCTAGAAAAAAAGATGACACCTATTGCTTCATGGAGGGGCCTTCCTGGCTTTGGAGACGGTGAATTTTTTAAAAGAAAAGAGATAAATGATTGATGGCGAGTGATGTGGGTCAATCTTGACTGCTCCCCACCATCCCATGAGGGGTGAAATTGTATCTCCCATTTCTGAGTGGGTAAGCGGGTGATTGCCATGTGGAATATTTTAAGGGCTCCAATGGACTTTAGTGGAGATAAAGTAATGCTAAAATTTGGCTTAAATGGCACTAAGTTAAAATGGGCACCATATTAGAACTGGTTTCTTTTGGTACATATTTAAGATTTGGGAATTCCTTTTGATTGTAGCCATCAATTCTATCAGAAGTTTGTATATGTGGGATGGTGAAATTGAAGTAAGGTAGAGTATAGGTTGATATTCTGAGATGAAATCAAGATCAGTCCCCACTATCGTGTTGTGATGAATTGCAAGTAAATTAATTCCTATGGGCGAGCGAGTAAATATGACATGACAGGTTTATTAAATGCTAAGTATGTGATTAAGTATGCAGACAGAGTGGATGTATATGCACTTGGGCTTTTTTGATTAGGAAAAGGCATCAATCGCATGCAAATTAAGCTTTATCATAATTAATTACTCTGATGGTAACTATTTTTTGATTTATCTCAATGTGTGATCAACAATCAAGGTTCAAAAATCAAAGTAGCTAATTGGAAGCTCTCTCACCCAAGCTTTCTTTGAATATTAATGGTTGGAACGCTTGAATTGCTGAATATAATGAGGACTGATAGCCATGTTTTCCTCATAGATTGCTAAAAAGTGTGCTTAAGTCTATAAGGAGGTTGGTGAAGAGTTTATTTGGTTGTAGAGGTATTGTGATAAGCTTCTCCCTGTGTTGGTAGGATTCATACATTGTTGGAGGTGTCTTTGTGCTGTTTGAAATTGATGAAGTTATTCTACCCAATGGATAAACTAAGTGTGTCTATCAGCCCAATCCGAAGTTCCAGGAGGCTCAATCCAAATTATTCTCAAAGTGGCATTCCCAAGAATGAACATGATATGCCTGGAGTTCTTGTAACTCTAAGGAAGAAAACAAAAGCTGGTAAGAAATCTATGTGGAACTTTGTAAATCATGCCTATCATTTGAGAAGCAAATTTTTTTTAGAGGTGTTGGTTAAAGGTAAAGGAAAGAAATATTTCAGGCCTACATGGGAGGCAATGAGGAAGAATAAATACTACCGGGCTTATTTGGGAAAACATCATTCTCCCATTGAAGTCTCAGATGATACCTTGGATAGTGAGATTGAGACTGATTCGGGCTACCACTAGTATTGTATGGCCATGATTTTTTTGATAGACTCAAATTATTATGTGGTGGTAGCTTCCCCAATTTCAGTAAGGACACCAAGTGGGCATACTTACTTTTCTATTGACAAAGTAGGGTAGCGCCTTGTTTTCTTTCTAAACTAATGCTCATTTTTTTGTCTTTTGTGTTGACTCGATTCCTTTTGGCTAGTTTGTTAGTTTATGCCTTTGGTGTTGATGGTGAAATTTATAGGTTTGGTGGGGGAGTGTAAGTTTTGATGTTGTGACAATGATTCCTTTTGGAAGGCTAGTGGGTCTTCTCCAAATAACAGTTTTTGGAATTTCTCTTTTTTGCTTTCCCCTATCTTGCAAATGATTACTTATAATTGTTTGGGAAATTTTTTCACATTTAGCTGAAATTAGTTTTTCAATCAAAGTGAAATGTAATATGTAGTTCAGCCCAATGCTTCTTGTACCCTTGTTATATAAAAGGGATTTCAAGGCTGATTACAAAAAGGGGGGTCATTTGGCAATTTTTTATTTGAAGGGGTCATACATAAATAAAAAATAATACTAAACTTTCTGGTAGTATGTTTTAGGGATGAAGTCCAATATGTATATGGTTCTCTGAGAATGATAGTGATAATATAATAGAGTAATGTAAAGTCTCTATAGTTTTCTCTCCTATGTACTGGTTCTACAAACTATGAATAATATAATCAATGGTTATCTTATTTCTCTCAGTTGGTTTCCAATGGATGTACTACTTTATTCTTTCTCATTAATTCAATGAATGGATGTAAATGATTGAGTATAATTGTAGGTTTGTAATAAGTTAGGTATGAGGATGCTAGTAAGAAGTGAATGGTTGAGATGTTAAGTGGGAATATTGTAATGCAATGTTTTGAAGGTTTTTGGTGTTGTCATGTATGAAAATAATTGTCAAATCATGTGTGTATTTGGATTGACTCCATTCCAAAGATATGGAACTTGTTTAATTAGGGTAATTATACTACAATTGTAATGACCAATTCAACAATTGATCATAAAATTAAAATCAAATTTACTTATCTATCTTGTTGTGGGTGTTTGTGGAATTTAATGCATATTATGTATCCTGTTTAAGTTAGACACTACCACAAAGGTTGCATATTATGTATCATGTTTAAGTTAGACACTACCACAAATGTTATCCAAACCTTTAAGGTATTGTGTCTTTTAAACATTTTAAGGAGAATCATCTATTTATTGTGTGCTTGATACTTTAGCACACAAGTACATCTGAAGGCACATTGTTGTGATCACCCTCCTAGGTTTAACAGAGCCTAAAGTGTGGGGGAGAGAAGGCTATATATCAAAGTCTCATTCATTGTCCATTGACCTTTAAGATTCTTAAGTATAAGGGCTGGATACCCTTTAGAGGATTTTAAGGTTCTGCTAGAAAAAAAGCCAACACATAGCTCATAGGAATAATTGTCAAACTAGAATAGTGAGAGGTTTAATAGATGTAATTTGTTTAGTTCCAATTAAATATTTTGGGTAGGATGCCTCATTTTAGTATAAATGAATATGTTCATTTCCAATAAATAAAAAGTACTAGAGGCACAAGAATGCATGAAGTGTACCTTGTATGTTATATCCCTTAACTATCTAACTACTCTAATATTTTTGTTTGTGACCCTTTGTTGTGTTAGACTAAAATAGGTAAACACATATTTAAGTAATTAATTAACAATTAGATTCCCTTTTTACTTTAGCACATTTAAGCAAAACGTAGACCATGTTTTTTCTTTATTCTATATCAAGTCATAAGATGAGGATAGATATCATGATCTAATTTAATCATCACCTAGAATTTCAACTAGGTTTATTTTTTATTTGTACAAGGATTAATTACTATATATTATATAGTATTCACGTTTCTTTGGATCAATAGAATTCTTAATGGTAACATTGAAAATATGTTATTTTTCCTCTCTTTATGATAGGTTTTGGAGTGTAGGTAATTTATGAGAACTGTCGAGTTAAACAATCAACTTCTACATGGTATTAGAGCACTAGATATTTGGATAAATCTATAATTTATCTAAGATGTGATCATGATTGATTAGATAATGCATCCTAGTGTAGAAAAACACTTATTGTTGCATCTTAAATGTTCAAAAACTCTAAGATTGTTTATCCAAATGCTAAAATTAGAGTCTAAAAATCATATAATTTTTTTGGGTCTAGAAATTCAACTAAAAAATATATACATCATATGAATCCATATAGTGAATATATTTTGTAACTATACCATCAATGTATAAGTTGTACACTTTTAGTCATTAACACTATACATATATCTCATAAAATTAGCATTGGGAACAAATAATTTAGGTGTCACATTTTTTTCTTGTAGGGTTAAAAAGCCAACTAGTGCAATTTTTCTTACTACTGCTATTATTTTTCTGGTGAATTTTTTTTCTTCTTTTTCAATGTTGGACTTAAAGCCCCATTCATTCACATTGGTGATCAAGAGCTCACATATTAATTGTCTAAGTGTTTTTTAGAAGTATTGTGTCACTCAAAGACTAGTTGTTCCTTTGGTTTCCATCTCCTCTACCTCTCAACAAGCATCTAGTAGTGTCACCACCTTTTCTCAATCTAGTCCTTGCAAAGCTATGGCAAAAACATTAATTAGCTAGTGATAACACTAGCTAGTCACTTGCTTAATGCCACTCAACCATTGAATAATTGATAAGGCACTTCCTATTGAAAAATGGGTTCATGTGATGTCATTGATGGCAACTGAAGTCATCCCATTGGTCTACATTTTACTATCCAACCATACTGATAGATAAAGTGATATAGTGTGTATTATCAACATAACACTTGAGGAATAGGGTATCCGGTCAGACAGCTTCACTGGATCATCCTTTTGTGTTGTGGATCTTTGTAGTTTATGGATAAGCATGTGGATTATCTTATTATCAAGTTTTGCGGTGTTGCATTAGTTTCCATATGAGGTTGGAGGTCTGATAGGACACTTTTTGTCTATTTGTTTTTTGTAGCCGGCTCAAGAAATGTGGCATGTTTTGGATGTGTAAAGTGGAATCATTCAAAATGTTTTCACATTCAAATGTTTAATTATTGGTCCTAGCCATAGAATAGCCAAATTTTTTGGATAAGAATCAAATTTATTCATGATTTGGGCCAACAACTTGCAAATATTCTTAAGTTTTGTTGAGCCGACTTGTAATAATCAAATCCCTAGTTGCGAATATATCTAGATGATCAATTACATCATTTTGAGGAATGAAGTAGGTGTATTGTTGTATGTTGTGAACATTCAAGGAATATTTGAATGATATCATGCACAGTTTCACTTGCGCATAAGGATTTTGTGTGTGAACTTGAGCAAAGTAGAGAAAAACTTCAATATCAGTTAGAAGGTCAGAAGTTCGTCATCAGAGCTTAACTAGAACTGTAATCTAGAATTGGTAGATGCTATTCAATCAATTAATTTTCTTTTGGATCTAATCCAAATCATTGTAAGGGTAGTGATCCCATCCTTTTGAGTAGTGAGCCTCAATGCAAGTGCATTTCCATTTTGTAATATTTCTTTTGGGTATACTCAAAACTTATTGTGGATTGGCCATATGCCATGGTTTTTCCCCTAACAGGGTTTCCACGTAAAAATCCTTGTGTTATGGTTGTGTGGTTTCTTATTTTTATTTTTTGCATGCATATTATTGTTGAATAAATATTCCAATTGGATTAAAGGTCAGAATAATAAAGTTATTTTTTGCATAACACTGATTCACCCCCCCTCTCAATGTTGCTTGTTTCCAAAACTTGGTATCAGAGCTAGTTCCTTGAAATAAATCTAACAGCTTGGGGAGATCTTGGAAAGTGGTCTCAATGGATACAAGCAATCTTCAACAACAACTTATGGTGGCTTTGGATGATCTTGACTAGTCAAGATATGAGATATGGGAATTGTAACATAATCTTGACAATGAAGAAAAATTCATTCAGTCCTTGAAAGACAAGATCAATGAATCAAGGGAGAAAATAAATGAATTATGTGGTCAGCTGAAATAGAAGAACAAAACCATGGAAGATGAACAAATCAGTCAGGTTTTGAAAGATAAAATAAAATAATGTGAAACATCTTTCCAAGAGAATATTGCCTTGAAGTATGAGATGGAATCTATCATGATGAGAATGACTAAGGAAATTGAGGACAGGAAGAAGAATGAAGAAAATCTCGCAAAATCCTTGAAAGAAAAGTCAAAACAATGCAACCAACTAGATAATGAATTGGAGCAATCCAAGAATAGTTAGGAGGAGCTTGAAAAGCATCTTGATGATCTCAGATATGAACGTGCTACTAAAAATGAGTATAAGGAGAAATTCAAAGCAAGCATAGCCAAAATTTATGAATTAATCAAGGGATAGAGGACTGATGGTGATCATCAAGGTCTTGGATATGAAGGAGAAATCTCCAGATCCGGTCAAAGGAATTCTAGATAAAGGAATTCTGGACAAGGAAAATCCATACAAGGGAGTCAAATGAATGGATCCAGAAGAAATTTGGTAAGGCAACCTAATGCTCAAATATTTAATGGCTATTGTTATACCTGCAACAAATTTGGTCATTTAGCTTCTCAGTGTAGGAGTAGGGTGAATACAAGTAGACCATCATTCACAAGTTAGTGTTTTAATTTCCATAAGTATGGTCATAAGTCAAGTGAATGCAGAATTGTGTTGAACAATTTTATTAGAGATGTCAAATGCTATTCATACAATATATTTGAACATATTTCTAGCCAATACAAATCAAGACAAAATTAGTGGAACAATTGTTCTAGACATAGAAGTGTTGTGTGTTACAACTATAACAAATTTGGTCACACTTCTAGATTCTGTTGGAACAAAAAAGGTTTGGTAAAACAAAACTTGCAACTAGATGCTAAAGGAAAAGTGAAAGTCACTATTGATGAGATCAAGAAGCAAATGTAGAAGAAATAGGTGAAGAATAATCCCTTTGTGGAAGGAAATGGATCCACACCAAAATCCACTTCTAGTAATACTTCAAGAAATTGATTTTAGGCCTCTGCCATAGGGGGAGCCGCTATGAAAAACTCCTAAACCCCCTACAAGTGATTGGAATTGAAATTGGGATGGGTTCAGTAGGAAATTTGACACTTTTCAGACATTGTGAAATGAATCCTAAAGTATTAGTGAAGAATATTGGAGATCCTCATAGGAATTATCTATCTCAAAATGTAAAAGATAGTAAACCAATTGAGCTAGGGCAAGGGAATTTATTACAAAAGTAAAGGGTTAGGTTCATGATCAATAAAAGAATGGCTTCCACCCTCATTTTTCTCACTGCATTCAAAGGAAAAGAATTTTGGAGAGCTCTAAGGTGATCATTGCCAAATTGAGAGAGATTCAGACATAGAGGACAATCTGTGATCAAATTTTGTTCTATATTTGAAAGGTATTTATTGCAAAAATTGTAAATTTGTGTGCTCACAATTATTTCTACTCCTCTATTAGTTAAAGTTAAGGATAGGTCACATCCAAAATTCAAATGGCATCCATATAGGTTTGTAGCTACAGATCCACTAGGTGCATTTTCATCGGTGTCATACGGTGTTCTGCACATTGAAGATATTAGGGAATATGTGCATGAAAATATTGAAGATTTGGGTAGCTCACTATTATTGGAGTTGTATTCTTAGTCCATAGTTCAAGAAGATTATACTGTGAAACCAAAATTCAAAACCATAGAAGATAAGAATTTTTTGCAATTCACAAAATTTCCCATATTCAAAGAAGATGAGTGGGTTCAATATATTCTAATCTATGTTCATGATTAATTCATGTGGTTAGACGTTCCTTTCAAAATCTCCAAAGAAGCTATTTATGCATTCATGGGCTTAAATTCCACAAGTAGACTTCTAGTTTTGAAGTCGGGGAAAAATGATGAGGTTACTATAACAACTGGCTCTCATTGGGATAGAAGGGAAATGACTATAGATCATATTGTTGAGGTTGATGTAAAATTTGCATCTGTGGGTGTAGGCTACAAGATCTACTATTCAAGCCATGAAAATTATGTATCTGACAGAACCATCTATACAACATATGAAATAATCAAACAAAATGTAGATTTTGATCTATGTGAGCTGCTCAAAGGTCAACTACTCGATAATCTAAGAAAAATAAAGAAGGACAAGAAGACTGTATTCAAGTTTGGAAACCTATTAATCTATTTGTACTTCTACTTCTCGGGCGAGTTACTGAGAGTTGGTAAAGTTCAATGACAGTGTAAAGATATGTCGGTAGCTATTTAGATCTAGGATATGTTATGTCAACTTGGTGATCGGCAGACCCGTAACACAATCCTATGGGGACATTTTAAAACTTTTCAAACTTTGATGCATGCCAGAGAGAGAATCCCTATTGTAATAATGGAACAATACAGGGACACTATATGCTTCATGATTGAAATTGACCAGTGTCGCATGGAAGCTATTCATCCTAGAATAATTTGGATCATTCCTATGGGGTATGAAGTAGATGGAAACATTATGAGGATGTATGCTAAACATATGCTAAATTCACCACTAGATCAAAATGAAGAAAGCTTTGGTACATATGCAAAGAAAATCCTACAAGTTCATTCTGAATTGAGGAAGCCAGTATCAATCAAAAAGGTAAGAAAAGAAATAAAATCTCTTGCAGAGAGTATGGCTCTTCCTGTGGAAAAGATGAAAGAAACAAGAAGAAGAAGAGATGAAGTTGAAGTAGCTAAGAAGAAGCAAAAGGTTGAATTAGCTAGGTTGAGAACATCTATCAACACCAGATCTACCAAGAGTTCCCCTACAACATAGTCTGCTCAAGCCGATGCTTCTGAAAGAAGGAAGAAGAACAAAATCTCAAGAATTTACAAAGTTGTATCTGTAGATGAAGTGGAAGAAACTGACTCATAAGAAGTAGTAAGTGAGATAAATGCTACTAGGACTCATGTTGTCGATCTGAAGAAGAGAAAACCTTCCAGAAAAGGTGAAGAAGCAAAGAAAAAGACCAAAGTGGACAAGCCCAACATGTCTGTTGAGGAAGTTGAGAATGTAGTACTAAAAGATAGAAACCTCATTCAACTATGTGACCTGTATGAGACTTTTGATTAATCTGGTAAGAAGATTCTTGAAGAAGCTATTGTTAAGCACTTGAAAATTTTCAATAAACCTCTTGTTGAAATCATGTATGGCTTTCCTACAATCCTATATAATTCTTTGGAATCTAGGAGAGAGAGTGCCAAAATAGAGGAAGAAAATATTAGGAAAATAGTTCTTATTGATTTGTGCCCAGAGATGTCAATAGAAGAAATGGATTTATTTCTTCTAAAGGTCAAAAAGGAATTTAGAAGCAAGTCAAGAATCAATAAGTTCATGATTAGTGACACTGATGTTGTTATTAGTGAAAATAAGGTAATCTTGGAAGAATTTTTGTCAAAGGAAAAGATAAATATTGAAGAGATCAATACTAAACATACTCAAGGCAATAGAAAGTCATGTGAAGGTAAATGAATAAGAAGAAGGGAATGTGAATGAGAAAACCATGAATGTGTTTGATCCTCCAAAGTTTGTGGATATTCTAACCTCTCCCAATGTGGGAAACCCAAAGCAACCTGTTGCAAATGAGACAGTTGCTGAAGAAAAAGAGGGTCATACTAAAGAAACTGAAATGCCTAAAGCCAATCCTAAAGTAGAGTCTCAAGTTGAAAAGAAAAAGGAGAAAGAAATTGCAATACAGGAAGTGAAGGAATCTTTTTTGGAGCAATAGAATGAGCTAGATCCTGAATTGGATGAAAATCCAATCAACCTTTCCACTCTATCTCTAATTCAGATGATGAAGGTCGCTAAAATTGCCCAAGCCAAAGCTAGTGAAAAGATATTGAAATCTCACATTGAGGATAGTGAACTGTTAAAGCTTGCATCTAGAATTCTATAGAAACTAATTCCTACTTATGTTATGGACCAATCAAGTTCCTCCTCCAATGAGTTGAAGAAGTTAATAAGTTGCTCTATAGATTCTCATTTCAAATCTTTTGAGAAATCCGCTCTAGTTAAAGTGCAAAAGGAGTTCAAAAAGAAGAGAGTTAGTAACCTAAAGGAATTGATTGCCAAAGATAGAAATTTGTTGGGCTCCTACATAAAGAATGTTCAAAGTGCTATAATTGAAGGAGGTAAAGTATACAACTCCTGCCTAATTTTGTCAAAATTTACTAGAGAAAATGAGAAGTGGGAGAAATATATTGAGAAGCAGTTGGTTTCTATTTCCAACAAATTTGACCCATTAACCAATAGTTTTTTTCATGAAGAAAGTCACATAATATCTTTGCTCAACCAAATAAAGAATCTAAAGATTGAAAATGAAAGGATTATTAGTAGAATCAGTGAACTCAGGGGGCTAATAAGTCCAAAAATTGAGATGATAGCGAATGCTCTAAAATAAGCTAAAGTTGATGTGACCGCTCCTGATCTACTAAATATCGAAGTTGTAGAAACTTTGGAATATCTTATTTGTGGTCACATTACTATTCTGGAGAGTCTGAAAAGCATGTTGGACTCAAACTTAAATGGACTGAAGAATGTTTTTGCATACGTCTTCAAATTTTTGTAAGTCTCTGATTATGTTTGTATAGTTTTGCAAATTTTGTGTGCCCCAATTTTGTCATTGATGTCAAAGGGGCAGAAAGTGAAGTGAAAAATTCTTTGGTTTTCTTAGGGGGAGTAGTATTTTGCATTTTGGCAGTGTACTTATCAGTCTCGACATTTAGCCATATTTCACTAAGTGTTGCCATCAATGCCAAAGGGGGAGATTAGTGGAATATGGCTTCATGTGTTGTCATTGATGGCAACTAAAGTCATCCCCTTGGTCCGAAGTTTAGTATACATTCATACCGATAGATAAAGTGCTACAGTGTGTATTACCAACATAACATTTGAGGAACAGGGTATTGGGTTAAACGGCTTCACCGAATCATCTTTTTGTGTTGTGGATCTCTGGAATTGCTTGATAAGCATGTGAATTATCTTATTATCAAGTTTTGTGGTGTTGCATTAGTTGCAATACAAGGTTGGAGGTCCGATAGGAAAATTTTTGTCTATTTGTTTGTTGTAGATGGCTCAACAAATGTGGTGTGTTGTGGATGTGTAAAGTGAAAGCATTCAAAAAAAAAGTCATGTTCAAATGTTTAATTATTGGTTCTAGCCATAAACTAGCTGACTTGTTTGGATAAGCATCAAATTTATTCATGATTTGGGCCAACAACTTGCAAATATTCTTAAGTTTTGTTGAGCCGACTTGTAACAAGTAAATCCCTAGTCACAAATATATCTAGATGATTGATTACATCATTTTGAAGAATGAAGTAGGTGTATTGGTGTATGTTGTGAACATTCAAGGAATATTTGAGTGATATCATGTGTAGTTTCACTTGTGCATAAGGATTTTGTGTGCAAACTTGAGCAAAGAAGAGTAGAAGTTCAATATTAGTCACAAGGTCATAAGTTCGTCATCAGAGCTTAACCGAAACTATAATCAAACATTGGTAGATGATATTCAATCAGTTCATTTTATTTTGGATCTAATCAAAATCATTGGAAGGGTAGTGAGATTGAATGCAAATGCATTCCCATTTTGTAATATTTCTTTTGGGTATACTCAGAACTTATTGTGGATTGGCCATCCACTGTGGTTTTTCCCCGAACAGGGTTTCCACATAAAAATCCTTGTGTTATGGTTGTGTGGTTTCTTATTTTTTGTTTCTGCATATTATTGTTGAATAAATATTCCAAGTGGATTAAATGTTAGAATAATAAAGTTAATTTTTGCAAAACACTAATTCATCTCCCCTCTTAGTGTTGCTTGTTTCCAACACTTCCTACCCCTAGTTTTCTTGCCTAAATTATATTTTTTCACCTATTGAAGTTAGATATACCTATAACATCATGAAAATAGTGAAGATTAAAGAAAAATCAAAGGCTAATAAACTCTAATGTAATCTAAAGCTAAACAACAAAGCAAAAAGAAAGCATAAACAAAAACAAAGAGCAATCTCACCCAGTATCTACATCCTTCCATGATTGACCTCGAGTGTCCTCCATTTCATCATGATGGTATTCTTGCCCTCATATTTTTAGTATGTGTGCAAGTATAGCCTTGATGTATGTGATTATAGAAAAAATATCGAAGATTAAACAAGTGCTTCCAAAATTCATACAATTTCACGAGGAGTTACAATGATGAAGGTTAGGTCAATTTATAGAAAATTGATCATTCAAATGAGAGGTTGAGACTGGAAGATAGATGGATGATTTAGATTAAAATATTCAACATGCATTGAGATAAGTGTTAGTACTAACATGACTGATAAAACCTAAAAATAGAGATCAAGATTCAATAATGATTTAATCTCTAGTTGAAAATATTTGAAAATTAGAAGAATAAGGATTGCATGAAAAGGATAAAGATACAATAAAGGAAATGATCTATTTGAATGCACACATAAATTAATTAATTAATTAAATAAAAATATGTAATTAATAATTGTGTACATGCATATGAGTTAGAACTAGATAATTGACTAGTTATGACATAGAGTTTATTTGTGAAAGACAATTAGTCATTAAATCGGGAGATAACTGACTGATTTAAATAGATCTCAAGTCAAGTGAAAATGAATAGTTAGATAAATTAAACAATTATTTAATTATAGAAGAACATATCTGAAATAGGATTTTATGAATTAAATGATTATTTAATTCAACATTCAACATTTAAGGATTAAATTAAATAAATAAGATTTATTTAATTGACTGAAGAAAAGGTTAAATGAATAATTAAATAATTAAAGTATTTATTTAATTATAGTTGAAAATACAGTAAAGATAAATTAAATAAGAATTTATTAAATTTAAGAAAGAGAATAAAGTTAATTAGTGACATAATTAAATAAAGAACATTTATTTAATTAATTAGGATTTGAATAAAGACAATATAAATTAATTAAATAATTAAGTTTATTTAATTAATAAAAGAATAAATGTTGAATGAATTAATTAAATAATTAAAATTTATTTAATTAATAAATGATAAAATAATTTAGAAAGTAATTAAATAATTAACATTATTTAATCACGACCATGACAATACGAATCATGAAGAAATTGAAGTCGCAGGCTTAGACCAAATTTCAGTGTCTACATTTTGCCCCTTTTTCATACAATGTCATTTTAGCATTGTGTCAAAGAAAATCAATCAAAAACATGCCCCAATGTAAAATAGGTGAAGATATGCCCCCTCAGGAAAATTGACAAAATTTCAAAAAAATTAAAAAAAAATTTGGAAATAGTCCCGATTAGTCAATTTGATAGCCAAAAATGTAGTGGAGTTGACATAAATGAGTTTTGAGGTGTTGGGAACATGTACAAGTTGATAGAAGTTGGAAGAATACATGGCCAATAGACAAGGTTGGAGGAAATGCCACCCATAACCCTAGGTATATATAGAAATTCGGTGAAAATCAATTCATTTTTAGAGTCCAAGTATAGAAATTTACGATTTTTGCTCTAGACCTCCTTGCCACCATGTCTCCAATTCCACACTTCTAGCATCGTAGTTATCACATTCGTACCTTCAGATGACCTATGAATGTGGCCCCCCTGGTATGTAGTTAGAAACAATCCCTTAAATTTTTGTTTTGCACGCTTTTTGACGCATTTATTTCAATTTTAGTCATGCATCCTTTTATATAAGACTGCATATGCATACACAATTGACACATTTGCATGTGAATTGTCACATTTGAAATTTCACGTCCTAGGATAACATAGGTTTGTTGTAGTTGATCACATTTGTTTTTGTTTTCAATGCATATGCCTTTTGCACTGCATGTGTTGTTCGTAGTAGTGCAAATATGATTTAGCAATGCATTTGTTTTTAATAAAAATTTGCATGTTGTATGGTCATTGTTTGGGTGTGATTGCATTTGTATGCATTTTCATTTGTAAATCACATTTGCATATTAGGATGACACATGTTTCTATTTGTAATGCAGTTGCAAATTTAAATGGCGCATTTGATTTTTGCAACCCATTTGTGAATAAAATGATGCATTTGACTCACTAAAAATGTTGAAATTTTGGACTAGGATAGGTTTTTTTATTCTAAAATGAGGCATGCATTACTCCATTGTAGGTTTTATTGGATCTGATATATACTAGGGAGTCAAGAACGTTGACATTCGGCTTCCAAGATCTGCTGTGGAGTAGGAAGAAACAATTTTTGTGGCACCTAGGTCTGCACCATGTGACTTTCATGCCCACTATTCAGAAAAATGAGGTCTATTGATTTCTTTGTGTGAGAGTTGGCACTTGAAGACATCATCATTTCATCTACCTACTAGTGAGGCGATGATGACATTAGAGGATGTATATAGGATATTGACATTACCGATTAGAGGAGCTAGGATGATGTATGCTACAAAGAGGGGATTTGCAAATATGTGCAGATAATATCCCCAGGATGACATTAGATAGTTGGGGATTGACCATTATGAGGTTAGATGGCATGTGCTAGTAGAAAGATATGATAGGATTGATTATCTATTATGTACATTGATTATAGGGGTAGTTCTTCTTGACTGTCGAGGTCATGGATTCCTAGTAGGATGGAAGGAGATGCTTGTAGGCATGCTTGAGAGACGAGTGGTATGTGCCTAGGGTCCTTGTTTTCTAGCCATGTTGTACTTCCATTTGTATGATATTTTCTATAGAGAGGCATAGTCCATGAGTTGTGGTACCACTCTTCTGATGGTATGAGTGTGGGAACACATAGCTATTTTCAGTCTGCCTATTACAACTGAGCTACAATAGGGATCACATTATGCCTTCTATTATGTGGGGGAAAACACTCAAATTCATGTTGGTGATATTGTTTATTATAGACATGCCATTGACACTATGGTTTAGTTTATTTGGAGATTGTACATCATGGATTTCCCACAAGTGGCCAGATGAGGACGGACACTTGGAATTTTTCCATTAGACTCAGTATTTGATTGGCTAGAAAATGCCACATGTGCATATCATTGAGAGGCATTTGTTAGATCGAGTATTGAGACAGTTTGGAGAGGTTCAAGATGAGCCTTGAGGTCAAAAAGAGTATGCCAGATCTTCTCAAGAGGTAACATTGTGGGGATTGAATATTCCTATGGAAATAGTAGAGGTAGATATTAATTCCTTACATTCAGTACAGTGGGGATGGAGAGGCGTAGCAGCAGATCTAGGTACTATAGATGCATATGATCACTAGTGGACTAGTCACAAGCTAGTGTCATTTACAGATCTAGACTAGGATGCTCCTATAGAGAGGCATGAGATAGGACTGCGGGGTAGATGTGGGAGAGGTAGAGGTCAGAGGGGTGGTGGTAGGGGGAGATGTGATCATAGGGGATGAGATCCACATTTGTCACCCACCTACAAGGAGGAGAGGGAGGGAGAGGATGTTCCCATGCTCAAGGTTTACAAAGGTGAGGAGGAGGCTGATGTTGAAGTTGGTGGTGAGGAGCATGTAGAGGAGGAGATGGTGAGGGAGGAGGCAAAGATAGATACTCTTGGTCTACTCATTGGATACTAGGATGATGATGATGAGGAGGAGGATATGGATGACTAGGAGCGAGAGCTATGAGATAGGATTCTAGAGGATTGGGAGGATGATGGGAGAGAGTGGTCATGACAGGATGATATAGGTCTTGTTGATCAGGAGGTAGCAAATTTATGGGCCTAGGTAGTAACTCTGGAGGAGTAGATAAGGGCATTGATGGTAGAGAAGGATTCAGTTGTGATGGAAAGAGACAAATCATATATGGATAGAGATTAGGACAAAGCTCAGAGATAGGAGACTAAGTAGAGGTTCACACAGATTACAACTCTTTGTAATGGGTTGTCGACAGATTTTGCATAGGTGTTAGTTAGATTTGGTGATAGGGAGAGATATTACAAGAACCTATATGAGTAGGAGGTACCTCCTAAGAGTTAGTCTCCAAGCTATTCATAGGTGTTGGAATTGTTGCCCCAATCTCACAGGCTGAAACCTCTGAGAAATCATGGTCGCTGTGACATTCTTGTTGTCTAGCCGACTCGCAGTTTAATAACCTTGTGTTTTTCTCATGTAGCTATGAATTTTTTTATGTCTTTCTAAATGGACCTATCGTTATGACATGGAGATTCATTGATATCTCTTACCAATATAGAATATCTCAGTGACATAAGGGTTTGTTATCAGGTTCCTAGCGTATGTCGGTGTGACCTATGGCAACTGTATATACTCGGAGTAACTTAAGGGTCTCGGTGTGAAGTCTCAGCGAAGAAGGATTGTCTTGGTGACAATGTAACACTCAAAGACATCGGGAAGACCCTTGTCTGAAAGGCTTGTTTTGATATGATGTCTCCTCAAATATCGAAAGTCTCGCCGACAACACGTGGGGTCGTTATTTCAATGTGACTCCTGGCGAACAATGGTTTTGGGATAACTTGGAAGCCTCGGTAAGAAGTCTTACCGAAGGATGATTCTCTCGCCGACAGTGTGGAATGTGTTTGGCATGACTCCTAGTGAAAGGTGGGCTTGGGGTAACCTGGAGACTTCGGCGTGAAGTCTTGGCAATAATGGTATGTCTAGATGACAAAGCAACATGTGATCAGGTGTTTTCAGTGAGACTCCTAGCGAGTGGAGTCATCAGAGAAACACAAGGACTTTGGTATGAAGTCTCAGTGAATGTGGAATTTCTAGCCGACGGTTGGACTCTTTGATATAACATGAAGGCATCAGTATCATATCTTGGTGAAGTGTATTTGTCTTGCCGATAGGAATGCGATGGACGTCAGAAGTTTTGGTATGACCTTTGCCTATGTCTTGCTGACAGTGACATCGGTATAACATAAAGGGCTCGATATGATCTCTCAGCGAATGACTAAAGTCTTGGTGACTAAGGAAAACTTTGGAATGAATTGTGAGCTCAGTGTGATGTCTCATCAAATGGCAATTGTCTTGCCGATGAGAAAGCTGAAATCGATGTGACTTGTGGATATCGGTAGAACCTCTCACTATCATGTGAACTCAGTGGATTGTTTCCTTGACTGTTTGACTACCCTATGTGGTGGCTCGTGGACCAATCAGAGGAAGTGAAATTCAAACGGTTGTTAGTTGGATTTTTGCAGCAATTGCGATGGAATTGAATGGTCTACAAGGAAAAATCTACACCAGAATGGAACGATGAAAAGGATGTTGAGCTGGAGATTGCGATAGTGTGATATTCAACCAATTCATAGAGAGCCTATAAAAGAATGAATGTAAATACGTATGCATTGGATGTTCTGTATAGAGAGATAGTGCTGGTAAGAGTACAAAGAGAGCCAGAGAGTGAACAATAGAGAGAGGACTGAGTGGTTGGCCGAAAGGCTGAAGCCATGAGGTCGAAGCAGAAGAGAGAAGCTTGTTTTGTTGCTAGAATCTCTCCTGACCATGAATGCCATGGTTGATCTCTCATGTTGAGTTTGCTACCAGTTGTTTCCAGAATGAACAAGATGAATCTCTGAAGAGGCTATGAGCCTGAATTTGTATTGTAACCATTATGTTGCTGAATAATACAATGGCTTGATATTTGGAGTGTGGGGTTTTTTATCTGAAAGGATTTTCCCCACGTAAATCTTTGTGTTCTTGTTTTTTGTTTCATCTTTCATGTTTGTTGGTTTGTGTAGTTAATGCTTGCTATTGAATGTACATGTGTTTTTCTCAGATGGATCATTGTGGGAAATAAATTGTTTCTGTTTCCGCATTAGGACATAGTTGTTCATTTCTTTGAGGTAACCTAAACGAATTAAACTTACCAAAGGCACTACTATTTGGAGTTTTCATTACATGCGCTCCACTAGATTTCCTTACAAGTGGTATCAGAGCCTTCTTTTGGTTGTTGGTTCTAGATATTTCTCCTATGAAGATTTCTTATCTTGATAGGCTGGAAGAAATCTGGATGAATGGACTGATGTATTGATCCTTTGATGAGTGGAAGCATTTTTGGTATTCTAAGATAGCATGCATCTTGAAGGATGGTCAAGATGGAAAAGGGAGTTGATCATGTTGTGATCTGTGTCTCTTGGCTGGTAGAGGTATAACCTTGGAGTATGAGGTGGATTTTCCTACTCTGTGGTTGTGTAGCAGTAAAGCTTTCATATTGGTGTCTGTGTGACAGGCTCCTTGGTGATATGGAGAAGCCTAGATTGTTTCCCAGTCATGGAAGAGAGTGCTTATGCTAGGTGGTGGTTCCTGGTGTTGGAAAGCACTGTTTCTTGTTAACCTCGAATGCTTGAAGACTATGGAGTTAATCATTAGATGGTTTGCAAGGTTTTGAAATAGCCTTTCTCTCTTTCTTAGATCCATGTGCATGGTGGTGGTTTAAAGTTGGCCTGAAAGGGGCCTGGATTCTCTTGAACTATTGTTTTCTTTCTATGGATGATTTGTACTTGCATGGCTCTATGGTTTTGTAGGTTTTACATGGTTAAGAAAAACTTGTGATCATGTGGAGTTGTTGTTAAGCTATTGTCTAGACACTGGCCTTTTGGGGTGTTGTTGGATGAGATAGTTGCAGTTCTGCATGCATGCTTGGTGGATGGTTTTGAGGAGGTATGACTCTTTCTCTACATGGGAGAGTTGGTAAGTGTTTTGTCACTCAAAATTCTTGTGGTAATGCTTGTGGGTTCCTTGATTATGGTTCTCATTGTGGACATGATTGGAAAATCAGATTTGGCATGATCTGGTGTTTGAGTCATGTTGTCCACATGGTTATTCTCTTTGATATCTCAGTGTTGCAGTTTTCAATGTGATAATGGGTTTGCATGTTCGATGGTTGTGATCTACAAGTTATGCAGTTGGTGGATTAGCTACCCATTGGCTGCAATGAGATAACTTGGATGTGGATTGTCTTTATCCACGAGGTTGATTCATTGAGGGTGCAAATTTGGTAGTTGGCCTTGTCTGTGGTCACTTGTGCATTGGTGTGATTGTTTTGAGATGAGAGGATGAATATTATTGAGTACCTGAATAGTCAGTTATGGGAACCTGAAGTAGTTGGTCATGATGCTTGGAGAGCTCGGGTGTCACCTTTTCAGTGGGAGCTCTAGCAGTGACTGTGGATTCATCACATGGTGGTGAATGGTCTTCTCTAGTGTTGCAGAAGGGTTCTTACACTTTTTATTTTGCATGGACATTATTTGAAGATGTGCAACATCTTGGAACCATGGAGGAAGCTTGGAGTATTTGGCTAAGGTGTTGGTGGTGCTTGACAGGTGATGTTGTTCTTAAGTCTATTTGCTTTATGTCATGGTATACTCTTTTTTGTGCACTGGAGTTTTGGCATTGTGCATTGTACTTGAGACAATGGTGGAGTCACTTGAAGCATGGTATCTCCTATGGGGATGTGTAGATCATGGTGTCATGATAAGTTCTTGATTCAGATGATTGGAGCTTTGACAGTGATTTGGTAATTCTTTGTGTATTGAGTGCATTGATTACTTGCTTGATACTTCATGATAGTGCAGTAATGTAGTTGAAGTTTAGCATGAGATGATCAGTTGCTAGTACTCATGGATACATGAAGAATAAGGTGAGGCTATTTTTCTCTGATGAGAGATGTGTTCCTGCTTGTTACTCTTGTTAAATTTTATTAGCAGAAAGTCCGAGAAGCCTACACCTAGGTTGAATGTGAGTTCAATAAGAGACCTATGAGGAGATTGCTCTTGGATTAGTCATGATGGCTTATATCTCTTGAAGGAGTATTCTTGTTCCCACTCTTGGTCTACTCGGTAGTTTATCTGAAAGGTATTTGGCCCATTATATTTTTCAGATGTGTTTTATTAAGTTCACTTTCATGATATGGATCTTGAATTACTCTTTAACTTTTGGTTTTGGAGGATTCATAGTGGGAGTTGTACAATTTGTTTTATCTCCTTGAGCTTTTGTGTAATGCCATTTACTGATGAGAATTGGTAGGAGATGATGTATGGGCTAATTTCCTGAAATGGGAAATGTTTTAGCTTGATCTTCTTTGAGAAGCTTAAATCCATATTGATTACATGATATTAGAAGTTGGTTTTGGTGATTGATCAGATGGATGTTGTTAAGGCTTTCTTTTGGGATGTGAAGAAGATCATTCTTGACACAGCTGGCTGTTAGAAGTGTATGTAGGAGGATGTTCTACATGAAGATGATGGGAAAAGTTTCTTTCTGTGGCCATGAAGGTTTGTAGTGAGAGAAATGTTTCTTGTAGTAGTTTGTTGCAGGTTGTGCATGTCATTGTGGATATTTCTTTGGTACTACATGGTTACATTTTTCTATGTGCTATTATTGGTAAACTTGTGATGTTTTTGTATTAGTCAGATAGTGGGAGTTCCTCTTGTGTTTGGTATTCTTCGATTGGTTGGCACTTGGAGCTTGCATTTGCTGTTGATGGGTTGGTTTTGGAGCAGCATGAGTTTACTAATTCTTATACCTTTGAGGTATGTAAGATTGGATGGTATAGCATGAGTTGTGGGTGCTATTTTTAGTCATGTGGGTTTATTAGTTGGATGGGAGCAATCAGTCGGGATTGTTGTTCTAATTGATGTTTTTTTATCTTGTTTATGGAGAATGACTTCACTGTTGTGTTTTGTTTGAAGCTTTGAAGTTGATATTGTTTTTGTATAGTGTTTGGGCATAGTGAAGTGGCAACAGTGTCTTGTTGGTGATGTCACTAGGATCTTTTACTTGTGTTCATTAGATTGGTGCTTATACACCTTGGCTTTGTATCTTTCTTCCACATGTGGAAGATGACAGGATTTTTGCTTGAATGGTGGAAATCATGGATGTTGGAGCATAATTCTTGATAGAGCATGAGAGCATGTTTGAGGTCTATGTTGTTTCCTAAAAAGGATATGATCGATTTTTTTGTTGGACAGTGAGTTGTAGTTGGATGCCTGGTCTTTGTTGTAGATTGTCTAATGGACTATTATCTATGGAATCGTGTTGATTGGGTGTCTTGAGTATTGCAGGGTTTGAACTGGTGGAGCTAGTGTGGTCCTATTTTCTGGTTGCTTTGAAGGTGCCTGTGTGATCTTCGTCAAGTGGGAGATTTTTGGAATTGTTGCCTCAATCTCACATGCTGAAACTTCTAAGAAAGCATGGTCGCTGTGACATTCTTGTTGTTTGGCCGACTGACAGTTTAATAACCTTGTGTTTTTCTCATGTCGCTGTGACTTTGTTTATGTCTTGCCAAATGGACCTATCGCTATGAGATGGAGATTCATTGATATCTCTTACCAATATAGAATGTCTAGGTGATAGAAGGGTTTTTTATCAGGTTCCTAGTGTATGTTGGTGTGACCTATGGAAACTGTATACACTCAGAGTAACTTAAGGGTCTCAGTGTGAAGTCTCAATGAAGGATTTTCTTGGTGACAATGTAACACTCAAAGACATCGGGAACAACCTTGGCCAAAAGGCTTGTTTCGATATGATGTCTTATCGAATATCAGAACTCTCGCTGATAGCACATGGGGTCATTGATTCAGTGTGACTCCTGGCGAACAGTGGTTTTAGGATAACTTGGAAGCCTCGGTAAGAAGTCTTGCCAAAGGATGATTCTCTCACCAACAGTGTGGGATGTGTTTAGCATGACTCCTAGTGAAAGGTGGGCTCGAGGTAACCTGGAGACTTTAGTGTGAAGTCTTGGCGACAGTAGTATGTCTGGCTGAAAAAGAAACATGTGATCGGGTGTTTTCGGTGAGACTCCTCGCGAATGGAGTCATCAAAGAAACACAAGGACTTCGGTACGAAGTCTCAGCAAATGTGGAATGTCTGGCTAATGGTTGGACTCTTCGGTATAACATGAAGGCATCAGTATGATGTCTTGGTGAAGGGTATTTGTCTTTCTAATAGGAATATGATGGACATCAGGAGTTTGAGTATGACCTTTGCCTATGTCTTGCCGACAGTGACATCAGTATAACATAAAGGGCTCGATATGATTTCTCAGTGAATGACTAAAGTCTTGGAAACTAAGGAACACTTTAGAATGACTTGTGAGATCGGTGTGATGTCTCATCAAATGGTGATTGTCTCACCGATGAGAAAGCTAAAATCAATGTGACTTGTGGATATCGGTAGAACCTCTCACCGACATGTGAACTCAGTGGATTGTTTCCTTGACCATTTGACTACCCTATGTGGTGGCTCATGGACCAATCAGAGGAAGTGAAATTCAAATGGTTGGCGGTTGGCTTTTTGCAGCAGTTGTGATGGGATTGAACAGTCTGCAAGGAAAAATCTACACCAGAATGGAATAATGATAAGGATGTTGAGCTAGAGATTGTTGTAGTGTGATATTGAACTGATTCATAGAGATCCTATAAAAGAATGAAAGTAAATGTGTATGCATTGGACATTCTATATAGAGAGATAGTGCTGGTAAGAGTACAGAGAGAGCCAGAGAGTGAACGATAGAGAGAGGATTGAGTGGTTGGCCGAAAGGCTAAAGCCATGAGGTCAAAGCAGAAGAGAGAAGCTTGTTTTGTTGCTAGAATCTCTCATGACCATGAATGCCATGGTTGATCTCTCATGTTGAGTTTTCTACAAGTTGTTTCCAAAATGAACAAGATGAATCTCTGAAGAGGCTATGAGCCTGAATTTGTATTGTAACCATTATGTTGTTGAATAATACAATGGCTCAATCTTTGGAGTGTGGGGATTTTTATCTGAAAGGATTTTCCCCACGTAAATCTTTGTGTTTTGGTTTTCTGTTTCATCTTTCATGTCTGTTGGTTCATGTAGTTAATGCTTGTTGTTGAATGTACATGTGTTTTTCTTAGATGGATCATTGTGGGAAATAAACTATGTCTATTTCGGCATTAGGACATAGTTGTTCATGTCTTTGAGGTAACCTAATCAAATTAAAGTTACCAAAGGCACTACTGTTTGGAGTTTTCATTAGATCCGCTCCACTAGATTTCCTTACAATATGCATAGAGCAACAGATCATAGACCATGACACAGAGTAGGACAATGAGTATAGAGGGGGTAAAGGGACCTCATAGATCTAGACCATATGACATGCCTCCTTCTGCACACAGTTCATCAAGATCCCATCAATAGTTTTCTTCACATTCTCCACATGGGAGCAGTGGGAGTGTTAGATATGGACGTGTATTGATATTTATTGAGACATTGTATTTTGATCCTGGAGCCTGCGAGCTTCATATTTATTGATACATTATGACATTATGATGTGACACTTTTTGAGATATATATATATGATTTTGGTGGTGATTCTCATGATATGCAATTCTATTTGTGATTATGTAGTCTTTTATTTATGCATGTTATGTCTATATGATATGTCAGTGTCCATGTGATATGTACATGTTATGGATGATCATATCTACATTATGATGTTTTTATATAGCCTATGATGTGATTTTTATTCTATATGATGATTTATGCATTTACTTTTGATGATATTGATTGATGTTATGTATGCAATTTATGATTATGAGATGCATTGTGATTTTAATATATACAATACTATCTACATGTGATGCCATACATTTGATGATGAATGCATATTATGCCATGATTTCCTATATTTTTGTGTTTTCAAGATAAAAGATAGATGGATGATTTATAATGTATGATTTTTACATGATGTTTCTAACATTAATGCATGTGCATGATGCTTTGTATTTTTGTGTCACAAGACTCCATCATAATGCAAGAAAGAAGAAATGTTAGTGCAAAAAGAAGATGAATAATAAAAGTCATGGTTGCTAGTATTAGCAATCTTTGATATTTTTTTGAATCACAAAATCCTTTGCACTTTATCATCATTTGGTGGTAACTAATACAAATGGATACAGACACCATGATATGACATAGATCAAGGTGTGCGAGGTCATCCACCTACTAACAACAGATAGTCATAAACAAGGATTGTCTTAACTCATACTAAGGGCACAATTTCCCTAGTCTTTTTATCAAGAAAAAATATAGACAAGAAACAAATAAAAGATAGGTCATGAGACATCCTTTAGGAAACTAGTAACATGACTCACAATCCAAATTTAAAATATAGTCGACAAACAACAGTCAAAGAAAACAAAATTTTGATACATCTTTGCTTCTCTAAATCCTTCATGGGACATCCTTGAGAAAGCTAGTAATAGGATTCAAAATTAAGTCTAGATGAAATGATAAGATAAACAAGCCATAAATTAAAAAGCCAATAATATATTTTTCAAAACTTGATCTATTTGTTTGATTTTTTTGATTGATAAGACTTGGTTTTAAGTAGGACACATACCATATAAGATGTTGAGTCTACTTTTGAGTTTGTAAATATATTTATGAGGCATGACAAAAGCCTAGTTTTAGAAAGAAACACATCATATAAGACTTTGAGTCTGATGTCATTGATGTGGTAACCTGTGTAAGGCTATGTTGATTGTTTGACAGTGTGTGTATGCAGGAAGGACTCATCCTGTATAAGATAGATTATTTTTCTCATATTTGTATTCAGGAAGGAATCATCTTGAATAAGATACAAGTTGATTGTTTTGATGATGTCTATTTTCAGGAAGGAAACATCTTGTAGCAGACATAAGTTGATTTTGTTTTGGTTTAAGCTTTGGCAATTTGTTTCATTTGACTTGATGACATTGTTGACTTGTTTATCTTATTGATTCTGACTTGATATGATGTGTTTATAGTTGACTGTGTGTGATGAGAAACCCTAAAGGACTAACCTAGTGGGGACTTGGGGGTTCATCGATTGATGTCCTTTCCTACATTATCCACACAGAGACCTTGTAGTTTGACTAGAATTTGACTCACAAAACTAATTATAAAGAGCTTGAGTTGAATGAAAATATTTGACATGTGTGGTAGTGCATAACGATGAACCCTAATGGATTGACCTAGTGTGGCCTCGAGGGTTCATCAATTGATGGCCCTGCCTACATTATACATGTAGAGACCTTGTAGTTCGACATAAGCAATGACCTTTGCATATATACAAATGGATTGAATCATGAATTTTATACAAAAAAACCTAAAAGGACTAACCTAATTCCTTAGGGGCACATCGATAGATGGCCTTGGATATGTCTAGTCATAGAGGAAACATAGTTTGACAAATGACAAAGAATGACAAGATGCAACTGACTCTGAATCTATTTTTGGATTTTTGACCTGTTTTGATTTTTTTCTTTCTGAAGTTTTTTGATGTTTTTGTATTTTTTAGGACATTTTGTAATGTTTTTTGATTTTTTGATGGTTTTACGTCTTCATAATAGCCAATGTAGGAACCAATATGATGTAATTCAAGTGCTTTCCCCCATTTGACTATAAGACCAATTGATTATGAATAGGATGGGATGGGAGATACTAAGTGTACTCGATGTCAATCATTCCAAGTTATGGAAAAGACAACCATATATTATGAATGATATGTACAAGCGATGGATGGAAAAGATAGGTGATATATAAAGGATAGATAATATGTACAGGGATAAGTGATATGTACAGGGAAGTCATATTCAAATGATAGTAGACAAAGGAGCAGAGTCTACTATACATGGTGCCTGTTTGCCAGGTTTTCACCATGGCACTTATCCAAAGTGCCACCGAAGTGGTTTTCACTATTGGACGACTTATTTCTCTTTACTATTTTCTTGATTTTTTGATTTTTTTTATGTTACCAAGATGCTCATTTTTCAAGTTTTCACCTAGGTAATGATTTTTTTTTATTTTTTTATTTTTTTGATTTTTAATAACTAAGACAAGGCTCTTAGAAGCTATGCTTAGAACTTCTTTAGATGAAGACTATTGATAGGTTCTGAAAATGGTTCTCCTTTAGGAGTAGAGAGTTGATATGCTCCTGATCCAAAGGCTTTTGTGACTATGTAGGGTCCTAAACTGTTAAGTTCAAACTTTCCTAGTTTGTCTCTTTTAGCTTGATTCTTGGGGTTCTCCATTAAGACTAGGTCACCAATATCAAAATTTATATTCAAGACCTTCATGTTGTAGCTATGATGAAGAGGATTTTGATATGCTTGGAGATGATATAATACCTTCTATCTTCATTCATCTAGAAATTCTAGCTCATGTAGTCTTGAAATTTGGTACTCTTCATCATCAATATATGCCCTTTCAAGGATACCCTTAGGGAAGGAACCTCGACCTCAATAGGTAGAATGGCCTCAAAACCAAATACTAAAGAATATGGAGTGGCGCCAGTGGGAGTATATATGTTTGTGCGATAAGCCCACAAGGCTGGATTGAGCTATAAATGATAATCATGACCAACATCATTGACAATATATTTGAGGATTTTGATGATATTTTTATTAGATGCCTCAGCTTGGCCATTACCTTGTGGGTAATATGGGGTGGAAAAATGGTGTTGATTATGGAATTTTTCACAGAGATGATAAACTTCTTGTTTTTTGAATCAACTACCATTATCTATGATAATGGATTAAGGAACACCATACTAATAGATGATATAGTTTAGGATTAACTTAGAGATCTATGTGCCAGTGATGTAGGTCATGGGAATAGCTTCAATCCACTTGGTGAAGTATTCGGTCGCAGTGATGATGAACTTATGGTCGTTAGAGGATGTAGGATGCATCTTGCCTATGAGATCAAGTCCCCATTGGTCAAAGGGCCATGGTGACATTATGGGACAAATCTCTTGTGTTGGCGCATGTATTATGTCTCTATGTACCTAACATTGGCGACATTTCTTGACAACTATATATGAGTCCTTTTCCATGGTAGGCCAATAGTAACGTAGTATCATAATCTTCTTAGCTAAGGTAGGACTACTAGAATGGGATCCACATATACCCTCATGTAAGACATGCAAGGTTGCTTGTGCTTCTTCAATATCGAGACATCTCAACAGGGTATTGTCTAAGGCACATCTATAAAGGGTGTCTCTGATGATGGTGTACTTGGTTGACTTGCGAATTAGAAAGGTTAGGGGTTATTATTTCAGCATGGAGGTAGACATAGATATTTTTATACCATGGGGAATCAGGACCAACAATATCACACACCATCTCTGAATCTGGGATGTCATAGGAAGGGACAAAATTTTGTTCTACCAAAAACTCAAACTTAGGAGCTATGCTTGGTACGTCGAGGAGTGAAGTAATAGTAGCCATGACATCTATTGCCCTATTTAGAACATGAGGTATTTGATGAAACTCAACCTTTTCAAAGTAATCCTTGAAACTATCTACCATGCATTTGTGGGGAGAAAATTTTCTCTCCTTAGTCTCATAGTCATCATTTACCTGTCAGATTACTAGTTGAGAATCACCATAAACCTATAGGTTTTTTATCTTCCATTTGACTACCATGCATAATCCTATCATAAGAGCCTCATATTATACTATGTTGTTGGTACATGGAAAGGAAATCTTGAATGACTTAAGGATAGAATCACCCTATGGTGTGATAAACAGGATACCATCCCCTAAGCCATGATTCATATGGGACCTATCAAAGTATAGTTTCCATGTCGTGCCTGTGTCAATGGTGAATATAAACTCATCATGAAAATCTACCACTAAAGGGTGATCTGCTTGTATTGGTGCATTGACCAACTAATCAACAATTACTTGTCCTTTGATGGATTTTCTCTCTACATACAAGATATCATACTCACTAAGTATCATTACCCATTTGGCTAGTCACCCTATTAATGTTGCTTTTCTTAGAAGATATTTCAAAGGATCTATCTTCACAACCAACATTGTTTGATGGTTTAGCATATAGTACCTTAGTTTTTGACTAGAAAATACTACTGCAAGACAAGCACATTCAATGGTAATGTAATTAAGGTCATAACCTACCAAAGTTTGACTAATATAGTATACTACCCTTTCATGAAATTCATCATCATTATGTCCAAGCAATGCTCCTAATGATGAATGGGTTCTTGAAATATAGAGAATCAATGGCCATCCCTCAATAGGTGGCATTAAGATTGGTGGTGTGAGTAGATAATCCTTAATCAATTGAAAAGATTCCTGAAATTTACGTGTCCATACAAAGGGTATTCCCTTTCTAAGTAAATGTTGAAAGGGATGTGTCTTATCTGCTAACTGCACTATAAATCTTCTAATGGATTGCAGTCTCCCTTGTAGTATCCTTAGCTAACTAATATTAGCTAGTGGAGGCATGTCTATGATTTCTTTTACTTTGGATGAATCCACTTCAATGCCTCTTCTAGAAATGATATAACCCAAAATCTTTCCTGATTTCACTACAAACACACATTTCTTGGTATTTAGTCTCACTTTATACTCTTCTAGCCTTTGAAATATCTTATCTAATAGCTATAAATGATCAACCCTTTTTAGAAATTTATCAATAAAGTCATCGAAATAATCCTCCATAAGAGTGTGTATAAGGTCATGAAAAATAGTGGTCATGGCACGTTGATAGGTTGCTCAAGCATTTTTTATTCTAAAGGTCATGACATTCTAGAAATATGTTCCCCATGGACATGTGAAAGTTGTTTTATATTGGTCTTTAGTTGCAATTTTGATATAATTATACCCTGAAATCCATCCATAAGGGATAACATCTCATATCCTATGATCATGTCTACTATCATGTCAATGTTTAGAAAAGGAAAGTCATCCTTAGGACAAGATTTATTTATATCTCTAAAATCTATGCAGATGTAGATGCCCCCTATTGGTTTGGTGACTGGTACAAGATTGGTAATCCAATTTGCGTAGTCAATTGATCTAATGAAGCCAACATCTAATAGTTTCTTCAACTTATCCTTGACTAGTAAAGAAATTTGTGGGTGCATTTTCCTGAATTTTTATTTTACTAGTTTTACACCTAGTTGTAAGGGAAAATGATGTAGTACAAGTTTATGATCCAGCCCAAGCATGTCTGCATATGACTAGGATAAATTAATTTTTCTTTATGTAAAGAAGTTGTTGAATTTTGGCTGGTCTTCTTTTGTTAATGATGCTGCAAAATATACCAGTCGGGGATTCTCTTCTATGTGTATGTTGACTTCCATTGATTCTTCAACTAGCATGGGTGACTTTTCCTATACAATAAGGAGAATGTTCAAACCTCCATCCTTAGGTGCCTCAAAGAGGTTTTCGCCTTCAAATGCGTCCTTATTTTTTGCGTTTTCATTGTCTAAAGGTGCTTTTCAGTTTTCATGTAGAGACTCATCATTTTTTATTTTTTCCATTATTTTTCTTATTTTTGAAACTGGAGGGTTGAAAAAATTCCCCAAAATATTCCTTGTTGTCCAATTCAACATTACTTCTAACCTTGCGATCACCACTAGGTATGCCTTTGTGTTGTCCCAGGAACTCAACAATTGCTTTGTCATTCTCAAAAATGTCTAAGATAGGCATGTCATGTTGGTCCCAATCAATGATTTGGGGATAAACTAAAGACATGTCATCATCAGAGTTCTCAAAGTTCAACGGGGTCAAGGTAAAAGCTGAGTTGTTCATGTAGTCACAAAATTTTCTCACCAAGTCCTCTTTGTTCTTTTTTGTGGATTTAGGTGGATTTTGAGGTGGGCCTAATGCCAAGGTTTGGTTATTTGAAACATATTTGTTAGGTTCCCAAGAGGTAGGATCAAGAGATTCCCAATATTAATGTTTAAACCATTACTCTTTTTTCAAATTCTTAGATGCACAGGAATTCAGTGGATTTGAAGAAGATTTCAACATTAAGTCAAGCTCTCCAAATAGCTTATCAAGGTCCATGGAAGAGGTGGAGGATAGGGAATCCAACTCATATTCGTTTGAGTCAGGGGAATCATATTAGGGTTGGCTAGATGGTTCGTTGGATGTCTTGATATCTTCAGATGCACTTACTTCCTTGAGTAAAGGTGATGTTGTACTAGGAAGACCAATCTGAATTGGTTGAAACCCAAAACCTAAGCCTTCCAACCACTTTGAAATAATGATTGGTTCAGTCCTCCCATCTTGATGTAAGCCTAAGCCATTATGTATATTATATCCCTTGCTTTGCATGACTGTGAAACCTTTGCCATATTAATTTGTAGGAATGTGAGAAAGTGATGGAGGTTCTTCATGGTCTTCTCTATATATCCAAGAGTTCACATCATCTTTTTTGATGGATTCTTTGCTTAATTCTCCCCATTTTGTGAATATTGCTATGGGAGGGATATGTATGGTGACCACTGATTGTCTCCTATTTGTTGTAGGTAAACTGTATGATTTAGGAGGAATCAGATGGCTAACACAATAAGATGTCTTCATGTGATATTCTCCACAACCCTTGTCTTGGATCTCAACCTTAGGAGTTGAAGGTAATGAAGGTGAAGTGAATGTTCTAGTGAGAGTGGATAAATTGACATAATGAGATGAATTGGATGATGAGGATTCTTGGTTTATGGGAACTTGGCGTTGGGGTGTCTCTCGTAGATTGGTGTAATATTGGAATGGATTTGGGTCACCATCTATTGTTATTTTAGTACCACTGTAACGAAATTTTAGACATTGATAGTAGGTAGAAGGAACTTCCTTCATAGCATGAATCCATGGTCTACCTAGTAGAAGATTGTATGGACGGGTGAGATCCAAGACTTTAAATTTTGTCTCCATAATTGTAGGACCAATTCTGATAGGAAGTGTGACAACCCCCTTTGATTTGCATTCTTCATCATCATAAGCCTTAATGATAATTATTTTGGTTGTGTCCACACATGATTTTGAGAAACCTAATGCCTTAATCAATTTAAAAGTGCAAAGATTTAACCTTGCCCCTTCATCTACCAGAACTCTTTTAACTTTTGTTTTGTCAACAAGGACTTCAAGATGTAACAGGTCATTATGATTTGTCTTCTTAGTTGAACAGTCTTGTTCGAAGAATGTGGCATGATGATTATTGGTCTAGTAGCCTACTATTTATTGGAAATGATTAACATCAAGATCAATAGTCATAGTGGTGCTTTGTAAAGCCTTATCTAAAATGGATCAATGTTCAGGAGAGATACACAACAGTTCCAAGAAGGAAATTTGGGCTGGGGTCTTCCCCAACTGATCAAGTAAGTTATACTATGGCTTGGAAGTCTATGGTGTTTGATGTGATGGAGGGCCTTGAATGGTGATCTTGGCCCGACAACTGTTAACAACACACTCGAGAGTTTTATTTATGGAAATGGTATTGACCTACTCATCAGTGGACTAAAGGTGATTTATGATTTTTCCACTATAATCATGCTTAACATTAGAATAGTTGGCTGAAGTATTTGTCTTGTTACTCAAACTAGGGGTGTTTCCTTTCTCATGGTTATGTAATGGATCTAAAAAGACCTTGTGATTAGTGTTCAAAGATGTAAGTTTTTTTTCACTGACTTCAATAGTTCTATTGTTGACAAAGTCATGTATAACGTTTTTTAGTTGATGAAATTTTTTTAGGCTATCTACTTTGGTCCGATGGAAATAAAAAAGGCATTATCATCCCACAGGGATGCTTTGATTTTCCCTGGATCATATTGTCTTGGCTCTTGAAGTTGTATAAGATTGTGTTGCAACAGTTGTTTGAAAACTGACTTGATGGGTTCCCCGAGGGGAGTGAACTCACATTTTGGAAATCATCTATGTTGTTGTGGCCATTGGGTGTTTTGGGTAGTGTTGGGGGGTTGGTTGATGGCATTAATTTTGTTGGTAGAGAGGGAATTTCATCTAAGTGTGATGATTGGTCCTTCTTGTAAATTTTTCACATCAACTACCCCATCATTGGTAATATTTTTATTCCAATTCCAAAACTTTTTTCTATCATTGGGTGTGTTCTACACATTTGGATTTATGTTGGGTATCTGTGTCTTAAATTGTCCTTTGTTAATGAGAGATTTTTCTAGTATGGGCCCCTTTTCCACTAGTTTTGTAAAGGATGCACAACAATGTATCCTCAAGTCACTTCTCAATTTTGGGTTGAGGTTTTCTTGGAACATAGTGACCATCTGTTTCTCAGGTATCTCAATAGGAAATCGACTAGCTATAATTCTCCACCTTTGGAAGAAGGAAATAAAAATTTCTCCTTCCTCTTGTGTAGTGTGACACAAGGTTGCTATGTTAATCTCATGGTGTATGTTAAAGTAGTATTGTTCAATGAATTTCTCAGTTAGTTTGCCCCATGATTTTATGTCATAGTCAAGACTTGAAAACCATTCTAGGGAAATTCCAACAAGAATTCTCGGAAAGAGTCTCATAAGATAGGTGGGGTCATAGGTTACATTTATGCACATCGTAGAAAATTCCCTTCTATGTTCGATTGGATTTCGCTTTCCATTGTACTTTGGAAAATTTGGTATGACATATCCATGAGGGAAAGGTGTCATGTACAATGATTTATCAAAGGGAAATGGGCATAAATCCTTTGTTGAAAAGGTTTTCTTGGTTGACACTACCATGTTATCCATTTGTGTTTGAAGTGCATGCATTTGTGTCTGCGAGATGTCAGCTTGAGTTAATGATGTGTTGGTTGGATTATTTGGGTCTATGTACATGTTTTGAAATCCAATGTTTTGTGATGGGTTTTGTTTAAATGTTGGTATGTAATGTAGATTTTTATTTGGAATGTTAGTGAATGGGTTTTGATTTAGAATCTGTGAAAATGGATTTTGATTTGGGGTTTGTGTAAATGGATTTTGATTCAAAGTTTGTGAAAATGGATTTTGAATCAGAATTTGTGTAAATGGATTTTGAATTAGAATCTATGAAGTGATGGGCTAGTTGCCATATTGGAAAGAGGGTATGCCTCATGTCGGTGAAACCCCAATATGTGGTATAGTACTAGCGACATTAATACTAGGTATAGTTGTTGTCTATGGAATAGTGCTAGTGACATTGACACTTGGTATAGGATCTAATGTTCTATATTTTTTGTTCCCAACAAGAGGACCAAAGGGATTAGACAATGACACCCCTATGGCGAAATTTAGCCCTTGTTTCAAGGTAGGCATACCAAATGGAGATGTGTGTATCATTGAGGTGCTTTGTGTAGGTCCTCCAAATGGTATAGTAGTACTAGTGGTAGTGGTGTTTGCTTCCTAGGTAGATGCAATTTGTAGCGTACAAATATCAAAACTAGGAGGTAGTTTGCCACCTTCTGCTAGCAATTTGGATAAGTATTGTTGAGGATCATTTGCTAGATAGTCATCTACAAAGGAAGAAAACTCAGGGTCATGTGTAAAAGCATCTATATCTTCCACTATAACACGTCCTTGTGTGTCTCTAGTAACAAATTTCTCTAACAAAGTCTTGTGAGGTCTAGATAAAGATGTCCCCGAAAAGGGATTTGAGAATAGATTGATGAATTCGTTTGGATCAGCCATCTTGTCTCTTTCTTTCCTTTTCAATCTTGTTTCAACCATGTAATGTAAGCTCAAAGTGCAAGTGATGCAAAAGCTAAGTCTATGGATGATTATAAGTCTAATTTATGTTTTTGGTATTTTCTAAATATAAAGGATGAATGTATACAACTATTTTTTTTTTGGCATTTTCTCTACAAATAAGGTATGTCTAAAATGATGCTATTCTAGGATGATAGTTTCTAAATATGTAAAGGTCTAAGTGATCAATTTGGAAGATTCTAAAAGAGGTTATCTATCAACTAAATTTTAACCCAGGTTTCAATTTAGATTTGGAAAGGAACATTTGTAGGACTAGGACTAAAAGATAAGGTGAGCTCCCAAACTAGACTTATAAGTTGGAAGGAGTCATGTGTAGGACAAAGGATATCATGACTAGGTTCAATGACAACATTTGTTGAATCAAGGTTTATCCAAACCGTGAAAGGTGTCTATCCTAAAATCTGCAAAAGATGATCTGTCTAAAGGAAATAAAGACCTGTAAGATGAAAGTAAGATCTATGAATAGGGTACCTATTGCTATGACTGAATGACTCCTAAAGGATGTAATCGTGCAAGTTTTAAGAAAACTTTCTAGTTTCTATCCAAGAATCAGTGTAAAAGCATAAGTAAGATACTAGTTTGACTATTTGTTCTTTGACTGTGACAGTAAATTCCATTCTTTCTGATACTTAGGTAGATGTGTTGCAAAATTTAAGAGTTGTGGTTTATTGGTAAATTCAATTTCAAGTATTAGAGACATGCGGTTTTCTTTACAACAGATGCAACTCAGGATATCAAATGTGACTTAGGACTAATCAGATGCGGTTTTCAAGAATTTGACTATGCTCTAGTAAAAGTAGGCCAGTTTTATGATAGGGTCATATGAGTCGTTCTAGACTACAGATGCAGCTCACCTATTCAGATGCATCACAAAATCTAACAATTATGGGTTTTTTCAGTAACAAAGGTAATGAAAGACATGACTGAGATATTAGATGTGGTTTTCCACTAAGGAGATGTGAGCTATTCTGGAAGATGTGACTCAGATTTAGGGACATGCAAATTTGTACTAGATTTCTGATAGATGCGATAAAATCTGTAACATATGCGACTCTAAGTATAAATGCGAGTTAATGACAGGAAGATACGACTCAATATTTGATAAAGGATAGATTGGAATTAGTTTTGAAAGATGTGACATATTGGTTAACAAATGCATTTTTTTGGTGAACAATTGTGACTTTGTTGACATTTGCACTTTTTTGATAAACTATTGCAGTTTTCCAATGAATTGTAGTGTAAACTTACTTTGTTTCATGATCAAGTTTTGAAAAATAAAGAAAATCAAAAGACAATATATTTTTAGTTTGACGATCATGAACCAGTGTATTTCCAGAAAACAAGTACAATCTAAGGTTATAAAAGATAATACTTGCTGAGTTCTCACTTGGGTTTCCCCAGCTATCCTTATTCAAAGTGATTGACTAGTAGCTTGACCCCACTGGCTCGCCTCCATGGCTTAACACTTCATTCAGGGAAACCAAGCTATAATACCCATGAAAGTCCCATGGCATACTTCTCATCTCTACTATGAACTGTAAGAACATGAGATGGCTTCACAGGTCTGACCTGCTACACAAGCAAAAAGAAGGTTTTTGGCTTACTAGAAACAATGGTGTTTAGTATGAGAATTTAGTTCATGGGGTATCATCCATGTGGCAAGAGACCATTGTTTCCCTTCTTCTCAGAATAATACTTGTGATACTTGATCCTTTCTCAAGTACCCACTTTTATATACCAGTCGGAAGTCACTAGGGTTCAGCGTGTTACCAGTTTGAGTCATCTTGGGGTGAGTACTTTTTCCCACCAAGACAGGCCCAATTTATAGAGTCAGTAACAGGTTCTCTTGCACGCAGGATCACATGAATGGGCAAGGGGGATGATACTTCTATATTCTGAATCATGGGGTAATAACAGAGTGTGCTTTCGCACCAAACACAGTAGACAGTAGTAAATTTTAAATCCAAACGAAAATTTTCTAATCTAACAAGCATTTTATTTCAAAATAGTCTTTGACACACATCCTACAAAACAATTTATCAGTAGTTTACAAATTATCTTCAGAGATCATCCTATAAGAGGGGTTTTGAAAACTTTTCTTCTATGCCACGTCCTACAAATACTATGTTAACTCCTTAAAACACATGTTGCAAACCAAAAATTAGCTAAAATAAAAACACAATGAAAAACGATAAATCATAAATTGAAACCAAAAATTTTACCAGTCAGATGTGTCACTCAAAGCAGTAGATGCCTCACAAAATTTTACCAGTCATTTACATCGTGAAAAGCCATGGATCCATCAATTTTTTTTAGATGCATCATTTTATTCAGTAGATGTAGTCCATAATATAAGTTGTGTCATTTTGTTTGTTAGATGCATCGTGTTGTACAATACCTACAAAAATTGAATAAAACATCTATAGATTTGTGAAGAATGTATCTTCACATCAGGTTAACCAATGTAACATCATGAGAATAGAAAATATTAAAGCAAACTCAAAGGCTAATAAACTCTAATGTAATCTAAAGCTAAACAAAAAAACACAAAGAAAGCATAAACATAAACAAAGAGAAATCTCACCCAATATCTTCATCCTTCCATGATTGACTTCAATTGTCCTCCATTTCACCGTGATAGTATTCTTTCCCTCATATTTTCAGTATGTGTGCAAGTATAGCCTTGATGAATGTGATTATAGAAAAATATCAAAGATTAAAGAAGTGCTTCCAAAAGTCCTACAATTTTGGGAGGAGTTACAATGATGAGGGTCAAATCAATTTATAGAAAATTGATCATTCAAATGAGAGGCTGAGATTGAAAGATACATAGATGATTCAGATTAAAAGATTTGACATGCATTGAGATAAGTGTTAGTACTAACATGAGTGATAAAACCTAAGACTAAAGATCAAGATTAAATAATGATTTAATCTCTAGTTGAAAGTATTCAAAAATTAGAATAATAAAGATATAATAAAGGAAACAATCTATTCAAATGCACACAAAATTAATTAATTAAATAAAGATATTTAGTTAATAAATGTGTACATGCATACAAGTTAGAACTAGATAACTAACTGGTTATGATATAGAGTTTATTCGTGAAAGACAATCAGTCATTAAATTAGGAGATAACTGATTGATTTAAATAGATCTCAAGTCAACTAGAAATGAATAGTTAGATAACTTAAACAATTATCTAAATATAGAAGAACATATCTAAAATAGGATTTTATGAATTAAATGAATTCAACATTTGACATTTAAGGATTAAACTAAATAAATAATATTTATTTAATTAACTAAAAAAAGGTTAAATGAATAATTAAATAATTAAAGTGGGCGGGGGCCCTAGCTTGGTTGGCTAAGTAATTCCGTTGCGGCTCTGCTGGTCACAAGTTCTAGTCTCCCCCCCGTCCCGTGGTACCGGAGGGCGTGTCGCGCCAGCGCCGCCGGTCACGTTAAAAAGTTTACCAGGCGCACTGCAGTTTATAGGGGGTCGTGCTACCCAATTCCTGCAGTCTAAAAAAAATAAAAATTAAAAATTAAATAATTAAAGTATTTATTTAATTATATTCAAAAATACGATAAAGATAAATTAAATAAGAATTTATTTAATTTAAGAAAGAGGATAAATTTAATTAGTGACGTAATTAAACAAAGAACATTTATTTAATTAATTAGGATTTGAATAAAGACAATATGAATTAATTAAATAATTAAAAGTTATTTAATTAATAGATGAGAAAAGACTTTAGAAAGTAATTAAATAATTAACATTATTTAATTGCGACCATGACAATACAAATTATGAAGAAATTGAAGTCGCGGGCTTAGACCAAATTTCAGTGTCTACAATACCTATTTTAACTTATATCCAATGACCTTTACCTTGGATCTCTATTTTTTTATTCTTGTGATGTTTGAAACTAGTTTAGCATTATACATAGATATCAGAGCTATTTTTTAATAATTTTTTCTATGTACTTTTTAATGTCAATAAAATTTATGTTTTTTATTTGGTTTTTGTAGTGTCAAAAAATGTTCTTTGAGACATTTTCACACTTGTTTGGGCCCTCCTTATAAAATTAAGCATAATATTTCCTTGACTTAGTGTCGTAATGCATTTGAATCATTCACATTAGGTCTTGGGCCCCTGTAAACTAAATAAACTGAATCATACCTTATTTAGGGTGTTGCAAAGTGTTGTCACACACTGTTAAACTTTTCTAAGGTTGTCATTAATAATTGGGATTCTTTATGCTTTAATTGGCCTTATTTTACATCCACAAGCCTCATTTAATGCATCTTTTTGAGGATAATTCTAACATAAACCAAATTCCAATCATAATTTAGGTGTTTTTTATGTTTTCTAACCAAAATTTAGTGATTTGGGACTCATACGCCACCTTGATTATGTTGGAAAGAGACACTGCACATGTTTTTTGGTGGTCATTGATGGCAACCCTTGTCAACTAGTCAATTTGTGCATTGTAATTTCCTCATACCGGCAGACAAATTGAAGATCAATAGTTATCTGTTTAGTTAGAATAGAGCATTTGGTAACTTTGTGTTCTTCAATTCATATGGAAATTTTCTGTTATTATTTTATGTTGTGGTTCTCAAGGAATATTGTTTGATGGATAATATGTGTTATCTGTAAAATTTTTTGGCTCAAATAAATTTTGGTGGAAGTTAGAAGGTCCAATGAACTAATATTTTGTTCATCAATATTTGGAGGCCGACTTGGTGAATAGGGTGTGTCGCGGATATTTGAGGAGTTATTGTTAAAGTAGTTTTGTGTTTGAACATTTTGGTTTGGGTCCTCACTATGTTGTGGCTGACTCTTGTGGATACACATTGAATATTATGGACATGATTTGAGCTGATTATTTGTGAATATTTTCTTATTTTGTTGAAGCCAACATGTAGTGATTGAATTCTTGTTGGCGGATATATATAAGTGATTGATTATATCATTTTTGTGTCTGTTAGATGTGAGTTTATGTATGTTGCAAATGTCGGAAGGTTAGTAGAGAAATTATGCAAAGTTTCACTTGTGCATTAAGGATTTTTGGTGCAAATTGAAGCAAAACATATCAGAAGAGCATAATTATTCAAAAGGTCCTGAATTCGATTGTTGAGTCTAACTAAAACTATAATCAAGCATTGGTAGATGCTACTTTATTAGTTCAAACTCTTTGGAAGTATTCCAAACTTTTTAAGGCAGTAAGCCTTTTATTTTTTGAGCAGTGAGATCTAGGAAATGTGCCTGAATGCAAGTGCATGCTCATCTTGTATCATTTCTTTTGAGTATACTCAGAATAATAGTGTGGATTAACCTCCACCGTGGTTTTTCCCCTAACAAATTTTCCATTTAAAAAATCCCTATGTTATGGTGTTGTGGTTATTTGTCTTATGTGATTCATTTTTATTTTGGTTGAATGTTATCAACACTTTAATGATCAAATTAATAAAGTTAAAAATTGCACAAAACTGATTCACCCCCCCCTCTCCGTGTTGCTTGATTCCAACAATTGGTATCAGAGCTTAGTTCCTCAAAAGAAGCTTAAAATCTTGGGGAAAATCTTGGAAAGTGTTTCAATGGATTCGAACAGTCTTCAACAACAGCTTATGGTGGCCCTAGATGATCTTGATTAGGAAAAATCTAAAGTCTGGAGAATTAGAAGCAAATCTCATGAATGTTGAGAGATTCATTGAGTCATTGAAAGAAAAAATCAATATGTCCAGAGAGAAGAGAAGGGAACTCTATGATCAAATCAACCAGCAAGATAGTAAACACATTGTAGATGAACAGTTGAGTCAAACCCTAAAGAAAAAGATAGAAGAATGTGAAAATATTGCTAGGGATAATGCAATTGAAAAGCATGATATGGAATCTATTATGATGAGGATGACTAAGGAAATTGAAGACATGAAGAAAAATGAAGAAAATCTTGCCCAGTCCCTAAAAGAGAAATCTGAAAAATGCAATTGAATTACTAATCGATTCTTTTAGTTGGAACTTGAGTTAGAACAATCTGCACATAATGAGGAAGAGCTTGAAAAGCACATTGTTGATCTTAGAGATGAACTTGCTACAGTAAATGAATTCAAGGACGATTTTAAGATTAGCTCAACCAACCTTGATGAACTAGTTAAAAGTAAGAGGAATGATGGTGACAAGTGAGGTCTTGGATATGAAGAAGGAGAAATTTCCAGATCTGGACAAGGAAAAAGGAAATCTAGAAAAAGGAGGTTCAGACAAGGAAATCAGATGAAAAACACTGGAAGGTATCTAGTAAGACAACCTAATTCTCAAAGGTTTAATGGTATCTATTATGTTTGCAATAAATTTAGTCACATGGCAGCTCAATGCAGAAGTAGAATGAATTCATATGGTCCATAATTCTCCAGTTAGTGCTTTAATTGTAACAAGTATGGTTGTAAGTAAAATGAATGCAGAAATGTGATGAACAAATTTTATAGGAATGTTAGATGTTATACATGCAATATATTTGGCCATATTGCTAACCAGTGTAGATCAAGAGAAAGATAGTGGAACAACTGGTCTAGACAAAGAAATATGGTGTGCTACAATTGTAACAAAACTGGTCATATTGCTAGATTCTATAGAAGAGGTCTGGTAAATTAGAGAAGAAACATGCAGAAGGATGAAAAAGGAAAAGGAACAGTCACTATAGATTGTATCGAGAAGAAAATGAAGAAGACATAGGTAACGAAGAGTCCCTCTATTGCAGGAAATGAGTCAGTACTAGAATTAGCATCTGGTAATTCCTCTAGGAATTAAGTTAAAGCCTCTGGCCTAGGGGGACTGTCAAGAAAATATTTCAAAACCCCTCCAAGAGATTTGCATTAGGATGTGGATGAATTCACCGATTGTATTGATGATCTACAGATGCTATTGAACAAATTTATGCAGAATTGAAGGTCTGCATAAGAGTTATCTTTGACAGTATATGGAAATAGGGTATCTAGATGTGTTAGGGAAAAATAATTTATTGTGTCAAAAATCTTAGGTGTGTGAATGATAAAAGGTTATTTATATCCTTCATTTGTCACTTTGCATTTTGAGAAAAAGTTTGAAGAGCTCTGAAGAAAACTTTGGAAAAAATTGGCAAGAATTCAAGTGTGAAGGCGATTCAATGTTCAAACCCTAATCCAGCTAAAAGGTGTTTTTTGGGAAAACTTGTAAAACTATGAACTTGTAAAAATGGCTACTCCATTAGTAGTTGAAGTCAAGGATAGACCTCGTCTGAAGTTTAAATGGAATCCTTTAAAGTTTGTTGAGACCGAGCCATTAGGTGCATTTTCATGTATTTCGTACAGTGTTTTGCACATTGAAGATATTAGGGCATACATTCATTCCAATATTGAGGAGTTAGGAAGCTCGCAGTTGCTAAATCTGTATTCCAAACACATTGTTCAAGAGGATTTATGTGTTACACTCAAATTCAAAACTCTAGAGGAGAATAAATTCATGCAGATTGTTAAATTTCCCATGTTTTATGAAAATGAATGGGTTTGGTATATCTTAAGTCGAGTTCAGGCTAAATTCATGTGGTTGAATCAACCCTTCAAGATTACGAAAGAGGCTATAAGTACATTGCTATAGGTTTAAATTCCTCTAGTGGATTGCCAGTTTTGAAGTTTGTGAAAAATTAAAAAATTAAACAGTCACTGATGCAACTGGTTCTATATTTGATAGAAGATCAATGAAAATTGATAGCATCATTGATGTGGATGTGAAATTTTCCTCGATGGTCATTGGTTATAAGATATATCACTCTAGCCAAGTAAATTTTGTATCTGGTACATCCATATATGCAGGCTATCAAATGGTAAATGAGAATATAGAGTATGATTTGTGTGAACTTCTTTGAAGTCAGCTTATGGAAAATCTTGGTAAGATTAAGAAAGGCAAGAAGAATTCCTTTAAATACAAAAATATGTTTCCTTGTTTATTCTTTTATTTCATGGGTGTAGTTCTGGGAGTAGGGAAGGTGCATTGGAAAAGCAATACGCCTGCTGCTATTTAGATTAGAGACATGTTAGTTGGCCTTGGTGATTTTCAAGCTAGGAAAAATGTAATCTGGGGATATCTCAAAAACTTTCAAAATGAAATGCAAGTGAGGGAAATAATTCCCACTTCTATCGTGGAGAAGTATAATGATAAAATTTGTTTTATGGTGGATATTGATCAGTGCTTGATGGAAGTGGCAGAACCTAGAATCATTTGGATTATGCCTATGGGTTATGAAGTTGAGGAGAGAATCTTGGAGCTATATGCACAACATCTATTGAGTAAGTCTGTCAATTCATTTGAAGAAAGGTTTGGAACATATGCAGAGAAAAATATGTAAGTCCATGAGAACTTGAATAAACCAATGATAGTCTAGAGAGTGAGGAAAGTAGTGGAAGTCTTCACAAATAGCATGGGCATACCTATAGAAGATATAAGAGAAGCAAGAAGGAAAAGAGAACAAGCTGAAAGTGAAAAAGGAAAAGAGCCTGCTAAAACTAAATTTGCTAGTCTGGCAACATCCTCTACTCAAACTAGATCAACAAGGAGATCAACACCCCTATCCGGTCATGTAAAGAAGTCAACCCCGCAAAATCTCAGGTTAAGGTATCCAGTAAAAGGAAGAAGGATAATAGCACAAGAGTGTGTAAGGATATTTTAGATGATGAAGAGATAGAATCTGATGAAGAAGTTAGAGAAATAAAGCATATGAGCACCCCTGCAGCAACAACAGTCAAGCCCTCCAGTGAAGAGGAGAAAGCAAAGAAGAAGATGAAGCCTAACAAACTAGGTATTTCAGTAGAGGAAGTTTAAAGAGGTATAAGTAAGGATGGAAACCTTAACCCCTTTTGTGAAGTGTATTGTACCTTTGATACTATTGGTCAAAGAGTCCTTGAGGAGGTTACAATAAAATATTTGAACAATTTCAATATGACTCTTGCTGAGATAATGGCACAGTTACCTAAGGAATTGTATGAAATTTTGGAGATGAGGAGAGTTAATGCTAGAATTGAAGAAGAGTAGTTGAGAGAATGGGTTCTTGCAAATTTAAGTCTGGTAATGTCTATTGAAGAAATGAAAGCAATTATAAAAGAAGAAAAAAGAGAGTTCAAAAGAAAAACAAGAATAAACAAGCTTATGTTGGGTAAAACTGAAGTAGAAAAAGAAACAAAAAGCATTCTAAAGAAAATTCTATTTAAGAATAAAATTGATGTTGTTTTTGAAGAAGAGCATGTGAAAGATATCTCATCTAGTC